>CM022302.1:517819228-519019228 GCA_011799875.1 Thinopyrum elongatum | reverse complement strand
CCGAGTATCGGAGAGGTATCTCTGGGCCCTCTCGGTAATACACATCATAAGAAGCCTTACAAGCAAAGTGACTAAGGAGTTAGTTACAGGATGATGTATTATAGAACGAGTAAAGATACTTGCCGGTAACGAGATTGAACTAGGTATGAAGATACCGACGATCGAATCTCGGGCAAGTAACATACCGATGGACAAAGGGAATTACGTATGTTGTCATAAGGTTCGATCGATAAAGATCTTCGTAGAATATGTAGGAGCCAATATGGGCAACCAGGTTCCGCTATTGGTTATTGACCAGAGAAGCATCTCGGTCATGTCTACATAGTTCTCGAACCCGTAGGGTCCGCACGCTTAACGTTCGTTGATGATATAGTATTATATGAGTTATGTATGTTGGTGACCGAATGTTGTTCAGAGTCCCGGATGAGATCACGGACATGACGAGGAGCTCCTGAATAGTCTGGAGGTAAAGATTGATATATGAGATAATAGTGTTTGGTCTTCGAAAAGGTTTCGGAATTGACCGGAAGGGGTTTCGGATGTTTCCCGAAATGTTTGGGTACGAGAACACTTTATTTGGGCCAAAGGGGAAAGCCCACGAGGGTTTTGGAAAGAGCAAAAGGAAGTTTTGTGGAGACCAGAGGCTAGACGCCAGGAGTCCGAGAAGGACTCTAGCCTTTCAGGCAAAACCGACTTTGAGGAGGCTTTTACTCCAAGTTTCGGCCCCAGGGCTCAACATATAAATAGAGGGGCAGGGCTAGCACCCAAGACACATCAAGATTCACCATGCCGTGTGCCGGCAACCCCGTCCCCTCTAGTTTATCCTTCGTCTAGTTTCTGTAGTGCTTGGCGAAGCCCTGCGGAGATTGTTCTTCATCACCAACTGTCACCACGCCGTCGTGCTGCCGGAACTCATCTACTACTTCGCCTCTCTTGCTGGATCGAGAAGGCGAGGACGTCATCGAGCTGAACATGTGCTGAACGCGGAGGTGCCGTACGTTTGGTACTTGATCGGGACGGATCATGAAGGTCTACGACTACATCAACCGCGTTGATAAACGCTTCCGCTTAGCGATCTTCAAGGGTATGAAGATGCTTTCCCCTCTCGTATCTATGCATCTCCATGGATAGATCTTGCGTGCGTAGAATTTTTTTTGTTTTCCATGCAACGTTTCCCAACAATAACGTTGGTCTAGCCGTAGAAGCGCCGGAGCCGAGCTGCGTTCCATGGGTTTGGCTCGAGGCGATTGTCCGTTGGGTCGCAAAGACGATATGCTCCCCCTGCGAGTACCTGATCAATGATGAAGGGCCCCTCCCACTAGGGTGACAGTTTATGCTTCTGCTTGTCCGGGAGGGGGAGGATGAGTTTGCCCACATTATATGCCTTCGCCCGAACCTCCCTGACCTGATACCGTCGGTCTTGCTGTTGATAAAAGACAGAGCAAGCCCGAGCTACGTCGCGCTCTTCCTCCAAGGCATCCAAGTCATCCCGTCGATCCAGCTCGGGCTCCTTTTCTTCATACATGGGTACTCTAGGTACTTCATGGATTAAATCGTTGGGGAGAACGGCCTCTGCCCCCATACACAATGAAAAACGACGTGTAGCCTGTGGATCGATTAGGAGTAGTGCGCAGGCCCCATAATACGGAGTCGAGCTCCTCCACCCAGTGGCAATCGGACTCCTTCAAGGAACCGACAAGGTGGAGCTTAATGCCGCTCAGAATCAGTCCATTAGCTCGTTCGACCTGTCCGTTGGACTGCGGGTGGGATACCGAGGCATAGTCGAGCTTAATGCCCAAGTTAGCGCACCAGTCCTTTACCTCCTGGGCGGTAAAATTGGATCCGTTGTCCGTTATTATGCTATGGGGAACTACATAACAGTGAACCACGCCGGATATGAAATCAATGACCGGCCCGAACTTGGCTGAGGCTGGCTTCGCCTCAATCCATTTGGTGAATTTGTCTACCATAACGAGTAGATACTTCTTTTTCTTAGTCCCCCCTTTAAGTGGTTCAACCATGTCCAGCCCCCAGACCGTAAAAGGCGAAGTTATCGGTACTGTCCGAAGAGCCGTGGGGGGCATGTGACTTTGATTTGCGAAGAGCTGGCAACCAACACAATGTTGGACCAGCGTTTGGGCATTCAAGCGAGCGGTGGGCCAAAAGAACCCAGCTCGAAAAGCCTTGCTGACCAGGGCCCGAGCTGCTGTGTGGTGACCGCCCATGCTGGCGTGAATTTCGTCCAAGAGCTGCCTCCCCTCCTCTTAAGATATACATCTTTGGAGGACTCCAGTGGTGCTTTTCTTGTAAAGTTCACCCTCGTGGACCTTATAGGCTTTAGATCGCCGGATGATGCGTCTAGCCTCGTTTTGGTCATCGGGCAGCTCTTGGCAGAGGATGTAGGCGAGGAAGGGTGTGGTCCATGGAGCGATGACTGCCATGACTTCATGGACTGAAGAAGTTTCTTCAATTGCCGAGCCCCCGATAACTCCTTTGTCTGGTTCGGTGATCGATGGAACGATCCCTCCCGAATAGTTAGTATCAGTGTCCTTGCTGTTATCTTGCCACACCACGGATGGTTTGAATAAACGCTCCACAAAGGTGTTCTGAGGGACGAGGTCACGTTCAACGCCCATCCGAGCGAGAATATCGGCCGCTTGATTGTTGTCTCTAGAGACATGATGGAATTCCAGCCCCTCAAATCGGGCGGATATGTTTAGGACGGCATTGCGATAAGCTATAATTTTTGGGTCTTTTGCGTCGAACTCGCCGTTGACTTGAGAGATGGCGAGATTAGAGTCTTCCCGTACCTCGAGTCGCTGTATCCCCATTGACACTGCCATCCGAAGTCCGTGCAACAGGGCCTCGTATTCGGCTGCGTTGTTGGAGTCAGTGTACATAATCTGCAGTACGTATCGAATATTGTCGCCGGTGGGAGATGTGAGGACCACTCCAGCCCCCAGTCCGGCTAGCATTTTGGAGCCGTCGAAGTACGTGGTCTAGTGTGAATATGTACTGTACTCTCTAGGGAGCTCGGTTTCCGTCCATTCTGCCACAAAATCTGCCAACACCTAAGGTTAAATAGCCTGGCGCGATCGCTATACGATTTCGAAGGGGAGGAGCTCGATGGCCCATTTGGCTATACGGCCAGTGGCGTCCCTGTTGTTGATTATATCATTCAGGGGTACATCGGATGCCACCATGACCGAACACTCTTGAAAGTAATCTCGGAGCTTTTGAGATGCCATGAAAACTGCGTAGGCAATCTTTCGGTAGTGAGGGTACCTTGTTTTACATAGGGTGAGTGCCTCAGATACATAGTAGACTGGCTTTTGCACCTGGAGATTGTGGCCAGCTGCCTCTCGCTCAATGACGAGGACTGTGCTGACCACCTGGTTTGTGGCCGAAATGTATAGCAGCACTGGCTCACTAAAGCTTGGTGCAACCAATATGGGGTTGATGGCTAATGGCGCTTAATTTCCTCCAATGCAACTGCTGCCTCGCTAGTCCATTCGAAGTTTTTGGTTCTTTTGAGCAGCCTGTAGAGTGGTAAGGCCTTTTCACCAAGTCGGGAAATAAAGCGGCTTAAGGCCGCCACACAGCTGGCCAATTTTTGAACTTGTTTTAATTCGGTAGGAACCGCCAGCTGGGACAGGGCTCAGATTTTGGCCGGATTGGCCTCAATTCCTCTATGGGAGACAATAAATCCGAGCAGCTTGCCCGCGGGTACTATGAAGACACACTTGTTTGGGTTGATTCGAATATCGTAAGTCCGCAGACTGTCGAAGGTTTGGCGGAGGTCGTCCACCAGATGACTAACATTTTTTGTTTTAATGACCACGTCATCCACATATGCCTCGACCGTTTTGCCAATTTGCTTTTCTAGACATGTCTGGATCATGCGTTGGTAAGTTGCGTCCACGTTTTTCAATCCGAAGGGCATTGTGTTGAAGCAGAACGGCCCATAGGGGGTGATGAAGGCTGTGGTGCCTGGTCGGACTCCTTCATTTCAATCTGATGGTATCCGAAGTAAGCGTCGAGAAAGCACAGCACATCGTGTCCAGCGGTTGCGTCTATGATCTAGTCTATACGGGGCAATGGGAAGGGATCCTTGGGGCAGGCTTTATGTAGGTCCTTGAAGTCGACACACAGCCACCAGGATTTGTCCTTCTTGGGCACCATGACCAGATTAGCCAGCCACTCGGGGTGTTTGATATCTCAGATAAATCCGGCTTCAAGCAATTTTACTAGTTCTTCACCCATAGCCTGACGTTTGGGTTTGGAAAATCGGCCGAGCGCTTGTTTGACTGGCTTAAAGCCTTTAATTATATTCAGGTTGTGCTCGGCTAGGTGTCGCGGGATCTCGGGCATATCTAAAGGGTGCCAGGCAAAGTTGTCCCAGTTTTCACGCAATAATTTGTGCAATGCCTAGTCAACCACATGGTCTAGCTGAGCTTCGATGGATGTCGTCTTGTTAGGGTCCGTCGGTTGCACCTGAAATTTGACGATTTCATCTGCTGGCTTGAAGGACGTAGACTTGGGCCTTTTATCGAGGATTACGTCGTCCTTGTCCATCATCGAGCGGTACGCAGTTAATTCCTCAGCAGTGAGGGCCTCAGACAGTGCTTTGAGGGAAAGCGATGTTGTTTTGTTCTCGGCTCGAAGGGCTCTATCTGGATCACTTGTAATTGTGATTACGCCATTAGGCCCTGGCATGTTGAGTTTCATATACCCATAATGCGGGGTAACATGGAATCGTGCAAATGCGTCACGCCCTAATAAGGCGTGATAACCACTGCGGAAGGGCACAATATGCAAGAGTAGTTCCTCGGATCGGTAGTTTTTGGGAGTACCGAACACTAGATCAAGAGTGACGCAGCCAGTGCAGCATGCCTCCTTTTCGGGGATGATCCCACGGAAGGTGTTATGACTCTGCTCGATGCGAGATCTGACGACCTGCATCTGGTCCAAGGTGTCCTCGTAAATGAGGTTTAGTCCGCTACCGCCGTCCATGAATACCTTATGGAGTCAGAACCCATCTACATGGGATAAAGGACCAGTGCGGCAGGTGCTTCGATGGGGCGGGGTTTCGGCTGATCTTCTTCGCCGAAGGTGATAGGTGTAACACCCCCTTGTATCTACTACAGTGATCACCTCCTAATCATGCCAAGTCATCATCATTGCAACTCCTGATCACAGTGGTTAAGCAACTCATTTCAAATTTCTTCTCTAAAAGTCAATTCAAATTCAAGTGAAGTTTGAAGTTGCTCAAAAGTTGCTGGAAAAATGTTCATCATTTAGCCAAAATTCCATAACATTTAATTGTTAAGGAAAACAACATCACCATTGAGCTCAGCAATTTTGAATGCCATTTTATATGAGAAAATTGTAAATGACATCCCCTAGCCTCCAAACTTTTTGTGGCACTGACTAAAAATGCCTTGGATTTTATAGGCCCAGTTCCATAATTTTTCTAAGATATTTGGGTGCCTAATTAACTTCCTTTCTCTCTCTGTTTATTAAACAAAAGAAAAACAGAAAAGAAATAAAAGAAAAAGGCCAGAAGGCCACTTACCTGGCACTGGGCCACGAGGCCCGGCCCAACCCACCTGCTCCCCTCCCCGTGTCATCGCCCCCGTGGACGAGCGCGCGCTCGCCGGCCGCTGGCCAACACCGCGACGCTACAGCGACCGCCGAGAGGACAAGGGTGACGCCCTCAGCTGTAACACCCCCAGTATCACACTACAATGATCTCCCCCTAATGGTGGTCATGTCATCATGATCACTATGCCCTTCTGCCACTTAACCAAAATCAAAGCCAAATTCAAATTTAAATTGCATGTCAAATATTTGTTTCTTCTGTCATGCAAATAAAATAGTTCATCCTATGGCAAATAATCCCTAGATATTTGTCATGTTGAAACCAACATTTTTGAAATTCCCAAATTACCCCTGGCAATTTATTATCTGGTCCAGCAGTATTTAAGATGGCCTTTTCATTTTCTAAAAATACTTGGACAACTCCTGATGGCCCCAAACTTTTTGTGGCAGTGCAGAATATTGCAAAGTATTATCGTGGATCAATTCCACATTTTACAAAATGCAATATGGCAGCTCATCTATTCTTCTAGTCTTATGAAAGAAAGATAAAACCGAAAAGAATTCGAGAAATAGAAAAGGGCCACTGTGCACGGGGCCAGAGTGCACAGTGCCCGTGGCCAGCCCACCAGGCCTCTTTCTCCCTCCTCATGCTCTCTCTCCTGCGTGTCAGCGTGCGCGCGCGCCCAAGCGCCGATGCGCAGCTGTCGACGATCCCCCGGCTGTGTCCGTGGATAAGATTGACACCTGCACCTCCCTGCAAACCCTAGACGTGCCCACGCTCACTTTCCCCCTTCCACGCCTCGCCCTCGTCCTCACATCGCTAGACCGAGTTGCGACCGCCATGACCGTCGTCATGTTCGTGCTCTCCGTCCATCCCATGGCCTGATACCTTGTCTCCGAGGACCGCCGCGTTCGTCTGCTTCGCCTGCTGCAGCTAGCACGAGCTGGGGAGCAGCACAACCACGGGATCGAGCTGATCCCCTTCTCTGCATCACCGTCATCATCGCCGCCGTGCCGTCCACTCCGAGCCTCCCCGTGCCCACTGCCTCTCCCTACGGCCCCGATGTGAGCTCCTCTCCGACCCCCTCTCTCTCGCATGGTCCATTTTGTGCTCTTGCGCGTGCTGCCGTGCTGGCCGAACTCGCCGCCGCCTCCGCTGGTCATCGAGGCTTCTTCGGTGACCATTTGGTCACCCGCGCGTGACCAACGTGCTCGCCGTGCCGCGTAGGGCCTCCCCAGTTAGCTAGTTCGCTCCTTCACGTGCCGTTCCGCCGTTTTCATCGGAGCCCGAAACCTCGCCGCCGCGGACCTCGACGCCGACGATGATTCTGGCTGCCCCCGCGCCAACCGATGCCACAGATCGACGCGGGGTGAAGTGCCCGTTCGAACGTCAGTAGCCGCGTGCCAAATGAGCCCTTATACGCGGATCCCGAGCTCGCCGGAGTTCGCCGCCGTGCCCGAGCTCACCGGAGCTCTCTCTCCGGCGTCGGCGCCGACGTGTCGCCCACGTGGACGCGTAGGGCCTGCAGCTGTGACACTGCCAGCAGGCCCGGTTGACCGTTGAGCCTGTCCACGCGCTGACTGGGCTGACCCCAGTCGCTGACATGTGGGGCCCCGACTGTTAATCCACTAATTAACCCGTTTGAAATAAAACTTAAATTATTAGACTAAATAGACACTGACACCCGGGTCCCACCCCCTAGTTAACCCGTAGTTAGTCTAATTAACCTCATTTTAGTGCTGTCTCACTGACCAGCGGGGCCCACTGGACCCACTGGTCAGGTTTGACCTGGTCAGCCGCCCTGTTGACTGCTGATGTCACAATGACCCCATGCTGACGCAATATTCCATTTCTGTTAATTTAAATAAATTCCAGAAAATGATTTAATCTTTGAAAATTCATAGAAATTAAACCGTAGCTCGGATGGAAAAACTTTCTACATGAAAGTTGATCAGAAAAACGAGACGAATCCAACCGTGCCATCTGTTTCCGTGTCGGGACCCTCTACGGAGGTGAACCCGCAACTTTTAGCCTATTTCCGGTAAATGAATAGCGCATATACACCGGTTAATAATTCGAACTTTAATATTAAAATAACTAATATGACTTAGACATGCTTTTAGGCAACCCTGCACTGCACGTTAGCATAGCATGCTCTGTGTTGCATATGTTTGCTGTGTATTTATCTGTTTCTTCCCCCTCTTCTCTCTGGGTAGATCCCGGTACCGACGTAGTCCCCGAGACCGATGCAGCTCCGGAGATCGACTACGTCCCTGACGACCAGACCTTTAACGCAGAGCAACCAGGCAAGCACCCCCCTTTGAGCATGCCTATATCGCCTATTCTCTTCTCTCTTGTGCTTGCATTAGAATTGCTGCTGCTACTGCTTTACCTATTCTGATGCATAGCCTGATTTTTGCAACCTGCTTTTGATGATTACCTCCTTATCCTAAACTGCTTAGAATAGGATGGTTAGAGACCCCAGTGACCCCACTTGTCCCGATTGCCCCACTGGATTATCAGAAGACTCGACAACCAGGCCCCAGCACCGCACATCACATCCCCTTTATCTGTACGACACTGCAGCGTTACTATCGAGTGCCGAGGGTGATACCTCGTCAGCACTTCCGATGTTAACTCTGTGGAGTAGTTACTCGGTCGTGGTCATCGAGGGTGATTCCTCCTTCACCACTTCCGATAACGACGCTGTCGTGCAACACCTCAAGTGTGAACCTCGAGGGTGATTCCTCCTAAGTTCACCTTGATGGATACATCGAGTAGGAATCCAACGAGGGTGATACCTCGGATTCCCTGATGTTATGGACACACGGATACTTGGACTTTACAACTGCAACTTGGAAAGGCGGGTCGACCCTGAGGGGTACCCGTGAGTGATGTGAAGACGGGCTGACCAGGACGGTACCCGAGTGATGAATACGAGGCGTGGCCGGGCATTCTTGGCCCTTGCCGCAAGTCCTCGAGACGGGGCGACGGGGTCACATCAATCATGAGTCTCTGCTCGTTACCGCACTACCAATCCACTAACGGTTTGGATATTTGATCCGAGTGGGCCTTTGGCTCGATAGCACTAACCATCATGCGGGAATAAGTTATGGGCACTCTGTGTCGTACGTTTCTTCCGAAAGCTCTGTCAGACGTACAGCTCAGCATCGCGGCCGGGACGGACCGGCGCCACCCAGGAGAGAGGTGGTGCCTGGCTTCACCCTGCTCGCAACGACCCGGAGTGCACAGGGCAATGGCCCAAGACCCCTGAGCGCTTAGGATATAGACTGACGGGGACCTCTCTGCTGAGCCTAGGTAGGACTACGGTGTGTCGTTTGGCCGAGGCCGGGCATGACCCAAAAAAGTGTGTCCGGCCGGAGTTAAGCGAGCGTGGTGGGTAAGTTGGTGCATCCCTGCAGGGAAGAACTAATATATGCATAGCCGGATCCTCGGTAACGGACGCTCGGAGTTGTATCCCAATCGATACAACTAGAACTGGATTCTTGTGATGAGAAATGGATAGTATGGCTCTGGAATTGATTTCTCGCAGGGAGTCGAGAAAGGATCTCTGGGCGAGGTTGATAACAGATATTATGGCTCTGGGATTGCTTTCTCGCAGGGAGTCGAGGAAGGATCTCTGGGTGAGGTTGATAACACTACTACTACTTTATACTGTGCTATTCTACGCTCTTCTAATGCTGCAAGAAGCTTGAAGATGCTGAAGATGCTAGTCTTTGATAGGACTAGGCCTTCTCCCTATTCTGGCATTTCTGCTGCCCAATCCACATATACAGCCCTTCTTTGATAATGTTGCATATGTAGTGTAGATCCTTGCTAGCTGAGTACTTCGGATGAGTACTCACGGTTGCTTTGCTTTCTTTTTCTCCCCATATCCTTTTGGTGCAACCAGATGACGGAGCCCTGGAGCCAGCTGCCCCCGCCGATGACTACTACTACCACCCCGAGGGTGGGTACTACTACGAGCTGGCCGACGACCAGGAGTAGGTTCGGAGGGTCCCAGGCAGGAGGCCTGCGCCTTTTCGATCGTAGCTTTTGTTTTGCCCCGCCTTCTTAAAGACTTATCTGTCTCTCTTTTATATCTGTACTCAGATATCTGATGCTTCTGCTGACGCTTGTAAGCGAGCTTATGTATTCGAGCCCTCGAGGCCCCTGGCTTGTAATATAAAGCTTGTATTATCTTAATTTGTGTTTAGAGTTGTGTTGTGATATCTTCAAGTGAGTCCTTAGGCTTGATCGTGTGCATTTGCGTGTATGGCTAGTGCACGATTAAGCCGGGGGCGTCACATCGGCCTCCCCTCCATCCTCATCCACTTCTTCCCCCTCTCCCTCGCTCTCTCTCGCACACGCGCTCGCGCTCACTCCCCTCTCTCTGACCCGAACGCGCCCGTCGCCATCGCCGCAGTCGATCCCGCGCCCTCCGTCGACCCCGAGCCTCGCCAAGATGTCGTGAGGCTCCGCCTCCGTCTGCTACGGCGTCTGCACCCACCGGAGCAAGACGGGAGCCACCATAGCGAGGGGATCGAGCTCCTCCCCGTCTTTGGTCGCCGGCGCTCCTCCGCCAAATGTCGCCACCCTGCTGCTACTAATCCACCGCCGGGCCTCCGTGTGCCTTCCCGGTGAGCAGCCCCTCCTTTCCCCTCTCTCTGCGCTGCCGTTAGATGCCCGTAGCCACCATCACCATTGCCGCCCGAGCGATGCTCCGCCGCGGAGCTCGTCACCGTCGCTCACGGCGATGACATGCTCAACCGAGCGCGTAGGCGAGCTCCTGCTGCAACGTAGACCCCGCCTAGCCGCTTAAATCACTCGAAAATAAGCCGTAGCAAAGCGCTCGACTGAGCCCGATTCCAGCCGTCCGCCGCGATTGTTGCCGCCATCGTTTCCGGCCACCTCCGGCCCGGAGACCGCCACCGTTGGATGCGTGCTGTAACACCCGTTCGAACGCAAGAAAAACGACTCGAAATGATGCACCGTAGCGTGATTCCGACCCTCGCCGTAGTTCGCCGCCGCGCCTGGAGCTCGCCAGAGCAGCTCCGGCGCCGACGCTGACCTGGCGTGGCCTGGGTCCCACCCAGTGTCACTGCCAACGGGCCCCGCCGCATGTTTGACCGTGTTGACTCGGGTCAACACGGGCGCACTGTTCCCCCTTGCCACTGACGAGTTGGGCCCCCTCAGTTATCTGACTAATTAAACCTATTTAATTAAAACCTAATCTAATTAGTTAATTAGTGAGACTGACATAGGGCCCCACCTAGCCTAAATACTCTGTTAATTAGTTAGTTAACCCACTGTCTATGACAGGTGGGTCCCACTGGTCAGGTTTGACTCTGGTCAGCGGGCTGTTGACTGCTGACGTCACCATTACATCACGCTGATGTCATAATTGATTTCTGTTAATTAGAATAATTCCAGATAATGCTTTAATCTTTTAAAATTCATAGAAAATAAACCGTAGCTCGGATCGAAAAACTTTCTACATGAAATTTGCCCAGAACGACGAGACGAATCCAAAAATGCCCTTCTCATACCTATCACATGCCTCTAGCATGATGAACATGGAACTTTCCCCTCCATTTCATCTGTCCGATAATCATCCGGAGCTGGGAGAACACTCCCGTATAATTTCCTGCTCCCACTAACTTGCGTAGTACTGCATTAGGGCACCTCTCGAATAATGTGGTGCCATGCCATGCTTCTGTGATTGTTTTTGTCTGCCTTTATTTATTGTTTCTTCCCCCCTCCTCTTTCAATAGACCTCGAGACCGACGCAGCTCCGGAGGCCGGCTACACTGCTGACGAGCCTTCTCTTGCCGCAGAGCTTCCAGGCAAGCACCCCCCCTTGGGCATGCCTATATCGCCTATTCTTTCTCTCTTATGCTTGCATTAGAAATTGCTGCTGCTACTGTTTATCCTATTTCTGATGCATAGCCTGTTTTTGTAACTGCTGTTGATACCTACCTGCTTATCCTAAACTGCTTAGTATAGGCTGGTTAGAGACCCCACTTTGTCCCCAGTTGCCCCCGCTGGATTATCAGATGACTCGATCAACATGATCGACAACCAGGCCCCGGCACCGCACATCACCCCCCTTAGTTGTACGACACCGCAGCATTACTATCGAGTGCCGAGGGTGATACCTCGTATAGCACTTCTGATGTTAACTCTGTAGAGTAGCTATTGGGTCGTGGTCGTCGAGGGTGATTCCTCCTTCCCCACTCCCGATAACGACGTTGTTGTGCAACACCTCTAGTGTGAACCCATCGAGGGTGATTCCTCCGAGTTCACCTTGACGGATACATCGAGTAGGAATCAAACGAGGGTGATACCTCGGATTCCCTAGATGTTATGGACACATGGATACTTGGACTTTACAACTGTTGCTTGGAAAGGCGGGTCGACCCTGAGGGGTACCCGCGAGTGATGTGGAGTCGGGTTGACCTGGAGGGTACTCGCGAGATAAATACGAGGCCTGGCCGAGCATTCTTAGCCTTTGCCGCAAGTCCTCGAGACGGGGCGACGGGGTCACATCGATCATGAGTCTCTACTCGTTACCGCACTACCAATCCACTAACGATTTGGATATTTGATCCGAGTGGGCCTCTGGCCCGATAGCACTAACCATCACGCGGGAAAAGTTATGGGCACTCTGCATCGTGGCATCAGCCGAAAGCTTTGTCAGACGTCCAGTTCAGCATGGCGGCCGGGCTGGGCCGCCACCATCCTGTAGTGGTGGAGCCTGGACCCGCCCTGCACGCAACAACCCGGAGTGCAAAGGGCGATGGCCCATGACCCTTGAGCACTTAAGATATAGACCGACGAGGACCTCTCTGCTGAGCTCTAGGTAGGGTTGTGTTGTGTCGTTTGGCCGAGGCCGGGCATGACCGAGAAAAGTGTGTCCGGCCGGAGTTAAGCGAGTGTGGTGGGTAAGTTGGTGCACCCCTGCAGGGAAGAACTAATCTATGCATAGCCGGATCCTCGGTAATGGACGCTCGGAGTTGTATCCCTATCGATACAACTAGAACTGGATACTTGTGATGGGAAATGGATAGTATGGCTCTGGGATTGCTTTCTCGCAAGGAGTCGAGAAAGGATCTTTGGGCGAGGTTGATAACGGATAGTATGGCTCTGGGATTGCTTTCTCGCAGGGAGTCGAGGAAGGATCTCTAGGTGAGGTTGATTACACTACTATTACTTTATGTTATGATTTTTCTGTACTCTTCTAAATGCTGCAAGATGCTCGAAGATGCTAGCCTTCGATAGGACTAGGCCTTCTCTCTATTCTGGCATTTCTGCAGCCCAGTCCACATATACAGCCTTCCTTTGATAATGTTGCATATGTAGTGTAGATCCTTGCTTGCTGAGTACTTCGGATGAGTAGTCACGGTTGCTTTGCTTCCTCTTTTTCCCCATACCCGATTGATGTGACCAGGTGACAGAGCCCAGAAGCCAGCTGCCCCTGTCGACGATCACTACTACTACACCGAGCTGGCGAGACGACCAGGAGTAGGTTCGGAGGGTCCCAGGCAGGAGGCCTGCGCCTTTTCGATCGTAGTGTTTTCTTTTGCCCCGCCTTTTATAGGACTATCTGTCTTTCTTTTATATCTATACTCAGATATCTGATGCTTCCGCTAACGCTTGTAAGCGAGCTTATGTATTCGAGCCCTCGAGGCCCCTGGCTTGTAACATAAAGCTTGTATTATTTTAATTTATGTCTAGAGTTGTGTTGTGATATCTTCAAGTGAGTCCTTAGGCTTGATCGTGTGCATTGCGTGTATGATTAGTGCACGATTAAGGCGGGGGCATCACAATAGGTATGTCTGTCCATGGGTCCGCCGATGCCACATGGTGAACTTGACCGAGATCTCGAAGGGCTCTTTTCCAATTATTTCTTGAGGCATACGTCTCGTAGATCATTAGGATCTCGGCGTCATCATCTGGGGGCGTTGCTGGACATCTGTTTGATTGTGGGCCCCCAAGGATAGCTTCTCCGCTTTTGGCAACTTGCTTGACCACCCAGCAAGCTCGAAGGCTATGGGTTGGGTTTGTATTGAGCAGGGTGGAGTGTATAGGGCATGGCTTGTCTCGTAGTTCGTCCAGGACGATTCTGGATCCTACCAGTGGTTTCTTCTTTTTCTTGGGCGGCTCATATTTAGCTGACCAGCGAGAGGATGCGCGCTTCGCCCGAGCTCGCCTGGATATCTTGGCATGAATTGCCTCTGATTGTTCCTGCTGAGCCTGCCAAGCATCTTCCATGGCGCAATATTTGGACACCAAGTCTGACAACTCAGAAAAGCTTTGGATTTGACGGCGGGCATTTAAAATGCCTTTGTCCCGGCAGTTATACCGGAAAGCTGCCAGAAGTTCTTGGTTGCAGCAGTCTGCTATCTTGTTTTTGACAAAGAGGAATCTATTCCAGAATTATCGGACTGTTTCTCAGGGCCGTTGTTTCACGTACATTAGATCCCATTTGTCGGGCCACCCCAAGTTACTTGTAGAGTACTCGATGTAGGGGTGGGTGGGACAAAAAAATTGATCCTAGCGGGAAGTGGGCCCGGAGCTTTAGCGACCAAGCCCTGGGCCGACGTGGAGTCCGGCGTGCCGAGCTCTGGGTCCAGACTATCAGTCGAGGATAATTGCGTAGACTCAAGGCAGTGTGCGGAATCAGGCCTTGGCTTTAGACTCCCTCTGGGCTGGAGGTCGGATTCCGAGCTAGAGAGCGAGGCTTGACGATCAAAGATCTGTGCCCCAGCCGCTCTTGGCTCCGGAGGTAATTGGGATGAGTCTTCGACAGTGGCGACGAAGTGGGTGATAGGTGGGACGTAGATTTCCCCGTCGTCGGCTTTAAGTCCGATCTGATCATAAACCAAGGACTGGCCGTCGGAGATCCCCATGGCTTGGATCCGGTCTAACATGTTGTTTAATAGCGAGAGATTTGTTTGATCCAGGCTCTGGCAATACTCGGGGCTGATTCGCAGTATAGCTGCGTTGGGGTGCTCGAAACCGCCCAGGAGTCGTGCTCGGCTGAGGTTGATCCTGGGCCGTCGAGCGCAGAGGTCGGGTTTGAGCTTAAAGCCGGGTCCGATGCTGCGGCCAGCCTGGTAGCGGGGCAAGCCGTACCCTCGGCCAAAGCCTCGGGGTTGGTTGGTCCCTCGGGCAAAGCCGAACGCCCTGTGAGGACAAGGTCTCCGCGGGAGTCGGCAAGGAACTCCAGGTTTCCAAACCCGATCTCCTGATCGGGAGCCAAGCTATCAACTCGGCCGAGATGGCTGGTTGGTCCAGCGTGTAGCACGATGCTGCCAAACACGAAGAGCTGGACGGGAACGAAAACGTCCCCGCCGCGGATGCTATTGCCGATGATTAGGCGAGCCATTGATCCTTTATGATCCAACAGTGGAACTCTCAATGAAAGCACCAATGTCGGTGTCAAAATCGGCAGACCTCGGGTAGGGTGACCTGGGCTATGGTTCTTGGATCGATGGGTAACAGAGAACATAGAGACAATGTTTACACAGGTTCGGGCCATCTCGAGGAGATAAAACACTACGTCTTGCTTGATTGTATTGATGTGTTTGTGTGACAATTACAGAGTAGATCTACCATGAGATCGGATGAACTAAACCCTAGATGGGAAGGATGATGATCGTTCTCCCTCTTTATGAGCTAACCCTCTGGTTTATATAGACACCAGGGGTACCTAGGGCTACATATGGTCGGTTATCATCAGGGGATGATCATGCCGGTTACGCTACCAGGGCTTGGAGGATACGCCAAGTCTTCAGAGGTTTCCTTCTAGAGCACGGGGTCATATGTATTCCGGCCTTCTTTTTAATAAACCATGGGCGTCCCGCCAGTCCGGCCCATAAGAGATGGGCCGGCGGCCCGAGGACCCCCTAGTCCGGGACACCCTCAATACCACTCTTACGTGATACCATGATACCATTTCAAAAAATTCAACTTTAAATATTTCAAAAACTTCTAGAAAGAATTATAGATGTTCACATCACATGAATGTATAATCCCTAAAAATTTCAAGTCCAAATTCAAAATATACATTGAGAAACAAAAAAAAAGATAAATCCAACATTAATAGTGTCAAAAAAGACGAAAGCCAAAACGTCACTATTCACATCCAGAGTCTTTTTTGTTTCTCAATGTGTATTTAGACTTTGGACCTGAAATTTTTAGAGGTTGTACACTCGTGTGATGTGAACATCCACAAATTATTTCAGAATTTTTTGAAACATTTAAAATTGATTTTTTGCAAATGGTATCATGGGAGCATTTGGGAGGTGTTATCACCTGATATTCTCCCGACATGGACAAGTGACGCCGTCGCTTGCTAAACGAGAATGTAAAATGAACTCCTCGACCAGAGACGCACTGATCTCCGCCGGAGGGGCAAAGAAGAAATAATTAAGCAGGTCTTAGCAGTGGTCGTAGAGAAACATGGGGAGGCGAATGGAGGAGTCACCCATAGCCACAGGTCCTAGAGATATATTCCGTACTACAATTGAATCTCATAATTTCCACCTTCCGGTGGGTATTAGCACTGTTTTTTTTAATGTCCTTCAGTCATATTTCGAATAAGCACATTGTTTTCCTCTATTGCTAAGTCATCGGCTGGTTTGGCCCAAACTATGCACTTGTGGTAGTAGCCGGAGAGCAACTCTGTAACTAGAGAGGAAGTGAGAATGAAGGAAATGATAATTTGCGAGGGGGGCAGATGTTGGAATTTGTGGGCATCCCTCCCGCAGACGTTCCCGGACTACCGTGTCTTGGGAGTCTCTCACCTTCGGGTGAGTTATCTGTCAGCCCGGCATATCATGCATTATGTTGTTCGCCCACCATCCCCTGGACTTCATCTTTGTGGAAGGCTCTGTTACCACTGAAAATCAAGATCTTCATATGGCAATTATTGCGTGACCGTCTTCCTTTTGGGACGGAGGTGCTTAAGCGACACGGGTCGGGTGATGGCATATGTCCCCTTTGTGCTGTCCCGGAGACCGGGGCCCGCATTTTGTTCTCGTGCATGGTTTTGTGTGCCCTATGGATTTCGTTAGCGAGGCTCTGGAGTCCGACTAGGAGGTCCTGAACTTTGAGGAGTTCATTCAGACCAAAGCTACCCAGATAGGGCGAAACTGCCGCCTATTCTAGCTTATGTTTGTGGTGATGTCATGGACCTTATGGACGGCACATAATAAAATAGTTATTGAGCAGGACTTCCCGAGGCAGGCCTCTGATTCATTCTTCAAATTCCTTACTTTCTTGCAGCACTGACACCTGCTTTCTAGGCAGCGATACCGTGATTGGCTTGGGCTAATGCTGGATGCGCTTTTGCCTGCCACGCGCCGCCTCTCCTCTTCTTAGTCACGGCATGGTGCATGCCACTAGGTGACTTTTTTTCCTATTTCTTTTGTGCTTTCTTTGGGCATGATTGTAATATTGCCCCAGCCATCATTGTAGTTGTGCCATTTTTTACCAGAGTTGTGTGGATATTTGCTTTATTTATAAAGCGGATGAAAGACTATTTCGAGATGTTGGAATTTAGAGCATACACAAGTCCTAAAGTCTCATCGTAGCTTATGTTTCTTGGCTAATCTCTTTTTTTAAACAGTGGGTCACCTCATCGATTTCCATTAGATAAATGGCCACATAAGTTTGTTACAAACTAAACTTCAAAAACATGCAAAAGAAAACAAGCTACCACACACAAAAGCAACAGCCAAATTTGTTCATCAAGTCTAAACAGGCCACAAACAACATAACCATACCAGCAGGAATAAACCACAAAGAGTCCACATATATCTAAAACATTTTGTTAAAGAGTTGATCAAGCCCCTCTATAATGACAGGCACACTCCAGCTCATCCAACACCATTACATCTTCAGCGTCCTGCTTGAAGGGTTCCAGCCATGACTTTCGAGCATAAGTGTCTCTCAAATTCCACAAGTAGTTCCCGGTAGTGACCAAACTGTAGATTGAGACTAAATGACACATCTTACATCTAATTTCTCCACTACTCCATTCTTTAAATACAGATCCCTTTTTCCAATAGTTATCAAACTTGCACTTCCAGTTCACTTATTTGATCTACTCCGTTCGGGTTTATAATATCTAAACATATTTGTCGTGGTTTTCTCACGGCAGATGCCATGGGTAGGCTAAAGGTGGGGGAAAGGCTACGGTGGAGTTCCGGGATGTGATAGGGCAACATCATGCAGTGGTTTACCCAGATTTGGGGCCCTCGCGTGGAGGTAACACCCCTACTCCTGCATTTCTGATATATATGCGGTGTATATGATAGTACATGGTTGCTCCTTGAGCTGTCTAGAGGAGGAAGAAGAGAGCTCTCCGTGCCTCATGCTTGTGTGGAGAATGAGAGAGTGAGAGTGTGTGTGAGCGTGTTTGGGCGTCAGAGCCCCTGAGTGTGTGGTGTCGTGGTTCTAAGTCTGACAGTAGAATAGGGGGTAAGTATGAGGAGGCAAGATCCTAGCTACGGTGAAGTTGTGCACGCAAGATTTACGAGTTCAGGCCCTTCTCGGAGGAAGTAACAGCCCTACGTCTCGGTGCCCGGGGGCTCGGTCGATTGGATTATGCGTGAAGTTACAGGGGGTGCGAACCCTTGTGCTAGTGGAGGGGGGTGGCTTATATAGAGTGCGCCAGGACCCCAGCCAGCCCACGTTACAAGGGGTTCAATGTACATTAAGGTGAGACGTTACTGGTAACGCCAGCAATAAAGGCAAATAAATGATCATTAAGACCACGGAGTGAATGCCTGACCGTTGCCATCCCGAGTGACCTTAGATCTTCTGTACTCCGAGTGGTTTCTGGTATGGTCGAATGATTATACCCTGGTCGAATGGAATTGGGTTATCCGAGTGAACTGTTGGTCGAGTGGGTTGCACCCTGTGGTGATTTCAGTCGGTAGATGATGCTATCCTTTGAATGCCCTAGGCTTTAGAGCAGTGTCCTCGGGAAGGGTGTCTAGGTTAGGCCTATTACCCTACCCTAGGTACATGTCATCGTCATTAGCCCCCGAATGGATCTGGGTCCGAGTGAAGAAGGGGTTGAAGATGGTTCCGACCCGATTTATATGCTTCAGAGGCATTTTAACCGGGCCGGTGATCTATGCAAAAACTTCAACTTCATTTTCAGTCACCTGGGTCCATTCAGAGGTTGTCGAGTGAATTTTGCTGATAAGCTCCGAGTGTTGGTATGGTATAAAATCCTCAGCGCGATTGGTCGCACTGCCGCTCCCGGATCTCACGGGATTCGAAATTTGGAGAAGCGCGCATGACGGAGAGTACCGCAGTAAACGGAGCAGATTAGGCAGGGACGCCTCGATTCTCGCGCCACCTTTTTCGCCACGTATCAAGCGCGTGACTGTTGCGGGATTTGACAGGATTGCTTGGGCCCACGAGTCAGCCACTCGGAAGCAGGCCCATATAAGGCGTCCGGGCCGATGCGTCTGGCACTGTGCTCTTCATCCCCTTCTTCTTCCCCTGTTTCTCTACCGCATTCACCACCACCTTCGACGCCACCGCCCCGTCCAAGCGCAGCCTGCTGTGATGGGGAAGGAGAAAACGGCGGCCCTGGAGCGTGCGAAGAAGGCGACGGCGGCAGCGAAGGGCAAGAAGACGAGTCGGGGGGACCGTCGTCGAGATCTGGCCTGCCGCCCGGCTGGATCCAGGGCGACTGGATTCGATCCACGATTCAGCAAGAGGATCTGGTCGAGGGGGGCTTGATTGCTCATGGATCCTGGAGGCTGCCAGGTGATGAGACCGAGCCGCAGCCGTAGGAGGGTGAGTGCGTCCTCCTCGCGACCCACGTCGACCGTGGTTTTTCTCTGCCTCCTCATCCTTTTTTCCGAGGTTTTCTGAACTTTTTTGGAGCCCAACTTCATCACTTTTCCCCGAACACCATCACATACCTCGCTGCTTTTGTCTCCATGTGTGAGAATTTCCTGGGTTGTCGACTGCATTGGGGTCTCTTCAAACACATCTTTACTTGCCGCTCTCAGTCTGTGAAAAAGGCTAATCCGAGTGATGAGAGGACGCACGTGATCCAGATGTGCGGAGGTCTAGGGATCCAGATGAGAGGTAAAAGCACTTTTCCACCTATGATTCTTCCCGATTCAGTCAGAGGGTGGCAGTCGACCTGGTTTTATTGTAAGGACAAACCAACCCCTGGTCAGTCGACTGGCCTTCCCCCCTTCACCATGGGGCGAATTGAGAAGCCCTCTTCCTTGAAAGTGACTCCAGCAGAAAAGGTGGAGGTGACTATGTTGGTTGAACGAGTAATCCAACTTGTCCGCGATGGTGTGACTGGCATGGATTTGCTAGAGGTGTTTCTCAATCGCCGCATCCAGCCGCTCCAGGCCCGCGATCATCCTATGTGGATGTACTCGGGTGCTGATGATACCACTCGGATCCACCCGGAGGAAGTTACCGAGGAGACGGTGGCGCAGTGGCTGCAGGGCATCACTGGAAACAAAGACAACCCCAGGGGGTCCAGGAGAATTCCACCACTCGACGACGATAACGAACCAGACAAGGTCTGACCTTTGATGCCGAGTGACTTTTACTCTGATTTGTAAACTGTCTTTGGAACCGACTAATGCTTGTTCAATTCTTTGCCTCACAGATATATACTGAGATGTACTCGATGCCCAACAGGGAGCAGATCCAGGAAGGAGAAGAGAGCGGAGGCGACAGCGGTGATTGAAACTCTGATGACGAGAGTGATGAAGAGCACGAAAACTCGAGCAGTGGTGAGGAGGTCGATTCTCCACCTCGCATGGAAAAGCGTTCCAAGCAGAAGCACGACCCAGCAAGTATCCGGGGTAAAGTGGCAGCACCGACTGGATAGACTTCGAAGCGCACTCGGACATCTTCTCCGGTGCTGACTGAGAAGGCTCCGAAGCAGCTCAAGACCGCGCCGTCAAAGCCACGGAAGGCCTTGCCCAAGATCAAGGTTGATGTTCCCGTCGCCTCTGCGTAAGTGTTTCGTTTACACCCTTTGCTCCAAGAATCTTATATCAGTTGTCGACCCATTCTCTTGCTTGACCGAGTGAACCTTGAGATTTGCAGTGCTGCTACCTTTGGGACTTCTGCTTAAAAAGATGATGGTGACGAGGAGATGGAGGACACGGTCACATCCAAAGCGGGTATGACCCCTGTTATCTCGTCTTTTCTTTGCTAACCACTTCTACAGTTGACTGAACTCTTGTGGTCGATTCTTTTGCAGCTCCGCAAAATGTTATTGAACTTCCGGATGACGATGAAGATGTGCCACAGAAGCTCGTGGGAAGGAGGAGCAGGACCTCGGTCAAAAAGGTACCAGCTAGCAAGACGCCTCAGTCGACGCCGGCGACGGAACCAGCTATCCAGCAATCCGGGGACTTCAATCGTGCTTCTGTTACTTTTGCGAATCCCTTGTCGAGTGGTCGTCCTTCAGCGTCGATTGTACAGGCCCCTGCTTCATCTGTGCAACTTCATGCCTCAAGCTCTCAAGCTACTGCAACTGATCCACCGTCTCCACTTTTCACTGCCCATCACATCCCAGAAGACCAAGTGAGTGCTGCCAAGGAAGCTATACGCCAGGCAGGCATTATGATGGAGCAGATGAAAGTGGTGCACGAGGCCAGTCAAGCTGCCTATGATGCCAGCTCAGCACTCCAGGCCAATGTCCAGGTTAGCTTACTTCCGACTGAACTCCATCTTGACGCTTGTTCTTCTAGGATATGATATTTAGAAACTGCTGCTTTATTATCTGCAAGACGTCCGTGGATGAGCATTTTGGAACCTTAATTGCACACCCATTGTCAGTCTGTACACCCACTGGGTGTTTTAATTTCTGTTGAGTAGTTTTTCCACTTTAGTCGACTAGGCTGTGTCGATTGAATCTCTGAACCAGTGGGGGCACGCTGAGTGCACCCACTGGGTGTAGCGCCGTCGAATGTTTGATTCGGCGGGGGTCTTTGAACAGAACTTTTCCACTCGGTCTGAGCAGATCATGTCGAGTGGAACCTGGACCAGTGGGGGCACGCTGAGTGCACCCACTGGGTGTAGTCCCCGAGACCGCCGTCGAATGTTTGATTCGGCGGGGGTCTTTGAACAGAACTTTTCCACTCGGTCTGAGCAGATCATGTCGAGTGGAACCTGGACCAGTGGGGGCACGCTGAGTGCACCCACTGGGTGTAGTCCCCGAGACCGTAGTCGACTGCGGGCAGTCGGCTATGGTCTGAGTTTTTTTTTCTTTTTTGACTGGACAGACCAAGTCGATTGAAAAAGTCGAACCAGTGGGGGCATGCTGAGTGCACCCACTGGGTGTAGTCCCCGAGACTATTGTCGAATGTTTGATTCGGCAGTAGTCTTAGAACTACTTTATTGCTCAGAAGCAACCAATCTTTGTGTCTGCCGACTGACTATCTTTTGAACACAGAAATCTTGTGATCTTGGAGCCCGGTTCGCTGACTTGGAGCGGAAGCAAATCCAGCTCAATCTTGATCTGGAGTTGGCTCAGAATAACTTGCAGAAGGCTAAGGATGACGCTGCTGGTAAGGAAAGCTTGTCGACTGGTTCTCTTGCCATCTTTTCTCCTCCTTTTTCTGATTCGAATGTTACTCTTTCTAGAAACAATGAGACAGGCTTTGGAGAAGAAGGACCTTGACCTTGCGGCTGCGAAGAAAACAGCAGAAGAAAAAATGGCACTTGCTAACCAAAAGATGGCCTCAATCGGAAAGTTGGAGGAAGAGAATACCAAGCTGAAGGCTGCTCTTGATGAAGCCAACAAAGAGGTAACTCGACTGAAGAAGGATAAAGGGACCCTGACTGACAAAGTGGAAGACATCACTCGCAAGAGGGACGAGCTAGAGAATTATCTGGGAGGACTCGCCAAGAAGTTATTCCTCATGCTTGAAGGTACTTTTCCCTGTCCGATTGATTTGCTTTCGTTGACTCATCATATAACTGTCGACTCATTATTTCTCTGTGAGTGCAGAATTCTGTCAAAACTTCGAGGAAGAGACTGGACGAGTCGAGACAAGCTTGGACCCCATCAACTCCCCTGTTAAAGATGAAGCTGCCATGAACGTGCTCTGACTGGAGTCTCGCCTTGCCAGCGCCATGGCTTACCTTGCTCGACTGAAGGTTGCGGTGTCGCGGATCGACACAGCGCTCTGGCCAAGGGAAACGCTCCAAAATGACCTCGAGTCTTTGATGACTCGACTCAATGAGATTCCTGGTCGAGTGTAGGAATGGAAGAAGTCCTCTGCTCGATGCGGAGCTGACGTGGCTCTGTCCCTGGTTCGTGTTCATTGCAGGGAAGCCAGAGAAGAGAAGCTAGCGGCAATCAAGGTTGCCAATACCAAGAAACTTGACTTCCAGTCCTTCATGGAGACTTTTATTGCTGCTGCTACTCGAATTGCAGATGGAATCGACCTGGATGACTTCGTCGAGCCTGCCAGCCCTCCTGCGGAGTGAACAAAACTTTTATGATCCGATTCAATTTGCCTCGGTATGCCGAGTGATTCTGTAACCGTTAAACTCCTTCGGGCCTGATGCCCGAGTACTTTAATCTGCGGTCTGAAATCTTATGGGATTCGTCCGAACTTAGTTTTCCCTGAAATATGCTTGTTTTTATTTCCGAGTGGAACTTGTATCTTCACTCAGAACAGACTTTTGTTCCTGCGATGCAATTCTGAGGAGAGGATCGAGGACGACCTGCACCTCGTCATCCTTGCTGATCAGGATAGAGCACACATTGTACTTGTGGCATAGCTCCAAAGAGAAGGTCGCAGTCGACCTGCACCTCGTCATCCTTGCGGATCAGGATGGAGTGTGTTTTAAACTTAGGCGAGTACAGGACCGCAGCTAAGCCCCCGAGTGAGAGGGTTGCTCATCACTCGGTAGGATTTTACAAACTTAGGCGAGTGCAGGACTGCAGCTAAGCCTCCGAGTGAGAGGGTTGCTCATCACTCAGTAGGATTTTACAAACTTAGGCGAGTACAGGACTGCAGCTAAGCCTCCGAGTGAGAGGGTTGCTCATCACTCGGTAGGATTTTACAAACTTAGGCGAGTACATGACTGCAGCTAAGCCTCCGAGTGAGATGGTTGCTCATCACTCGGTAGGATTTTTTAAACTTAGGCGAGTACAGGACGGCAGCTAAGCCTCCGAGTGAGAGGGTTGCTCATCACTCGATAGGATTTTTTAAACTTAGGCGAGTACAGGACCGCAGCTAAGCCCCCGAGTGAGAGGGTTGCTCATCACTCGGTAGGATTTTACAAACTTAGGCGAGTACAGGACTGCAGCTAAGCCTCCGAGTGAGAGGGTTGCTCATCACTCGGTAGGATTTTACAAACTTAGGCGAGTACAGGACTATAGCTAAGCCTCCGAGTGAGAGGGTTGCTCATCACTCGGTAGGATTTTACAAACTTAGGCGAGTACATGACTGCAGCTAAGCCTCCGAGTGAGAGGGTTGCTCATCACTCGGTAGGATTTTTTAAACTTAGGCGAATCGGATTCGCTAAGTCACCCACTGGGGGATTTTGGACACATGTATTAGTAACAACAATCATTTAGGAGACTGTAAAACCATGTCTTTGATAAACGAACTGACAGGTACTCCTTATTACATCTCATCAGTCTGAACACTTAAGTATAAAAACGGCGAAGTAGCTCCGCATTCCAAGCGCGTGGCTCGTCTTTATTATGCTCCACGTTGTAGAGGTGATACGCTCTGTTGTGGAGCACCTTGGTGACGATGAAGGGACCTTCCCAAGCGGGGGCAAGTTTGTGAGGTCATTGCTGGTCCACTCGGAGCACAAGGTCCCCTTCCTGAAATGCTCGACCCTTCACATTTCTGGCATATAGTCGACAAAGGTCTTGCTGATAAATGGTCGATCGGATCAAGGCCATCTCTCTTTCTTCTTCCAGAAGATCAACAGCGTCTTCTCGAGCCCGTTCTGCTTCGGCTTCTGAAAAAAGTTCTACTCGGGGTGCATTGTGAAGCAAGTCACTCGGCAGCACGGCCTCAGCCCCATAGACCATGAAGAAGGGGGTTCGACCAGTCGACCGATTTGGTGTTGTTCTTAATCCCCAAAGGACTGACGGTAACTCATCTACCCAAGCGCCGGCTGCATGCTTGAGGTCGCGCATCAATCGAGGTTTCAGCCCTTTGAGAATCAAACCGTTCGCTCTTTCTGCTTGTCCATTCGACTGAGGGAGGGCGACTGAAGCATAGCCAACCCGAGTACCTTGGGAGGCGCAGAAAGCTCGGAACTCATTTGAATCAAAGTTTGACCCATTATCCATGATGATGCTGTGCGGAACTCCATATCTAAATGTTAACCCTCTGATGAAGCTGACAGCAGTACTTGCTTCCAGGCTTTTGATAGGTTTAGCTTCAATCCATTTAGTGAACTTGTCGACTGCTACAAGCACATGGGTGAAGCCACTCCTGCCAGTCCTCAGAGGTCCGACCATATCTAATCCCCAAACAGCGAATGGCCAGACGAGTGGAATGGTCTTCAAGGCTGAAGCGGGTTTGTGGGACATGTTGGAGTAGAACTGACAGCCCTCACACTTGTCGATTATTTCCTTTGCCATCTCATTTGCCCGTGGCCAATAAAACCCTGCTCGATATGCTTTGGCCACGATGGCCCGAGAAGACGCATGGTGACCACAGGTTCCCGAGTGGATATCATTGAGGATCATTCGGCCTTCTTCTGGAGTGATGCATTTCTGAACGACCCCAGTAACACTCTCTCTATAGAGTTGTCCACCCATTACTGTGAAGGCTTTGGATCGACGGACAATCTGGAGAGCCTCTTCTTCATCCTCTGGAAGCTCTTTCCTGAGAATATATGCGATATACGGCACTGTCCAATCGGAAATAACAATCAAAACCTCCATGATTAAGTCGACCACAGCTGGGATTTCAACTTCAATCGGATCAGTGGAACTTTTAGGCTGTGGGGGCTCTTCAGTGAAGGGATCTTCTTGAACTGAAGGTGCGTGAATATGCTCCAAAAACACATTGCTGGGAATAGGCTCCCGCTTGGAACCTATTTTCGCCAAGTCATCTGCTGCTTCATTCTTCAGATGAGGTATATGATGGAGCTCCAGCCCTTCAAACTTCTTTTCTAGCTTTCTCACTGCATTGCAATAGCTAGTCATTGCTGGGCTCCTGATATCCCACTCTTTCATCACTTGATTAACCACTAAATCTGAGTCACCGTAAACCATCAGGCGACGGACGCCAAGTGAAATGGCCATACGCAACCCATATAGAAGTGCCTCATATTCAGCTTCATTGTTGGAGGAATCAAAGTCAATCTGGAGAACATATCTGAGGTTGTCGCCTCGTGGAGATATCAAGACTACCCCAGCGCCTGAACCATTCAACATCTTGGACCCGTCGAAGAACATAGTCCAATGTTCCGACTGTATATGAGTCGGTAGCTGCTGTTCAATCCACTCGACGAGGAAATCTGCTATTGCTTGAGACTTGATCGCTCTCTTCGCCTCAAACCTGATATCCAGCGGAAGGAGTTCAATCGCCCATTTTGCCACTCGACCAGTTGCATCTCTGTTGTTCAAAATCTCTGACAAGGGAGCGTCGCTAATGACCATAATCGAATGATCTGAGAAGTAATGTGCAACCTTCTTTGTGGTCAAGTAAATTCCATAGAAAAGCTTTTGATAATGTGGATATCTCTGCTTGGATGGGGTTAAGACTTCAGAAATATAGTACACTGGGCGTTGGACCTTGTAGGTTTTACCTTCTTCTTCTCGCTCGCCCGTGAGTACTATACTGACAACCTGTCCTGTGGCTGCTATATAAAGCAGTAAAGGCTCTTTGCTGATTGGAGCATCGAGCACTGGCTGGGTGGAAAGCAGGGCTTTGAGCTCTGCAAACGCTGCGTCAGCTTCAGGAGTCCACTCGAACTTATCAGATTTCTTCATCAGTCGGTAAAGAGGCAGTGCCTTTTCACCGAGACGAGAGATGAATCGACTCAAAGCGGCCAAACAACCAGTAAGCTTCTGAACGTCGTGTACACGCACAGGGCGTTTCATTCGAAGGATTGCACCAACTTTCTCTGGGTTTGCATCGATCCCATGTTCGGAAACGGGGAAACCGAGTAACTTTCCACCTGGAACTCCAAATGTATACTTCGACGGATTAAGCTTGATATCATATTTTCTCAAATTGGCAAAGGTTTCAGCAAGGTCAGTCAGCAGGTTGGAACCTTTACGCGACTTAACCACGATGTCATCCATGTATGCTTCCACATTCCGACTGATTTGAGTTAGCAGGCACTTCTGTATCATGCGCATGAATGTGGCACCAGCATTCTTGAGACCAAAGGGCATGGTGACGTAGCAAAAGCACCCGAATGGGGTGATAAAAGCTGTTTTTATTTCATCAGGTCCATACAGTCGGATCTGCTGGTACCCGGAATATGCGTCCAGGAAGGACAATCGCTCACATCCCGCAGTCGAGTCGACTATCTGATCGATGCGGGGGAGAGGAAAATGATCTTTCGGGCAGGCCCGATTGATATGCTTGAAATCAATGCACATACAAAGTGAATCATCCTTCTTGGGAACCATGACAACATTGGCAAGCCACTCGGAGTGGTAAATTTCGCGGATGAACTCAGCCGCCAGAAGCCGAGCCACCTCTTCGCCGATCGCCTTTCGCTTCTCCACAGCGGACCGACGGAGATGCTCTTTAACTGGTTTTGCCTTTGGGTCGACTCGCAAACGGTGCTCAGCCAGTCCCCTGGGTACACCCGGCATGTCAGACGGCTTCCATGCGAAGATGTCCCAGTTCTCACGGAGGAACTGGATGAGCGCTTCTTCCTATTTGCTGTCGAGTGTTGTCGAGATATGAGCCGGAGCAGCATTGGGATCGGTCGGGTGAATGTGAACAGGCTTTGTTTCACCGGACGACTGAAATGCAGACTCTGAAGCAGGCTTCTTAGTACGCAACAAATCACTTGGATCTGCCATCTTCTTATATTCTTCCATTTCAACTGCTGCCATCTGTTCATCGGCTATCACAGAGCCCTTCTGGAGGCACTCTTCTGCTCGTTGCCGATTGCCAGTGATTGTGATCATGCCTCTGGGGCCAGGCATCTTCAGCTTGAGGTACATGTAACACGGTCGAGCCATGAAACGGGCATATGCAGTTCTTCCCAGAATAGCATGATAGGCACTGTGAAAATCCACAACTTCGAATGTCAACTTCTCCTTACGGTAATTCTTGGAATCACCGAAAACCACCTCAAGAGTGATCTGACCGAGTGAATCAGCTTTCTTTCCTGGAATGACACCGTGGAATCGCATATTGCTCTCACTGAGCTTGGACATCGGAATGCCCATCCCATGAAGGGTCTCAGCATACAAAATGTTCAAGCCGCTACCACCATCCATCAAGACTTTGGTCAGTCGGGTGCCCCCAACGACTGGGTCGACCACCAATGCTTGCCTCCGGGGGGTGGCAACGTGCGGTGGGTGGTCAGATTGGTCGAATGTAATGGGAGTCTTTGACCATTTCAAATATGTCGTCGTTGCCGGAGCAACCATGTTTACCTCTCTGTTGATGACTTTCAGTCGACTTTTGCTTTCAATGTCAGCAAAAATCACCAAAGTGGAATTGACGTTAGGGAAACCGTCATCATCTTCTTCCTCGTCACCATCCTTGTCAGACTCTTTTTCCTTTTCATTGGGTTGTTTCCCTCGGAACTGCTGGATCAGGAGCCGACATTGTCGAGTGGTATGTTTGGGATAAATCAGATTACCCTCTTCATCCTTCTTGGTGTGAATGTGACATGGCAACTCCAACACATCATTCCCTGCCTGATCTTTCACCTTCTTGGGGATCCAGGGCCCTTTGGGCTTTCCCTTGAATTTTCCTTGAGTTACAACTGCAGCTTCACCTGGACCTGCTGGCTCGGCTTTGCATTTCTGCTTCCGACCTCCTCCGGTGTCTTGGGCGACTGGTTTGCCCTTTCCACTGCGGAGTCGATCCTCTTCTTCACCATTAGCGTACCGAGTGGCTATTTCCATCATTCGGGTCAGAGACATATCTCCTGTCCGACCGAATTTCAGGTTAAGCTCTCGATACCGAACGCCCTCCTTGAAGGCACAAACTGCTTGGTGTTGGGATACATTTTCTACTGTGTGGTGTAAAGTGGTCCATCTTTGGATGTAATCCCTCAGAGTTTCATTCGGCTTCTGTACACAATGTTGCAATTCCGTCAACCCTGCAGGTCGTTTGCATGTGCCTTCGAATGTCCTGACAAACACTCGGGTTAACTCTTCCCAGCTGAATATACTGCCTGGAGCCAACTGATTCAGCCATGCTCTGGCCGATCCTTCCAACATGAGAGGAAGATGTTTCATAGCTACCTCATCATTTCCACCACCGATCTGAACAGCCACTCGGTAATCTTCCAGCCAAGTGTCAGGCTTCGACTCACCGGCGAACTTACTAACCCCCAGTCGCCAACCTGAAGTTGGGGGATCTCAGCAGCTCTGATGGTTCTGCTAAAACACTCGGGACCCGAAACATGTATTCTGCTTCCACTCGGGCGAACTCTGTCTTGCCCTTCTCTGTGTGCTTGGTTCCTGTCGACCAAACCTTGCACCAAAATTGACCTCGCATCAAACCCTGGCTCTCTTGGGTTGACTGGCATCCTCCGCCCTCCGCTGTATGGGCGCCTGTCATCATAATGCCAGGGCACATATGATCTGCCTCTCGGAGGGGGCGTAGGCGCTCGACGGCGGTCGTTACGGCCGAGCCGATGAACGTACTGCTCGTGGTTCCGACCCAAGTACTGATCTTGGCTATGCCCCCGTCCCTCACGCCGTGGAGGCGATCTTGGGCTGTGAGCCGATTGAACTGTGTCAGCCACAACATATCTGCTATGGATTCTGTTACGCGACTGAGATACTGCAGTGTTTTGCTCTCCTGCTGCCGGGAGCAGAGCCCGGATCTGCATCAAACCTCGTCCAGCTTCCGACTGGGATGGCTGGATGGACTCTGCTATATGAGCTGCAGCCGTAAGATTCTGAATAGGAGTGCGGTATACCTGAGGTTCAGGCGGGAACAATTGCCGCCGTCGACTGGACTCAGGAATCTGCTGCCGAGCACGTTCGTCGAGTGCATGCTGAAGATTCTCCAGTCGAGTGCGTTCAGCCAAAGTGGCCAAGCGCGCTGCCTCCAAGGCCCGAGCCTCAGAGGTCTCCCCGACGATGGGCGTGTGGAGTGCTTCCTCGTTGTGGCGGTGAAGTTCCTCCCTCCGCTGCGAAGAGAGGGTTTTGGGGTGGTATTCCTCGTGAACGTGTGACGGATCGCCACCGCCGTCGCCGCCTCCGTTGCGACGCATGCCAGGTGGGCTACACGGCGTGTCGACCATCAGGACCTTCGCTACAGGATCGCTGCTATCACACTCGGACAGTGTCTCGACGGAGCCAGTCGACAGATCGAACAGGCCGTAGAGTGATTCATCGGGCTTGATCGCCGCAACTTGAGGGGTGGCCGACTGACGTGCCACCGCATGCTTCACCCACCGCTGAAGCCGCGACTGACCAGATCGCTTGTGACGGCGAACAGCGGGGAACGAAGATGCCACAGGAGTCGACCGGTATTGGGACGACGGCTGCCGCAGAAGGACGCCGCGGACACACGCGCGAAATTGCGTCGCCCCGCGGACGGGGAATGTCTCGACGTCGAGGGGGGCCTCCTGGAGCCAGGCGGAGTCATCGGCGATGAAGACGAGTGCACCGAGACGGATCTCGTGGCCCTCAGCCAAACCTCCACCAAAAACCATGATGATGGGAATCGGAAAAAATCGCAACCTCACCGGAAAGTCGCTAAGACGCCTGCCCCACGGTGGGCGCCAACTATCGTGGTTCTAAGTCTGACAGTAGAATAGGAGGTAAGTATGAGGAGGCAAGATCCTAGCTACGGTGAAGTTGTGCACGCAAGATTTACGAGTTCAGGCCCTTCTCGGAGGAAGTAACAGCCCTACGTCTCGGTGCCCGGGGGCTCGGTCGATTGGATTATGCGTGAAGTTACAGGGGGTGTGAACCCTTGTGCTAGTGGAGGGGGGCGGCTTATATAGAGTGCGCCAGGACCCCAGCCAGCCCACGTTACAAGGGGTTCAATGTACATTAAGGTGAGACGTTACTGGTAACGCCAGCAATAAAGGCAAATAAATGATCATTAAGACCACGGAGTGAATGCCTGACCGTTGCCATCCTGAGTGACCTTAGATCTTCTGTACTCCGAGTGGTTTCTGGTATGGTCGAATGATTATACCCTGGTCGAATGGAATTGGGTTATCCGAGTGAACTGTTGGTCGAGTGGGTTGCACCCTGTGGTAATTTCAGTCTGTAGATGATGCTATCCTTTGAATGCCCTTGGCTTTAGAGCAGTGTCCTCGGGAAGGGTGTCTAGGTCAAGCCTATTACCCTACCCTAGGTACATGTCATCGTCATGTGGCGTGAGTGCCCCCCTTGGCCAAGTGTGCTCCCCTGGTGCATCTTATAAAGGGATGACCAGGGGACAAGGGGTGGCCCACTTGACCTACTACACTATTGAGCGGACATACGAGGTGACACACGACACAGTCTATAGTGCGCCACTATTAGTCAATAATGCTGGACTATTGGGGCGCAGTGAAGTGACATGGCTATAGTGACTTCTTGTCGTGTCCGATAGGACGCCGTGGTTTACTTCGCGCAGCAAGCCGGCTGGAGCAGCCGGACGGGGGGCCGGCTGGAGCAGCCAACTGGAGAGCCAGCCGGAGCAGCAGTGTGGCGAGTGGCCGGACCGAGGGGCATTGGCCGCCCCGATGTTTTGAGATGTCGACTTGTCTCCTTGAGCCTACCCAGGGGTCATCCCCCCGACAGTAGCCTGATACGTCTCCAACGTATCTATAATTTATGAAGTATTCATGCCATGTTTACAACAATTTTATATGGTTTTGGTATGATTTTATTAGAACTAACCCGGACTAACGCTGTTTTTAGCAGAACTACCGTGGTGTCATTTTTTTGTGCAGAAATAAAAGTTCTCGGAATGAGCTGAAAATTTACGGAGAATGTTTTTGGGAAATATAAAAAATACTGGAGCGAAAAGATACCGGAGAAGAGTCCCGAGGCAACCACAAGGGTGGGGAGCGCCCCCCTAGGGCACTCCCCCTGGCTTGTCGCTGCCTCGTGGACCCCCCTGACGTGAAACCGACGCCAAAAATTCCTATAAATCACGAAACCCCCAGAAAGAAACCTAGATCGGGAGTTCCGCCACCGCAAGCCTCTGTAGCCACGAAAAACCAATCGGGAGTCCGTCCCAGCACCCAGCCGGAGGGGAAAACCATCACCGGTGGCCATCTTCATCATCCCGTGGTCTCCATGACGAGGAGGGAGTAGTTCACCCTCGGGGCTGAGGGTATGTACCAGTAGCTATGTGTTTGATCTCTCTCTCTCTCTCGTGTTCTTGATTTGGCACGATCTTGATGTACCGCGAGCTTTGTTATTATAGTTGGATCATATGGTGTTTCTCCCCCTCTACCTTCTTGTGATGAATTGAGTCTTGCTCTTTGAGGTTTCGTTATGTTGGATTGAGTATTGGATTTGAGAACACTTGATGTATGTCTTGCGATTGGATATCTGTGGTGACAATGGGATGTTCTATTGATTCACTTGATGTACGTTTTGGCACTCAACTCGCGGATTCCCGAGGTGACATTTGGGTAATCTATGCATAGGGGTTGATGCACGTTTTCATCCTACGTTCTCCGATAGAAACTTTGGAGTGATTCTTTGTTGCACGTTGAGGGATTGCCATATGATCTAACTATGTTATCATTGTTGAGAGAACTTGCACTAGTGAAAGTATGAACCCTAGGCCTTGTTTCTAAGCATTGCAATACCGTTTTCGCTCACTTTTGTTACTAGTTACCTTGCTGTTTTTATATTTTTAGATTACAAAAACCTATATCTACCATCCATATTACACTTGTATCACCATCTCTTCGCCGAACTAGTGCACCTATATAAGTTACCATTGTATTAGGGTGTGTTGGGGACACAAGAGACTCTTTGTTATTTGGTTGCAGGGTTGTTTGAGAGAGACCATCTTCATCCTACGCCTCCCATGGATTAATAAACCTTAGGACATCCACTTGAGGGAAATTTGCTACTGTCCTACAAAACTCTGCACTTGGAGGGCCAACAACGTCTACAAGAAGAAAGGTTGCGTAGTAGACATCAAGCTCTTTTCCGGCGCCGTTGCCGGGGAGGTGAGTGCTTGAAGGTATATCTTTAGATCTTGCAATTGAATCTTTTAGTTTCTTGTTTTATCACTAGTTTAGTCTATAAAAGAAAACTACAAAAAGATGGAATTGAGGTTGCCTCATTTGCTTCATCTTTTTAATGTCTTTCGTGAAAATGATGGAAAGGAAAATTGTGCTCAATTGATAGAAGAAGAATGTAATAAAATGTTTGGCATAAAATCTTTGAATGATGAGCATGATTGCAATGTTGTTAGTATGAATTCCTTGAATATCCATGATGCTAATGATATGCAAAGCCATAAGCTTGGGGATGCTATGTTTGATGAAGATGATATTTTTAGTCCCCCAAGTTTTGATGAGAAAATTTATTATGATGAAAACATGCCTCCTATTTATGATGATTATATTGATGAAAGTGGGTTTGGAAGAGTGTCAACTCTAGGTACTAATGATCCCACTATTTTGGAGGGTGTTGAATCTTTTCACAATATTTATAAAAGTGGATTTGGTGAGGTCATGACTTTATTTAGTGATGAATCCACTATTTTGGAAGAGGTTCCAATTGATTATGAGAACAAAGTTGCTATCTATGATGATTATTGTGATGACATGTATGCTATAAATAATAATGATAACCATGAAACTTGTCATCATGATTTTAATTTTCAATTGGATTATGCCTTACATGATAGTTATTTTGTTGAGTTTGCTCCCACTACTATCCATGAGAATAAATTTGCTTATGTGGAGAGTAATAAAATTTCTTTGGTTGTGGATCATGAAAATAATGCTTTGTGTGATAGTTATATTATTGAATTCCTTCATGATGCTACTGAAAATTATTATGAGAGAGGAACATATGCTTTTACATATTGCAATAATATCAAGTTTCCTCTCTATGTATTGAAAATCTTGAAGTTTTGCTTGTTTTGCCTTCCTATGCAAGTTGATTCTTGTTCCCATAAATTATTTGCTCACAAAATCCCTATGCATAGGAAGTGGGTTAGACTTAAATGTGCTAATCATATGCTTCATGATGCACTCTTTGTGTTTCAATTCTTATCTTTTATGTGAACATCATTGAAATCATCATGCCTAGCTAAAAAGGCATTAAAGAAAAGCGCTTGTTGGGAGACAACGCAACATTTACACCTACTGTTTTTGTGTGTTCACATGATTAAGCTACTGTATTAATCATGTTTTATAGCTTTTGTTTCAATAAAGTGCCAAGTAAAGCCTTTGGGATAGTGTGGATGATAGTTGACTTGATTCTGTGCAAAAACAGAAATTTTTGCGCCCAGTACAGAAATTCCTATATTTTTATGGAAAGTGGAAAACTTCTGAATTTTTTACAGTTGATTGGAACACAAATTGTCTACGTTGTCCTAAATTTTCAGAATATTTGGAGTTACAGAAGTATGACCTTAATTCAGATCATTACAGACTGTTCTGTTTTTGACAGATTCTGTTTTCATTGTGTTGTTTGCTTATATTGATGAATCTATGAGTAGTATCGGAGGGTATGAACCATGAAGAAGTTGAATACAGTATATATTACACCAATATAAATAAAGAATGATTTCACAACAGTACCAAAGTGAATGATTTGTTTTATCATACTAACCCATCTCACGAAGTTCCGTTAAGTTTTGTGTGATTGAAGTTTTCAAGTTTTGGGTGAGATATCGATATGAGGAGAACAAGGAGTGGAAAGACACTAAGCTTGGGGATGCCCAAGGCACCCCAAGGTAATATTCAAGGAATATTCAAGCAACTAAGCTTTGGGATGCCCCGGAAGGCATCCCCTCTTTCGTCTCCAACATTATCGGTAACCTCACTTGGAGCTATATTTTTATTCGTCACATGATATGAGTTTTGCTTGGAGCGTCATTTTATTTTATTAGGATTTTCTTTCTGTTATTTATAGTAATGTTTTTCATCTTTTATTTCAACAAAAGTGTCAAGTTTAGCCTTTACCATGCTTATTTTGCAAGTCTATATGTTGCTGTTTTGAAAACAGAAAGTTTTCTATCATTGTATGAATTCTTCTGGAAAGTCAGAACATGATAAAATCCTGAAATTTTTACACAATGAGTAAAAACAAATTTTATACGGTGCTCTTAGTTTTCAGAATTTTTGGAGTAGGGGAAGTATGAGTACAATTGCACTCTTTACAGACTGTCCTGTTTTGACAGATTGCTGTTATGTTTGCATTGTTTGCATATATTTGCTTGTTTAATGATTCTATTTGAGGATAGGAGTATTAAATATGCAGAGGCATTTAGTATGCAATGTTAAATAATAATTTTAGTGATTTTCTACAGTAGAGAATGATAAGGTTTTGCATTTGATTTATACTAACTTATCTCATGAGTTCTTGTTGAGTTTTGTGTGGATGAAGTTTTTAAGAATTAGGGAAACCGTGATATAAAAGGAATTAAGGAGACACAAAAGCTCAATCTTGGGGACACCCAAGGAATCCCTAGTTAATATTTCAAGAAGTCTCAAGCATCTAAGCTTGGGGATGCCCCGGTTGGCATCCCACCTTTCTTCATCAAGAATTATCGGTTAGTATCGGTTGATCCTAAGTTTTTGCTTCTTCACATGATGTGTGCTATTTTTAGAATGTCATTTTATTTTGTTTTGCTTGCTGTTTTAATAAAATATTAAGATCTGAAATTCTTAAATGAGAGAGAATCTTCACGTAGTTACTTAATTATTTGACTACTCATTGATCTTCACTTATATCTTTTTGGAGTAGTTTGTCAGTTGCTCTAGCGCTTCACTTATATCTTTTTAGAGCACGGAGGTGGTTTTATTTTGAAGAAATTGATGAACTCTCATGCTTCACTTATATTATTTTGAGAGTCCCTAAACAGCATGGTAATTTGCTTAGGTTATGAATTTAGTCCTAATATGATGGGCATCCAAGAGGGATATAATAAAAACTTTCATATAAAGTGCATTGAATACTATGTGAAGTTTGATTCCTTACGATTGTTTTGAGATATAAAGATGGTGATATTAGAGTCATGCTAGTGAGTAATTGTGGATTGGTAGAAATACTTGTGTTAAAGTTTGTGATTCCCGTAGCATGCACGTATGGTGAACCGTTATGTGATGAAGTCGGAGCATGATTTATTTATTGATTGTCTTCCTTATGAGTGGCGGTCGGGGACGAGCGATGGTCTTTTCCTACCAATCTATCCCCCTAGGAGCATGCATGTAGTACTTTGTTTCGATAGCTAATAGACTTTTGCAATAAGTATGTGAGTTCTTTATGACTAATGATGAGTCCATGGATTATACGCACTCTCACCCTTCCACCATTGCTAGCCTCTCTAGTACCGTGCAACTTTCGCCGGTACACTACACCCACCATACCTACCTATTATGGCATTTCCATAGCCATTCTGAGATATATTGCCATGCAACTTCCACCGTTCCGTTTATTATGACACGCTTCATCATAGTCATATTGCTTTGCATGATCATGTAGTTGACATCGTATTAGTGGCAAAGCCACCTTTCATATTTTTTATACATGTCACTCTTGATCATAGCACATCCCGGTACACTGCCGGAGGCATTCATATAGAGTCATATATTTGTTCTAGTATCGAGTTGTAATTCTTGAGTTGTAAGTAAATAAAAGTGTGATGATCATCATTATTAGAGCATTGTCCCATGTGAGGAAAGGATGATGGAGACTATGATTCCCCCACAAGTCGGGATGAGACTCCAGACGAAAAATAAAATAAAACAAAAAAAGAGGCCAAAGAGCCCAAAATAAAAAAAAGAGAAAAAGAGAGAAGGGACAATGTTACTATCCTTTTACCACACTTGTGCTTCAAAGTAGCACCATGTTCTTTATGATAGAGAGTCTCCTATTTTGTCACTTTCATATACTAGTGAGAATTTTTCATTATAGAACTTGGCTTGTATATTCCAATGATGGGCTTCCTCAAATTGCCCTAGGTCTTCGTTAGCAAGCGAGTTGGATGCACACCCACTTAGTTTCTTTTTGAGCTTTCATAAACTTATAGCTCTAGTGCATCCGTTGCATGGCAATCCCTACTTACTCACATTGATATCTATTGATGGGCATCTCCATAGCCCGTTGATACGCCTAGTTGATGTGAGACTATCTCCTTCTTTTTGTCTTCTCCACAACCACCATATTCTATTGTACCTATAGTGCTATATCCATGGCTCATGCTCATGTATTGCGTGAAAGTTGAAAAAGCTTGAGAACAATAAAAGTATGAAACAATTGCTTGGCTTGTCATCGGGGTCGTGCATGATGAAATATTTTATGTGATGAAGATAGAGCATAGCCAGAATATATGATTTTGTAGGGATAACTTTCTTTGGCCGTGTTATTTTGAGCAGACATGATTGCTTTATTAGTATGCTTGAAGTATTATTGTTTTTATGTCAATATTAAACTTTTGTTTTGATTCCTATGGATCTGAATATTCATGCCACAGTAAAGAAAATTTCATTGATAAATATGCTAGGTAGCATTCACAATTCATAAATTATTTCTTTTATCATTTACCTACTCGAGGACGAGCAGGAATTAAGCTTGGGGATGCTGATACGTCTCCAATGTATCTATAATTTATGAAGTATTCATGCCATGTTTACAACAATTTTATATGGTTTTGGTATGATTTTATTAGAACTAACCCGGACTGACGCTGTTTTCAGCAGAACTACCGTGGTGTCATTTTTTTGTGCAGAAATAAAAGTTCTCGGAATGAGCTGAAATTTACGGAGAATATTTTTGGAAAATATAAAAAATACTAGGGCGAAAAGATACCGGAGAAGAGTCCCGAGGCAACCACAAGGGTGGGGGGCGTCCCTCCTAGGGCGCGCCCCCCTGGCTTGTCGCTGCCTCGTGGACCCCCCTGACGTGAAACCGACGCCAAAAATTGCTATAAATCATGAAACCCCTAGAAAGAAACCTAGATCGGGAGCCGCCGCCGCAAGCCTCTGTAGCCACGAAAAACCAATCGGGAGCCCGTTCCGGCACCCTGCCGGAGGGGAAAACCATCACTGGTGGCCATCTTCATCATCCCGGCGGTCTCCATGACGAGGAGGGAGTAGTTCACCCTCGGGGCTGAGGGTATGTACCAGTAGCTATGTGTTTGATCTCTCTCTCTCTCTCGTGTTCTTGATTTGGCACGATCTTGATGTACCACGAGCTTTGTTATTATAGTTGGATCATATGGTGTTTCTCCCCCTCTACCCTCTTGTGATGAATTGAGTCTTGCTCTTTGAGTTTTCGTTATGTTGGATTGAGTATTGGATTTGAGAACACTTGATGTATGTCTTGCGATGGGATATCTGTGGTGACAATGGGATGTTCTATTGATTCACTTGATGTATGTTTTGGCACTCAACTCGCGGATTCCTGAGGTGACATTGGGGTAATCTATGCATAGGGGTTGATGCACATTTTCGCCCTACGTTCTCCGATAGAAACTTTGGAGTGATTCTTTGTTGCACGTTGAGGGATTGCCATATGATCTAACTATGTTATCATTGTTGAGAGAACTGGCACTAGTGAAATTATGAACCCTAGGCCTTGTTTCTAAGCATTGCAATACCGTTTTCGCTCACTTTTGTTACTAGTTACCTTGCTGTTTTTATATTTTTTAGATTACAAAAACCTATATCTACCATCCATATTACACTTGTATCATCATCTCTTCATCGAACTAGTGCACCTATACAAGTTACCACTGTATTGGGTGTGTTGGGGAAACAAGAGACTCTTTGTTATTTGGTTACAGGGTTGTTTGAGAGAGACCATCTTCATCCTACGCCTCCCACGGATTAATAAACCTTAGGTCATCCACTTGATGGAAATTTGCTACTGTCCTACAAAACTCTGCACTTGGAGGCCCAACAACGTCTACAAGAAGAAAGGTTGCGTAGTAGACATCATAGCCTCCGAGCCTCTGGGCGACTTGGAGAGTCGGGCAGAGGGTCTTCGCAGTCGTGGTAGCTGAGGTTGTCCATGATACCCGTAGCCGGCGCGGCTTGCTTCCAATGGGAGCATGCCAGGGCACCCGTTGGGTGTAGCCTCCGGGCAACTCGAAGAGTCAGGCGAAGGGTCTTCGCTGTTGTTCGAGCAAACGGTGGCTTCGAGGATGCCGGGCACAGATGCGGAGTCCGCCTCCTGTTGGGCGTGGAGCCCTGCCGGGCGTGGATGCGGAGTCCGCCAGCAGGTGGGTGCGGAACCCTGTAAGGCGCAGACGCAGAGTCTGCAGGTTACTGGGTGCGGGGCCCTGCCGGGCACGGACGCGGAGTCCATCGGCTGGTTGTTTCCAGCGGGGGCGCGCTAGCGTACCCACTGGGTGTAGCCTCCGGGCGACTCGAAGAGTCGGGCGGAGGGTTGTTGCTGTTGTTGAAGCAGACAGTGGCGTGGAGGGTGCCTGTGGCAGCCGGTGGTGGGCCTGCAACTGGCACGACATTTTTCCAGTGGGGGCGCGCAAGCGGACCCACAGGGTGTAGCCTCCGGGCGACTCGAAGAGTCGGGCGAAGGGACTTCGCTGTTGTTGGAGCAGACGGTGGCGTCGAGGATGCTGGCGGCGGGCCTGCAACCAGTGAGGCATTTTCCTAGCGGGGCGCGCCGACACACCCACTGAGTGTAGCCTCCGAGCCTCCGGGCGAGGAGGGGGGTTCCCCACGGAAATGATCGTGTAAAAGACAAGGTTAGTTGGCGTAGATATATCAAATGTTTGGTTTTGCCAGTGCAAGTTTTATGCATAGGATGTCGACTCGGTTTTGTCCAAGCTCACTTCAGTCTTTTTTATGTCCCATCCGTTCTTTGGCTTTTGCTCTTGCTAGTCGGACAACCGGGAGCCGGTCTGTGGCTAAGGCGAAGAGTGGGCCATGAAGTGGAGCGTACAGTACTCGGATTCTGGGAGTAGATTCGACCAAGCAGATAATCACAAAGGAAACGACCAGGTCGCCCAAGCCGTTTTCTCCCCCGAACGTTTTTCGCGTAGGGTGACCTCCAGCTTTTGCTCTCGCTAGCCGGACAGTCGCGGTGCGGTCTGTAGCTGAGACGAAGAGTGGGCCTTCGTACCATGCACGCTACTAAGCCATCTGTGGGAACAAACATATCAATCCAAACGGCCGGCCCTCGGGCCGAGACTAGCTGGCGCCGGAGTGAACAGTAAAGCAGCTGAAGAAATGTGGAGATAGCCCCCGAGGGTCACTCGGGGTTATTCGTTTTTGTGCTCGGTGCAAAGATATGCGGACAGGAGCTCACATTGCTTTGGTATAGGCGGGGCGGAGGCTCCTTCCAGTAGGGGCCTGAGCCCCCGGGTGGTCGAGGGGCGCCCCAGCCGGTCGGGCCTGACCGGCCGGGCCGGCTCACCAGCCGGCTTGGCGCAGCCGGCTAGGTGCTGAAGTAGGAAGGCGGGGCCGCTGATGGAGCGGCGTCGCAGGCGGGCGGGGGCAGCTGGCGGCCTTTTTCCTTTTCTCTTCTTTTTTCTAGTCGGCAGCAATTTTTTTTTCATCCGGCCTCTCACTTTGCTTTGCCTTTTCTTTTTTCCCCCCGTGTGGGGCAGCCGACCACGGGCGCTTGGAGGCGCGAGCCGACGCGGGGGCTGGCACGGAGCAGCGGCCGGCCAGAGGGCGGGCCGGTTGCAGCCGGCGTGGGGCGAGCCGATGGCGGGGCGCGGCAGTGGCCGGCCGAGCGGCGAGCTGGCGGGGCACTAGTGGAAAAAGTGCTAGCCAAAACTTTCGTTGGTGGCGCACCATTTTCAAGCAATGCCACCACTATTTTTTTTAAATAGTTATGTCGTTGGCTCATTTGGTACGACATTAGTAAGGGCATAGTGGTGGCGTTGAAAAACAGGTGACCGTCAGAAGTATATGGGATCAATAATTTGTACAAGTCGTAATATAGTGCTGGCATGGTATAACATGGAATTCCAACACTATTATGTTTAGTTGTGGCGTGTTATTGGTTTCCACGTCAGCATTATTATTTTGTCATTGTGAACATTCCTAATTATATTATCATTTTTATAGTATACTGTAGACTTGAAATTTGTAGTTTATTTTTATTAAATTTATATTATTTTAAATAGAAATACTGACATTTTTTGAAATCTGTACTTTGAGACTTCAATTTTACTTTGTTTACTTTTTAAATTTATATTATTTTAAAAGGAAATACTGATGATTTGAAATTTACATTATTTAAATTTATATTATTTTAAATGGAAATATTGGTGACTTTAAATTTATATTATTGTAAATGGAAATACTTGTGATTTTAAATTTACATTATTTTAAATGGAAATACTGATGATTTGAAATTTATATTATTTTAAATTTCGTATTGGGCCAAGCCCAAATATTACTAGGAGGCCGTGGGGTCAAAACAAGGGGGCAACGGCCCCCTCACCCCACTTGCTCTCTCTCTCCCTGCCCTACTCTGTTTCTCGTTCCCCTTTCGTCTCTCCCTCTCTCGCTGCTCGTCGTCGCCGCTCCGATTCCGACGGTTAGGTAATCTCCCCTTCTATCCCCACCCTCACTCCGTCTGTCGCCGCTCGTTGCTCTCCAATTCGATAGGAGTACATTTCGTTTTGAGCGAGGGTTTCATCGACGGCGGCGGCGGAAACGACGGCCTGCTAGGGTTCATCGCCTCCATCTTCGTCCCCTCGGTGAGTTTATCCCCTCCAATTTTTTTATTTGCATCGCTAGGGTTCATAACTAGGCAGTGGCAGAGATACATAAAGTAATGCTCCAAGTATGTTTGAATCAAATTGCGCATGTTATAGATACAAAAAGTAATGCTCCAAGTATGATTGAATCCTCTGAATTTGTTTGTAGAAAAATTTCCACTTGAAAGTAATGCTCCAAGTATGTTTGGTTCTTGTCACCACTAAGGCAAGAAACCTCTGAATTTGTTTCTAGGAAAATCTGCTAGGTGTGTGTTTGGTTCTTGTCACAACTAAGGCAAGATTTTTTTGTTAGCACTAAGGCCCACATGTTATAGATACAAAAAGTATGGCAAGATTCCCTAAGTAAGGCAAGTGTGGCAAAATAGAGTGGCAATATGTAGATAATATGATCCTAACTTGTTATTACTTTGTAGTTGCAGCCACGAGTAGCTGGAACCGCCACTACAAGTCCTTGTGCAACTTCACGGCATATGACAAAGTCGACAAAGACGAAATGAGCACCAACAAGGTAAGATTACAAAAACATCCATGAGCATTGCAAACACATGCATATATACATATATCTAACCATTCATTATTGATGATTTCAAATATTTCACTTGCCAGACGTATGTACGAAACCCATCTCCAGCACCCGTCGAGCGGCAGCTATGTGACATGGACATGGTCAGCCGCAAGTTTGTCGCGTCAAAGAATAGTACAGTGAAGGCCCTCAAGGAGTTGAATAACTCCCTGCGGAATGAGAGGGATCAGATCATCGCCGACAACTCGGATTACTATGATAGGAAACTGAAGCTAAACGACCAGAAGGACAAACTAGTCGCCGAGATCGATTCTCTGAAGAAGGAGATATGGCTCCAGAAGGATGAGAGGGTGGAACTTAAGACGCTGAAAGTCCATTACAGAAATGAAGGGGGGGAGGGGGGGGGGGGGGGAGCAACAGGAACAAGTTGCGTGAGATGAAAATCATTCTTCAGAGAGAGATGTAATGCACATATGTAGGTAGTTTGGACATATTGTCGAAGTTGGCGGTCACTTTTGCTTCTACATAGCTAGTATACTAATGTTTGTGGATTTGAAGTTATCACTAGAAGTACTAACCTTTTGTGAGTAAGTTTAAATGGCTGCATATATACTACTCCCTCCTTTTCAAATTATAAGGCGCGATTGACTTTTCACGGTCTTCGATACACAGTTTTGACCACTAATATATATCAAAGTACATGGATTGAACATGCATAAATGGCATCATCGTATTTGTCTTGCACAACAATTTTATTTCATATGTACGTATATTAATTTTATAGACATACTTACATGAAAATCATAATCAAAGTTGTGCAACGAAGACCAGAAAAGTCAATCTGCGTCTTATATTTTGGGAAGGAGGAAGTAGGTTTGAATTGCTGGGTATATTTTTTTATTAGCGACAAAATCTAATTGCTGGCGTTGGCACACACTCAACGCCGTAGCTAACACGACTATATTGTTGTCGTTAGCCTCGTGGCACGCCAGTAGTACTCACAGTACTGCTGACGTATGTTCCAACGCCACCACTAAAAATTTTCACTGACGCCATATTGATGGCGTTAGAACCCTACGCCGGCAAGGGTAATTTTGGCACGCCATATCTAGGCTTTTCTGCACTAGTGGGGGCGCGATAGCGGCTGATGGGCTGGCCGGCTGCAGTCGATGAAGGAGGCGCAGTCGGTGACGGGTCGCGGCCGCAGCTGGCACGGAGCAGGCGGCCACGGGCGGAGGCGGCCCGGCGGTGGCGGAGCCGACGGCCGACGCGGCGGCACGGAGGCGGTGGCGGAACAGACGGCCGACGCGGTGGTCCGGAGGCGGAGCAGTGGAGCACGGCGGCAGGCGAGGAGCAGTCACGTGGAGCGGTGGCGCGAGCGCCCTGGCATGTGGTGGGTGTTGCCATGGCTAGAGGCCCGGGGGGGGAGGAGAGAGAGATAGAGAGAGAGAGGTGGCGCACGGGAAAGGAGAGAGCGAGAGTCTTGGGATTTTTTGTGAGGGAGAGAGAGATCGGGCGTATGCGAGCCAAGGCCTGCGCGCGTGCGTGGCGGCCAGAGGGAGAGAGCGAGTGTGCCCGGGAGACAGAGAGGCAGCGGACGACGGAAGAGGTCGCAGCCAGCGGACGAAGCAGTCGCGGCAGCTAGCTAGAGGCGCGCCCATGGGGATCTGGCATGGGCGAGGTGCTCTGGCGTTTGAAGCAGAGGAAGGAAGGAAAGGAGCGGGCGTGCGTGAGCTGGTGGAGGACCGGATGCACGCCCGCGGGCGGAGCAGCGTGCGGAGCTGCGCGGCTGGCCGGAGCGAGGCGACGCAGAGGAGAGCGGACGCACGGCCGCAGGCGGAAGAGCGCACGGAGGAGCAGATAGAACATCTGCCAGCCCGTCGCCCTTGGACGGCGGTGACATCACGGCGGTGGTGAGGAAGAGGGCCTCGCCGTGACTCCAACTGTAGCTAGCCCCACGGTGGGCGCCAACTGTCGTGGTTTTCTCACGGCAGATGCTATGGGTAGGCTAAAGGTGGGGGAAAGACTACGGTGGAGATCCGGGACGGAATAGGGCAACAACACGCGGTGGTTTACCTAGATTCGGGGCCTCGCGTGGAGGTAACACTCCTACTCCTGCATGTATGATATATATGCGGTGTATAAGGTAGTACATGGTTGCGCCTTGAGCTATGGAAGAAGAGAGCCCTCGCTCTCTTATGTGCCTCATGCGTGTGTGGAGAATGAGAGAGTGAGAGAGTGTGTGAGCGTGTCTGGGCGTCAGAGCTCCTAAGTGCCCCCCTTGGCCAAGTGAGTTCCCATGGTGCATCTTATAAAAGGATGTCCTGGGGACAAGGGATGATCCACTTGACCTACTACACTATTGAGCGGACATACGAGATGACGCATGACGCAGGCTATAGTGTGCTACTATTAGTCAACAGTGTTGGACTATTAGGACGCAGTGAAGTGACATGGCTATAGTGTCTTCTTGTCATGTTCGATGGGACGCCGTGGTTGACTTCGCGCAGCAGACCGGTTGGATCAGCCGGACGGGGGGCCAGCTCGAGAGCCGGCCGGAGCAGCCGGGTGGCGAGTGGCCGGACCGAGGGGCGTTGGCCGCCCCGATATTTTGAAATGTCGACTTGTCTCCTTAAGCCTACCCGGGGTCTTGCCCCCGACAATATTCTAAGGTTAACTTTGACCATCCATTTAAACAACAAATATTAGTTGTATATCATGATAAGTATATTATCAAAATCATATTTTAGAGGAGTTTCTGTTGGTATATTTCTTAGGTTCATAACAGATAACTTATATATCACCATCAACCTATTATCATAATAAATTCTAAAATACCAAGAAAGTAAGAAGTTCATTGGACGTTCATGTTTGGCCCTGCTTGACATTGTTTAATACCCGTACGATGGCACCATGCCACTAATTTTATTAATATACATTACTTCCCCCCTTCTGGATTAAAGGGCCCAACTCAAAATCTCTTCAACCAAGGTGGCGTTGTTTGACGTACGTCGTGCCGGCGTTGACAGCTGGCCTCACAAGGATAATGCGGATCTCTGCCATGAAGAAGGGTGGATGGCTCGAGGGTGGTGTCACTTCTGGAGTGCGCACAAGCTGTGCACGCTTAGGGTCTGCTAGACCAGATGTTAGCTCATGGTACGGCATGCGGGTGACTCGGTGATGCCCCTGGATCTAGCTGGTGGGGTGTTATGGCATCCCCATTGTCAAGTTCATTGGTGTGGCGTGGTTGCATTGGTTTGTTTGATGTATGTTTTTGCCGGATCTTTATTCAATAATTTAATAAAGATGGTTATGTGGTGTGTGCATCCTTTGGATGCAGAGGCCGGGGTTTTCAGCCTACTTTTTCAAAAAAAGGTAGATATTGAGTGGTGGAATGAATTTCATAGTTTACAAAACTATCAAATTAAATTGATGCATTAATTGCAGCGCATGCATGTGTGGCTACTAAATGAGTAGGAACATTGCATGCATTGGTGAGTTTCTTTTTAATCCTTGCATGCAAAGATTTAATGTACCTAAAAAAATAATCTAAAGATATAATCTTAAAACCAAAAAAACGCAAAAATGAGATAACCCCTTGAACTGGAAAGGAGGGACTATATCTAGCAAGTGCGTTAATACTCCCTCCGTTTATATTTAGTCCGCATATTAGCTTTGACTGAAGTCAAACTTTATAAAGTTTGACCAAGTTTGTAGAAAACAACATGAATATTTACAGTAACAAATTTATATGATGTTGAAATATATGCAATGTTGAATCCAATGGTATTGATTTGGTGGTGCGTATGTTAAATATATGCGATGTTGAATCCAATGGTATTGAATCCAATGTGGAAATATTTACAGTAACAAATTTACAGTAAGAAATGAGTAGGAACATTGCATGCTTTGCTGAGTTTCTTTCAAATCCTTGCATGCGAAGATTTACTGTGGCTTGAAATCTAAACAAACGATGAACACAGGCCTTTTAAACCAGAAAAATGAATTAAAAAATAGGCCCTTTAAACTGAAAAGGAGGGAGTATATCTAGAATTTTTGTTAATATGCATTATTTTTTGTGTGCGTTAATCAATGTAGAGTTTGTTGTTATCTTCCTTTAATAAAAAGTGTTTACCACTTTTCTGAAGGGAGGCGACCACGAAGCCCTAGCCACCCCCAACGCTAACCCCTCGCCGGCGCCAGGCCGTGTCGCCAGCGGGGAGGTCCCGTTCAGGTGCAGTTTGATGGGGAAGGCTTGAAGGTCTTGGAGGGCTACTATGGTTGGAGAACGAGATGTGGGCTCGAATGGAGGTCTTTGTCAGGCGGTGCTTCTACAGCAGCTCGGCCTAGCTAGGCCACCGGAGAAGACGTCGTCGACTCATGGCCTTGGACGGTGGTGAGTTTGATCTTAGATCTGGACATGGTATATAGCGATGTGCAAAATACGGGTCTTTCGAGACAGGCTGTCGTGGTCTTTAGAGTTTCTACAGGATCTCGGATTTAGGTTTCCTGTGGATCCGTCTAGATTTAGCCGGTTGTCGTGGTCTTCAGAGTTTCTACATGCCCTTCACGACGTTCTCTTCTTCGGGGCAACGATTTGCTTTGCAAATCGCAACCACCGGCGTCTCCTGGTCTGGAACGACAACTTCCTGTTTGCTATTTCTATAAGCTTTTGGGTTTTAAAAAGTTTGCTCGGTCAAGGTGAAGGCCTAGAGCCAGCATTGAGCTATGCTCGCCGTCGGTAGATGCGGGAGTAAGAAGATTTCGGCACCCCCAAGGCTTTGAATGTGATTTTTTTTTTGTATGTGTGCGTTTGTAAGTTCCTGTGAAATTTAATATACGGACGAGGCCTTTTTGAAAGAAAAGAAAAATTTGTGCTCCACTTGGGATTAAAGTGAAAAATGAACTACGCGCCCGGGTTGCCGGTTTCCACGGTTTGTTTTTGAATGTCACTGTCCACTCAAGACAGAGCCCCGCGCGAGCCAGAGCCAGGAGCCAAGGCCCAAGGTGCCGCTCCTTCTCTCCAGGAATCGCCGGCGACGGCCCGCCCCGACCTGCGCCTGGCCTTCCGCTTTCCGGTGTCCCTCGTGCGGAAGATCGCAAGGAGCGACTTGGCGCGGCTGGTTCGGCTAAGCCAGCTAGATTCGCGCGCTCGAGCAGCTGCTTCCGATCGAGGCGCCCCACGCTCGAGAATCCTCTCCAACTAAAACGGCGCCAGCCTCTAATCCTACCGTACGCATCTGTCGACTTACGGCGGCGCGATGCTCAGCCCTGCTGCCTTCATCCGCATGGGGGGATCGGGCGCCCTGTAGCTGTTCGGTGAATTGCCGCACTGGGAAGATTGCGCCACTGGCGTCCGATGGCCGGGCACCGGCTTCAGGGTATGTTCCCTCTCCGTCAGTGATTATCATTTATTAGGATTGGATAATACTTCGGGCTGTACCTTAGTGACATAGTATTATTTCAGTAGTAACACATGCTTGATGCTTCAGTTTCCTAAATATGGACTTCCCATTCAAGTTCTTATGAGATAGAGAGTACAAATAGGATCGGAAAGAACCCGGATTCAGGGTATGTTCCCCCTCGGTCAGTGATTATCATTTATTAGTATGTTTCAGTAGTAACAAATGCTTCAGTTTCCTAAATATGCACTTCCCATTCAAGTTCTTATGAGACAGAGCATACAAATAGGACCGGAAAGAAACACTTATCATGCATAATCAGTGGATTAAGATACACACATCTGCCTAGTGAGTGGACAAACAATGGCAGCATGTTCCAATTGGGATGCAGGTTATCCCATTACATCAACTAGACTAGGAATCTAAAAACAGGGACAGCTAGCTAGAGCATACCACTGAGCGTACCGGTAAAGAATCACACTCTAGTTTTTTCTTGGCTGCTCGGCGACGATCAGACCATATCGACAGTGTCATATGGATTGCAAAGTAGCCCAGAACGGCAAGTATGAGCATGCCGACATACACAGACGTTTTCCACCCCCTGCTGGAGCCTGCTGCATAGGCCACCAGGAGAGTGACCAAATCCAGTAGGATCGTCCAGTTCATCACCCTCAGCGACCATTTCGCCCATTTTTTTCCATTCTCGTTTGGCAGCCAGTGCGGTAGCAGCATCATGATGACAACGATGGAAGCCATGAAGGAAATGGAGTTGCTGTAGAAGAAGACGAGGTACCGGGGCCTCCTGTTAACGTGCATCACAGGGTCACCCGCCTCATACCCATTGCCACTGCTCTGCCATGCTCCGCCGGGCGGATCCAGGCCGGCCTGGTAGGCTACGCTTGCCACCAAGATGCCTAGCAGCATCAGGTACTTGCTCCTCGCGTGTTTCTTCTTTTCTTCTTCTCCGTCTTCCTGTTCACAGGATATGGATGGCGCAGCAGCTGTTGAATTTTCATTTTTGTTTGGCTTCGTCAGCAAAAATACTAGCAGCAGTCCAGCTGCAACAAAGAGGACCGCGCCAACCAGCACAAAGATGTAGATGGATGTCTTGAAGTGTTGTGTGCTTCCGGCGGCATAGGCACCCGTCAAGCAAAACAAGCCCACTGCCGTACAAACAGATAAAGCATTGCTTCGTATGGCTGGCCTGTACAGATTGGGGTTCACCAGGAGGATGATGAGGGCGATGGACAACATGAAGCTCACCGAGTTGCAGTAGAAGAAGACCTTGTAGCGTAATGGGTAGTTGTACAAGAGTACCGGGTCGCCAGCGTGGTGCCCGAGATTGTCATCCTTGAGCAGGACGCCGCCGGGAGGGGTGAGGCCTGCTTGGTAGGTGATGGTTGCGGCCAAGATCGCAAAGAGGAGCAACCGTTTGCGCCTCTTCTCCAGCAAGCGCCTCTTTTCCAGCAAGCGCCTCTTCTTCAGCAACTGATCTGCTTCGTCGTCTTTTTGGTCCTTGGGATCCTGATCCAGTGTGAAGAAGACAACATGGATCACCACATAGACGAGGACGGCGCCTGCCAAAGCCATGGCATAAATGGAGGTGTTGACGTCCCGGCAGCTCCCAGCGGCATATGCGCCGATGAGGCCAAACAGGTCGAGTATCATGGCTGCCTCAAGCACATGGTGCTTGACCAGAATCTCCTTCTGGACCAGGACGATGGCCACCAAAGAGGCCACGAACGCAACCGAGTTGCAGTAGAAGAAGGCCTTGTACCTCCTAGCGTTTGTGGTGAGGAGGATCGGGTCACCGGCCATGTGCCCATCGACGTTGTCCTGCCAAAGGCCGCCCGGCGGGTCCAGCCCCGCTGTGTAGGTGATGGTGGCGGCAAGAGTGGCCAACAGTAGAACAAGAGAGCGAGCCTTCTCCAGAAGCTCCTTAGCACTGCATTCATACATTGCAGAGAAAAAGAAACATAGTTCAGTTCAGTTGCAGGGAAAGAAAGAAACAGTGTCACTGCAAACAGAGGATATGTATGTGCTCCGTTACCTGACATCATCATCAGTTTGTTTTGCTGGACTGAAACAAGAACACGAAATTTTTGGCGCTGACGTATAGAAACCACCATAGAGTAGAATGTATGCCATTGCCAGAACGGCGCCGTCAAGGCCGACCAATTTGGCGGTGGTGTCGGCCTTCCTGCAGCTGCCAGCGGTGTATGCGCCAATGAGGCCGACAAGCGCGACGACGATGCACCCGTAGAGCACGCGAGAGCGAGCCGTCTTCTCGCGGAGCTTCTTGCCGTCAATGATGAGCAGCATGGTGATGAGCAGGGACGCCACGAACGCCGTGGTGTTGCAGAGCAGGAACACCGTCAGGCGCAGGCTGTGACGGTCCTTGAGAATTGCATCACCAGGGCGGTAGCTGGTCCCGGTGCTGTCCCAGAAGCCACCCGGCGTGCTCATCCCGGCGACGTATGTGACGCTCACCGCGAACGTGGCCAGGAGCATCAGGACCTTGCAGAGCCGCTCTTCTGCTTTGGGCTTCGTCAGGGGCGTCACGCCATCGGAGCCAGGGCCAGGGTTCTTGTCTGTGCACCAGCAATCCATCAACTTGAGAGCCACGATGCAGACAAAGACGATGGCCACCAACACCGCAGAGTAGACGATGGAGATCTTGTCCCGGCAGGTTCCGGCGCCGTAGGCGCCCACGAGGCTAAGGAGGTCCAGAATCATGAAGCCCCGCAGCGGCAGGACGACCCGGATGGCGTCATTCTTCTTATTTTCCTTCTCCTTGTCGTGCCGGATGGCGAGGACAAGGATGAGGACGATGACCACGAGCGAGGCGGCGAAGGCGGTGGCGTTGCAGTAGAAGAAGGCGAGGTAGCGGCGGTAGTTGGTTTGGCGGATGATGGGGTCGCCGGCGAGTTGGCCGTCGTGGGTGACCTGCCAGACGCCCCCCGGCGGGTTGAAGCCGGCGGCGTACGTGACGGTGACCACCAGGGTGGACAGCAGCAGGAGGTACTTCCGCAGGCTGTACTCCCATGGCTGCTGGCACTGCCCCTGCCCCTGCCCCTGCCCGGGCGCCGTTGCCTGCTCGTCGGACTCAGGGTCGGCGGCCATTTCACTCTCTCAAATCTCAAGCTCTCAGCAAGTGTGGCTCCTCTTTCTTAATACTGTGATGCAGAGATCATGTGGGACGATGGGAAAGAGAGGGAGAGAGTTGCGTGGTAATAAGACGACTTGACTCGGCGCGTCGTCCGGAGGGAAGGTGCGCCCTGCATATTCAAAGCCTGACAGAGTGCCAGCATTTTACTGCTAATACAGCTCTATTTTTTACTGCAACTCCGACGTGTTCTTGCTCTGCAACACCACGGGGAAGGGCTCCATTGCCGTTGCCGGCCGCACCTCAGGGACGCCGCTCCATTTTCCGAGCAAGCGTGCTTTTCCTCTTCTTACTCATTGTGATGCAGAATGGCGAATGCAGAGTTGCGTGATGATTTGTACAGTAGTATTATAGAAGGGCTCGACTCGGCGCCCGTCGTCGGCGGCTGGCTGGAAGCCGTCGAGCCTCTGCAACCTGCATATTCTATCCTTCAAGACTGACAGGGTGGAGTATTGTACTGCCCTCCCCGTCGGGTCGTCGGGGAAGGCCAGCAACAAGTCAACGAGCAAGTCTTTCTCCGGTCAAGTAAACTAGGGTAGCAAGTAAGCAATTCAGTTCTTCCAAAACATCGTGAGGGAGCGCCCTAGTTGAAAGCAGGTTTTTTATCTAAGAAAAAAAAAACATTTGCATCTGACAGAGCCGGCTGTGACGTGATGCCTGGTCATATTGAGTACGTCAGCGGAATTCGTCATGAAATGGCGTCGGGTGAGGGCATGTACAATGATGGCATATGGATACAGATGCCCCATGACAAAAAGTAGCTTCAGGCATCTATATTGATTTTTTCTTCCCAATGCAAGCTACTACTAGTGGGCATCATCAAAGAATATAAAGTAGACTCTCACTACACATGCATCTCTACTCTCCACTTCAACTTTTCCAACTTTATGCATCGGACCACATTTTTTCTCTCCAAGCACCCGCCTCCTGCAGAGGATCCCGCTTCCCTATCCGAACCTACTTTTTCTGACATCCGATCCTACATGGCATGTGAGGCATCACCCTGGGGCTATGCATTGGCCATGCCCTGAGAGCATCCTATGCAAGGCAAAATCTCCTCGAAAGACCGCCGATCGATTTCAATCTAAATATACTGACATGGTACTTCGACCTCAAAAGATGATGAATTTAACTAATTTCAACTGTTCTCTCATAAATTCAGTGTTTTTTTAGTCTCTTGCAATGTCGTAATGAGGTTCACTAATTATCAATTGTTTCCTTCTAAAGAGATTATATACATTATAGGTGCTATCATTACGTTTTAGTGGCACATAAGTTTGAAATGTGCACAAGTTTGAAGTATGTTAGGATAAGTTAATTTATAAATCTTTCTGCAAAAAAAGTTAATTTATAAAATCATTTCCACTATATTGTGTTTATTTCACTGTTAAATTTACTTTTGTTTGTTCACAAAAAAGAGTTACTTTACTAGTTATAAAAGTGCATCTAGGTCTTCCTAGCTAGTGGGCTTTGATGATCAATAGCAAACCACTTAATATATTAATATGTTACTGAGTGTACGTAGGCATATAGTCCCTACAATAACGGTTTAATAGCAAAGCAATTAACATATTTTTATGTACGTTTGTCTAATGTAGAAAAGGCTTCTTTTACGAGAATAATGTAGAGAAGTTTGACCTAGGAAAGCTAGATTTAAATTAATCTGGAGACGATGTAGAAGAGATCACTGGAAAAAAAAAACGAAACTGCTTCATGCATGATCCTGGTGCCCGATGCATGCACGACGTCGAAATCCAGCGGCCGATGCCCCAATATATGCACGCATGTCCGGCCGGATTTTAAGCATCATCTAGTAAAAACACCCACGATTGATTGCTTAGAGGTATCACCCGGGCCGATGCTTCCATAAAGCAATCGTAGAAAGTTGCTTGACGACCAAAAGAGATTCTTTTGGTTGACGACCAAAAGAGATGGACGCCTCCAGGAGCTATCCAACACCAGAGGAAGATGACACTACCCTGGGCCCCTTTTATGTGCTGAGCGGCAACATTTCCTTTACGGTCATGGCTGCTGATTGCACCAGTGTTTTTCTCAAGTGTTCTACAGTCCAAGATAGTTCGTTGCCAGCATCCAAAATCTTCCCTCCTTCCCTCAGGCCGGAAAAGAGGCGACGAGGGTTCCCTTGCGCGCCGCCGGTGGCGCCGCCGGTTCCCTCTCTCTCCGTCGGCCGCTCCGGCGGCGGGAGGGAGGGGGAACCTCGGGTCTGCCCGCTAGGTGGGTGTGTGGTAGGGTTAGGGTTGAGGTTGACGCTGCCGAGGCCGTTGCGGTGGTGTCGCGTTGGAATAAGTTTCTTCGGGCTCCGTTCGCGGTCAGGCGAGGCTTTTGCCTTCGTCTAGGAGCCAGCGGGGTGGGGGATCCCCGGATCTCGCCGAGGTCGCGGGCTATGGTGGCTGGAGGTCCATCGGCACTGGCCGTTTGGGTCCTCAGATGGGCGATGGATGTAGGGAGACGAAGACCTTTCTTCTTCCTTGTTGGTATGATTTGCTGCTGCTGTTCTTCTCTTTCCTCTGCGCTGATGCTGGAGGGAGATCCTGCTTTGCCCGGGCGGGTGGCCAGGCCGCGGTGCTGGACCGGTCGGATGACTCGAGTTCTCTTCCTTCCGGAAGGGACACTTTTCATGGTACTCAAAGCCAAAGATGGCGACGGCTGTTGCAGGTGTGTTGGATTGATGTCCATGCCCTCTCGGCGCTGGTGTCAAGAAAGGAGGAAGCAGCGTGTCGGCAATTGTACCGTGGTCGAAGATGATGACCTGCTTGCGCCTGGTTGCAGATCTTTCTGCTGCAGGGGTCTTCTCTCAAGATTCAGGGATGATGACACAGGGCTCTGGAGCTCTTCTTGTGTTATGGTTGTCTTAGGGTACTCTAGATGTTCATGGTCCTTTGTGTTTGCTTTTCAGTGTGCTTGTAAGGGTCAACTACTTTGTACTGTTTTGTGATTTGAAGGAAAAAATTCTCAAAAAAAAAAAAAAAGATAGTTCGTTGCCATCAATTTCGTTTCAGTGACCCCGTTCATCATGGAGAGTGGTTTTTCAATTCCCAGGTGTCCCTACACCCTCAAATGAACAGTAAATTCCAAAAAAAAGTAAAACAAAAATCTGAAACTTTGCGACATCAAATATGATCAAACTTTGTAGGTGCTTGCAAGATTTCATGCCTAAAAAACATTCGAGGAGCTTTTACAAAGAAAAAGATCTCAGTGCTCAAAGTTTTGAGCACTTTGGATCACTGATTTTTGTCTCTCATGTGTAAACCTTTCTCTACATGATATTTCTTGACGAAAATTTGTAGTCACCTAAAACGTTTGAGCATATTTGATGTCGCAATGTTTCATATTTTTTCTGTTCATGCGGAGTGTAGGGACACCCGGGAGCTGTCTGCATCGAGCAGGCACCTTTCTCTTCATCATGTGTAGATGTCTGCATCGAGCTGGCACGAGACTTCTGGCTAGATTTCCTGGCCACGCCCATCTTTGGTAATGCCTAATTGCCTCTGGTAATGATTTATTAGGCGTCCTAACATCTATAATTGCTTACATTAAGCTCTATTGTTTGTGTCTAAAACGTCCGTGGCTGCCGTATTATGCAGGTCCGTGCGTTGCTACGGGCTACAATGCACATAAACGAATCAAATAAATTATTAAAGTCGTTTTCAAAGTCGAAACTCATTTCTCCCTCATACGTCCGGTGCCCAACGGGCTCCCCAAAATTCAACCGCCTGGATAGTCCGGACTTCCCCATATCCAGATCATATGTGGGGGAGAAATGTCATTGTCCGGACTATCCACCATTTGTTATCTCCAACCCGCGGGCGCAACACAAACTTCCTTTTCCCTGTCGGACCCTCCCCTTCCCGCTCGGTTTCCCATTGTAGTGAGACGTTTCTCGGGACATCTCTTGCTCTCCCACACAGCTAGCCAACCGTTGGCCGTTTGCCGCATTATCGTACCCCCAAGCTATCAAACAGTATTGCTGACACCTGCATATTTGGCTTCACACAAAACTTTAGATCTCGTGTTGAATCTAACCTCATAGATTGAGTATGAAAACATTTACAAATATGTTGATACTAATGATAATATAATATATGATTCTGTCTACACCCGAGCATCTTCTCTAGCAGAATGCTCGGGTGTTGCCATAGAACAATATAAGAGAAATGCATCCAACTAAGTGTTTCATCTTAATATTAACAGGTATAATGCAAGGGAGGGCGATATGCCCCAATAGCAACATGTGTCATTGATTGGTCGATGTGTGAAGTGTGATACTCTTGTTCTTATCTATGTCTTCAATAATGTGGATCGAGGTCCTTGCTTCCTCCTTCTATGTGCATCACATCTCTTTGTCCTCATGGGTTTACTCTTCTATGTCCATCACATCTCTTTCACCTCATTGTGTCTCCTACATCGTCACCTCATAAGGTGACTCCTGCTTGTGTCCTAGTTTTTTTACTTTGAGCAGCAGTAAGGCATGCTTTTGCAGATCAGATAATAATTCAACATTGAGCATGAATCCATGAACCGCAAAAAAACGGCATGTTTCTTTTACTAACAGGAAAACTCAAGTCAACACATAGAAAGTTACGGTAAGTATACTTCATTCCCGAGTGGTTTGCGTTAGCCTGATAGTATGCGTGTCTAATAGATATTGCTTATCTCTCATGTCAATTGATGCTCTCCTTCAGCTTAGGGCCTTCCATTTTCTCGTGCCACCACGCATGTCACCTAAATCCAAATGGATGAAATCCTGCTCAAGGGAATACATTCTTCATAAGCTTGAGGACGGAAGTAACACTAATATAAAATATTTGTAAGCCTAATTGGGAACTATGTCAGAAATGAAATAAAATAAAATAAAGTCACCACTCTTGTATTCTTGGTATGCAAGATGGTATGTAAACAGTCGATGAGATATTAGAAGTGATAGAAATATACATGTAGATCTAGTCAAGTTTTCCTATTTGCGTGGCATGCATGTACAGTTTATTAATCTTGACAGAGATTACAAAGCGATTATATTGACGTTGTAAGCAAGATATGAACTTGAATTATGGCTTTGAATTAACACTGTAAGCAAGATGATGTTTATATAAGAGCATATCATATTGCTACGCTCCGGGGAGCAAACACACCTACATGTGATAGATAGTTTCATGTCGGCAAATAAATGTGTATTCAGTAGTACAATAGTTGGTATTCTGCCTTGGATTCCAAGTTTTGCTTACTTTATTGAATCTCTAAAATGAAGTGATGAATGTGTTCTCTTTTTGAATAGTGTGTTATCTGATATAGCAATGCCCGTCACTTTACAGAAATCTCAAAACTACCATTTCCTTTTTGTTCTTTATGTTTTCCCTGACAAAAGGTTAGCACATTCTTATTGTGAAAGTCCTTTGAACCCACCAGATTCTGGAGTAATTATGTATGCCATGGAGATTATGACCACGATTGATTCTGGAGTAAAGGAAAAATACCCGTACGTTGCAACGAGAGAAAAAAATATCACCTCTCTAAGAATGATTCAAGACACTTCACTCGGGTCCATGTTCTCTATTTTAACATAGCAAATCATCAATGTCGTCACTTATCCTTCCTCCCATCCTCCCCCTCCCTTATGTGTGGTCTGTCATTGCATTGCTTTAAGATCTAAAGTAATACTGAAATACTATTGTCCACAATATTCTCATGATATGCAGAAGTAATAATTTTTCAGAGACTTCATAACAAGAACAGACGCAGTGCAAGTCAATCAATGCAGACACAAACCTAGTTTCCATCACTAATTTTCATACCTTTGCGTCCACCCAGGTGTTTTTGGGTCAACCTGCTCAATGGAGTGCTCTGAAGCTTGAGGTTTGTCTGCACTGCCTGCCCCTGGAACAACGCCCTCAGCACAAATCTGGTCATCAACCCGTGCATCTACACGGGCTAGCTTTTAAACAATACTTTAATTAAAATACTTTTGGTAGACAATTGGTGTTTGCGACCCATGGAAAATATATAAAATGCATGAATGATGAACACGCAGACTGAGCAATAATATCTTGAAAGTTTATCTATTTCACACATAGTAGTTTGTGTTTTACCCATTGGAAAATGTTTATATTTCCCTTTACAACAAATGCAAAAAGGAAAATGAGAATCAATTTCCTACTTTGTGTTGTTCTCCCTCCAGACTCCACTTGCTAACACCACCGATGGAGTAGTGCTTTCATCGTCTTTGACTCGTCGTGGTATGTAGTCACGGAAGATTCTTTATTGTTTTCTCATAAGTAATGTCTGCTCTTTTGCTCATGGCAGCAGTCTTGATTAGTTAGCACCCGCAACATTTCATCAGACGTAAATATAAGGGTATGCCCGAACATTGCTTGTCAGATTATCCATTCCTTTCCTCTCATCCGAGATGCATCAAGAAAGTGAGCAAAAACTGGGAACTAAAGGTGCATATAATGAATTAGTAATGCACATAGATAGACATATAAAATGTGGCAAACTAACCAGGAGGAACTCTTTGCCTCTTATAAATGAAATAACAACTTGGTTCAGATAGAAAATGAAATACTCCCTCTGTCCCAAAATAAGTGTCACAGATTTAGTACAACTTTAGTGCAAAGGTGCACTAAGTTAACGGCACTTATTTTGGAACAGAGGTATAGTAAGTTACCTGAGATAATGTACCTATGATTAAATGATTAAATGACCTGACAAAAGGGCTCCCTCTGTATTAATCATTCTGCAGAAACAACAAAATTATGAGTTCCTTGCTCTGAAGCACCTAACTGCAGTTTTGTAGTAAATATGTGAAAAGTAAAATCATGCTAAAATACATGATATATGTCAGCAAATACAAACTTTTTTTTCATGCATATGTTTAGTAGAACTAAATCAACATATATAAATGGCAGGCATTACATCCATCAGAGTCCAAGGCTCTTTTTGGTGTCTTCAAATGCTGCACCCACTACTACCGGTTGGCTGGAACAATTGCTGATTTTTAATGACTCCCTCCATCTTAATCTTTCAGTATAACTACAATTGATTAAGAGCTCCTAGCTGTGAAGAACCTAACTGCAGTTTTTTAATAAATGTCTGAAAAGTAAAATCATACTAAAATAGATGATATATGTTGCAAATATGAAGTATAAAAAGAAAGTTAATAATATACCATACAGTAATATGAGTAAACTCTGCAGATCTGAACATGCAGGCTTTAGCATCAGGGATTATAGCTTTGGCAGTGAGTTTCTCCTTCCAGCACACAGACATTGCCATGTATCTCTTTGTACAGACCTCAACATGAGAATCTTGTGAACTTATTTCCATTACCTTGGGATGGTGAAATCTTTATGATACAAAGCTGATGCATGTATTAGTTAACCTGCAGAGAATTCCATATTTTGATCTATATAAGTAAGAAAGCGTACAAATGAGGAATAGCTTTATTTAGGGCCTCTCATATAGGCCATTGAGTAAATTGCATGAAAAAGAGTCTTATGTATTAAAATAGAAATACACAATTCATAAAATATTCAGGAACAAACAAAATATAGGAAACAAATAGAAACATGTAGTTGGTAAATGAATCACACAAATAAATTATGCTATATGATAGAAATTGCCAATGGCCTTAGTTACTGCTATCCAATATTCTGATTTCTGCAGTTAACTACTAACCCATGACCTGTAATCCAATATTACTACTCCGGATTAGTAGTAAACTGATGTTCAGTATCAACCTCCCGATCCATAGCAACCATCTATAGGTCGCATCCTCCTCATTCCCATCTTGTTCATCGTCCCTGTTACAAAGAAACATCATCTCGATGTAAAATCATAGTGCTTGAAACTAATTCGTATCTCTAGCAGTACATTACATCCGATGTACTAACTGAAAAAAATATAATCAATTTCTAGCAGTACATTACATCAATGTTAGGAAAAATGTGTAGTTGGCTATGTCGCATGTCCGTTGCTGGAAAAGGGCCAGAAGAATACCTTGGTCCAGAGAAATGGGGTTCAGTGCACACAACCCTCGTAAAATAACCTGGTTGAAAGGATATTAGAGTATCAGGTACCCACAGCGACTCAAATCCTAATTAAAACATTGGATAACCTGATAAAAGTGTTTCTCCGTGTAACAGAAGCACGGGTGCATGAGATGGACGAACTATGAGATGCAAAACTCTGTGTATTTGTAGGCATCTTTTGATTTTCTCAAGCATCGGGAAGAAAATGGGGAATACGCGAAATACACTTCAAGTTTTATGTGTGGAAAATACCTGAGAGCACAACCAAGGCACGCCCCTCAATTTTTTCGCTCAGATATTACTCTGCTCAACTCCTTCACCGGGTCCAGTGAAACATCAACCTAAAACAGCAATTATAACCAGTAAACCAAATGCTTGATACTTTTATTATTCAGAAAACACACAAAAGATCTGTGTTAGATGGAGGGTTAAGACTACATCTCATGTTTGAGTTGTACCGAAGGCCAAGGGTGGAAACTGTTTGACAGAGCACATAGTTAGAACCAAGAGGGTGGAAGAAATTAGTAGTTAGTACCTTGGGGAGATTAGGCATTGGTCCATTGACGAACTGCAAAACACAGTATCACATATTGGGCAAGTCTGAAACCACATTAGCATGTCAAATCAGAACAGAAAACACGATTTTGGATGAGGATGGTTTGTATACCTGCACATTGTTCAAAGGGACCCGCGAGATCAGGATACGCGCAGTCCAGCAGCGTGTCCTCCTCATCCTCGGCCGCCTCTGTCTCCTCCTCCTCCTCCTCCTCCTTCTCCTCGTCCACCGGCTCAGCGGCGGCGACGGGGTCGGCCACCGCTGCTCAGGCTCCATCAGCGCGGCTCAAGCGGCGAGGTAGCGGGGCATGGCGGGCTAGGGTTAGGGTTGCGTGCGGGAGCGGCGCTTGGGGGCGGAGTCGCGGCAAAGGGTCGTGAGGCAGATGCGGCGGCGCCCATGGCAGGAGGTGGCGGCGGCGCCCGTGGCAGGAGGTGCTACTCCACCGACGTGGAGGCTCTACGGCGGCTCCCCCGGCCGGATCTGGCACTCTCTCCGTCAGATCGGATTGGGGAGGGAAGCTCCTAGCCTTGGACGAAAGGAGGAGGGCGGCTTGATGGGAGTGCGGAGGCGGCTTGATGGGAGGGCGGCGGCGAAAGGATGTAGGTAGCGCAGGGATCGGCAGCGGATCGATGGGAGGGCGGCGGCGAAGGGACGAAGGTAGCGCAGGGACGAATGCGAGTTGCGCTTTGTCCCCGCCGACGCCGTACTCGTCGGAGACGAGCCGGACGATGGGGGAGTCGACCGCGCCGAGACGGGCGGGGTTGTCGACGCAGGTGAGGGCGAGGGCAGGGTCGAGGGGCTCCACGACCTCCTCAACGCGGCTGACGCCGGTGTCGATGCGCGGGCGGCGCTTGAGCGTGAAGACGGTGCGGGAGGGGTCGCGGTCGTCGGTGCCGTAGAGGCGGACCCGCTGGGCGGCGGTGGCGGCGGCGAGGGGCCGCGCGGGGGCGTCGGTGCGGAGCAGGTGGGGCGCGAGGAAGGAGGAGAGGCGCCGGTGTGCGGCCGCGTCGGGGAGCCGGAGCTTGATCTCGACCTCCATGGGGTTGGGGTTGCGGCTAGGGCTGGGGGGCGGGGGCTGGAAGGGGCGGGCGGCGGCGTCTACTCTGGGAGTTCTAGGGATCAAGAGGAGCGGACGAAAAAACCTACGAAAAAAACCTACGAAAAAAAACCAGTGAAAGGTGGGACGAAAAAAACCATGGTAGGTGGGACGAAAATTAACCACGGAGACTACCAACTGCTCCATTAGAAGTAGAGATAATTGCTTACATTAAGCTCTATTGTTTGTGTCTAAAACGTCCGTGGCTGCCGTATTATGCAGGTCGGCAGCATAGACAAATATAGTAACGGCACATACTGTCCAGCTTTTGATTACATGGACGCCTGAGTCGATCTATATTATCTCCCTCCATAAGTAAATAACTAAAGTTGACGGCCTATCCACAACCAGACGTAGATGCATGGCCCACATGATCGAGCCCTTTGCGCTTTCACACATCACACTTCCATCTTCGTACGTGTAATCGTGTTGTGTGCATATGACATGGAATGATGGAAAGGCTCACATACCGGCTACACTTGCACCAATGCTTTCCGTGTGACGTCAGGCTGGCCACGATCGCTGTGGGTATAAGTCCTGCGCAGGCGCGCCATTTTTTTGCCTTGTACAATGCTAGTGCTTAGGGAGGTGTTTAGAAAAATAAACCGACTTCTTCTGAAGCATCGGTGACTATTTCTATACGAGAGACGTCTAATTAAGCGTCTGCCTTGTACAAATAAGCACCGGTGCTTAAGGAAAGCCTGGTTTATTTCTTCAAGCACCTCTCCTAAGCACCTTGCATTGTACAAGGCCTTACAAGGCAGAGCAGACACGCGCGACCAAGCTATAGGCCGGGTACGGGGATCGATCTACATGACCTGACATGACGATGGGAGTGGTGATGGCGACGCTCTGGGACATCCTGGCGAAGGCCGCCAACGTGGCGCAGATGTCCGGCCTGCACGCCGCCATGCTGGTCGCCGTGGGCATGAGCCTCCTGCGCATCCCGCGGAGCAGGCGGGAGTGCGCCAAGCTCGAGCGGTGCAACCGCAGGCTCCACGCGCTGCTGCAGTGGCCGACGGGCTGCGGGGCCGTGCTGCTGTGCTCGGAGATGGGAGGCCCCGTTCTGAAGGCGCTCGTCGACGCGGCCGGACTCGTCGCCTCCTACAAGAAGAGCACGGTGTGGCACCTTGTCCGGAGGGGCAGGGGCATGGCCGCCCAGCTCCGTGACATGCAGGACGTCGTCGACTCCTACTGCGGCCTCCTGCTCTATGTCAACGCGCATCTCCTGCTACAACCGGCGACTCATCGTCCCCCGTCACTACCAGAAAAACAGGCGATGCCGACGGCCCCCGTCGGCATAGATAGGTGTATCCCGACGGCCCACCTCAAGCCGTCGGCATATATCCATCTATGCCGACGGGGGCCGTCGGCATAGGTCGGCCGTCGGCATCGCAAGAAATATGCCTACGGCGGCCGTCGGCATAGAGCGGCCGTCAGCATACCATGTGGGCCCGGCTACCCGGGCGGCGACGGCGGTTTGACGGCGTGACGCCTACGCCGACGGGCTAACGGTGGCCGTCGGCATATGTATGCGCACGTCATCGATCCGCGTCGTCTGCCACGTCATCGATCCGAGCCGCTCGCCGGTCCGTGTGGTGGCATATCTATGCCGACGGCCGTCGGCATAGGCCTGGCCCATGGCCCTTACCACGTCATCGATCCGCGCCTTACGCCACGTCATCGATCGATGGCTCTACCGTTCCGTGGCCGTAGCTATGCCGACGGCATTGCCGTAGGCATAGATTTCTAATAATATTTTAATATTTTATTTATTTTCTCTTTTTCCTTTTTATTTTTTTTCAAAACTAATTTGATTAACTTAAATGTGCCTTATGTACAGAAAACATATCTCGATTATATATATATATATCGATTGCCCCCCCCCCCCCACACGGGCCTTGCTTCCATCGTGTCACGGAGAGGGGAGACGGGACGGGGTACCTGGGGGGTAGCAATGCCGCCAGGTGTTGCGGTGGGCCCTCCTACGATTGTGGAAGCGTGGTGGCAGGCGCAGGCACCCGGCACGCGGCTCCGGGGTGTGCCCCCCCTCACGGGCGTCGCTTCCGCCGTGTCCCGGAGGGGGGAAACGGCCACGTCGGGCCGACACGGAGGGAATCTTGGGGTGGGTTGGGCCGGGATGGTGTTGGGAGGTGTAGCTATGGGGTGGGCTATGACAACCACGTGAAAAGGTCCACCGGTCAAACACCGTCCTGCGAAAGTCAAAGGTCTAGATCCGGCGGTCGTCTGTGTCAGGGTTAGACGGGACAGGGTACCTGGGGGGGTAGCAATGCCGCCAGGTGTTGCGGTGGGCCCTCCTACGCTTGTGAAAGCGTGGTGGCAGGCGCAGGCACCCCGCACGCGGCTCCGGGGTGTGCCCCCCCTCACGGGCATCGCTGCCGCCGTGTCCCGGAGGGGGGAAACGGCCACGTCGGGCCGACACGGAGGGAATCTTGGGGTGAGTTGGGCCGGGACGGTGTTGGGAGGTGTAGCTATGGGCTGGGCTATGACAACCACGTGAAAAGGTCCACCGGTCAAACCCCGTCCTACGAAAGTCAAAGGGCTAGATCCGGCGGTCATCTGTGTCAGGGTTAGACGGGACGGGGTACCTGGGGGGGTAGCAATGCCGCCAGGTGTTGCGGTGGGCCCTGCTACGATTGTGGAAGCGTGGTGGCAGGTGCAGGCACCCGACACGCGGCTCCGTGGTGTGCCCCCCCTCACGGGCATCGCTGCCGCCGTGTCCCGGAGGGGGGGGGGGGGAGGGGGGGGGAAACGGCCACGTCGGGCCGACATGGAGGGAATCTTGTGGTGGGTTGGGCCGGGACGGTGTTGGGAGGTGTAGCTATGGGCTGGGCTATGACAACCACGTGAAAAGGTCCACCGGCCAAACCCCGTCCAGCGAAAGTCAAAGGGCTAGATCCGGCGGTCGTCTGTGTCAGGGTTAGACGGGACGGGGTACCTGGGGGGGTAGCAATGCCGCCAGGTGTTGCGGTGGGCCCTCCTACGCTTGTGGAAGCGTGGTGGCAGGCGCAGGCACCCGACACGCGGCTCCGGGGTGTGCCCCCCCTCACGGGCGTCGCTGCCGCCGTGTCCCGGAAGGGGGAAATGGCCACGTCGGGCCGACACGGAGGGAATCTTGGTTATTCACAACATAAATGTGCCTTATCTAAACAAAAAACATACCCCAATGGTATATCGATTTCCCCCCTCACGGACGTCGCTGCCGCCGTGTCACGGAGGAGGGAAACGGTCGACACGGAGGGAATCTGGTTAGAGGGGGAATCGGGGTGTAGCTATGCCACCGAAACATCGCACGAGTCGTGATGCATGTGTGAAAGTGTTGTGGCATGCGTAGATGCCCGTCTTGGGGCTCCGTGGTGTGGCCCCCCTCCACGGAAAAGACGAGTCCTAGGCGGCATTGGTGGATCTTTGGTGTGATAAGGATGGAGCCTGGGCGGCTACGAGCATAAAAAACAAGGCTAACCGAGGGAAGGAGGGAGTACATGCTCAGGGAAACCGAAACCACTTTCTCCACAAGACACTTAATGTATGACTAACCTCATTAAACATTCTTCTTCTTCTATTTACCGTCACTTTCTTATGTATGACTAACCTCTGTTTGGTGGTGCAGGAGGAGAAACTGAAGCGGCCGCTCTCACACATGCAGGCGTGGGAGATCGCCCATACGCGGAAGGACTCCAAGCCTGGGGAGCCCAAGTACTACGGCAAGACCGCACAGAGGAAGAAGGCCTACTCCGAAGGGTATCTGGGGTTACATCCTGACACACCTGACCCCATTGCGGCGGATCTGGACGAGATGGTGGTGGTGGGCATGGGGCCCAAGGAGCACGGTCGGGAGGCGGTTCTGGATGCTGTGATCACTCCTACTATCTCCTACACACAGCTCCGTCGGATCGACCCGAGACTAAGCCAGCGCACGAGCACGCCCATGACCAGTGTGCAGTCACAGTCCCTCTTTCAGGAGCGGCAATCTGTAAGTATTTTCCCTCTTATCTTCATTGCTCACTTTATTTTCCGCATTTAGTAGTTTTATGAGTTCCATCATGTCATACCGTAGGCCTACATGGAGTACACACGCCAGGAGACCATGGCGTGGCACGAGAGCCTTTTTGCATTCCATGAGCAGAACAATCGCATGATGCAGCACGCTCTTCAGGAAATGGCGGCCGGCAGGGTTCCTCAATTGCATCCAGCACCATCTGCTCCACCACAACCAAGGCTGCTTACCTTTGAGGAGTTTCTGGCACAGAACGCTGGCCCCTCGCCGGTTAGTTCATCCCCAATCTATTCACCCAAAGCATATCGTTTATTCAACACAGTCATATATCCCGTTAACATGTCTTTTCAACATCCAGGGAACCGGTGGATCGTCTACCGTTGGTGGTGGTCTTCGCAGCACTCCCGAGTCACGGAGCCCGATCACTCCGATCCACGGAGGCGGAGGCGGAGGCGGTGGCGGTAGCGCTGCCGCTAGCAGTGACGACCTGGGCTTCGGCGGACTTGGCGGTGACGACCTCCGCGGTGCTCGACGTCCAGGCGCTTAAGCCTTTGGGTGACTTGTGGCGGTCTTGGTGGTGATGATACTTATATGCTTGTGATGTTACTTATTGTTGTTTGTGATATTCTTATATGCTTGGTGATGATGATATTTATATGTTTATGGTTTGCGATGCTTCTTATGTTGTGTGATGATGCATTTGTTGTGTGATGCATATATTGCTGTATGATTCTTATATATGCTGTATATATTCAAATGAATTGAGCTGAAAAGAAACAGAAAAAAGAAAGAAAAAAACAGACAAAAACTATGCCGACGGCCTAGCCGTCGGCATAGAGATGGCTAGTTGTAAAGTACCACATGGCAGCCACTGGGCATTCTTGGTGCAGGGCTATGCCGACGGCTCAGCCGTCGGCATAGATTTAAACTACGCCGACGGCTCAGCCGTCGGCATAGCCCTGCCCCAGGAGGTACAACTGCTGAGCCGTCGGCATACATGTGCCATGTGGCGCGCAGCTGTTGATCAGCACTTGACGGCGGCCACCGTTAGGCGGGGACGTTGCCGACGGCCGAGGCCGTCGGCATAGATGTACGGACACCGTCGGGATAGGATCTATGCCGACGGCCTCCCGGGCTACGCCGACGGATATGTTGCCGACGGCCCTATGCCGACGGGGGCCGTCGGCATAGGCCTGTCCCGACGGGAATCAGGGCTATGCCGACGGCCTGGTAGTGCGTCAGATGCTACTACGTACGGCGGGTACGTACATGAACTTGAGATGCACATTGATTTAATAGCGTCATTGTAGAAAACTGATTTAATTGCCAGCATGCTAATTTAATTGGCAACGCAGGGTTCATGAGGTGAATGAGAATGACTCATCAGAGAGTGAAGTGTGCTACAAGCAGTAACCAATAGCCCGGGAGTTGCAGAAACTCGTGGCACTCAAAGGCCCGATGATGATGGCGAGGGGGGAACAGGCAGCCGGACAGACGACACCGGTCTAGCAGGACGTGAAAGAAGCGTGACTGCTTAATTAGTAATTTCCCATGTGTCCATGACCACAGGAGTAGACTGATCCCAATAGGCTAAAGTGAATTCTCAGTGCTTGCTTTTCCATTTGCTGCAAAAGTGAATAATGGACCATCTGATAAATATGTGTATGTAAGCTTGGAAGATTTGTTTTTTAGAGCTTTCTTGGCGAGCTTTATTTATTAGCGATAACACTTGCATAGTCTACTAGCTTGAAAGAACTAAATTCGGCGAGTCTACTCGCTATAAGTTTGGCAGAGATTTTGATTGCCCATGAGTTGGCTAACATTGGCAAGAAAACTAAACTAGAGTTGGCTAAAGTGCATTGCATGCCAACCAGGGCTGCGAGAAAAACTCGAGGCTTGGGAGTCGCTTGAGATCGACTCGTCTTTTTGCTCGACTTGAAAAGAAATGAGTTGATGTAGCTGGATCGAGAAACAAGATGATCTTGAGCTCAATGGCTCGATATAATATAGTTATATTGCATAATCAGGAAATATGATTCATTACCATATAGTATATTGTGTATGATTTTTCTCCATTTCATCTTTTCAGCCTCTTACCTACAAAACAGCAGCAGGTGTTCAATCCAAACATATATGCAGACATGCATACAGTAAGCACTACTAACAAAATTAGGCCCTTGCTAAGCTAAGATGTCAATACATGCAAGAACTACACCACACCAACCTGAGTATTGTTCGACAAAAGATCATAACTTATAATTCAAAGATATGCGCGTGCTCTCAGTGGGCACCTCGCTGCTACGATCAGTTACTTGAGATTGTGGAGGCCGGCGCCGGCCCTGATGGAAATCTTGCTCGGCGTATAGCTCTCGTCCAGCTTGTAACCCATGTAGAGAGTAGAGTACAACAAGCGGGCCTTAAAAAAAATTAGAAGCGAAAAAAGATTATGCATTAGAAGATTAGAGCAGTGTATGAAATGGATGCCCTCAGCTGGCTAAAGTGCATTATTGGCATGCCAACTAGGGCAAACATGGAACAAGCGCCACTGTGTGGGATTAAATTCGATCAGTCTGCTTGCAAATCGATCAGAGTCACCTATGTATTTGAGTGAGCATTTAGCAAATACTTCCTCCGTCTCGTAATATAAGAGCCTTTTTTACACTAGTGTAATATAAGAGCCTTTTTGACACTATACTATATTATGAGAGAGAGGGAGTACTACGTACTATTCGGTACGTCTTTGCATGTACAAACTGATCTGATCTGGTTTATTGAAGACTCGATGCACAGTATTTATGCCTGATTAAGCTCTCAATTAACTACTCCGTAACTCTGGTATATTCAAGACTCGATGAAAGGAATCACCCACCGTCCAAACAAAACTGACTAACTGAGTGGAAGTAGCAGCAGATCGGTGACTCGTCGTGCTTACCTGCAGCAGCAACAAACACCTTCTTCTGAAATTGGAGTTGACCAGGTGCGGCTGCACCGCGCGCGTCCGATCGACCTGACAAAAATAAAGTCCACCAACAGCGTACGGCTCAGCCTGTGATTCCGCGGAGAGAAGGGAGAGAATCTGAGGGGCGACGGGGTAGAAAAAGGATGGGCTCTTACCGCCGGCAGGTGTCGAGGCTGTCGGACGGTGACTCGAGGGCAGCGGCTGGGCCACGGAGAGAGACGCCGCGGAGGCGTCGAGGGCAGCGGAGAGAGGCATCGCGGCTAGCAGACGCCGACGATGCGTCCAGGATGGATCTCGGCTGGATCCGGTGACCTGGGGAGGAGGGCCACGCCGCCACGGACTCGGCTGTGCCGTCCAGATCATGGGCGTGCACGGTGATACGGCGCTCTCTCAGCTAATCGTCGGTGTAGGGGAAGGGGGGAGACGACCGCTCCACCTACTCTGGCCAGGGACAAAAGGCTAGTTCGTTTAGTCCCACATGGGCTAGGGAGGTAGAGCAGGACCGTTTTATAACTCGCGCGCTGCTACTAGTATCGTTCCTTCGGGGACACCCGGTAAAGAAGGTTAGCATGGTAGCGCTCACCCTGCATAAGGATGCAAAAACATTAGTTGTCTATAAAAAACAGGATGACACAATTTTTTGCCCTCACGAGTTATACTGATTTTACAGAAAAGATCCTCATAGTTCTCATTTTTATATTTTGAGATCCAAGATTTTAGGATTTCACGCACCATCTTTTCAGCCCCTCATATATAATACTACTATTTTTATTGAAAGGTCCACATAATTTCTTTTCCGTCTTTTGAGATCCTTACAGCTGCCAAATTTGGTGGCAAATTAACTGTCAATTTTTACTATTGAACCATGGCATTTCTTGTATGAAATACTGCCTTCGTTTCGTTTTACTTCGCGTATTAGATTTGTCACAAGTCAAACTTTACAAAGTTAGACCAAGTTTATATTAGAAAATATCAACATCTACAATATCTAACAAGTATAATATGGAATTATATTTTATGGTGGATCCAATGATGTCGTTGTTGTATTTGTGAATGTTAATAATTTTTTCTAAACTTGGACAAACCTGGTCCATTTATATTGTGTACGATTTTCCTCCATTTCCCGTGAGTCCATGACCATAAGAATAGACTGATCCCAATAGGCTAAAGTGAATTCCCCGTGCTTGCTTTTTCATTTGCTGCATTTCGTGTTCAGATTATTACACACTTGCGCTCCTCGATCTTCAATGTAAGAAGTTGGGTCAAGTAGCGGCCTAATATCTACAGAACAACAAAAATAACGAAACGAAATGTATATGTTAAATACAGACTGAAGAGGAATACAGACTGAAGAGGAATATGACAAACATGGCCAGGTCATTCTCCTAGTGGTGTTGACCACGGCAAGAAAGGGAAAGGAATCAAATTGATCCTCCAGCGTTGTGGCCAATTAGGATTAGAAGATCAAGTGCATGATAAGACATTAGAAGCTAATATTTGATCATGACCCCTTCATTTCGCGTTGCATTTTATATCCTCTGCTGATGTGTGTTAAGAATAAAACCTAACCTTCACAAAGCACAGAGGCATAACGTTCCATTAAACAGAAAAAAAAAACATTGTAAATAGGGGAGAAAAGAAACAAATTATAGTAGCCAGTTAACAGGACTTAAACTTAAATTAGAATTTCACTTTTTCTTGATAGCCAAACGATACAGTGTTGGGCAGAGTACTATTGACCATATCAGGCTGAGAGTAGCTTACCAAAGGCACAAAATAAAAATCAGAGAACAAAATAGATGTGTGCTTATGGTTTATTAGCTTGATAGGGACTTGCGCTTATATTCAGCTTCATATGCATCCTTAGCCTGCTCAACGTATCCTTTCAATAGTTCTTCAATGAGCCCTAAAATCATACACTTTCAGTACTTGTCTAGAGACTTTCAAGCAAGCATTCTTATCCAGCTTAACTTCATACTTAGTTGCATCATTGACCAACATTGATACCTCGTCTTCTGAAATCTGACATTTGGACATTTAGTTAGAAAATTGGCAAATTTCCAAAAACGCGCATCATGCAGCTAGGAACACATTCCCAAAATAGCACATGCAATAATTTACCTCAGAAGAATTGCCAGCTTTTTCAGGGCACCATATTTTCTTCAGAACTGTTGCAAGCCAATCGTCAATGTCAGTGTCAAACACATCCTTAATGAGGAATTAACACATCTTTAGTGAGGAATTCTTTAAAGGCATACTGAATTGGGAATGCAAGTAGATAAAACCATCCAGCAAGAATAAGCAAAACTGGGTGTCGCTATTAGAAAGAACACACCTTGTAAACCAAGTAGAAAGGAAAGAAGAACCTCCCATGTACAGCAAGCAGCGAGTTGCAGCAACTCAATCCACAACGCAATCCAGACTGAGCAGAGGCGCGCCCGAGTAGTCGTCCACGCAGTTAATGATCTACAGGACCTGGCGTCGCTGTTCCCACGCAGCCCCTCGTCGTCGAGGGCCTCGAACGCCGACCTATTGTTGCCGCCAGTAGTGAAAGAAGAGGAGAAAATTACCTCCTTAACAGAGATGGCGTGAAGCTAGAGAAAACCAACGAAAACGATTTACCTCTTTGCCCAGGGCCGTCACATTGTCCCTCTCTACCATTCACCACTGTTGGTCGGTCGGTTGTCTCGTTGATCGCCTACGTTGTCTTCCTATCCGATCGCCTCTCCCTTGTATGTACGTCCGGCCAGGACAGAGGGTGTCTGAGCAGGTGGTTGGTGCAGCTGGGGCCGAAGAGGTGCGGTGGTGCCGCCGAGGAGTGATGGGTTATCGGTGGTGGCAACTCCGGCGAGGCGATGGCCGGGAGGATGGGTATGGTTGCAATCGGGATTCGGGAAACGCGACAGCGCGAGCTCGAGAGGAGAAGCGAGGAGGATTTTATAGCCAGAGGCGGTTGTACGGTGCGTAGTGGAGGCTAGGATTCCACACGAGTCTTCAACAGAGGAAGAGATAAGAGCATCTCTAGCACACCCTTTATAGCGTCCCGACCCGTAAAATAACCGTAAGTTTACGGTTTTGGGTGAAAAAGTGACCCGAACAGAAACCTTAAAAGCGTCCGGTCCGTAAACAATTTTGAGGGGCGCGGTAAAATCCCCCTCCGACCCGCGAAAACACAGTCCCCCCCCCCCCCCCCCCCCCCCACACCCCGTCAGTACCCTGTATCCCACGAAGAGGTTGCCGGGAGGGACATTTCAGCACGCGCGCTCCCCACATTCCCTCCCGCAGCCGCCCGACACCTGCGATTTCGGCCATTCCAGCCAGCGGAATCGCGTCGCCCGCCCCGGATCCAACGAGTCGAGCCATTGCGACGTCGCCGCCGCCCCGGATTCACCGAGCCGCCACCAGTCCCCGGCTTGGATTCGCCAAGCCGCCACCGGTCGCCACCGCCCCGGTGAGCCCATTTCCTTCCCCTTGTAGTTCAGCCGCAGAAATTTCGTTGATGTGAGCTTCGATGTGATTTTTATAGATGGATTTGAGCCCGTGCGAGCAATTTTTGCTCGAGGATTCGTCCTCGTTCGATGACTCAGACGTGGAATCGATGCTCGAGCGCCATCGTCAGCAGATGGTCGTGGCGGTCCTAGCCATGAAGGAGGTGGAGGATCGAACCCGCAAGAGACGACGAGGTTCGACCGTCGGCCGCCTTTGCATCCCTCGCAACTGCCATCTCGGGAATATGATGTTGATGCAAGACTACTTCGCGGACACTCCAACCTATCTGCCGCACCTCTTCCATAGAAGATATCGAATGTGCCGATCACTCTTCGTAAAAATTGTGCAAGCTTGCGAGGTCAATTGCCGGTTTTTTATTCAAAGGAGAAACGCCGCGGGCTTGTTGGGTTTTAGCACCTACCAAAAAATCTCCGCAGCTATGCGTGTGATTGCATATGGTATTCCGGCTGACTATGCCAACGAGTATCTTCGCATTGGCGAAGATACTACAATTGAGCTAGTGCGTAGCTTTGCCAAAGTGATGATCCGCGTCTTTGGTTCTGTCTATCTTCGTGCACCCAATGAGGAAGTGGTACGTCTATGTCGTATCTATAATTTTTTATTGTTCCATCCAATATTATACAACTTTTACATACTTTTGGCAACAATTTATATGATTTATTGGACTAACCTATGGATCCAGTGCCCAGTGCCAGTTCCTGTTTTTTGCATGTTTTTTGTTTCGCAGAATATCCATATCAAACGAAGTCCAAATGCAATAAAAATTTACGGAGATTTATTTTGGAATATATGTGATTTTTGTAAGGTGGAATCAACGCAAAAGGAGGCCCACAGCCACCACAAGACACCAGGTCGCGCCCCAGGGCCCAGGCACGTGGTGGTGGGTTGTGCCCTCCTCGTTAGTCGGTTGGAGCTCTACTTCGGGCGCAAGGAAGCCTATATCCGGGAAAAAATCGTGTTAAAATCTCAGCGCAATCGGAGTTAGGGATCTCCAGGAATATAATAAACGGTTTTCGGCAAGAAAACAGGAACGCGAAACAGAAGAGAACAGAGAGGTAGATCCAATCTCGGAGGGGCTCCTGCCCCTCCGCCGCCATGGAGGCCATGGACCAGAGGGGGAACCCTCCTCCCATCTAGGGGGAGGCCAAGGAAGAAGAAGAAGGAGGAGGGGGCTCTCTCCCCTTCTCTCCCGGTGGCGCCGGAGCGCCGCCGGGGCAAGGATCGTGACGATGATCTACATCAACAATCTTGCTACCGTCAACACCAACTTTCTCCCTCTCTATGCAGCGGTGTAACACCTCTTCTCCCCGCTGTAATCTCTACTTAAACATGGTGCTCAACACTATATATTATTTTTCAATAATATGTGGTTATCCTATGATGTTTGAGTAGATCCGTTTTGTCCTATGGGTTGATAGATGATCATGATTGGTTTGAGTTGTATATTTTATTTTGGTGTTGTCCTATGGTGCCCTTCGTGTCGCGCAAATGTGATGGGTCCCCGTTGTAGGGTGTTGCAATACGTTCATAGTTCGCTTATGGTGGGTTGCGTGAGTGACAGAAGCACAGACTCGAGTAGGTGGGTTATTGCGTATGGTATAAAGAGGACTTGATACTTAATGCTATGGTTGGATTTTATCTTAATGATCTTTGGTAGTTGCGGATACTTGCTAGAGTTCCAATCATAAGTGCATATGATCCAAGTACGGAAAGTATGTTAGCTCATGCATCTCCCTTATATAAAATTGCAACAGTATCACCGGTTTAGTTATCGATCACCTAGGGACAAATGACTTTCTTGATTGACAAAAGCTATCTACTTTTATTATCTTGCATTTTATTCATAGTTTTATTCTTGCAAAGTACATCTAGCTTTATTCTTGTTCTAAGTAAAGCAAATGTTAAGCTGCGTAGAGTTGTATCGGTGATCGATAGAACTTGAGGGAATATTTGTTCTACCTTTAGCTCCTCGTTTGGTTTGACACTCTTATTTATCAAAAAAGGCTACAAACGATCCCCTATACTTCTGGATTATCAGGAAGACACAATAAAGTTGATGGCAGTGATACGTCTCCAACGTATCTAATTTTTTTATTGTTCCATGCTATTATAGTATCAATTTTGGACGTTTTATATTCATTTACAAGCAACTTTATATCATTTTTTGGGACTAACCTATTAACTTAGTGCCCAGTGCCAGTTGCTGTTTTTTGCCTGTTTTTAACTTTTCAGAAAAACAATATCAAATGGAGTCCAAATGAAGAAAAAACTTTGATTAATTTTTTTACTAGAAGAGACCCTAGAAGGTTCGAGAGGAGACCAGAAGACCCACGAGGAAGCGACAAGCTCGTGGGGCGCGGGTGCCCCACAGGCTTGTGGGCCCCTCGCAGAGTGTCTTGACCTAATTTCGCCTCTATAAATACCCAAATATTACCCTCAGATCAGAGAGGACCCCGAAATACTTTTTCCGCCGCCGCAAGTCTCTGTTCTCGTGAGATCCCATCTGGAGGCCTCCGCCGGCACTCCACCGGAGGAGGAATTGATCACAGAGGGGCTCTACATTGATACGTCTCCAACGTATCTATAATTTATGAAGTATTCATGCCATGTTTTCCACAATTTTATATGGTTTTGGTATGAATTTATTAGAACTAACCCGGACTGACGCTGTTTTCAGCAGAACTACCATGGTGTCATTTTTTGTGCAGAAATAAAAGTTCTCGGAATGGGCTGAAAATTTACGGTGATTTTAATGGACCAAAAGAGACCCCTGATATGTCTCCAACGTATCTATAATTTTTGATTGTTCCATGCTATTATATTGTCGGTTTTCGATGTTTTATATGCATTAATATGCTATTTTACATTATTTTTGGGACTAACCTATTAACCTAGAGCCCAATGCCAGTTTCTGTTTTTCTTTATTTTTTAGCTTCGCAGAAAAGGAATACCAAACGGAATAAAACTTCACGATGATTTTTCTTGGACCAGAAGACACCCAGGGGACTTGGAGTCCAAGTCAGAAGAGCCGCGAGGCGGTGACAAAGGTGGAGGGCGCGCCCTAGGGGGGGCGCCCCCTACCTTGTGGGCCCCTCGGGACTCTTTTGACCTAGCCCTTCCTCCTATATATTCACATATATTCCAGAACCACCAGAGCAATCCACGAAAACACTTTTTCACCGCCGCAACCTTCTGTTCCCATGAGATCCCATCTTGGGGCCTTTTCCGGCATCCCGCCGGAGGGGGAATCGATCACGGAGGGCTTCTACATCAACTCCATTGCCCTTCTGATGATGCGTGAGTAGTTTAACTCAGACCTACGGGTCCATAGCTAGTAGCTAGATGGCTTCTTCTCTCTCTTTGATTCTCAATACAAAGTTCTCCTTGATGTTCTTGGAGATCTATCCGATGTAATCTTCTTTTGCGGTGTGTTTGTCGAGATCCGATGAATTGTGGATTTATGATAAGCTTATCTATGAATATTATTTGAATCTTCTCTGAATTCTTTTATGCATGATTTAATATCTTTGTATTTCTCTTCGAATTATCGGTTTGGTTTGGCCAACTAGATTGGTTTTTCTTGCAATGGGAGAGGTGCTTAGCTTTGGGTTCAATCTTGTGGTGTCCTCACCCAGTGACAGTAGGGGTAGCGAGGCACGTATTGTATTGTTGCCATCGAGGATAAAAAGATGGGGTTTTCATCATATTGCTTGAGTTAATTCCTCTACATCATATCATCTTACTTAAGGCGTTACTCCGTTCTTCATGAACTTAATACTCTAGATGCATGCTGGATAGCGGTCGATGTGTGGAGTAATAGTAGTAGATGCAGGCAGGAGTCGGTCTACCTGACACGGACGTGATGCCTATATGCATAATCATTGCCTTGGATATCGTCATAACTTTGCGCTTTTCTATCAATTGCTCGACAGTAATTTGTTCACCCACCGTATTATTTGCCTTCATGAGAGAAGCCACTATTGAAACCTATGGCCCCCGGGTCTATTTTCCATCATATTACTTCTATTTTCCATCATATTACTTTCCGATCTACTATTTTCCATCATATTACTTTCCGATCTACTATTTTGCAATATTTTCAGATCTATATACCAATAAACCCAAAAATATTTTATCTTTTGTTTATCTATCTCCATCAGATCTCACTTTTGCAATTGACCGTGAAGGGATTGATAATCCCTTTATCGCGTTGGGTGCAAGTGTTTGATTGTTTGTGCAGGTGTTAGTGATTTGTGCATTCTTCTTCTACTGGATTGATACCTTGGTTCTTAACTGAGGGAAATACTTACCTCTACTGTGCTGCATCACCCTTTCCTCTTCAAGGGAAAAACCAACACAAGCTCAAGAAGTAGCAGGAAGGATTTCTGGCGCCGTTGCCGGAGAGATCTACGCCAAGTCAAGACATACCAAGTACCCATCATAAACTCTCATCTCTTGCATTACATTACTCGCCATTTGTCTCTCTTTTTCCTCTCCCCCACTTCTAAAATGATTTTCGAAAAAATTGCCTTTTTGTTTGCCTTCTTTCCGTTCGATCTTTTGTTTGCTTGTGTTACCATGTGCCTTCTTTTTGCTTGCATCTTCGCTTGCTAAAAGTTTATGGATCCTCATCCACTTGCTAATCTTTTTAAGAGATCCAATTATGATGAACCAATTTCTAGTGATTTGAGTGCACTAGATTATCTTTATGAAGTTTTGCTTGAAATTCGTGAATCTGAAAATTGTGATGAAGTGTTAAAGGAAGAAATGTATGAAGTGATTCACGATAGCTCCTTGGATGAAAAGCATGATTGCAATGGTTCTACTATAAATTTTATTGATGTCAATTGTGCGAATAATATGCAAAACCCTAAGCTTGGGGATGCTAGTTTTGCTATGTCCACTACTTATTGCAATGATCATGATTGGGGTGATTCTTCTTATGATCTTGAAAATTTATTTAAGCCTCATGATAATAGTGTTTGCAATAATATTGAAAGTGGGTTTGGAAGAGTGTCAACTCTAGGTAATAATGATCCCACTACTTTGAAGAATGATCAATCTCATGAAATTTATGATAAAAGTGGGTTTGGAGAAGTCATGACTTTATTTGATGATAATCCCACTATTTTGGAAGAGTGTCAACTTTGCATGCATGTGGATCATGAAGAGAATATTTTATATGATTGTTATATTGTTGAATTTGAGTATGATCCCACATGTAATTATCATGTGAGAGGAAAATATTGTGGTAGAAACTTTCATGTTACTAAATTACCTCTCGTTATGTTGAGATTGCTATTGTTTCTTTCTTTTTCCTTGCATATGCTAGTTTTTGCTTGTCTTGATAATTTGTTTACTTATAAAATGCCTATGCATAGGAAGTATGTTAGACTTAAACTTTTTTTTCACATGATGCTCTTTTCGTGTTTCAATTGCTATCTTTCATGTGAGCATCATCAAAATTATCAACGCCTAGCTAAAAGGCTTTAAAGAAAAGCGCTTGTTGGGAGACAACCCAATATTTTTCTTTTCTGTTTTTGAATAAATTTTTCATCTAGCCTCTGGTTAGATGTGTTTTGGTGTTTTAATTAGTGTTTGTGCCAAGTAAGACCTTTGGGATGGCTTACGGTGATAGTTGATTTGATCTTGCTGAAAAACAGAAACTTTTGCCTCCAGTCACAGAATTTTAATAATTCACTAGAGCGTTAAAAAACCCTGAATTTTTTACACAAGATTGATATACAAATTTCCTATGTTTTCGTAATTTTTCAGAGCTTTTGTAGTTACATACGTATTAGAACAATTCGGATCTTCGCAGACTGTTCTGTTTTTGACATATTCTATTTTCTTTGTGTTGTTTGCTTATTTTGATGAATCTATGGGTAGTATCGGGGGGTATGAACTATGGAGAAGTTGGAATACAGTAGATATTACACCAATATAAATAAAGAATGAGTTCACAACAGTACCAAAAGTGGTGATTTTATTTTCTTGTACTAACGGATCTCGCGAGTTTTCTGTTGAGTTTTGTGTTGTGAAGTTTTCACGTTTTGGGTAAAGATTTGATGGACTATGGAATAAGGAGTGGCAAGAGCCTAAGCTTGGGGATGCCCAAGGCACCCCAAGGTAATATTCAAGGACAACCAACAGCCTAAGCTTGGGGATGCCCCGGAAGGCATCCCCTCTTTCGTCTTCGTTTATCGGTATATTTACTTGAGGCTATATTTTTATTCACCACATGATATGTGTTTTGCTTGGAGCGTCTTCTATGATATGAGTCTTTGCTTTTTAGTTTGCATAATCATCCTTGCTGTACACACCTTTTGAGAGGGACACGCATGAATCATGATTTATTAGAATACTCTATGTCCTTCACTTATATCTTTTGAGCTAGGCAATTTCGCTCTAGTGCTTCACTTATAACTTTTTAGAGCACGACGGTGGTTTTATTTTATAGAAATTATTGAACTCTCATGCTTCACTTATATTATTTTGAGAGTCTTTCTAAACAGCATGGTAATTTGCTTTGGTTATAAATTTAGTCCTAATATGATAGGCATCCAAGAGGGATATAATAAAAACTTTCATATAAAGTGCATTGAATACTATGTGAAGTTTGATTCCTCATGATTGTTTTGAGATATAAAGATGGTGATATTAGAGTCATGCTAGTGAGTAATTGTGGATTGTAGAAATACTTGTGTTAAAGTTTGTGATTCCCGTAGCATGCACGTATGGTGAACCGTTATGTGATGAAGTCGGAGCATGATTTATTTATTGATTGTCTTCCTTATGAGTGGCGGTCGGGGACGAGCGATGGTCTTTTCCTACCAATCTATCCCCCTAGGAGCATGCGCGTAGTACTTCATTTCGATAACTAATAGATTTTTGCAATAAGTATGTGAGTTCTTTATGACTAATGTTGAGTCCATGGATTATACGCACTCTCACCCTTCCACCTTTGCTAACCTCTCTAGTACCGCGCAACTTTCACCGGTACCATACACCTACCTTTTACCTTCCTCAAAACAGCCACCATACCTACCTATTATGGCATTTCCATAGCCATTCCAAGATATATTGCCATGCAACTTTCCACCGTTCCGTTTTATTATGACACGTTCCATCATTGTCATATTGCTTTGCATTATCATGTAGTTGACATAGTATTTGTGGCAAAGCCACCGTTCATAATTTTTATACATGTCACTCTTGAGTCCTTGCACATCCCGGTACACCGCCGGCGGCATTCATATAGAGTCATATTTTGTTCTAAGTATCGAGTTGTAATCCTTGAGTTGTAAGTAAATAAAAGTGTGATGATCTTCATTATTAGAGCATTGTCCCATGTGAGGAAAAAAATAAAAGAGGCAAACGAAGCCCACAAATAAAATAAAAGAGGTCAAAGAAGCCCACAAAAAAATGAGAGAAACGAGAGAAGGGGCAATGTTACTATCCTTTTTCCACACTTGTGCTTCAAAGTAGCACCATGATCTGCATGATAGAGAGTCTCCTATGTTGTCACTTTCATATACTAGTGGGAATTTTTTATTATAGAACTTGGCTTGTATATTCAAATGATGGGCTTCCTCAAATGGCCCTAGGTCTTCGTGAGCAAGCAAGTTGGATGCACACCCACTTAGTTTCTTTTTGATCTTTCATAAACTTATAGCTCTAGTGCATCTGTTGCATGGCAATCCCTACTCACTCACATAGATATCTATTGATGGGCATCTCCATCCCGTTGATATGCCTAGTTGATGTGAGACTATCTCCTTCTTTTTGTCTTCTCCACAACCACCATATTCTATTCCACCTATAGTGCTATGTCTATGGCTCACGCTCATGTATTGTGTGAAAGTTGAAAAGGTTTGAGAACATCAAAAGTATGAAACAATTGATTGGCTTGTCATCGGGGTTGTGCATGATTTGAATATTTTGTGTGATGAAGATGGAGCATAGCCAGACTATATGATTTTGTAGGGATAACTTTCTTTGGACATATTATTTTGAGAAGACATGATTGCTTTATTAGTATGCTTGAAGTATTATTGTTTTTATGTCAATATTAAACATTTGTTTTGAATCTTATGGATCTAAACATTCATGCCACAATAAAGAAAATTACATGGATAAGTATGTTAGGTAGCATTCCACATCAAAAATTCTGTTTTTTATCATTTACCTACTCGAGGACGAGCAGGAATTAAGCTTGGGGATGCTTGACACGTATCCAACGTATCTATAATTTTTTATTGTCCCATGCTATTATATTATATGTTTTGGATGTTTTATATGCATTAATATGCTATTTTACATTATTTTTGGGACTAACCTATTAACCTAGAGCCCAGTGCCAGTTTCTGTTTTTTCCTTGTTTTTTAGCTTCGCAGAAAAGTAATACCAAACGGAGTCCAAACGGAATAAAACTTCACGATGAATTTTCTTGGACCAGAAGACACCCAGGGGACTTGGAGTCCAAGTCAGAAGAGCCGCGAGGCGGCGACAAGGGTGGAGGGCGCACCCTAGGGGGGGACGCCCTAGGGGGGGCGCCCCCTACCTTGTGGGCCCCTCGGGACTCTTCTGACCTAGCCCTTCCTCCTATATATTCACATATATTCTAGAACCACCAGAGCAATCCATGAAAATACTTTTCCACCGCCGCAACCTTCTGTTCCCGTGAGATCCCATCTTGGGGCCTTTTCCGGCATCCCGCCGGAGGGGAAGTCGATCACGGAGGGCTTCTACATCAACTCCATTGCCTTTCCGATGATGCGTGAGTAGTTTATCTCAGACCTACAGGTCCATAGCTAGTAGCTAGATGGCTTCTTCTCTCTCTTTGATTCTCAATACAAAGTTCTCCTTGATGTTCTTGGAAATCTATCTGATGTAATCTTCTTTTGCGGTGTGTTTGTCGAGATCCGATGAATTGTGGACTTATGATCAGCTTATCTATGAATATTATTTGAATCTTCTCTGAATTCTTTTATGCATGATTTAATATCTTTGTATTTCTCTTCGAACTATCGGTTTGGTTTGGCCAACTAGATTTGTTTTTCTTGCAATGGGAGAGGTGCTTAGCTTTGGGTTAAATCTTGCGGTGTCCTCACCCAGTGATAGTAGGGGTAGGGAGGCACGTATTGTATTGTTGCCATCGAGGATAAAAAGATGTGGTTTTCATCATATTGCTTGAGTTAATTCCTCTACATCATGTCATCTTACTTAAGGCGTTACTCCGTTCTTTATGAACTTAATACTCTAGATGCATGCTGGATAGCGGTCGATGTGTGGAGTAATAGTAGTAGATGCAGACAGGAGTCGGTCTACTTGACACGGACGTGATGCCTATATGCATAATCATTGCCTTGGATATCGTCATAACTTTGCGCTTTTCTATCAATTGCTCGACAGTAATTTGTTCACCCACCATATTATTTGCCTTCATGAGAGAAGCCACTAGTGAAACCTATGGCCCCTGGGTCTATTTTCCATCATATTACTTCTATTTTCCATCATATTACTTTCCGATCTACTATTTTCCATCATATTACTTTCCGATCTACTATTTTGCAATATTTTATCTTTTGTTTATCTATCTCCATCAGATCTCCCTTTTGCAATTGACCGTGAAGGGATTGACAACCCCTTTATCGAGTTGGGTGCAAGTGTTTGATTGTTTGTGCAGGTGTTGGTGATTTGTGCGTTCTTCTCCTACTGGATTGATACCTTGGTTCTTAATTGAGGGAAATACTTACCTCTACTGTGCTGCATCACCCTATCCTCTTCAAGGGAAAAACGAACACAAGCTCAAGAAGTAGCAACCCTCGAAGCACCGGAGCTGGACCAGAAGAGTCCCGAGGAGTCTACAAGCCAGGGGGCGCGCCCTACCCCCAGGGCGAGCCCTGAGGGCTTGTGGGCCCCTCGGGCACCTCCTTGACTTGTTTCCAACGCTAAATACTCTTATATATATATATACAGAAACCTCCGAAAAGGAATCTAGATGAGAAGTTCTGCCGCCGCAAGCCTCTGTAGCCATGAAAAACCAATCGGGAGCCCGTTCTGGCATCCTGCCGGAGGGGGAAATCATCACCGGAGGCCATCTTCATCATCCCGGTGGTCTCCATGATGAGGAGGGAGTAGTTCACCCTCGGGGCTGAGGGTATGTACCAGTAGCTATGTGTTTGACCTCTCTCTCTCGTGTTCTTGATTTGGCACGATCTTGATGTACCGCGAGCTTTGTTATTATAGTTGGATCATATGGTGTTTCTTCCTTCTCTATTTCTTGTTGTGATGAATTGAGTCTTGCTCTTTGAGGTTTCGTTATGTTGGATTGAGTATTGGATTTGAGAACACTTGATGTATGTCTTGCGATGGGATATCTGTGGTGACAATGGGATGTTCTATTGATTCACTTGATGTATGTTTTGGCACTCAACTCGTGGATTCCCAAGGTGACATTGGGGTAATCTATGCATAGGGGTTGATGCACGTTTTCATACTACGTTCTCCGATAGAAACTTTGGAGTGATTCTTTGTTGCACGTTGAGGGATTGTTATGTGATCCAATTATGTTATCATTGTTGATAGAATTTGCACTAGTGAAAGTATGAACCCTAGGCCTTGTTTCCAAGCATTGCAATACCGTTTTTGCTCACTTTTGTTACTAGTTACCTTGCTGTTTTTATATTTTCGGATTACAAAAACCTATATCTACTATCCATACTACACTTGTATCACCATCTCTTCGCCGAACTAGTGCACCTATACAATTTGCCATTGTATCGGGTGTGTTGGGGACACAAGAGACTCTTTGTTATTTGGTTGCAGGGTTGTTTGAGAGAGACCATCTTCATCCTACGCCTCCCACGGATTGATAAACCTTAGGTCATCCACTTGATGGAAATTTTCTACTGTCCTACAAAACTCTGCGCTTGGAGGCCCAACACGAGTCTACAAGAAGAAGGTTGCATAGTAGACATCATACATCAACCTTGCTGCCCTTTCGATGATGCATGAGTACTTTACCACAAACCTATGGGTCCATAGTTAGTAGCTAGATGGCTTCTTCTCTCTCGATGTTTTTCAATACAATGTTCTCCTTGATGTTCTTGGAGTTCTATCCGATGTAATTCTTTTTTTCGGTATGTTTGTTGGGATCCGATGAACTGTGAGTTTATGATCAGATTATCCATGAATATTATTTGAGTTTTCTTTGAACTCTTTTATGCATAATTAATATAGCTTCGTATTTCTTCTCTAGTCTATTGCTTTGGTTTGGCCAACTAGATTGATTAATCTTGCAATGGGAAGAGGTGCTTTATGATGGGTTTGATCTTGCGGTGCTCAATCCCAGTGACAAAAGGGGACATGCCACGTATATATCGTTGCTATTAAGGGTAAAAAGACAGGGTTTATTCATACGTGAGTTTACTTGTCTACATCATGTCATCTTGCTTAAGGCGCTACTCCGTGCTTTATGAACTTAATACTCTAGATGCATGCTGGATAGCTGTCGATGTGTGGAGTAATAGTAGTAGATGCAGAATCATTTCGGTCTACTTGTCTCGGACGTGATGCCTATGTATGATCTTTTCCTTGGATATCGTCATGATTATTTGCTTTTCTATCAATTGCCCAACAATTATTTGTCTCCCCGTCGTATGCTATTTTCTCGAGAGAAGCCTCTAGTGAAAACTATGGCCCCCGGGTCTATCTTTTATCATATATTAAAATCCAAAAATACCTTGCTGCATTTTTTCTTTATTTATTTTATTTTATATTTTGTGCGATCTATCTATCTATCACCATACAATTTAATCTTGCAAATAACCGCCGAGGGATTGACAACCCCTTGTTCGCGTTGGGTGCAAGGATTTTGTAGCTTGTTCACAGGTACTGCTTACATATTGTTGCGTGGTTCTCCTACTGGATTGATAACCTTGGTTCTTAACTGAGGGAAATACTTATCTCTGCTGTATTGCATCATCCTCTCCTCTTCTAGGAAATCCCAACGCAGCTCACAAGTAGCCGAAAGAATTTCTGGCGCTATTGCCGGGGAGACATCATCAACATCTATCAAGTACCTACGCATATACTTTCATCTCCTTGCATTTATTTTATTTGCCATTTGCCTCTCGTTTTCATCTCCCCCACTTCTAAATATTTTTTACAAAAATTATAAAAATAGTATCCGTTTGCCTTTTTCTTGTTTGCATTTTTGCTCGCTTGAAACTGTTATCATGAGTGATTTTGGTATGGAAGAAACTGATGATGCTAAGACTCTTGTGTTAGGACAAGGGAATGTTATAGGAAAAAGTGTCATCCAAGAATTCTTTAATTGCATTGGGACCTTGGCTTGTGATGATGCTCCTATACTTAAAAGAACCAAAACTTATGTCGAAGCTATTTCCGCACTTGTTCTTAAACTTGAGAGAAGATTTATATCGCACCCATCCTACTTTGCAAAGATTGTTTTATGAGTTGCCAGTTATAAAAAATCCCAGAGCTAAAAAGGTAGCTACCCTTGTCCTCATGAATGAATTTGATCACATAGTGAGAGAAGCTAGAGAGATCTTTGATTTTTATGGTATGAACCGTGAAAAACCGGTAATAGATGAGATCATTTATAATAGTGATTACTTATTGAGGTATTTGCTTCACAATGACCGCGTCTTTGATGAGAATATTAAAAAAGAAGTACATTCTTTGAATATGAACCAACAAGTTTTCAATAATTTTAATCAACAATACTCTTGGATTGTAGCCGGTAATCAAGGGAGGTTTGCAGAGGGGCAACTTGCTAATGCTAAAATTTATATGGATGATATGTTTCATGTTAAATTTGAAAAGCCTCGTGATGAAAACACATCTTTGGAAAAGAAGAAGAAAGATGACAATATTTGAAACTATGCATTATGCCTAGCTAGGGGCGTAAAACAATAGCGCTTGCTGGGAGCCAACCCAATAGTTATCTTAATTTTCTTGTGTATTTTTCTGTTTTTTTTGTGTTCACACCATTATGCTGCTGTAATGAGTGTGATTTTTGTGTTTTAATTAGTGTTTTTGCCAAGTAAAGCCTTTAGGATGGTTTGGATGATAGTTGACTTGATTCTGTGAAAAAATAGAAACTTTTGCGCCCAGTTCTGAAATTTTGTAAATTCACATAAACATGTTCTTGCCCTGACTTTTTTTAAACATAATTGATATACAAATTTCCCACATCGTCCTAAGTTTTCAGAATTTTTAGAGGTACAAAAGTATGAGCATAATTCAGGTCTCTACAGACTGTTTGATTTTTGACAGATTATGTTTTTGTTGCATTGTTTGCTTATTTTGATGAATCTATGGATTGTATCCGGGGGGGGGGGGAGGGTATAAGCCATGGTAAAGTTAGAATATAGTAGGTTTAATGCAATAACAAAATATGAATGAGTTTGCAACAGTACTTAAAGTAGTGATTTGTTTTCTTATACTAACGGATCTCACGAAGATTTTGTTAAGTTTTGTGTGATTGAAGTTTTAAAGTTTTGGGTGAGATCATGATGGATGAAGGAATAAGGAGTGGCAAGAGCCTAAACTTGGGGATGCCTGAGGCACCCCCAAGGTAATATTCAAGGACTCCCAAGCATCCCCTCTTTCTTGTAACAACCATCGGTAATTTTACTTGGAGCTATATTTTTATTCGTCACATATCATGAGTTTTGCTTGGAGCGTCATGAATTATATGAGTCTTTGCTTGTTTTGCTTTTTAGTTTTTCACAATCATCCTTACTGAACACACTTATTTGAGAGAGCCACATATTTATCATGATTTGTTAGAATGCTCTATGTGCTTCACTTAAACTTTTTGAGCTAGGCAGTTGCTCTAGTGCTTCACTTAAATCTTTTTTAGCAGGGCTGTGATAAAATTTAGAAGAAATATTCTCTCATGCTTCACTTCTATTATTTTGAGAGTTGATAAATTTTTAAGAAATATGCTCTCATGCTACACTTATACTCCCTCCGTTTCTTTTTAGTCTGCATATAAGATTTGGTCAAAGTCAAACTTTATAAAGTTTGATTAACTTTATAAGAAAAAATATCAACAATCACAGTATGAAATCAATATTATTAAATGCATCATGGAATGAATTTTCATACCATACAACTTTAGTATTATAGATGTTGATATTTTTTGTATAAATTTGGTCAAACTTTGTGTAGCTTGACTTTGACCAAATCTTATATCCAGACTAAAAAGAAACGGAGGGAGTATCTCTTTGAGAGTTGATAAATTTTGAAGAAATATTTGCACTCTCATGCTTCACTTATATCTTTTTGAGAGTTGAAAATAGTGATGGTAATTTGCACAAGGTATGCATTTAGTCCCAATATGATGAATATCCAAGAGGGATATAATAAAAACTTTCATGAAGATTATTGGATATGATACGTTTGATTCGTTGCAATAGTTTTGCGAGATGGAGATGACAATATGTGAGCCATGTTAGTGAGTAATTATGCTTTAGTAAGAATATTGGTGTTAAGGTTTGTGATTCCATATGCAAGTACGAAAGTCAATAGTTATGCAACGAAGTTACATCCTTTTTATGGTGCATTATTCAGTGTTAGTTATGTTCAATGCATGTTTATAACCGTTTTTGTTTTTTGGTTGGTCGCTTCTCAATCTATTTGCTAGCCTTCACTTGTACTAAGCGGTATTTCCATGCCGTCCTAAGTAAATTTGCATGTGCCAACTCTAATTATTCAAAATAAATTTCCGTTTTGTGTGCCCGTACAGCTCATGTGGCAGCAAGGGGTGGCCAATATTTTCCATGCTAGGTATTTTATTCTCATGATGAGTTTTATTCACTTGTCATTGCACGAGAGTGCGACAGGTAATAGGGATGCCCAGTCCCGAAATGAAGAAAATAATAATTAATATGATGATAATAAATTCCTTGAAAGTGTTGGTATGGAAGGCACCCGTGGATACGACTAGTCATGGCTTGTGAAAAGAAAGGTGGAAAAGAAATAAACTTTATTTTCTGTTTGGGAACCACCTATGATTTGTCTAGCATGGAAGATATTGGGAACTCTCGGTCGTAGCGTTGATAGGAAAAACATGCCTTTCAAAATAATTTTTATCTCTAATTTAAGCTATGAGCTCTGGCACCAATGTAAATCTCTGCTTCCCTCTGCGAAGGGCCTATCTATTTACTTTTATGCTATTTTTATTTTTATTTTGAGTCTCCATTTTCTCTTATAAAGCACCAACTAGGGAACACTATTGTCATACTTGTGCATTGGGTGTAGCTAAGATTTGAGTGTGTTTCATGGTTGGTTCAATGATTGAGCATAATGGGCTAGGGATAACTTTCTTTAGCGTTGATATTTTGAAAGACATGGTTGCTTGTTGATATGCTTGAGTATTTATGTCTTCATGTCAAATTATAGACTATTGCTTTGAATCACTCAAACTCAAATATCCATGCAACAACAGAAAAGATTATACGATAAATATGATAGGTAGCATTCCACATCAAAAGTTCTGTTTTTATCATTTACCTACTTGAGGACGACCAGGAATTAAGCTTGGGGATGCTTGATATGTCTCCAACGTATCTATAATTTTTGATTGTTCCAAGCTATTATAGTATCAATTTTGGATATTTTATATTCATTTAAAACCAACTTTATATCATTTTTTTGGACTAACATATTAACTTAGTGCCCAGTGCCAATTGTAGTTTTTTGCCTGTTTTTGTCTTCTCAGAAAATCAATATCAAACGGAGTCCAAATGAAGAAAAAAATTGGATTAATTTTTTCAGGACCATAAGAGACCCTAGAAGGTTCGTGAGGAGACCAGAAGATCCACAAGGAAGCGACAAGCTTGTGGGGGGCGCCCCACAGGCTTGTGGGGCCCTCGCAGAGCGTCCTGACCTAATTTTGCCTCTATAAATACCCAAATATTCCCCTCAGATCAGAGAGGACCCTGAAATACTTTTTCCGCCGCCACAAGTTTCTGTTCTCGTGAGATCCCATCTGAAGGCATCCGCCGGCACTCTGCCAGAGGGGAAATGGATCACGGAGGGGCTCTACATCAACCTTGCTGCCCTTTCAATGATGCGTGAGTAGTTTACCATAGACCTACGGGTCCATAGTTAGTAGCTAGATGGCTTCTTCTCTCTCGATGTTTTTCAATACAATATTCTCCTTGATGTTCTTGGAGTTCTATCTGATGTAATTTTTTTTGCGGTTTGTTTGTTGGGATCCGATGAATTGTGAGTTTATGATCAGATTATCCATGAATATTATTTGAGTTTTCTCTGAACTCTTTTGTGCATGAATAATATAGCTTCGTATTTCTCCTCCGATCTATTGATTTGGTTTGGCCAACTAGATTGATTTATCTTACAATGGGAAAATGTGCTTTGTAAAGGGTTCGATCTTGCGGTGCTCAATCCCAGTGAGAAAAGGGGACATGACACATATGTATCGTTGCTATTAAGGGTAAAAAGATGGGGTTTATTCATATGTGAATTTATCTTGTCTACATCATGTCATCTTGCTTAAGGCGTTACTCCGTGCTTTATGAACTTAATACTGTAGATGCATGCTGGATAGTGGTCGATGTGTGGAGTAATAGTAGTAGATGCATAATCGTTTCGGTCTACTTGTCTTGGAGGTGATGTCTATGTATGATCATTGCCTTGGATATCATCATGATTATTTGCTTTTCTATCAATTGCCCAACTGTAATTTGTCTACCCACCGCATGCCATTTTCTCAGGAGCAGCCTCTAGTGAAAACTATGGCCCCCGGGTCTATCTTTTATCATATATTAAAATCCAAAAATACCTTGTTGCAGTTTTTCTTTCTTTATTTTATTTTATATTTGGTGCGATCTATCTATCTATCACCATACAATTTAATCTTGCAAATAACCGCCGAGGGATTGACAACCCCTTGTTCGCGTTGGGTGCAAGGATTTGTTATCTTGTGTGCATGTACTACTTACATAGTGTTGCGTGGTTCTCCTACTGGATTGATAAACTTGGTTCTTAACTAAGGGAAATACTTATCTCTACTGTACTGCATCATTCTCTCCTATTTGAGGAAATTCCAACGCAGCTCACACGTAGCAGGCAGCAAATGAGAAGCGAGGTTGGCCCGGCATGCTACGAAGCATTGATTGCATGCATTGGACTTGGCAAAACTGCCCGAAGGCATGGGACGGGCAGTATTGTGGCAAGTCTCGTGATGCAACAATTGTGCTAGAGGCCATAGCATTCGAGGATTTATGGATTTAGCATTTTTTTGGTATGCCGGGTACTCACAATGATATTAATGTGTTGCAACGGTCTCATTTGTTTGCTAGACTTACTATTGGTGATGCTCCTGCTTGCAACTTCACGGTGAATGGGCATGAATACACCAAGGGGTACCATCTCGCAGATGGTATTTACCCCTCTTGGTGTACATTTGTGAAGAGCATAAAAAAGCCCAAAACTAGAAAGCATGTTGATTTTGCAAAGGTGCAAGAGGCTGCCCGAAAAGATATAGAAAGAGACTTCGGGGTTTTGCAATCTAGATTTGCCATTGTTCGTGGTCCTGCTCGTTTTTGGGACAAGAAAACCCTGAGCAACATCATGACATGTTGCGTGATTCTTCACAACATGATCATCGAATATGAGAGGGACATGAACTTGGAGTTCTTCTACGACAATGTCGGTAGCCGTGTGAATCCAGCTAGAGACCTTGACCGCATACAAGCATTCCTTCAGACATACTGGTAGATTGAAGATGCAAACACCCACCATCAGCTCCAGGAGGATCTCGTTGAGCACCATTGACAGAGGCATGTCCAAAGGCATTGAGCACCATTGGCAAAGGCAACGGTCAATTTTACATTCATTTCATTTAATTCATGTGTCATCAGTATCATTGTTGTATTCGGAACAATTGTTGTATTGAATTATTAGTTTTATTCGATGACTTGAATAATCATTGTAATTTGGATTCATAATATTCACAATTTATGTTATTTGAATTCATATTACTGTCGTATGTGAGATATGTGTCAAATTCTGAAAAACCAACGCGTTTTGCGGGCTCGCGCGGAGAATATTCTGTTTTACGGTTCTCCTGCGCGGGTTCTATTCGGCTGCAGCCCGCGCGAGCCCACAAAATGTGTTTTCCGCGAACCGTAAACATGCGATACGGGTCGGATATATAAGGGGTCTGCTAGAGATGCTCTTAGGATCTGTACCGCGCCACGCGACACATGACTAATCGGAAAGAAGACCTACACAACGAACAAATAGCCCAGAAGGCCCGATAAAACCCGAACCGACGTAAAAACAACAATGTGGTGAACCAAAGAAACAATAGCAAAAGCGGCAATTACACGTACGTGGCGCATGATTAGAACACAGTCAACATCACAGCCGATGTAAATACGAAACCCACACAAAAATCGCACGCCGGCAACGACCTCCCAATCACATGCGTCATTTTTACAGCAACCGTATTTTTTTTTTCAAAAAACCCAAGAAAAGGGAACCCTTACGAACCTAGAGGTTGATTGGTTTGCTTGGCATTGCCAATATTTGGCAAAATCAAAAGTTGCCAACATATGGCAACCTTTTGTGAGATTGGCAACGAAAATTGGTATGTAACCAATCTCTAGCCAACATTTAATAGTTGCCAAAATTTGACGTGCTAGTCTTATGGTTATATGAAACTACTGGTCAACATGTTTGGTTGACCCATCCACCTGAGGGTGTGGAGTGTGGACATCCATGCAAGTCTTCATGTCTGATTATGCGCTAAAAGAAAATCTCATCCGAGAAGCCGCTGGTGTGTCCCGCCTACTCCACCGCACGCAAGTCCCCAGCGACGCGTCGGCGCCGGCACACCACAAGGACATCAACACCACCCTAGATGCAAGCATAGCTTTCTCCTCCTCGTCACCGGTCTCCAGCAATGCTCAAACTCCGACCTCTCTCATGTGCCAATACTGGCCTGAAGAGTCATATGACCGACACTGAGCCATGAGGTAGGACTGACTCATTTATTATGACATATTGTGCTTTATACTATTGTTATTTCTAAGTCTAGATAATTTACTGACTTGTTGTATCCAAAGTACTATAAGAGCAAGTGTAACAAGATGTTGTGAGCAGGCTATAAGGATTAAATATTATGTTTTTACTGAGTTGGAAGAGAAAACATTAAAGAGGAGAGAAGCGGGTTGTAGATTTAGAGCCAGCTGCAGCACGCGCTCCAAAAAGCTTTCTGAGAATGAAAGATGGACTATATGTTAAAAAATAGTACCTCTTTGTAGCTAACTATTATATAGATTGACTATTACATTGGCTATGTACTCCCTCTGTTCTGAAATGTAGGTCGCTGGACATTTTGCAGTGCAAATTTCGACACTTTTCGAAACGTAGGTCGCTGGATTCTGGAGTATGTGTGTGAATTGCTGAACGGAGTAGAATGGTAATGCTCTCCTTGTATCTACACCATGTTGCGGCTGAGCCACTGAAGCAGGTTCATATTTTCAGAGAACGAAAATTGCAGGCATCGAACATACTCACATTTTTCTTACAGATCCCACATTTTTCTTTTTCTTGTTTTGAATGGTGGGCGATGGACTCTCACAGTCTCACTCGTGGTTTCTACTCCTGATTCAGTTATTCTTGTGTGTTTATTATGCCGTACTTCTCGAGACATAAAGTTCCTCCTGATTCAGTTAGTTGGTCCCGATTTAATCATTTGAACAAGTTCCTCCATCTCAACAAGTAACTTAGCTGGATATATTTTGCACTCCAATCAAGAACTTACCACAATCTCAGTTGGATACATTTTTCTACTTTAAGTAACTTCATTGCAATCTCAGTACATATTTTGCATACCTGTATTACAGTTTGTTTATCTACTGTAGGTAGAGTGCAAAGTAGCTTCTTAATCTTGCAATTCCCTTGCTAGTCATGAATGTTCATTGCTTTGGCGAGGGAACTTCTGTAGTCGAACATGTTTATGTACTCCAGTCTTGTTCTGCATGCTTAAGCAGTCGAACATGTTTAGATATTCTAGTAGGATTACTTGTATCTCTGCATATACTCCAGTCTTGTTTAGTAGGAGTACTTGTATCTCTACATATACTCAAGTCTTGTTCTGAATTTGTTCACTTGCTTACCAGCCTTGTTAACTTGTCTTGTTAACTGAAAAGAAAAAAGGGGCTAAACAAGTTAACTTGTCTTGTTAATTGCTTGAAACTCACTGTGTAAATTGGTCCTCTCCTCTCTCTGTGTAAATTTGTTGTGCATGTTGAGTGTAAATTTTCTGTAGCTTCTGTTAAAAATAACTTATTCTCATGAAGCTTCTGTAGCTTCTTTTAAAAGTTGTCGTCTGTAGCTTCTGTTAACTTGTCTACTGAAACTTGGGCTACTGAAGCTTGTTAACTTGCATAATATTGTGAACTTAATTGTTGCTTGCATATTAATGACAGCAAAATAATGATAGGAGTAGTTTCTGTAAAATCATGACATGCCATACAAGCTACTGAAACTCAGGAGTAGTTTCAGTAAAATCATGATAGGCCATACAAGTAAAATAGTGTGGAATTTTCCTTAAATTAAAATTAAAATCGTGTGGACTTGCTATTTAGTTTTAATTAAAATTAGGAGTAGAAGTAGTTCTTGGAGTAGGAGTAGGAGTAGTTCTTGGAGTATGAGTAGGAGTAGGAGTAGTTCTTGGTTAATTAAACCTTTTCATTTAATTAAAACTAAACTAAACTACTCTTCTCCTCTCCTCTCTTCTCTTTCTTCTGTCTTCTCTTTCTCTTTTGCCCTCCTACAAAAGTGCAACAATATGAGACCTAAATCAAATGAAACTTTCACTAATGGAGTACTCCTCACAAGTCTCTTCTCAAGGAGTTACATATACTCCACACAAGCCTCATCTCTAGGGTTTACATATACTCCACACAAACAAGGAGTTACACATACTCCACACAAATAATTACAAGCATCTTAACAAGCAACTCCTCAAGCATCTCGACAAGCATCTCAACAAGCAACTCTCTCCATTATCCCAAGATTGTGTAGGGCATTTGCATATACCTCTTGAGGGCATTTAAGTCTTGGAGGTAGCATCCCAAGGTTCTCTAGCCTTTCCTTGTTCGCATGGGGTATTTTATACCCATTGCCCCTGCATGGTTCAAGATTTCAATCATGCAAGCTTGTAGATATAGGAAAACTCTGTTCAGCTTGTAAACCTCATAGTTTTCAAATTCATCTAGCACACCCTTGATAAGATCCTGAAGCGTTCTAGGGCTTAGACAATCTGTCAGAGATTGGAACGAGTTGAAGAACCCAAGGTCAAGGCCATTTAGATCAGGGCTATTGGCAGGCTGTTGAATTAGTCTGATATTGAGTCCAGTTCTTTCCACAACTACTACAAATTATGGGTCGTTAGGCAAGATATGAGGCTTAGCGTTGTCTTGTTGTATATAGATGGTTTGCCCAGCATCATTCTTAGGCCAAGATGCTTGTATTGCTGGCAGTAGGTTCTCTATCATCGAGCATTGACAAGCAAAATTTCATTCTACCCTTCTTGTTCTTTTCATTCAGAACTGGTTTCAAACAGTTTGTATGCCTCTTTATCAACTTCAGCATGAACTTCCGGTGGAGTGTCGTAGGGCTGCACCCCAGTTGCCAAGCAAGTGACCTGATAGTAGACCTCTTGTTAAGTGGGATGGTAGGTATTTGATCTAGATTGATGTCCTTTGGCTTTCTTCCACGGTTCCCTTTTCTCTGACTTGAAACATCCACCTCCAGACCTTGAGCAATTTGCTTCATTGCTTTCTTCCAAACTCTTTGTACATTTCATACACCCACTCCAAAGAAACTGGCAATCTTTTTCCTGTCATCTCTTTCAAATTTGCCCCCTCTACTCATGCACAGTGTGTGCATTGCAACATAAGCAGCATACTTTTGCTTGTCATCGAGGCCATCCATTTTTTAACTGATTGCTCAACACCTGCACGAAGAAATACAACAAAGGAAAAATGATCAAATGATCAAAGGAAAAATGGTCAAATGAACATAAGCAAATGATCAAATGATGATATGATCATATCATCAAATGGTCAAATGATTATATCATCATATCATCAAATGATCAAATGATGATATGATCATATCATCAAACTGTATTATGTAATTTAACTGATTTTTTTCTTCCATCATTAACTGAAAATTTCTGAAATGCCACTGTAGCTGTACCTGCATGTTGTACTCCTGCATCTTCATCCATTTGTACTCCTGCATCATCATCATCCATTTCATCTTCTGCGGGTGGAGTGCAGTTGAGGTCTGGGACAACCATCTTCTGCTGCTTTCAGGTACTACTGTTGCTGCTTCTCAGTACTGCTGCTGTGTGCAAATTTGCTGCTGCAGTTGCTTCTCAGTACTGCTGCTACTGATGTGGCAAATCAAAATTGATGTTGCCCCCCTGCTGATGCTGCTGTTGCAAATCAAATGTACTCTATGTCAGTTAACTTTAGCATTTCAGAAATGCATGGAGTATAAACTGTAGGAGTATATACTTAAACCTTTTACTCTTGTGCTTGGAGTATAACCTGTAATAAAGTGTAGGAGTAATTTTAATACTTGTGCTTGGAGTACAAACTGTAATAAAGTGCTTAGAATAATTTTAAATTCTGGATTACTCCAAATTCTTCTGTGTATACACATGTCAGTATATTTTGCTGTCACTGCTGTCACTTTTTAGAGTAGAATTTTTCTGTTAAAATTTTCAGACTATGCAAACTGAATTTGACATACTCCATTAAGCTAGGAGTATGCAGCAGTACTTATTTTGAGTAGCTAGGAACTAAGCTAGGAGTATGCAGCAATAGTTTGACCAGATTCTGTTATTTACTCCATTTCAATGAACTTTTTGTCAATCATTCTGTCAATGATCTTCACTGCAATAGGACAGATCAAGGTACAACTTGCATTGCATTCAAGCAAGTTTCCTGTAGATTATCAGTCCAAGATGTTTTGTCAAGTCTTATTACAGTAATAAGATCTCTTAGCAATGATATAAAAATACTCAAATCTCTCCTAGCCAAAATGCTTCAAAATGTAAGTCTAGGAGTATGATTTGCTGTTAAATGCTTCAAAATGCAAGACTAGGAGTATGAAATGCTACATTTTGAAGACTGATTTTGAAGTAGGAGCTCTTAGTTATAAGTTCTCTCTTTTTCATCTACTCCATCTACTCAATCTAGGAGTATGATTTGCCTGAAATGCTACAGTGAAGTCTAGGAGTATGCCTAAAATGCTACAGTAAAAGTCTAGCTGTTAAATGCTTTGATTTGCCTGAAAATGCCTGAAATGCTGTCATCAGATTTAATGCAGTACTCTCTTTTTTGCAGCGAAGATTTGCCTGAAATGCTGTTAAATGCTGCAGGTTCTCTCCTGGTCTAGGAGTACTAAAAATGTCTGCACAAACTGGAGTACAACAGTTTCTGGAACTGTAGTTTCTGAAACAGCAGGTATTGCACTATTTGTACTGATACAATAGTTTTTAGGTGATAGATACTACTCCACTGATTAGCAGATAATCAATGGAAACTTGCTAAACTGAAACATTTCTGGAGTAGCTGCTAATTTCTGCTACTGTCAATCAAGATAAACTTGAAACTTGTTAAACCTGGAGTACTCGCTAAACCTAATGTAGCAATTTGGAGTAGGAGTTTTTCTGTTAATCAAGGTAAACTGAAACATTTTCCTTTTTCTATTTCATTTTGAAGGACTACAAGAAGTTTGAAAGGAGTATTTTGCTTTGGAGTAATACCCACACTGTTCTGAATTTTGCTTTATGTACGGTACAGGTTAATTCATACTCCATCAGTATACTCCAAGTATAATTCGTTTGGCATTCTTCTACTCCATCAGTACATCTATATATATACACATATCAGTGGTACAATAATTTGAAAGTTATGCCAAATTCAGTACCAAGTCTGTACACTGTACAATAATTTGAACAAATACTGATGGAGTATCACTTGAATCATTGGCAGCAATTATCTCTTGAATTACTCTTGTCTTGAATTCTTGGCAGCAAATATCTCTTTGAGTTACTCTTGTTTATGATCATCAAATTGTTTACTCAGATGAGCAAGTCTTAGTTTATGATCATTAGATTGTTTATGATCATCAAATTGATGCAGAGCGGGTACTGAGCGAGGAGATGAACCTAGGTGAGCAGCTCCTGTGTGCGGTGAGTACTTCAGCGGCAGCAGCACTGGGCGCGCACGGGCACCAGCTCGCCTTCACTAGCAGCCGGCAGCAGAGCAGCAGCTCGACTCCACCAGCGGACAGCAGCAGCTCGCCAGCAGCAGCAGAGCACCAGCCCGCCTCCACCAGCGGGTGGCAGCAGAGCACCACCTGGGCGCGCGCGGGCCAGGAGGAGCCCCAGGACGGCGTGGGTGGAGGTGGAGGGCGGGGGCGGAAGCGGAGGTGGAGGGCGGGGGTGGAGGTGGAGGGCGGGGGCAGAGGCGGAGGTGGAAGACGATCCAGCGACCTGATTCAAAATTTAAACTGAGGGTATAAATGTCCATTTGCCCATTTTCACCTGGTCGGAACATTTGCTCCAACGACTTATAATTCGGTACAGAGGAAGTATATGACATGGCAACATGCTATAGCCAGCAGCTGACTATATTATTAACCATGCTCGTCTAAGTCTGAACAAACAACGACATTGGATGGTAAAAATGTTCACCCCTTCTTCTTATCACAAGTAACATCATTGATTGCAAGACCCGACAAGCAACGGGAAATATTCACACACATCTCGTTAGCATTTCCCACTCACAAAACATTGCAAGACTAGAGAAATCCATCAGTTAGGAAATCATAACCAACACTGCAATATGTTTTAGGCCGTGGACCCGATCGGGATCAAGCATACGGTGACATTAGCGGAACGCGAGAGAGACACATAAGGCTCACTGTCGCTATCTACTATGAGGAATGCGCCTTATTTATCTTGTTTCTAAAACAGTAAGAGTATTTGATTATCGGTCTAGGGAAAGTAACATGGCAACACTTACTATGGCTTGTAGTGCGGGAGGGTTTAGACTAAAAAATGCTACATTTACGGGCCTTCTACAAAAGGTTACAGGTCCTTCTTTAAATAATCTCCACCGCCCCCCTGAATTTCATCGGGGTGGGTCCCTTCCCTCCAACTTAATCCAATTGAAATCTGCCAGATCAGCATCAGCCCGTAAACGTTATGTAATTGTCTGTAGATGTAGCATTCCTCATTTAGACTCGTGTGTTTTGCGAGAAGACTCTCCGGATTTCATTCTTCCCTGTAAACAGACCGTAAATTATCGCTTTTCTTTTTGCGGGTACTGTAAATTATCACTGACCAGTAAAGCTCGCCAGAAACCTTTAAAAACAAATCTTCCAAGCTTACTTACACATACACATACACAGATGGTAAATTCTTCACTCTTGCAGCAAATGAAAAGGCAAGCACTGAGAATCCGCTACCAATGATCGATCAGCCTACACCTTCTATGGTCATGGGAAATTACTAATCAAGCAGCCACGCTTCTTTCACGTACAGCTGGGTCGGTGTCGCCTGTCTGACTGCCTATCCCTCCCTCGCCAATATCATTGGGCCTTTGAGTACCACGGGTTCCTGGAACTCTGGGGCAATTGGTTACTGCTTGTTTTAAGCTTTGACTCTGTGATGGGTCATTCTCATTCATCTCATGAATCCTGTGTTGCCAATTAAATTAACAGGAGGGTATCTGAGACGTAATTAAATCAATTTTTTAGAATGTCGTAATTAAATCAATTTGCATCTTAAGTTCATGTACGTACCCATACGTAGTAGTATCTGGCGGGGGATGATGAGTTGCATGTTGTAGCAGGAGATGCGCGTTGACATAGAGCAGGAGGCTGCAGTAGGAGTCGACGACGTCCTGCATGTCATGGAGCTGGGCGGCCATGCCCCTGCCCCTCCGGACGCGGCGCCACAGCGTGCTCTTCTTGTAGGAGGCGACGAGACTTGCCGCGTCGGCGAGCGCCTTTTGGACGGGGTCTCCCATCTAGGAGGACAGCAGTGCGGCCCCGCACCCCGTCGGCCACTGCAAGAGTGAGTGGAGCCTGCGGCTGCACCGCTCGAGCTTGGCACACTCCCGCTTGCTCTGCGGGATGTGCAGGAGGCTCACGCCAACGGCAACGAGCATGACGGCGTGCAGTCTGGACATCTGCGCTAAGTTGGCGGCCTTCGCCAGGATGTCCCAGAGAGCGGCCGCCTCCACTCCCATTGTCAGGTCGTGTCTACTCAGCCCTGTGAAAGAAATGACGCGCCTACGCAGGATTTATACATGAGGCAGAATGGCGATTGGGGCCACCCCGATGTCACACTCGAGAAAGTCATTGGTGCAAGTGTAGCCACCGGAGATGGTTAGGACATCCGTCTTTACAGATAAACAAGGATATAACATGCAGGTACGTGAGCTTTTCTGCGTCATATGCCTACAACCACGAAGATGGAAGTGTGATGCATGAAAGCGCAAAGGGCTGGATCATGTGGGTCAAGCATCTACGTCTGGTTTTGGATAGGTCGTCAACTTTGTTAGTTAATTACTTACGGAGGGAGATAATAGATCAACTCAGCGTCCAGCCAATCAGAGTCACTTGTGTTATGCTACTATCTCCGTCTGGATTTAGGGTTGAGATAATAGATCAAGCGTCCATCCACTGGTAGAAAACAGGGCACTTGTCCCGATTCCAGAGGGCCTTTAGTCCCGGTTCTGCAACCGGGATAAAACGATCGGGACTAAAGCCCCTCACTTTTAGTCCTGGTTAGCATCTACATCTGGTTTTGGATAGGTCGTCAACTTTGTTAGTTAATTACTTACGGAGGGAGATAATAGATCAACTCAGCGTCCAGCCAATCAGAGTCACTTGTGTTATGCTACTATCTCCGTCTGGATTTAGGGTTGAGATAATAGATAAAGCGTCCATCCATTGGTAGAAAACAGGGCACTTGTCCCGATTTCAGAGGGCCTTTAGTCCCGGTTCTGCAACCGGGATAAAACGATCGGGACTAAAGCCCCTCACTTTTAGTCCTGGTTGGCTTACGAACCGGGACTAAAGGAGCTCCACGTGGCCGCTGTAGGGCGTCCAGGCAGGAGGACCTTGAGTCCCGGCTGGTAACACCGACCGGGACTAAAAGGCAGCCACGCGTCAGCAGCTCCCAGGCGCTCGGTTTTTTTAGGGGGGGGGGGGGTGGTTAGGGGTTTTGGAGGGTTTAGGGGTTTCATATTGTATTAGCTAGGTACTACATATAGAGAGAAGTGACCTCTCTTTCTCCGTGCTTGGTCGACGCTAGCTACTACATATAGAGAGAACTCAATGCTAGCTAGTAAGCAAATGAAGGAACCATTAATTACACAAGATCGTCATGAACATATATAAAGAGAAGTGACCTCTCTTTCTCCGTGCTTGGTCGAACAACAAGTTTTCGTATATCTATCCGAAGCTACTACATATATACAATATAACATCTCTTACGATCTCTTACGATCCCTGACATCATCTACCGAAAATCCATTTGAATTTCCATATGATATTCTCCCTTTTCATGTATGACGTGGTCAAGAAAGAATCCCGCCAATTCCTCTTGAATTACTCGTATGCGATCATGTGGTAGGAGTTCATCCCGTATCTGCCACATCTAATTTAAAGAAGGGGGTCAATACATATATATGAATGAAACTCAACATAATTGATGGTAATAAAATAAAATTATGAATATTGTTTACATACTTCAAATTGTTTGTCAGAGTAGCCCCGCTCAGAGGTCGAGTGGCACATGAACTCGCAAACGTAGTATCCACATAAATTATTCCCACCTGCCTGTCACAAGCACTTTACGAGAATAGAGTTCAATCAAATTGATAATCAAGCATAATAATGGTATTGATGAAATTAGAATCAATGAGGGTTGCGCGGAACTAGTTAGTACTACTTACTTTGGGGTGAGTAAATCGCAGCTCCTTCTTCAGACGCGGAACCATTCTGGTGAACTTTTTTCAAACCCTGCCCGGCAAAGAAAATGATTACTTGATATCAGGAAATGAACGAAAGTTGCCGATATGGTGCGATAACGATTGAACTTACTTCTGAAGCATTTCACTCATGTCCGCATAATCCTTAGGATCTTTACGTCTCGAGTCTAAGACAGTTACTACTCCCCCGTCAAGCTTAATGGGTAGCAGAATAAAGTGGAACATGCGCACGCATAACTCATCAATTACAGTACTTAACCTCAAGTAAGCGAAACCGAATATGCACAAGACAGTAACATTCACTTGAAGTTGTAAGAAAAGAGTATTTCCCTTTTGTTTTGATGTCGAAGGAACGCTTTTAGCAAGTTTTCCTCAGTATCTTCAACTCTGTTTTGTACTGTTCATTCATTTACGGTATTTGGGCTAATGAACCCAATGTCATAGATTTGTCCTCTTTTACATTCGACGATCTTCAATCTGAATAATATAGTGAGGATAATTATATATACATGCAATGAACGAGCTGAGCTAGAGACTTAATTACAGAAATAATACTTATAGACAGTAGCAAGACATGAGTTGTTTGTCGAGGGCGTCTTGATTGAATAATTGAAATAATTCCACAAATTCAACAGGCATCATCTCAACTCCAATGAAGTCGTGCTCATCTTTAATTCTCAGCAATATACTGTCGGTCCCAGACTTGCTGCAGGTTTCCATGTACCAGTCATGCAATCTTCGCATCATCGTTGGTAGATGCGGGTGCTGATCAGGTTTGACGAGAGGCTTCCCGTGCTCGTATCTAAAGGGAGCTACTACCTCAGCCATTTCAAATTGTACATCATCGCCCACGTAATCACCAAGAGTGGTACCAGGCGCTAGTCCCAGATGATTAGCGATATCGCTAGACACCTTGAGCGGGGGGCACGATTGCTTCTCCTGTTCGCAGAGCTAGGGAATTGTTTTCCCACTTCGTCTTGCAGCACTGGTAGTACTTCCCGACCGCCGCGCTTCATCATATGTCTTTTTAATACAGCGGTCATAGTTGGATTGCGCCGGAGGCGGTGGTGGTCGCTTAAGGGCATCCAGAGTGCGCTTCACTTTCACCGGATCTACTATTTCCTTCGGAGCTGGACGTTTCCGTTCAAAATGGGCCTGCACTTCAGCAGCACTAATGTCCTTGTTTTCCTCGTCAGTCCTCTCATATGGTAATTTTGGAGGAGCCCTGAGGCTTGGACCAGCTCTGAATTTCTTCCCGCCTGTTGTACTGCTAGCCGCCGGAGCAGCGACGGCTCTCTTCCGTCGTTGCTGAGGTGGCGGAGTCCGCTGACGCGTCGGAGGAGGCGGAGTCCGTTGACGTGCCGGAGACAGCTGAGGCGGAAGAGGACTCTGCTGAGGGGCCTCCTCCGGCGGAGTCCGCTGAGACGGCGGAGACAGCTCATGCGCCGGAGACGACTCAGGCAGCTGAGACGGCTGAGCTGGACTGTGAGGAGTCTGCTGAGGATCCGGCTGAGTCTGCTGAGGTGGCGTCCAGTTTGGAAGCATGATGTTCTCCTTTCTCCATAGGCAGGTACTCCTTAAGGCATTTTCCAGAAAAATCTCCCCTTTACCTGTAGGGTACTCAAGCTCCAGCCCCTCAAATCCCTCCATTATTTCATCCACCCCGACAATAGCAAAGCCATGTGGAATCGGACGGCAATGGAAAGTTCCCTCAGCTCGAGGAGGTAAGACAGAGCCGAGCGCCACCTTCAAGGTCAGGTTATGGCATTTTGCCATTAGCACACAATGTTCATTCTCCGTGATACTATCCACGGGGTAGCGAGGAGTCGTGATATCAGGCTGAACAAGCTCCGTGGAAGCCACGCTGCTTCTCCGCGGAGATGGTGGGGTAGGTTCGGGGGCAGTGTCAAACGAAGGATCTTCGTGCCGCTGAGATGGTTGGCCGATAGCTCGCTGGCTCTCAAGTTCCTCTAGTTTCGCTAATCTTGCATTCATTTTCTGCATTCCGCTTGCTTCCTCTTTCTTCTTTCTCTCTCGGCTTCTATAACCACCGCTGTCGGGAAACCCATGCACCCACGGAGCGGAGCCTGATGTGCCTCGTGTTCCTCTAGGGTGTTCAGGATTCCCAAGGGCCTGTGTCAGCTCGTCCTTCTCTCTGTCGGGATGGAACCTCCCTTCCTGTGCTATGTTGATTGCTGCCTCAAGCTTCTTGACGGGTATTGCAAGTTGAGCTTTCGTCCAAACACACTTCCCTGTTTCTGGGTCCAAAGTTCCCCCAACCCCCAAGAACCAAGTCCTTGACCGATCTGGCCAGTGCAATGTCACTGGTTGGACCCCTTTAGCAAGCAGGTCTTGCTCAGCTTTGTCCCATGTAGGCCGGGCTTTGCTATAGCCACCTGACCCCGTAACATGGTGATACTTCTTCTTTGCAGCATTTTTCTTATTTGTCTCTGACCTTTGCTTGGCCTTCTCCGATTTCTTGTAGGCCACAAATGCGGGCCAGTGATCTTTTATCTTCTCATATGGACCGGTGAATTCTGGAGTCTTGTCTTTGTCGACAAACTTTTTGTTCAAATCTTTCTTCCAGTTCTTGAATAGTTCTGCCATCTTCTTAAGAGCAAATGCCTTGACCTTATTCAGATCCGCCTCCGATGGTAGGCTGAAATTTGTCATCAGCGAGCTCCAAAGATCATCTTTCTGTCTATCCTGGACATAAGAAACTTCAGGGTCCTTCTTCTTATTCCATTCTTTGATGCTGATCGGGACGCTGTCCCTAACAATAACTCCGCACTGATGTATAAATGTGTCCCTGCTCCACTTGGGAGCAATCGGTTGGCCATCTCGAGCGACTTCTTCGATCGTGAACCTTTCATCCTGGCGCAACCTTTTCTTCGGGCCTCATCTCCTTACAGAAGTTTGGCTCGATCCAGAGGGCTAAAAGAAGAAAGAAGCGTTAATATATGTACATACAAAACAATTAATGCATCAAGTCAGTACAGACTTAATTAATATATGTATATATACCTCGCCGGACTTTGCAACAGTTAAGGCTTCCTCCTCCGTTCGGTCACCGGAGCCATCATGATCTCCTTCCTCCTCCATTCGGTCACCGGAGCCGTCATGATCTCCTTCCTCCTCCATTGGATCACCGGAGCCATCATCCTGTCTTTCCTGACCATCGGTGTCGCTGAGAAACGACAAGGTGATATCACCTCCGTCGCGGATTATATCCCCCAACAACTCTTCTTTTTCTAAGTCTCTGTCCATAGTTTCTGCAAATATTACAACATGGCAATGTACAAACATGAGAGATGGATTAGTGGAAAACATGGACTTAATCACAACAAGGAATCATATGCATATGAGCAATGGATTAGTGTCAAACATCATGCAAAGTTCACAAGTTTTATAACAGTCAGTTTTAGACGATCGTCGAGGACTCCTCCCCCCTCATGTCTGAGTTATCGGGGATATGTTGAATTCCCGAGAGAGTTAAGGCTGTTCTAATGTGGCACTACACGATATAGGTGAAGGGGGATAACATCCGGGAATGTTTTCCCGAAGTTTGTATTTTCGGACAGATGAACCGGAGGGGGACAGTTCCAGGTTCGCTATGCTAGCTGCTTGTGACAGTTAGTTTTAGACGATCATCGAGGACTCCTCCCCCCTCATTTCTGATGAGTTGTCCTATCTTTCGAGAGAGGATACTTTGCGGACCGCCTCTCTCATGGTCATCGACGATACTTGCGGACCCCCCCCTCATGTCGAAGTTATCGGGGATATGTTGAATTCCTGAGAAAGTTAGGGGTGTTCTAACGCGGCACTACACGATATAGGTGAAGGGGGATAACATCCGGGAATGTTTTCCCGAAGTCTGTATTTTCGGACAGATGAACCGGAGGGGGACGGTTCCAGGTTCGCTATGCTAGCTTTAACAGAGAACATTCATCGAACGAACTTAATATGAGTTTTAGCAAGATCATCATGAACAAATATATTTTAACCAAGTCTATAGAAAAATAATAATATCATCTCCATATATGAGTTTTAGCAAGATCATCATGAACATTCATCGAACAAACTTAATATGAGTTTTAACAGAGAACATTCATCGAACAAACTTAATATGAGTTTTAGCAATATCATCATGAACAAAAATTCACACTAATTTCTATGAACAAAAAAAATTCCACATGACAACATCTCATCTCATCTCCACAAAACATCTCATACATCTCATCTCATCTCATCTCCACATGAACATTATCTAAAAAAACAGAGCACCATACATCTCATCTCATCTCCACATGAACATTATCTATCTATTCATCTAAAAAACACATTTTTAGCAACGGGGCCGGCGGCGACCATGGAGCAGTGGCAGAGCAAGGGGCTCGGGGGCACGCAGTGACGGGGAGCAGGGGACCATGGGAAAGGGGGAGCTCACTGGGGGGCGCGGCGATGGCTGGAGGCCGGCGACGAGGACGGCGGGCTCGGGGGGGCATGCGGTGACGGGAAAGAGGGCGCGCGAGGAGGTCCAGCGCGTCGGTGAGGGCGTCGGGGCAGGGGGTCGGGGCAGGGCTCGGGGAGGCGATGGCACGGTCCGGAAGCCTGGGGGCGTCGAGGTGGTCGTCGGCGCCGTCGGGGGAGAGGAGGAGATCGAAGAAAACTGAATGGAAAACTTCTAAGTGATGCTTATATACCTAGAGCATTGGTCCCCCTTTAGTCCCGGTTGGTGGCTCCAACCGGGACTAAAGGCCCCCTTTAGTCCCGGTTGGAGCCACCAACCGGGACTAAAGGTCAATTTTCACCAGCCCAAAGGGCGGGAAGCATAGACCTTTAGTCCCGGTTGGTGGCTTCTACCGAGACTAAAGGGTTGTGCTGCCGCATCCAAAAGTTTAGTCCCACCTCGCTAGTTGAGAGGGGCTCGGAGTGGTTTATAAGCGCTGCTGCCACTACCCTCTCGAGCTCCTCTCTATTTCAGGCAGTACATGCCTATCTGACACCCTGTTGGGCCTGCTACCGCTGCGGGCCTGCATCCTGGCCCATTTCTAGGGTTTCTAGTCGTATGCAGGCCGTGGTGGCTAGTAGGTGGGCCTTTTTTTATTTTTTGCATATGTTATGTTTTTAAAATTTTAATGTTATTTTTAGTTATATAATTTTAGTTGCATAAATTTTATATAATTTTAGTTGCATAAGTTTTATTTTTTATTGATTCTTTTTAGTTGATTCCTTTTGCTATTAGAGTTTTATAAAAGTTTTTTAGTTTTCTATTAAAGTTTGTAACAAAAAATACTTTATGAAAATTCTTTTTACTACTAAAGTTTTTAAAATAAATACTTTGATAATTTTAGTTAATATTATTTGATTCTTTTGTTGATTCTTTTTGCTATTGAAGAATATTATATTTAATTGATTCTTTTTAGTTCATTCTTTTTGCTATTAGAGTTTTATAAAAGCTTTTTAGTTCATTCTTTTTGCTATTATAGTTTTATAAAAGCTTTTTAATTCATTCTTTTTGCTATTAGTAAATTCTTTGAGCTAAATGACCCTGAAATTGAAAAGTAGTACAAATGAACTCTGAAAAAGTTGAAAGTTGCCATGGTATCATCATTTCACTCACATAGAATGTGCTAAAAAGTTGAGAGGGTTACGGCAAAAACTGGATGCACTTCATGTACAAAATGGACAATCTCTTTCAAAGTATCAGGGTTTCGGACGAAAACTCGTCTGTTACAAAGGAATTTCATTTTTTAACTTATTTCAACTCCAGACTTTTTGTGCGTTCAACATGCACCATTCAAAGCCACATCATCAATTTTTAACCCTTTCTTACTTCATTTGCTATTTTTCATGCATTTACTGATTTTTTAGCTAAATGACCCTGAAATTGAAAAGCAGTACAAATGAACTCTGAAAAGGTTAAAAGTTGGCATGGTATCATCATTTCACCCACATAGCATGTGCTAAAAAGTTGAGAGGGTTACGGCAAAAACTGGATGCACTTCATGTACAAAATGGACAATCTCTTTCGAAGTATCAGGGTTTTGGACGAAAGCTCATCTGTTACAAAGGAATTTCATTTTTTTAACTTATTTCAACTCCAGACTTTTTGTGCATTCAACATGCACCATTCAAAGCCACATCATCAATTTTCAATACTTTCTGACTTCATTTGTTATTTTTCATGCATTTACTGATTTATTTTAGCTAAATGACCATGAAATAGAAAAGCAGTACAAATGAACTTTGAAAAGGTTGAAAGTTGGCATGGTATCATCATTTCACCCACATAGCATGTGCTAAAAAGTTGAGAGGGTTACGGCAAAAACTGGATGCACTTCGTGTACAAAATGGACAATCTCTTTCGAAGTATCACGGTTTCGGACGAAAACTCATCTGTTACAAAAGGCATTTCATTTCTTGACATGTAACTGCAGTGATATTCTAGATCAAAGCCATCATCAGAATAGTTGTGGAGAGAAAGTCTTCACTTTTTATTCGCGTGTGTCCCTTGCTTATTGCGCCGTAACCATGGATAATCTTCATCGTTTAACAGGGTACTTGGGCCAGTCTTCACTTTGAAGGGAGGAATTTCATGAAACTTTTCGTAATCTTCAGACATGTCTGTCTTGCCCTCCACTCCCACGATGTCTCTTTTCCCTGAAAGAACTATGTGGCGCTTTGGCTCATCGTATGATGTATTCGCTTCCTTATATTTTCTTTTTCTCGGTTTGGTAGACATGTCCTTCATATAGAAAACTTGCGGCACTTCATTGGCTAGGACGAATGGTTCGTCTGTGTACCCAAGATTGTTGAGATCCTCTGTTGTCATTCCGTACTACGGGTCTACCTGTACCCCGCCTCCTGACAGATTGGCCCATTTGCACCGAAACAAAGGGACCTTAAAATCATGTTCATAGTCAAGTTTTCATATGTCCACTATGTAACCATAATATGTGTCCTTTCCCCTGTTGGTTGCTGCATCAAAGCGGACACCACTGTTTTGGTTGGTGCTCTTTTGATCTTGAGCGATCGTGTAAAATGTATTCCCATTTATCTCGTACCCTTGATAAGTCAATACAGTCGAAGATGCTCCCCTGGCCAACGAGTACATCTCATCTCCAGTAATGTTGTTACCCATGAGATGTGTTTGCAACCAACTGCCGAAAGTCCTCATGTGTTCACATGTAATCCAGTCGTCAGACTGCTCCGGGTGTTTGGAGCACAGAATATTCTTGTGTTCATTGACATACGGGGTCACCAAGGTAGAATTATGTAGAACTGTGTAGTGTGCTTGAGCCCAAGAATGCCCGTCCCTACATATTATTGAATCCGCTCCTAGCGTGCCTTTTCCAATCAGTCTCCCCTCATACCGCGATTGAGGGAGACCAATCGGCTTAAGGTCAGGAATAAAGTCAACACAAAACCCAATGACCTCCTCTGTTTGATGGCCCATGGAGATGCTTCCTTCTGGCCTAGCACGGTTACGAACATATTTCTTTAAGACTCTCATGAACCTCTCAAAGGGGAACATATTGTGTACAAATACAGGACCCAGAATGGTAATCTAGTCGGCTAGATGAACTAGGACGTGCGTCATGATATTGAAGAAGGATGGTGGGAACACCAGCTCGAAACTGACAAGACATTGCACCAAATTATTCTTTAACCTTGGTAGGATTTCTGTATCGATTACCTTCTGAGAGATTGCATTGAGGAATGCACATAGCTTCACAATGGCTAATTGAACGTTGTCCGGTAGAAGCCCCCTCAATGCAACCGGAAGCAGTTGCGTCATAATCACGTGGCAGTCATGAGACTTTAGGTTCTGTAAATTTTTCTCTGGGATATTTATTATTCCCTTTATATTGGACGAGAAGCCAGACGGACCTTCATACTGAGCAGGCATTCAAAGAAGATTTCCTTCTCTTCTTTGGTAAGAGCGTAGCTGGCAGGACCTTGATACTGCTTTGAATGCATGCCGTCTTTTTCGTGCACACGTTGCTGGTCCTCCCGTGCCTCTGGTGTATCTTTTGTCTTTCCATACACGCCCAAGAAGCCTAGCAGGTTCACGCAAAGATTCTTCGTCACGTGCATCACGTCAATTATAGAGCGGACCTCTAGGTCTTTCCAATAGGGTAGGTCCCAAAATATAGATTTCTTCTTCCTCATGGGTGCGCGTCCCTCAGCGTCATTCGGAACAGATTATCCGCCAGGACCCTTTCCATAGATTACTTGTAAATCTTTGACCATATCAAGTATGGCATCACCAGTACGGAGGACGGGCTTCTTCCGATGATCTGCCTCACCTTTGAAATGCTTGCCTTTCTTTCTTAAGAGATGGTTGGTCGGAAAAAATTGACGATGTCCCAGGTACACATTCTTCCTGCATTTGTCCAAATATATACTTTCGGTATCATCTAAACAGTGTGTGCATGCGTGGTATCCCTTGTTTGTCTGTCCTGAAAGGTTACCAAGAGCAGGCCAATCATTGATGATTACAAACAGCAACACATGTAGGTCAAATTCCTCCTGTTTGTGCTCATCCCACACACGTACACCTTTTCCATTCCACAGCTGTAAAAGTTCTTCAACTAATGGCCTTAGGTACACATCAATGTCGTTGCCGGGTTGCTTAGGGCCTTGGATGAGCACTGGCATCATAATGAACTTCCGCTTCATGCACAACCAAGGAGGAAGGTTATAGATACATAGAGTCACGGGCCAGATGCTATGATTGCTGCTCTGCTCCCCAAAAGGATTAATGCTATCTGCACTTAAACCAAACCATACGTTCCTTGCGTCACCTGCAAAGTCCCCCCACCTTCTCTCGATTTTTCTCCACTGCGACCCGTCAGCGGGTGCTCTCAACTTCCCGTCTTTCTTACAGTCTTCTTTGTGCCATCGCATCAACTTGGCATGCTCTTTGTTTCTGAACAGACGTTTCAACCGTGGTATTATAGGAGCATACCACATCACCTTGGCAGGAACTCTCTTCCTGGGGCGATCGCCCTCAACATCACCAGGGTCATCTCGTCTGATCTTATACCGCAATGCACCGCATACCGGGCAAGCGTTCAAATCCTCATACTCACCGCGATAGAGGATGCAGTCATTAGGGCATGCATGTATCTTCTGCACCTCCAATCCTAGAGGGCAGAGTACCTTCTTTGCTTCGTACGTGCTGTCGGGCAATTCGTTATCCTTTGGAAGCTTCTTCTTCATTATTTTCAGTAGCTTCCCAAATCCGTTGTTAGATACACCATTGTCTGCCTTCCATTGCAGCAATTCCAGTGTGGTACCGAGCTTTATGTTGTCATCTTCGCAATTTGGGTACAACCCTTTTTTGTGATCCTCTAACATGCGATCGAACTTCAACTTCTCCCTTTCACTTTGGCATTCTCTCTGTGCGTCAACAATGACCCGGCGAAGATCATCATCGGGCACATCGTCTGGTTCCTCTTGATCTTGAACTTCCCCCGTTGCAGTATCACCGTATTCAGGGGGATAGTTGTCATCATCCTTTTCTTCTTCGTTATCTTCCATCATAACCCCTATTTCTCTGTGCTTGGTCCAAACATTATAATGTGGCATGAAACCCTTCTCAAGCAGGTGCAAGTGAAGGGTTTTCGAGTCAGAGTAATCCTTCGTATTCCCACAGACAGTACATGGACAATACATAAAACCATTCTGCTTGTTTGTCTCAGCCACTTCGAGAAAATGATGCATGCCATCGATGTACTCGGAGGTGCATCGGTCACCGTACATCCATTGCCGGTTCATTTGCGTGCATTATATAATTAAGTGTATTAAAAACCATTACAGAATATCATGAATAGAGAAGTGACCAAATTAATACAAGTTCATCATCACATTAAAACCAAAGTATTGTAGTGATCAAATGTTATTACTGAAAAAATAAATACATAAAATTCATACATAGTTCTCATAGAACAACATAGAGCTCTCTAGCTAGAGCATCTAATTAAAACATACATTGAAACTAACATACAACTATATAAAACATTTAAATGCAACAACAAATGCGATCATAATCGCAACTAAGATAACAATTGATCCAACAGCATAATGATACCAAGCCTCATTATCAATGGCATATTTTTTAATCTTTCTAATCTTCAAGCGCATTGCATCCATCTGGCTCTTGTGATTATCGACGACATCGGCAACATGCAACTCCAATTTCATCTTCTCCTCCTCAATTCTTTTCAATTTTTTCTTCAAGTAATTGTTTTCTTCTTCAACTAAATTTAACCTCTCGACAAGAGGGTCAGTTGGAATTTCTGGTTCACATACCTCCTAGATAAAAACATCTATGTCACGTTGGTCGGCATAATTGTCCTAAACACTAAATGAGACAAATAATAATAAAAGATAATATACCACATCCGAATCATAGACAGGACGAGGACCGACGGGGGCGGATACCAAAACCATGGCACTATATAATAACAAACAATAATAAAAGTAAGAAAATTATACAAGTATCTATCTAAATCATACAAGTAAGAATTTTTTTCTTTTAAAAAGAAGATAAGAACAAGAGGCTCACCACGATGGTGCCGGCGACGAGATCGGCGCGGGCGATCGACGGCGGTGAGGACGGGGACGGGGACGGCATCCTACACATGTGCAGACTCTAAGAAGTTAATTTCAGCTCAAATTGTGCATCTAAATCAAAAGAACTCCCACATACACTCCTCCACTAAAACCCACAAACCACTCTACTTCTAGAGCATTTGAAATGAGTTAAACTAGCAGTGAGAGATGAAACGATAAAGTTGCTAACCTTTTAGAAGACTTGTGTAGTTGGTGCACCGCCAAACCTAGACAAATCTTGGAGAAAATGTAGCTTGGAGAGGAGAAAGCTTAAGTGTGGCTCGGGCATTTCATCAAACACCTCATGTGCATAGGAAGTGAGAACAGAGTAGCACAAAGCTCCCACCCTTCCACGGCCAAAAAACAGAGGAGATGGGGGGGGGGGGCGTGGATATATATAGGCAAAACTTCAATCCCGGTTTGTGTCTAAAACCAGGACTAAAGGCCAACCTTTGGTCCCGGTTCCAGCCACCAACCGGGACTAAAGGGGCTGCGCCAGGAGCAAGGCCCTTTAGTACCGGTTCGTGTCTGGAACCGGGACCAAAGGGGTCAGATGAACCGGGACTGGTACCTGCCGTGGCCCGGCCGACGCCCTGGCCTCACGAACCGGGACTGATGCACCCATTGGTCCCGGTTCGTAACAGAACCGGGATTGATGCTCTTATCTGGGCTGAACCAAAGCCATGTTTTCTACCAGTGATCTAATAGTATTTTGGGTCAAAGTTTCACCACATACTTAACTAGCAAAATGTTAATACTTAAAAAAAATATTGGGTTCGTATTTGAATGTATTTTCCAATAATATTATTTTTGCTAGGTATAACTTATATTTTATTAGTTATTAAATCATGATCCAAAATACGAGGGGTAGTAAACCAGGAGGGAGGTAGTATTATGTGTTGACCGCATCAATCGTGGTCGTATCCTTAACCAAAAGCTGGACACTGTGTGTATATCAGTATATGCCGATTGCATAATACGCGGCAATCACGGGCGTGTTAGACACAAATAATAGCCAATAGGGCTTAATGTAAGTGATTATAGAGGTTAGGAACATTACCAGAGGCAATTAGGCATTACCAAAGATGGGTGCGGCGGAAGTCTAGGCAGATCGAAGTCCCATGCCTGCTCGATGCAGACATTGGCGGCTGCTACAAATCAGCCGACTTATTTCTGGGAGAAATCAGTCGGCTCGCTAGCCGCTCGTTCTGTTTTGCTTTCGCGGCATTTAACCGTTGGATACGCGTACACACTAGACGACCGCTTCGTCGTCCTTGCCTCGCGACCAAAAGCAGCAGCAAAATCCCCTTGCAGCTGACTCCGACCACGGGCACACGGAAAAGGCTAGCCCGACGACGGCGAGCTCCGGTGAGAAATTCACAGCGTCCCCCGTAGCCTCGCTGCTACAGTGCAGCTCCAAGAGCGGCCGGCAATCCCTGCATCACAAGACCAAGAGACACCGGGTGCTGCTCCATGGCAACACCAAGTGCCGCAAAAAAGCTTCAAACGAAGCACAGACGACGCCTCCGGCGGCTTCAGTGCAGCTCCGACGGCACTTCAGTGCAGCCCCAGGCGGCGCTCCATTGCAACTCCGTGCACTGCACTACATCACCGGCGGCGAGCTGCGCTCTATTGCAACTCCGTCGGCGGCGAGCGACGCTTCAGTGCAACTACGCGCACTGCACTGCATCACCGGCGGCGAGCGGCGCTCCATTGCAGCTCCGCCAGCTGCACTGCATCACCGGCGGCGAGCAACGCTCGACTGCACTCCGGCCTTCGTGCTGCGTTGCAACACCGGCGGCGAGCAGCCCAACCTCACATGCGTGCTGCGTTGCCGCACCGACGAGGGTCGCGTTGCAACGAAGGCAGCACCGTTGAGTCGTCGGGTCGCAGCACCGGCAGCATCCGAGTCAACGACGAGGGCAGCGTTACTGCATCGCGGCGCCGATGTGTGGATGTTGAGGAGCAGCTGGTGGAGCTTGGGAAGCAGGCCATAGCGGATGGGACTTGGACGGGAGGCCATGGTGAAGGGGATTGAGCTCGTTGGTTTTTGACCGGTTCACGTTCCAGCGGAAGAGATAAGGCCGGGCAGGTGCTGGGCGGGCCCCCACCAGGACGCGTGGCGCCCGTAGCGCGCGGCTTAAGGGAGAGAAAGATCATCCGGTAGAAAATAAACGTTTCCCATGAGCGGGCCAGTGAAGTGGAGTTGATGGCAACGAACTATCTTGGACTCTTGGACACTTGGTGCAATCAGCAGCCATGGCCGTAAAGGAAACATTCCTTCTCAACACAAAAAAGGGCCCCAGGGTAGTGTCATCTTTCTCTGGTGTTGGATAGCTCCTGCAGGCGTCCATCTCATTTGGTCGTTCACTAACCAACTTTCTACGATTGCTTTATGGAAGCATCGGCCCGGGTGATGCCCCTAAGCAATCAATCGTGGTCATATTTTTAATTAATACTGACAACCAAAATTTTCTCTTCTACTTTGTCTCCAGATTAATTAAAGCTCTAGCTTTGGTAAGTTAAACTTCTCTACACATTAGACAAAAGTATAGAAACTATGTTAAAAAGTTACTTTCTTTTGCTATTAAACAATTTTTCTCGCTGCAGAATCATTGTCGCAAGTGACTGCCAGCAGGTAGTCAGGAGCCTGCATGTAGGAACTTTGGGAGCTTTAGGCACAGCCTTCACATGAAATAAAAAGAGAAGTTGCAGGGATTCGAAAGTGCGTAGGTCATTTATGAGCGATGAACAACGAATGCAGAAGCTCATTCCTTAGGCCATCTCTACCCGATCCAGTAAAACCTTTAGTGAAGTATATATACTCCGCTATATTTTTTTGCCGTTTCTAGCCGATCCCCTAAACTTAACAAAGTAAATTTCAATTTGATCAAATTCAAAGCAATTTGAACCAAAAGTAGCATGCATTCAAACATAAACATTGATAGTTTTGCACAACCGAATATAAAACATAAATTTAAAGTAAACTAAACTAAACTACTTTCGATCGAAGTGGAGGTCAAGCCAATCCTTGCTCGTCAGGTACGGTGTGCCGCGAGCCGGGTCCGGGTTGGTACTGTCGTCGGGGTCATCGGGGAAGACACTCATCCACTCGTAGACGTCGATCTCCTCATCCTCGCCGCCCACCTCGCCGCCCTCCGCGCCGCTGTCCTCGCCGCCTTGGACCTTGTCGTCGGAGATAACGATAACCTCGCCGCCGGCGTCGGCAAAGATCATCCGCTCCGCCTCCACGAGCTCTAGGTGCTCCCGGCGGAGCTCTTCCATATAGGCCTCAGCGGCGACCTCGGCCTCGAGGCGCTCCCTCGCTTCGCGGTTCTCCCGCGCCATAGCCGAGCTCACCACCCTCGGCTCCGGCGGGGCGAGGTGGACCGGACGTGTGCCTGGGGGGAAATTGAGCCGAGCCGACGCGCCGTGGAAGCGGACCTGCTAGCGGTCGTACACCATGGCCGCAAGCTCGGCCGTGTGGAAGGTCCCAAGCCACCACTGGGTGTGGGTCTCCCGATCCGTGATCTCGGCGACCCACGTCCCCCAGTGCCGCTGCCGGACCCCGAGGTAGGTCCTTGTCGGCGACCGGGGTGGAGGGAGGACGGGGAAGTCCTAGAACTGGCGTAGGGGCGCGGCGGCGGGTGGATCAGGCGACCGGCAACGGCGGCTCGATGAAGAGCCCGCGGAGGACGACCAGCGCATGTGACGGCGCGGATGCGCTCTACGGATCGGCGGCGGGGACCGACGGCCACCACGTCCGGCCATCGGAGGGGCGGGGGAGGGCGGGGGGTGCGCCGACGGTGGTGCGGGGGGAGAAGAGGAGGCGGGGAGAAGAGGCGCCGATTTTACTCGACCGAGTAGAGATGGAGTAAATATACTCAGATTTTTAGGGATGGAGTAAAAAATTTACTCCACTGAGCCGTATAAGGGATCGGCTAGGTCAAACTTAGTGAAGTAAAAAGCCAAATTTACTCCACTAAGAAGATACAGTGGATCAGTTAGAAATGCTCTTAGTAGTGCTTTGTATGACACTACTAGTCGACATGTTTGGTTGACCCATATCCACCTAGGGTGTGGACATTCATGCAAGTTTTCATGTTTGATTATGCGCTAAACAAAATCTCATCCGGTAAGCCGCCGGTGTGTCCCGCCTGCTCCACCGCACGCAAGTCCCCAGCGGCGCCGGCACACCACAAGGACATCAACACCACCCTCGATGCGAGCATAGCTTTCTCCTCCTCGCCACCGGTCTCCAGCAATGCTCAAACTCCGACCTCTCTCATGTGCCAATACTGGCCTGAAATGAATCCTCAATGGCGCAACAACGAGAAAACAACAGGGGGGGAGAGGTTGAGAGAAGAATCGGAACCATAGGCGGCGGAGGGGAAGGATCTCGACGAGAATGAAGGAGGCGATGGCTTTTTTTTTGGCTGTGTGCCGTGTGCTCACTTTCACTCGACCCACTAGGCCACTAGACAGCACAACACGCACACGCTAGCTTCTGTTGGGCCGGACCAGAAGCGGCCATTTCTGCCGATGTCGACGTAGGTGGCCTCGTGCCACATGAAAACATCACAGCAGGCCTAAACTGTGTCGTTTTAGATTGATGAGAAGAATCGATCGGTCGAGGAGGAGATTGTTTTGCAGAGGGCGCTCACTTCACGCAATTTCACTGACGTACTTAACATGATCAGACGTCACGTCACAGTTGGCTTTGTCGGTTGCAAATAGTTTTTTTCCCTAGATAAAAATCATGCATTCAACTACGGCGCCCCTCACGATGTTTTGGAAGAACTAAAACTGCTTCACTAGTTTACTTGACCGGAGGAAGACTTGCTTGCTTGTTGCTGCTTCCCTTCTCCGATGACCTGACTCCGATTCACATGGACATCGGGGAGAGCAAGCAGTACAATACTCCACTCTGTCAGACCTTAAAGATAGGATATGCAGGGCGCAGAGGCTCGGCAGCTTCGCCCCGACGACGGTGGGCGCCGAGTCAAGTCCTTTTATATGCCATTCTGCATCACAATAGCGAAGAAGGCGAAGCACATGTGATCGAAAAAAGAAAAGATGAAATACTCTTGCTGAGAGAGTGGTGGCGTCCCTGCGGTGCGGCCGGCGATGGAGCCCGGCCACGGGCAGCCCGGCAACGGCCAGAACAAGACCTGGCTGCTTCCCTTCACCGACGACTCTCACTCCGCACGTTCACACGCGTCGGAGTTGCTGTAAAAAAAATAGACAGTGGCAGTAAAATACCGGTACTCCGTCAGGCTTTGAATATGCAGGGGAGGGCGCACAGGCTGGCACCTTCCCTCCCGACGACCCTCCGAGTCAGGTCGTCACTCTTATTACCACCCAACTCTCTCTCTCTCTTTCGAGTAAATTGCACAGAAGTACCACAATTGGAGCATTGGAAGCAGATTGATACCAAGATTGATAATTTTTACGTGTCAGTACCAACTTTGGGGCGAGGCGTTGCAAAAGAGGCTAAAACTGCGTTTTATACGTATTGACAGGGAATCTGACCGGTTGGGCCCGCCCGTCAGGTGCCACGCTGGCCAGTGAGCGCGTGCCCGCGCGCTGACTCGGACGAGGCCCGGGTCGAACCGTTGAAGGGCGGCTGGTGCGGTCGAGCCAGTCCCCGACCCCTGCTCTGCCTTCTTCCTCCTCCTCGCTCCCTCGCCGCCGCCTGCCTCCCCGCCCACCCCCGTCGGCCGCCACACCCCGCCGCCGCAGCCATGGTTTTGGAGGACGAGAGCAGCGATGACAACTCAAGCCTCCCGTACATGTACTCCGAAACCTCCACCGATGGGCTCAACCAGGTCAGTTACTCCATTGGAGCTAGGGTTAGGGTTAGGTTTAGAAAATTTGGGGATTTTTCTGTGTAGGTGGTCTTTGTTGTGAGGATTTCGTTTGATTTGCTTTGTCCTCGTCCTCTGCACATGATGGTAACTTGGATTTTGCTTGGGCAGGTGCCTTTCCCACTTGAGGACCCAGATTACAAGGGCCTTGAGCTAGATCTGATATCGTTTTGCGACAAACATGGGAAGCCATCAAAGAGGCTTGTTGCATTTGAAGGAACAATGACTGGGAGAAGGTTCTTAGCATGTGTAGAGCCGGTATTTTTCTTGCCTTATTGATTATGCACAGGATGTGTTCATTGAAAGTGGCAGAGTCTTGTTTGCCAAGTGTGATTCAGTTATGTCTATGGTAAATTTGTTAGTCATATATGCCCTACTGTAGTGCTCATTGTAGGAATGCTCAATATTAAGTTCAGTGGAGTGCATTTTTGCTAAATATATGCTCAAGCATGCCCTGTTGTGTGCACATGCTATTTATTTATACTTGTATGCAGTGTTGCTTAGTACTCACATTAGCCCCTCCATTAGCTGATGTGTTACTCCTAATAAGTAACTGTTGCTTACTGCTGACAGTAGGTACTCTCATTAGCTAGTTTGTTGCTGTAGGCTAATGTAGTGTATTTAGCTAGGCTAGTGTAGTCTGGTTTGATAACCTTGATTCAGTGATGTCTATGTTCCATTTGTTAGTGATATATGGCAAAGTAGTTCAATGGTAGTGCACATTGTAGGATTCTATTATATTAATGGCCAATTCTAAGTTGGTTATTCTGCTAAATATATGCTCCTGTTGCTTAGCACATGCTAAGTTGAATGGAGTGTTACTCTGCTAAATATATACTGATCACCCATTGTAGGATTACATTAAGTTGTTTTACAATGTGCTCCTGTTGCTTAGCACATGGTTGTGCAAATTCAGTGTTGGTCAGTACCAACATTAGCTACTTCCATGAACTAACTGTTGCTTACTACTCATAGTAGTTGTATTGTACTAAATTTTGCCCTTGTTACTTTTCCAGGAAGGTCATAATTGTGGGTTTGTTCAGTGGGTTGATGAGCAGTGGCCCCCAACAATGGAGAATGCATTGTTGAAGCTTTGGTCAATGGTTGAAGAGAGCAAGTCTGCTAGAGTGAATGATAATCTTGAAAGTGCTTTAACTATTCACCATTTGACAGAAGAAAAGTACAAGCTGGATGCAGACTATGACAAGTTAGTGAAAGATGTGCATCAACTTGTGGATATGCAGGAGGGTAGGGTTGTGGATTTCAGTTATCTGCAGTCCAACATCACATATCAGCACCAATGCAGAGTTGAATTGGTGGCTGGTATGAAGGCAGAAATGGCAAAGAAAGATGCAGTTACAGAGAAGCTTCAACGGAAGTATGAACTCCTGTGCAACCTGACAAGTGCTCAAGCAACTGTCATCCAGAACCTGAAGTTGAAGAATATGAAAGAGAAGGAATTGCTGAGTGAGGCTAGGATGAATTTGGAGTTGAAGAATGCAGAGTTCACAAAGTTTGAGGAGAAGCTCACCCAAGAGAAGCTAGAGTTGAAGTTTCAGGTTGCTGATCTGCTGAAGGGAAAGGAGAACCATAATGAAGAGAAGTACATGCTAGAGCTTAAGATTAGTGAGCTCATGAAGGCAGAGGAGAAGCTCAAGGAGAAAATCAAGGGGATCCAGGCCATCTTACAGAACTGAACAAGATGAAGTGAGATTAGTGGGCATTGCAGACCTTTTGGGAAGGATGGTTGTGCAATGACCTAGTAACTTAGAATTATGGTTGTGTAATGTATGGTTCTACTAATTGTGAACTCTAGCTGTTTATGTACCTAGTAGTTATGCTATTCATCCTTTTGTGAGAAAAGGATGGATTGTGCATTTGAACTCCACTATGTATTGTGAACAATGGTTGTGTATGCCTATAATGTGTTGAACTCCAGTAAGTATTGTTTGCTTATGTTATACTGATGCTGAAAATGGTTGCTAGTTTGTTGCTGAAAATGGTTGCTAGTTTGTTGCTGAAAATGATGACATACCAAGCATTGGAAGATGCTTATGTTATAATGATGCTTAAATGCTTAAATGCATTTGCAAAAGGAATAGTTTCTTATGTTAGAGTGATGCTTAAATGCTTCCTCATCATTCTTTTGTTATGTTGCCACCCAAAACCCTAGTTGATAGGTTTAGGTGGTTTCGTCGACCCCAAGCCACCCTAGAGCCTAATTGATAGTTTTAGGTGTTTTCGTTGACCCCGAGCCACCAAAACCCTAACTGATTCTTTTAGGTGGTTTCGTCGACCCCGAGCCACCCTAGACCCTAGATGATAGTTTTAGGTGGTTTCGTCGACCCGAGCCACCGTAGAGCCTAATTGATAGTTTTAGGTGTTTTCGTCGACCCCGAGCCACCAAAACCCTAATTGATAGTTTAGGTGGTTTCGTCGACCCCGAGCCACCCTAGACCCTAGATGACAGGTTAGGTGTTTTCATCGACCCCGAGCCACCAAAACCTAATTGATTCTTTTAGGTGGTTTCGTCGACCCCGAGCCACCCTAGACCCTAGATGGCAGTTTTAGGTGTTTTCATCGACCCCGAGCCACCAAAACCCTAATTGATTCTTTTAGGTGGTTTCGTCGACCCCGAGCCACCCTAGACCCTAGATGATAGTTTTAGGTGGTTTCGTCGACCCCGAGCCACCAAACACTAATTGATTCTTTAGGTGGTTTCATCGACCCCGAGCCACCCTAGACCCTAATTGATAGTTTTAGGTGTTTTCGTCGACCCGAGCCACCAAAACCCTAATGATAGGTTTAGGGGTTTCGTCGACCCCGAGCCACCCTAGACCCTAGATGACAGTTTAGGTGTTTTCATCGACCCCTAGCCACCAAAACCCTAATTGATTCTTTTAGGTGGTTTCGTCGACCCCGAGCCACCCTAGACCCTAGATGATAGTTTTAGGTGGTTTCGTCGACCCCGAGCCACCGTAGAGCCTAATTGATAGTTTTAGGTGTTTTCGTCGACCCCGGCCAACCAAAACCCTAATTGATAGGTTTAGGTGGTTTCGTCGACCCCGAGCCACCCTAGACCCTAGATGACAGTTTTAGGTGTTTTCATCGACCCCGAGCCACCAAAACCCTAATTGATTCTTTTAGGTGGTTTCGTCGACCCCGAGCCACCCTAGACCCTAGATGGCAGTTTTAGGTGTGTTTTCATCGACCCCGAGCCACCAAAACCCTAATTGATTCTTTTAGGTGGTTTCGTCGACCCCGAGCCACCCTAGACCCTAGATGATAGTTTTAGGTGGTTTCGTCGACCCCGAGCCACCAAACACTAATTGATTCTTTTAGGTGGTTTCATCGACCCCGACCACCCTAGACCCTAATTGATAGTTTTAGGTGTTTTCGTCGACCCCGAGCCACCAAAACCCTAATTGATGAGTTTAGGTGGTTTCGCGACCCCGAGCCACCCTAGACCCATATGACAGTTTTAGGTGTTTTCATCGACCCCTAGCCACCAAAACCCTAATTGATTCTTTTAGGTGGTTTCGTCGACCCCGAGCCACCCAAGACCTAGATGACAGTTTTGGTGTTTTCATCGACCCCAGCCACAAAACCCTAATTGATTCTTTTAGGTGGTTTCGTCGACCCCGAGCCACCCTAGACCCTAGATGATTCTTGTAGGTGGTTCCGTCGACCCCGAGCCACCAAACCCAGAATTGCTTCTTTTTGAGCAATATATCCAACAACAGAGTTACTCTATCCAATAATATGCACCATTCTCCTCAACATATCAATCATAAAAAGATATAAAAAGAACCATCCACATGAACATAGTCCATTCCAGGCATTAACTCATAAGATGCATTAACACACATGAAGCAGCTCCAGAAATGGCATTAACTAATAAATAGATCCATCCATCCACATGAACAAAAGCCATATATGGCATTGATTCTGAAAGTACCAGCAAAGTGCAATAAGAGCACCAGCAAAGTACACTGAGAGCACCAGCAAGATCACATTGTACCATAGGATGCAAGAACACACATGAAGTATCTAGTTTTGAACATTACATGGCACATGTGCCATTTAGTGGTTACGACTTGCATAGAAGTAGGCCCTCCATCCACTCTTTCTACCACCAGAAGGTGGAGGAGCAGTAGATGTGGAGGGAGCAGTAGATGTGAAGGGAGCAGATTGCCTTGGGGCATAGAATGCACCTCTCCCTCTCCCAGCACCTCTCCCACCACCTCTCCCAGCACCTGTTGTAGCACCTCTCCCAGCACCTCTCCCAGCAGCTGTTGTAGGAGCTGGATGAGAAGCTCTTGGTGCTGGTGTAGGAGCAGCAGCACCAGCACTTGAATTCCTTGCAAGAGGCTTGCATAAACATGGAAATGAGTTAGCAAATAGTAAAATAATGGAATGTACAAGAAGGAAAACATGTTAGGACTTAAAAGAGGATTACCACATGTTTGTTCTTCCTCAAAGCCAGCTCAGGCTTCAACTGTTTCATGCAGCTTGTGTACTTATGTCCTTGTAGTCCACAGTTGCCACATGTTATAGTCCCCATTCTTGATGTGTCCTTTGGCTTTGGAACTTCAAATCTCCCCTTGATCCTCTTCTTTTTCTTTCTTCCCCTCTTCACTTTAAATGCAGGTGGGTCAATGTTTGGACCAGGGGTCCTTGTCCAATTATGCTCACCAGGAACTGGATAGATCATTGGTTCATAAGCTGCCACATAGAATTGTTTCTTGAAGAATTTGCTGACATAATCATCTGGTTTTCTTTTGCCCTTGTTTACTGCTGAGATGGCATGGTTACATAGGATGCCAGTGAGGTCCCATTTACTGCACCCACATGTGTGAAGTTGCAAGTTAACAGCATGGGTTTGCTGCCCACTTGTAACTTGCCACAAGTCCACACCAGCTTGAATAGGTTTGCAAAATTTGACCCTCTCCTTCTCAACCTCTAGCTTCTCACTATAATGGGGTGTTATTTCCACTCTCCCTATTCCTATGCCACCTCACCATCTGCTTATCCTTTATTCCATCACACATTGTCCTAATTGGTTTCTTCCTAACATCTAGGACATACTTGTTGAACACCTCAGACAAATTGTTAACTACAAGGTCAGTCTTGCAGTTTGTGTCAAATGCATGCCTTGCCCATGTTTTCTTGGGTATTGCACAAAGCCACTTCCAAGCTTCCTCACATTCAGTTCTCAGGTCATTCATTGCAATGTTAAATTTGTGTTCACTATATGCATAGGCAGCATTATCCATATACTTCTTCAGATCTTCCCCCCTAAACCCAGCATTTTGGAAGTTTGCATATATATGCCTAAGGCAGAACCTTTGGTTGCACTTAGGAAAGACAGCATTCACTGCATTTAGTAGGCCCTGGGACACACAGTTAAACTAGCTAAGCTACTATCTAGCACAAAACCACCATGTAAGAACAAGGTGAGATGATGCAAGAACATACCTTTTGTCTATCTGACATTATTGTATAAGGACCAAACTCTCCCACTTCTCCTCCTAGGCAGATTTTTAGTTGGTGTAGAAACCAACACCAGCTAGGTGTGTCCTCTTGCCCAACAATACCAAATGCTAGTGGGTATATATTGTTGTTGCCATCTCTACCAGTGGCAGCAAGTAGTTGAGCACCAGTAGTTAACTTGATGAAGCACCCATCAACACCTGAATGAGCAAGCAAATTCAATATCTAAAACATTGAAATGCATTTAAAGATAAAACAATATGTAACTAATGCACAAGGTGAAAAAACTGACCAATGAAGGGTCTGCACCCCTTGAGAAACCCCTCCCTTGCTCCATTGATGCAATAGAACATGGCATGGAATCTTGGGCCTGGATGGGGGATTTTTTCAGTGGGTTTTGGAGTTACAGTAGTGACTACTACTCTACTCCCAGGGTTTGTATCCATCACTGTCTGAGCATAGTCTTTCAACCTAGGGTATTGCTTTTTGTGGTCTCCTAACACAGCATCAATAGCTAGGTTCTTTGCCCTATATGCCATTGACTTGGGCACATCCACACCATACTTCTCCATGCAGGCATCAATCAAAGTCTGAATGCCAGTTGTTAGATCAGATCTGAACAGTGACTCATACTTGTTGGCAAGCCACTTGGCACTTACCCTTGTTGTCTCTGTACTAATAGGGCAAGTGTGCTCAATTCTCATCTTCTTAATTACAAAAGTAGTTTCACCTTTTATAACTGCTGCCACCATAAAGAAGTTGCAATGTTTTTTGTTGCATTCTACAATTATCCTTTGATCTGAGTTCCTGTGATATTTGAAGTTTCTGCCTTGGGTGATGTGTAAGTTCAACAAAGCCTCTCTGAATTGATGTTGATCCTTGAAACACATCTTTAGACATAATTGCTCATGTGGTTGCTCCATTTTCTCATTGTACCATTTTCTAGGAGGCCTCTGCTTTGCCCTGCTCTTCCTTTTCTTTGGCAGCACAAATGACAATGGCTCAAAACCATCATCATCAGCCTCCTTCAACAATCCTTTCTCTTCTTCATCAGATGAAAGCTTGAAATCAGGCTCCTCCTCTTGTACTACACTTGAATGTGACCTTGTTGTAGGCCCTCTCCTAACTGGAAGCTTCTGTTTCTTCTTCTTCTTCTCTTCATGTACAATTACAGTTTCTTCATCCTGTGAAACAACTTTGTCATCTTCATCCATTTGAAAAAGTTCCTCAACCTCTGTGTCACCCTCATAATGCACCACTTCTTCCTCCTCAGATTCTTCATCATCTGTTTCTTCCTCTTCTATTTCATCATACTCTCTCTGTCTCTTTCCCTCATCCATCTCTATGTCATCAGCATCACCCATATAAAAAGGGTTTCCATCACTATCATCTTCACCTTCACAATCAGAACCACCACTGCCCTCATATCCCTCTTCTTGTTCTAGCTCCAAAACAGCTTTCAGCTTTCCTTTTACATTCTTGCTCTCTTGTGTGCAAACACCAGTACCATGAGCTGCACTGCAGCTGCTACTCTGACTTTCAAAGACAACTCCTTCTTGATCAACAGCATAGATGGGTGGCTCACTGAGATCATATAACACAGGCTCTTCATACACAACTGTGGACAATTCTTGCCTGTCAAACTGGCTGCAAGGAGGTGGACATGCCCTCAATAGCAAATTTAGAACCTTACACTCCTCAACCTGCCTCTTTACTATTTGCAACTCAGCATTACTTTCTACCATCTCCAATCCTTTCTCCCCTAAATCTGGATTCTCAATGTGAAACAGCAGATCATATTCACTAAATCCTTGGGTTTCCATCACTGCAATCATATTCAGATATGTTACATCTGAACTGCAGAGCTTCAGCTCAAACATTTCTGAAGCATCAAAATGGAACCTCACATCCAAAATGTCATCATACAAACTGCAAAATGAAATAACACAAAAAATGGTTAACAATTTAACCATGGCTAATAAACAATTTTACTTAACAGATAGGTTAATAAGGATATATCAACTATTCAGTACCCAAGTTTAACATAAGCAGAAACCACTTTTTTAGTTAACATATAAGCTTTGTTTTACTATTCTCAGATATGTTAACATATAAACACTTTTTTAGTTAACATATAAACAAAGCTTTATTTTAGTTAACATATAAACAAAGCTTTTATTTACCCTTAGCCCTAGTCAACAATTCCAATAAACACAATTACTACAAATCAAACATATTATGAATAAACTAAGAATATGACAGCAAAGCATAATGATAATATACAATGTAAATAATTATCTCAATGCAACCCTAATTACAGAGTGGGTAGTTAACCCTATGACAGCAAACTGATGTTTTGTATTTTCAGAGAAGTAGTTAACAGAATAATGCTGCTCTGCTCTAGTTAGGTAACACCTAATCCCAATTTGGACTCAGAAATAACAATGTAAATCATATACAGCAGTAGCAATTAGAGTGCTAAACATGGAGGCAGTAAACCCTAACCCTAATCCCCAATTTGAGTTAGCAAAAATGGAAGAGTGGAGAACTTACAGCACACCACCGATGCCATGAGTCCACTGATGGGCGGTGCTAGGGTTGGCCACCCAAATTCGCGTCATCCGCAGCCTCTGCTCCATCGACAACGCCGGCTCCGCAAAATCGTCGCCGTCGCTACTGTACTCCGAGGTGGAGTAGCTGCCACCGTCATCGCCCCGGCCCTCGCCGCCTGCCGGAGTCGCCGACGCCATCGTCTCCTAGGGCACAGCAGCCGCGGGGGAGAGGAGGGCGCGAGGGGAGGGAGGAGGGAGGGAGGAGCGAGGGAGGAGCAGCTGGGGAGAGGACAGCGCCTAAGCAGTTTGAGCCATGGCTGCGGCGGCGTGGTGTGGCGGCCGACGGGGGTGGGCGGGGAGGCAGGCGGCGGCGAGGGAGCGAGGAGGAGGAAGAAGGCAGAGCAGGGGTCGGGGACTGGCTCGACCGCACCAGCCGCCCTTCAACGGTTCGACCCGGGCCTCGTCCGAGTCAGCGCGCGGGCACGTGCTCACTGGCCAGCGTGGCACCTGACGGGCGGGCCCAACCGGTCAGATTCCCTGTCAATACGTATAAAACGCAGTTTTAGCCTCTTTTGCAATGGCTCGCCCCAAAGTTGGTATTGACACGTAAAAATTAACAATCTTGGTACCAATCTATTTCCAATGCCCCAATCATGGTACTTCTGTGCAATTTACTCCTCTCTTTCCCACGTGATCTCTGCGTCACAGTATTAACAAAGAGCGAGCACACTTGCGGCGACTTGAGCGAGCGGAGTGGCCGGCGTCCCCTCCCTGCGGTGCAGCCGGCAATGCCAACGGATCAGTCCGGCGAGCAGGCGATGAGTCCGCCCGGCCAGACAGCGGCAGAATCTCAGAAGCCGGCAAAGCCCCTCGTGCAGCCATGGGAGTACAGGCTGCGGAAGTACCTGCTGCTGCTGGCCACCCTGGTGGTCACCGTCACGTACGCCGCCGGCTTCAACCCGCCTGGGGGCAACTGGGAGGTCACCCACGACGGCCAACTCGCCGGCGATCCCATCATCCGCAAGACCAACTACCACCGCTACCTCGCCTTCTTTTACTGCAACGCCACCGCCTTTGCCGCCTCGCTCGTGGTCATCGTCCTCATCCTCGTCCTTGCCATCTGGCACGACAAGGAGGGGAAGGACACCCTCTGGGTCGTGGTGCCACTGCGGTTCGTCATGGTGGTGGACTTGCTCAGCCTCATGGGCGCCTACGGAGCGGGTACCTGCCGGGACAAGGTATCCACCATCTACTCCGCCGTACTGGTGGCCGCCGTCTTCCTCTACGTCGCCGCTCTCAAGTTGGTGGACTGGTGCTGTCCAGGTAAGAGCTCCGACCCCGGCTCCAGCAGCACGACGACCGTCGCCAACCGCAGCAACGACTCTGGCTCCGGCTCCGGCGGCGCCATGCAGACCACCAATCTCCACTCCGGCGCCGCCGCGATTCCCGCCCCGGGGGCCAACTCTAACACCGAGGTGAAGGCCCGGAAGAAGCTGAAAGCCAACGAAAGGTTTTGCAAGGTCCTGATGCTTCTTGCGACTTTCGCCGTGAGCATCACGTACGTCGCCGGGCTGAACATGCCGGGTGGCTTCTGGGACAGCACCGGGGACAGCCACCGCCCGGGCGACGCGATTCTCAAGGATCACCACAACCTGCGCCTGACGGTGTTCCTGCTCTGCAACACCACAGCGTTCGGGACGTCCCTGCTCATCACCATGCTGCTCATCATCGACGGCAAGAAGCTCCGCAAGAAGACAGCTCGGTCTCGCATGCTCTACGGGTTCATCGTCGTTGCGCTGGTTGGCCTCGTCGGCGCTTACGCCGCAGGCAGCTGCAGGGAGACCGACACCACCGTCTACGTGGTCTCCCTCATTGGCGCCGTTCTAGCATACATCCTGCTCCATGGCTTCTGCAGTTCAGCAACCAAATTCTTTTCTTGTTGTTCCAGTCCAGCCGAACAACCTGATCAAAATAAGCACACTGATGAGAATAATGTCAGGTACAGAGCACTGTTTCGTTCTTTCTTTGAAACTCAACTCTGTTTCTTCCTTCTTTGCAACTGAACTCTGTTTGTCTTCTTGTTCCAGTCCAGCACAACAAACTGATGAAAATCAGCACCCTGATGATAATGTCAGGTACAGAGCACTGCTTCTTTCTTTATCTGAAACTGAACCATGTTTCTTCTTTTTCTCAAACTGAACTCTATTTCTTCATTCTCTGAAACTGAACTCTGTTTCTTCTTTCTCCGCAAGACTGCAACTGAACTCTCTTTTGAAATGCAGTGCTAGGGAGGCTCTGGATAAGGCTCGGTCCCTTGTTCTACTCCTCGCCACTCTTGCCGCCACCATCACCTATGCAGCAGGGCTGGACCCCCCGGGTGGCGTTTGGCAGGACAACGAAGACGGGCACATGGCCGGCGACCCCATCCTCCTCACAACCAACGCTAGGAGGTACAAGGCCTTTTTCTACTGCAACTCGGTTGCGTTCGTGACATCCTTGGTGGCCATCGTCCTGGTCCAGGAGGAGAATCTGGTCAGGCACCACGTGCTGGAGGCAGCCATGATACTCGACCTGTTTGGCCTCATTGGCGCGTATGCCGCCGGGAGCTGCCGGGACGTGAGCACCTCCATTTACGCATGGCCTTGGCAGGTGCCGTCCTGGCCTATGTGGTGATCCATGTTGTCGTCTTCACGCTGGACCCCAAGGACAAGGAAAACAATGGTCAAAAGGATCGGTTGCTGGCGAAGAGGCGCAAACGGTTACTCCTCTTCGCAATCTTGGCCGCCACCATCACCTACCAAGCAGGCCTCACCCCTCCTGGTGGCTTCTTGCTCCAGGATGACGAGCTCGGGCACCACGCTGGTGACCCAGTCCTCTTGTACAACTACCCAGGCCGCTACAACGCCTTCTTCTACGCCAACTCAGTGAGCTTCATGCTGTCTATCGCCCTCATCATCCTCCTGGTGAACCCCAATCTGTACAAGCCAGCCATACGGAGCAACGCGCTATCTGTTTGTACGGCGGTGGGCTTGTTTTGTTTGATGGGGGCCTACGCCGCCGGAAGCACTCAACACCTCAAGACATCCATCTACATCTTCGTGTTGGTGGCTGTGGTCCTCTTCGTTGCAGTCGTACTGCTGCTAGTATTTTTACTGAGGTGGTCGAACAAAAATGGCAACAATTCGGCACCCAAAGAACCAGATGAAGAAGAAGGGAAGAAAGAAGAGGGGGAGAAGGTAGAAGAAATGAAGGGGGGTGAAGAAAGGGAGAAGCACGCGAGGCGCAAGTACCTGATGCTGCTAGGCATTCTGGTGGCGAGCGTAGCCTACCAAGCCGGCCTGAAACCGCCTGGCGGAGCGTGGCAGAGCAGCGGCAATGGGTACGATGCGGGCGACCCAGTAATGCACGACAACAGGAGGCCCCGGTACCTCGCCTTCTTCTACAGCAACTCCATTTCCTTCATGGCTTCCATAGTTGTTATCATCATATTGCTATGGCAATGGTTGCCAAAGAAGGAGAAAGGAGAATGGGACTGGTCGCTGAGGGTGATGAACTGGACAATCCGACTGGATTTGGTTGCTCTCCTAGTGGCATATGCAGCGGGTTCCAACAGGGGGTGGAAGACGTCTGTTTATGTCGCCACGCTCATCATTGCTGTGCTGGGCTACTTTGCAATCCATATGACGCTGGCACGTATTGTTTGTCACTGTAAGAAATCCAAAGAGAGAAAAAAGAAATCCAAAGAGAGACCTTCAGCGAGAAGCCCCAAGGCATATCTGCAGCGTCGCTATACTATGCGAGAGCGATTGCTCATCTGAGCTGTGACCTATTTATTTCTTCTTGTCTCTAGATCTCTAATCAGCTTACCCTGGCTAGCTCTGCTTCCTTGCCCAAGGGCTTCACAACAAGCTTCCCTCCTTTTAGATTCCTACTCTAGTTGATGTAATCGGATGAATAACCTGCATCCACTCGGAGCATGCTTACATTGTTTGTCAACTTACTGAGCAAGTGTGTACATCTTAATCGAATGAACATGCATGGCGGGTGACGTTTTCCTGACCCTATGTGCACTCTCCGTCTCATAAGAACTTGAATGGCACGTCCAATAACATTTGTATTCCGGAAACTGAAGCATTTGTTACTACTGCTGAAACATATGTCACTTGGTATAGTCTGAAGTATTGTGCAATCCTGATAATTTATAATCACTGATCGAGAGGAAACATACCTTGAATCCAGGGGGCTATCGGACGCCAGCGGCGCAATCTCCCAGTGGAGCAATTCACCGAACACCTGCAGGGCGCCCGACCCCCGCATTTAGCTGGCAACTGAGGTGAGCAGGGCGCCGTTACCGTGGGTCGATAGCTACGTACGCTGGCATCAGAGGCTGGAGCCATTTTGGCCAGAGAGGATTCCTCGAGCGTGGGTCGCCTCGATCGGAAGCAGTTGCTCGAGGCGTGAATGCAGGTGCGGCTCGAATGCAGCTGGCTTAGCATCAGCCGCTCCTTGCGATCTTCTGCTCTATGGGCGGACTGCCCAGGTGCAGGTCAGGGCGGGCGTCGCCGGCGACCCCCTGGGAGAAGGAGCGGTGCCTTGGCTCCTGGCTCGCCTCCCGCGCTGCTGCGTCTCGTGGCATTCAGAAACAAACCGTGGAAACAGGCAACCTGGGCGGGTTTTTTTTTGTTTCGCGAGAAAGGGCGGTAGTTCATCGCAAATGACCAATTGTGGCCGGGCTCCAGCGAGCTCGTTTTAAATAGCTAAAAAATGAAAAAAAAAATTATACGTACAGAAATACATGTTTAACACGTCCAAGAAAAGTTTCATAACATTATACTTTTACACGTGGTGTAAGAAAAAGACAAACATGTATTTTCAAAATGGGCCGACTTTTTCTTTGTTTGGCCAGAATTTTGTTTTTTTACAGTATACAAATCATAAAATTTTCAAACGACTTTTTACACGGTTCATGCAGAAAACACATAAGTTTTCATGAGAAAAATCAAATTTGTATAAAACTTTTAAATATGATTTTTTATTTTTTTTAAAAGAGGCTTCATGGAGCTCGGCCTCCAAAAATTCACACTCGGTAATTCAACTTCTTTCTTCATTAATAAATTATCCAAACTATTTTTTAAGATAAGAACGGATTCTACATCGACCAGTGGCACAAAAATACAATGTACACTATTACCCCCTCCGTCTCAAAAATAAGTGTCTTAACTTTATTTGATATTTATTTTGAAATAGAGGGAGTACTATATAGCAAATTTTGTGTCATGGTTGTGCATGTGGCCGGCGGGCAGGTAGCATGCTCTCCTATCATTTATTATTAAGGGATTTTTATTTCTGTGCCTCTGATTCCTTAGCTCTACTCATTCATCCCCACGCTCTTAACTTTTGCTTTTCCCCACTCTCTTATCCGAAACCCTCATAAATGATCACAACAGAGGATGTCGTCGGGTCAAACCATTGACCGTTAACTCTGACGAGTGGGGCCGCGCTGGACTCTGTCGCCCGTTGAACCTGACGAGTGGGGCCGCATTGAGACACGTCAGATGAGCTTGTCTGAGGGATCCCCTTGTGTGAACCTCGAGCCACTACAGCACCACGCCACTCTGCCCCCTCCGCCGTCGTCGTGCAGCCTCCGCCACCGTCATGCCCTCCAACCACTAACCCCATTTCGCCTCCGCCGCCGTCGTGCCCTCCGCCAGATCTACCCCCACACCCCCCTCAGGATTAAGCAGCGATGTCGGGGGAGCAGGTTCTCAAGCCCATCGAGTGTGGAGAGGATTGGGTCAAATCGGCGGCGGATAATTCATGGATTACACCTGGGTAAGCGTCGTTTCCCCTCTAACTGATTTGCTGATTCATAAATTCGGCCCTATTTGACAGCTAGTCTCGTGAATCGATCAAATTTTGTTGAATTGTTCCCGGCCTAACTGTAACTTTTCCTTATTTGAATCAAATAGGATTGATCCTGCGCTTGCTTTCCGGCTGGCGGTTATGATGGAAGTTAGTGTGTTGCGCGGTAGAAAACCGCATATGATTACTTGATTTTTCTATCCAAAGGTGATAGAAACAAGTATGTTGTTCAAAGATTTGCTCGCGGCGCTCCGAAATTCTTCATATGGGTGGAGCCCTGCCGATGCTGTTGAACTGAAATTTTTCAGCAGTACGGAGCAAAAATTTCTCTCACTAACTTGCGATGAGCATCTTGGATTGCTGTTTACTTTGAATGCTGAAAGCCGCTTCGGTAAAATCCTTATCGAGGTGCTTCAGCTACGCAATGAACGTGACAAGGGGAAGGTTGTTCAGGAATCTTCTGTCTCTGCTAATAGCGAGCGCCCCGGCACTCCTTGTAGGTCGAAACCAAGCAGAGCTAGTGGTTTTGAAAGTCACAATATGTCTGCTGCCGCTTCTTGTGCCGCTTCTCCTGTCGCTGCTGCTGCCGATGTAGAGCAAGATGCAGAGCCAGACGAAGAGGTGCCTCGAAATGATGATGAGGATGAGAATATGTTCCCTGATCTTGTAGATACTGTCAGTAAACAAGCAATGGAAGATGAATATTAGGAGGAACCTATCAGTCGTGCTAGATTTGATGACACTGACGATGAAGAGAGGCAGGAGAACATAGACAGCCTAGTTTTAGATGAATATGATGGTGAGGACATGCCAACAATTGAGTGGAACAGGGAAGATCCTCAGCTAGCTATCGGCACAATATTCCAGTCGATGGTGGACTGTCGTAATGCAGTGACTGATAGGAGTGAGCCAACAAGGTTCACTGTTCATTGCCCATATGATAGGTGCAGATGGAGGTTGCATGCATCACATATGTTGAGGAGCAAGTTCATTCAGGTTTGTGTATTTCAGTTTATACTGATTCATTTTTATTTTCAGATCATTGTGTAATATTTTCTAACAATATTTTGTTTGGGTCCCATTTTGTTTCAGATAAAAAAGAGCCCACACCAGCACACTTGTCCACCTGGAGGGGGAGGAGGGAAGGCTAAAACAAAGCTAGCAAAGACTAGGTGGGTGGAAGATGCAATTTTGGATTGGTTGCGAGAAACACCAATGATGTCTACTACGCAACATTCTTCTTGTAGACTCGTATTGGGCCTCCAAGCGCAGAGTTTTGTAGGACAGTAGCAAATTTCCCTCAAGTGGATACCTAAGGTTTATCAATCCGTGGAAGACGTAGAATGAAGATGGTCTCTCTCAAACAACCCTGCAACCAAATAACAAAGAGTCTCTTGTGTCCCCAACACACCCAACACAATGGTAAATTATATGGGTGCACTAGTTCGGCGAAGAGATGATTATACAAGTGTAATATGGATAGTAGATATAGGTTTTTGTAATCTGAAAATATAAAAACAGCAAGGTAGCAAGTAAGAAAAGTGAGCAAAAACGGTATTGCAAAGCTTGGAAACAAGGCCTAGGATTCATACTTTCACTAGTGCAAAATCTCTCAATAATGATAACATATTTGGATCACATAACAATCCCTCAACGTGCAACAAAGAATCACTCCAAAGTTTCTATCGGAGAACGTAGGACGAAAACATGCATCAACCCCTATGCATAGATTACCCCAATGTCACCTCGGGAATCCGCGAGTTGAGTGTCAAAACATACATCAAGTGAATCAATAGAACATCCCATTGTCACCACAGATATCCCATCGCAAGACATACATCAAGACTCAATTCATTACAAGAAGGTAGAGGGGGAGAAACACCATATGATCCAACTATAGTAACAAAGCTCGCGGTACATCAAGATCGTGCCAAATCAAGAACACGAGAGAGAGGTCAAACACATAGCTACTGGTACATACCCTCAGTCCCGAGGGTGAACTACTCCCTCCTCGTCATGGAGACCGCCGGGATGATGAAGATGGACACCGGTGATGGTTTCCCCCTCCGACAGGGTGCCGGAACGGGCTTCCAATTGGTTTTTTGTGGCTACAGAGGCTTACGGCGGCGGAACTTCCGATCTAGGTTTCTTTCTGGGGGTTTCGGGATTTATAGGAATTTTTGGCGTCGGTCTCACGTCAGGGGGACGCTCGAGGGGCCCACAAGCCAGGGGGCGCCCCCTAGGCTTGTGGACTCCCCGTCCACCTCCTGGCCTGGCTCCGATGCTCCAGGGTTCTCTTTTGGTCCATAAAAATTCATCGTAAAGTTTCAGCTCGTTTGGACTCCGTTTGATATTCCTTTTCTGTAAAACTCAAAAACAAGGAAAAAACAGAAACTGGCACTGGGCTCTAGGTTAATAGGTTAGTCCCAAAAATAATATGAAATAGCATATTAATGCATATAAAACATCCAAAACAGATAATATAATAGCATGGAACAATCAAAAATTATAGATACGTTGGAGACGTATCAAGCATCCCCAAGCTTAATTCCTGCTCGTCCTCGAGTAGGTAAATGATAAAAACAGATTTTTTGATGTGGAATGCTACCTAACATATTTATCAATGCAATCCTCTTTATTGTGGCATGAATGTTCAGGTCCATAAGATTCAAAACAAAAGTTTAATATCGACATAAAAACAATAATACTTCAAGCATACTAATAAAGCAATCATGTCTTCTCAAAATATCATGGCCACAGAAAGTTATCCCTATAAAATCATATAGTCTGGCTATGCTCCATCTTCACCACACAAAATATTTCATCATGCACAATCCCGATGACAAGCCAAGCAATTGTTTCATACTTTTGATGTTCTCAAACTTTTTCAACTTTCACGCAATACATGAGCGTTAGCCATGGATATAGCACTATAGGTGGAATAGAATATGGTGGTTGTGGAGAAGACAAAAAGAAGGAGATAGTTTCACATCAACTAGGCAAATTAATAGGCTATGGAGATACCCTTCAATCGATATCGATGCAAGTGAGTAGGGATTGCCATGCAACGGATGCACTAGAGATATAAGTGTATGAAAACTCAAAAGAAACTAAGTGGGTGTGCATCCAACTCGCTTGCTTACGAAGACCTAGGGCAATTTGAGGAAGCGCATCATTGGAATATACAAGCCAAGTTCTATAATGAAAAATTCCCACTATTATATGAAAGTGTCAACATAGGAGACTCTCTATCATGAAGAACATGGTGCTACTTTAAAGCACAAGTGTGGTAAAAGGATAGTAACATTGTCCCTTCTCTCTTTTTCTCTCATTTTTTTTTATCTTTTTTTGTTTGGGCTCTTTAGGCTCTTTTTTTTATTTTGGGCTCTTTGGCCTCTTTTATTTTTTTAAAGTCCGGAGACTCATCCCAACTTGTGAGGGAATCATAACTTCCATCATCCTTTCCTCACATGGGACAATGCTCTAATAATGATGATCATCACACTTTTATTTACTTACAACTCAAGAATTACAACTCGATACTAGAACAAAATATGACTCTATATGAATGCCTCTGGCGGTGTACCGGGATGTGCAATGATCAAGAGTGACATGTATAAAAAATATGAACGGTGGCCAAGCCACAAATACTATGCCAACTACATGATCATACAAAGCAATATGGCAATGATGGTATGTGTCATAATAAACGGAACGGTGGAAGTTGCATGGCAATATATCTCGGAATGGCTATGGAAATGCCATAATAGGTAGGTATGGTGGCTGTTTTGAGGAAGGGTATATGGTGGGTTTAATGCACCGGCGAAAGTTGCGCGGTACTAGAGAGGCTAGCAATGGTGGAAGAGTGAGAGTGCGTATAATCCATGGACTCAACATTAGTCATAAAGAACTCACATACTTATTGCAAAAATTTATTAGCCATCGAAACAAAGTACTACACGCATGCTCCTAGGGGGATAGATTGGTAAGAAAAAACCATCGCTCGTCCCCGACCAACACTCATAAGGAAGACAATCAAAAAATAAATCATGCTCCGACTTCATCACATAACGGTTCACCATACGTGCATGCTACGGGAATCACAAACTTTAACACAAGTATTTCTACCAATCCACAATTTCTCACTAGCATGACTCTAATATCACCATCTTTATATCTCAAAACAAATGCAAGGAATCAAAGTTCTCATATTATTCAATTATCTTTATATGAAAGTTTTTATTATATCCCTCTTGGATGCCCATCATATTAGGACAAATTCATAACCTAAGAAAATTACCATACTATTTATAAGACTCTCAAAATAATATAAGTGATGCATGAGAGTTCATCAATTTCTTCAAAATAAAACCACCGCCGTGCTCTAAAAATATATAAGTGAAACGCTAGAGCAACTGACAAACTACACCAAAAAGATATAAGTGAAGATCAATGAGTAGTCAAATAATTATGTAGCTATGTGAGGACTCTCTCTCATTTTAAATTTTAGATCTTAATATTTTATTAAAACAGCAAGCAAAACAAAATAAAATGACATTCTAAAAATAGCACACATCATGTGAAGAAGCAAAAACTTAGGCTCAACCGATACTAACCGATAATTCTTGATGAAGAAAGGTGGGATGCCTACTGGGGCATCCCCCAGCTTAGATGCTTGAGACTTCTTGAAATATTATATTGGGATGCCTTGGGCATCCCAAGCTTGATCTTTTGTGTCTCCATAATTCCTTTTATATCACGCTTTCCCTAAATCTTAAAAACTTCATCCACACAAAACTCAACAAGAACTCGTGAGAAAAGTTAGTATAAATCAAATGCAAAACCTTATCATTCTCTACTGTAGCAAATCACTAAAATTATTATTTAACATTGCATACTAAATGCCTCTCCATATTTAATACTCCTATCCTCAAATAGAATCATTAAATAAGCAAACATACGCAAACATAACAGCAATTTGTCTAAACAGGACAGTCTGTAAAGAGTGCAATTGTACTCATAATTCCCTAACTCAAAACATTCTGAAAAATTACCACACTGTAAAAAAATTATCATAGCTTATTGTGCAAAAAATTTAAACATTTTATTGCATTCTTACTTTTCTCAAGAATTCATGCACTAGCGTGTAACTTTCTGTTTTCAAACAGCCACATATAGACTTGCAAAATAAGCATGGTAAAGGCTATACTTGACATTTTTATTGAACTAAAAGATGAAAAGCATTAATATAAATAACAGAAAGCAAATACTAATAAAATAAAATGATGCTCCAAGCAAAACTCATATCATGTGACGAATAAAAATATAGCTCCAAGTGAGGTTACCAATAATGTTGAAGACGAAAGAGGGGATGCCATCCGGGGCATCCCCAAGCTTAGTTGCGTGGGTCTTCCTTGAATATTACCTTGGGGTGCCTTAGGAATCCCCAAGCTTAGTGTCTTGTCACTCCTTATTCTCCTCATATCGATATCTCACCCAAAACTTGAAAACTTCAATCACACAAAACTTAACGGAACTTCGTGAGATGGGTTAGCATAGTAAAAACAATCAATCACTTGGGTACTGTCAAAGACAAGATTCATAATTATTTCCACATAATGCCTACTGTACTCCATAATTTACACAATTTATATTAAGCAATATAAGCTATAGAAACTAGAAAAGAAGCAAACTATGCATCGAAAACAGAAACTGTCAAAAACAGAACAGTCTGTGAAGATCTGAATTGAAATCATACTTCTGTAACTCCAAAAATTGTGAAAAATTAGGAAAACGTAGAAAATCTGTATATAAATCTTCTGTAAAAAAATTCAGAGTTTTTACACGTTTCAGTGAATTTTAACAATTCTGTTACTGGACGTAAAAGTTTCTGTTTTTGCACAGAATCAAATCAACTATCAACCACAGTATCCCAAAGGCTTTACTTGGCACTTTATTGAAACAAAAGCTATAAAACATGATTAATACAGTAGCTTAATCATGTTAACACACGAAAACAGTAGGTATAAATATTGGGTTGTCTCCCAACAAGCGCTTTTCTTTAATGCCTTTTTAGCTAGGCATGATGATTTCAATGATGCTCACATAAAAGATAAGAATTGAAACACAAAGAGAGCATCATGAAGCATATTACTAGCACATTTAGGACTAACCCACTTCCTATGCATAGGGATTTTGTGAGCAAACAATTTATGGGAACATGAATCAACTAGCATAGCAAGGCAAAACAAGCATGACTTCAAAACTTTCAACACATAAAGAGGAAACTTGATATTATTGAGATATGTAAAAGCATATGTTCCCCTCTCATAGTAATTTTCAGTAGCATCATGAATGAATTCAACAATATAACTATCACATAAAGCATTCTTTTCATGATTCATAAGCATAGAAATTTTACTACTCTCCACATAAACAAAATTCTTCTCATTCATAGTTGTGGGAGGAGCAAATTCAACAAAATAACTATCATGAGATACTTGATTGGCATAATCCAATTGAAAATTAAAATCATGATGACAAGTTTCATGATTACCATTATTCTTTATAACATACATGTCATCAAAATAATCATCATAAATAGGAGGCATGCTTTCATCATAATAAATTTGCTCGTCAAAACTTGGGGGACTAAAAATATCATCTTCATCAAACATAGCATCCCCAAGCTTATGGCTTTGCATATCATTAGCATCACGGATATTCAAAGAATTCATACTAACAACCTTGCAATCATGCTCATTACTCAAAGATTTAGTGCCAAACATTTTATTAACTTCTTCTTCTAACACTTGAGCACAATTTTCCTTTCCATCATTTTCACGAAAGACATTATAAAGATGAATAATATGTGGCAACCTCAATTCCATTTTTTATAGTTTTCTTTTATAAACCAAACTAGTGATAAAACAACAAACTAAAGGATTCAATTGCAAGATCTAAAGATATATCTTCAAGCACTCACCTCCCCGGCAACGGCGCCAGAAAAGAGCTTGATGTCTACTATGCAACCTTCTTCTTGTAGACTCGTGTTGGGCCTCCAAGCGCAGAGTTTTGTAGGACAGTAGCAAATTTCCCTCAAGTGGATGACCTAAGGTTTATCAATCCGTGGGAGGCATAGGATGTGGTCTCTCTCAAACAACCCTGCAACCAAATAACAAAGAGTCTCTTGTGTCCCCAACACACCCAACACAATAGTAAATTGTATGGGTGCACTACTTCGGCAAAGAGATGGTGATACAAGTGTAATATGGATAGTAGATATAGGTTTTTGTAATCTGAAAATATAAAGACAGCAAAGTAGCAAGTAAGAAAAGTGAGCAAAAAGGGTATTGCAAAGCTTGGAAACAAGGCCTAGGGTTCATACTTTCACTAGCGCAAAATCTCTCAACAATGATAACATATTTGGATCACATAACAATCCCTCAACGTGCAACAAAGAATCACTCCAAAGTTTCTATCGGAGAACGTAGGACGAAAACGTGCATCAAGCCCTATGCATAGATTACCCCAATGTTTCCTCGGGAATCCAATAGTTGAGTGCCAAAACATACATCAAGTGAATCAATAGAACATCCCATTGTCACCACAGATATCCCATCGCAAGACATACATCAAGTGTTCTCAAATCCAATACTCAATCCAACATAACGAAACCTCAAAGAGCAAGACTCAATTCATCACAAGAAGGTAGAGGGGGAGAAACACCATATGATCCAACTATAGTAACAAAGCTCGCGGTACATCAAGATCGTGCCAAATCAAGAACACGAGAGAGAGAGGTCAAACACATAGCTACTGGTACATACCCTCAGCCCCGAGAGTGAACTACTCCCTCCTCGTCATGGAGACCGCCGGGATGATGAAGATGGCCACCGGTGATGGTTTTCCCCTCCGGCAGGGTGCCGAAACGGGCTCCCGATTGGTTTTTCATGGCTACAGAGGCTTACAGCGGCGGAACTTCCGATCTAGGTTTCTTTCTAGGGGTTTCAGGATTTATAGGAATTTTTGGTGTCGGTCTCACTTCAGGGGGACGCTCGAGGGGGCCACAAGCCAGGGGGCGCGCCCTAAGGGGGGGCGCCCCCTAGGCTTGTGGACTCCCCGTCCACCTCCTGGCCTGGCTCCGATGCTCCGGGGTTCTCTTTTGGTCCATAAAAATTCATCATAAAGTTTCAGCTCATTTGGACTCCGTTTGATATTCCTTTTCTGTAAAACTCAAAAACAAGGAAAAAAATAGAAACTGGCACTGGGCTCTAGGTTAATAGGTTAGTCCCAAAAATAATATAAAATAGCATATTAATGCATATAAAACATCCAAAACAGATAATATAATAGCATGGAACAATAAAAGATTATAGATACGTTGGAGACGTATCAACCAACACTTGGTACAACAGCACTCCATGGGAAGCTATTTGAGAAGTACAAGATTGATATACCTTACATGAGGATTTTCTATGCTAAGGAAATGGCTCTTGACAGGATTAATGGTCCTTGGAATGAGAGCTTTTAGTTGCTCTACACATTTAAATCTGAAGTGGAAGCTGCTAGTCCAGGGAGTGTTGTAGAGATTGACAAGCATATAGTTACATACAAAATAAAAGGGAAGTCATTTCAGAAGGAGTGCTTTAGGAGGGCTTTTGTTTGTTTCAAGGCTTGTTGGCAGGGGTTTCTTGATGGTTGCAGGCCCTATTTGGCTGTTGATGCAACTGCTTTGAATGGAAGGTGAAGAGGACAACTAGTGGCAGCTTCTGCAGTTGATGGACACAACTGGCTATTCCCAGTTGCATTTGGTGTGGTGGAGGCAGAGTCTGAGGAAAGTTGGGTCTGGTTTCTGCAGTAGTTGCGCAACCTTATAGGTACACCCCCAGGTTTAGCTATAGACACAGATGCTTTCAAGGGTTTGGAGATTGCAGTGGAAATTGTATTCCCTGGAGTGGAGCATAGGGAATGTATGCGACACCTAGCGCAGAATTTCAGAAACAAATTCAAAGGTAAAGTTTATGATGAGAACTTATGGCCAGCATCATACACATGCAGTGAGAGGAAGCATCAGCATCATTTGAGAGTGTTGTATGCTCACAATCCTCTGGTGAAGGAGTACCTAGATGCACATCATGGAAAGTTGTGGTCAAGAAGCAAATTCAATGAAATCTAGAAAGTAGACTATGTGACCAGTAACCTGGCAGAGTGTTTCAATGCAAAGATCAAGTCATTGAAAGGGCTTCTGATATGGCAAATATTTGATAAGATTCGGTAGATGATCATGATAAAGATGGCTCTTCGCAAAAGAATTGCAGAAACAGAATATGTTGGCCATCTTATGCTCCCATCTCTTATTAAGGCATTGCATGCCAAGGCAAGAGGACTGAACATGAAATGCATTCGAGCGGTGACACACGAGGCTGAGGTAACATATGCTGACAGTAAAAACAGGGAATGGAGATATCCAGTTAACCTCGCAACTAGGGAATGCAGTTGTAGGCAATGGTAGCTTCGTGGGAAGCCATGCATACATGCCCTACATCTGATGACTGTTATAGGTGGTGAAGATGGTGAAGTTGATCAATACATCTCTGAATATTTTTCTATTGCCAAATTCAGGGCTGCTTATGCTTCTAATGTGCCTGCACTCTTGGGAAAAGACCAATGGAACATAGTAGATCCAGGGTTCAAACTATATTCTCCTATACTGACTAGACCACCAGGAAGACCAAGGAAGAACAGGATCAGAAGAGGTGAAGAGGGTCGTGTAAAAAGACAGCGTAAGTGCAAAAATTGTGGGACCCTAGGGCACATTGCTAGGCTATGTACCAATCTAGTGGATGCTTCATTTGGAGAAGAGAAACAATGGGCAGCAACAAATGCAGAGGAGAATGCAGCATTAGAGCAGATTGAAGCTAATATAGAGGAGAATGAAGTAGCAAAGCAGATTGCAGCTAATTTAGAGGAGAATGACGCAACTGAATTAGCACTGCCGGTAGATTGGTATATGTGCAACAACCTTCCCTTTTTTGTGCATTTCTTCTCTTTTTATCGATGGCTTATAATCATTTTTCTGTTTAACCTAGCTCTAGGAAAATTAGAGGAAAAGGAGAGAAAAGGCCAAGAGAGAAAGAATTAGAATATGAAGCCATGGCTTATGAAGGTTTTGAACCCCGTCAACTGGCCAGTGCAAGTTCTCCGTCAGCACCTCGACGGCCACCACCCGAAGTGAAGATCAAAGGGAAGAAGAAAAAGGTGGATATCCCACCTAGGGAAACCAGGAGCAAGGCTGTTAAGCCGTCTCGGAACACAAGGAGCAAGGCAAAGATGTGAACTTCGAACATTGAATGCAAGTTGTAAATTTGAACTTTAAGGATTTGTACTAAGGTTTCTGTCGTCAATTTGAACAACTGTGAAAACTTGTAAGGTTTAATAATGCTATTCGTACTTTGAGGCAAAATTTGAATTTGAACCAACACTTGAACTCCGATCTGTGGTGTGATGTTGCAATGTTTGCTGAACTATTATAAACGTTAGGCGATCAATCTGATGTCTTTTGCGTGGTAAAACTTATAGTCATGGGAAATGTGCTCCAAATGTGCTCCGAAGCTAGGGTAAACTGCCCCATTGGTAATAAAGTATTTTTTGAACCTACTCTAAATGAGCCAAATATTTTTTATTAACACCTATTCAATCTATATAGTGTAGATTCGAAGTCTCACTATTTATTGAATTAATCTTCATATTTTTACATTTTTTTGAAACAATGTGATTTAATAGAAAACCATTAAAAACACGTTTAAAATATGAAAAAAGGAAAACTAAGTTCAGATCCTTCTTATTCACTTTGAAATGAAACTTTGGTGATTTTTTTTATTTTTCAAAAACCGTACCTCCTCTCCTTGAACTCTCTACAACGTTGTACATGATAGCTCATATGTGTGAAGGTTTTTTCATGAAAATGTCCATAGAACAAGTCTATGATTTTTTGTTGGTAACATGTCACATAAGACAACATTGTGCGCAAGTTTTATATTTTTTCAATTTTTTTTTAATTATTGGTGCTCATTTGACCACGATCGTGCCAGCTAGGTTTTGTTTTTGAAAATGACCGTAGACCAAGTTTAGTATTTTTCCTCGTTAGTGTGTCTTACAAAACGATGATTCGCGAGGGTTTCATATTTTTTTGGATTTTTTAAATTAGTTATGCTCAGTTGAATATTGGTCAAACCCTAGATAACCACGTTGACCAACTCAAAACCCCTCTAAACCCCGTGGGGTTTCCCCTAACCCTAGCTCTGAACATCAGCCGTCCGACCATACCCTAGCGCCAAGCGACAACCCTTAGATATGGTCTTCTAGAAGGAATTCTGAGGCCAGGCTACGTGCAGGCTCCGCGCCGTTGGATCACAAGAATGGCCCCGCATCGTTGGATCCTTGGGCGATCCGTGAGAGGCGATCCGCGAGACGTTGGTTGTGCTCGCCCACCATTGCCTCCCCTTTCTTCTGCTTCTTCTTCTGCGGCGACCAGAGGAGCCACTCGTCTGCTTCTTCTTCTCCGGCGACTAGATATGTCGAGCTCCACTTCAGCCTCCTGCCCCTCATGGCCCCAGTATGGTCCACTTCCCATGGAGTGATGTCCTGACTGCCCACGCACTGCGCCACTGAAAAGGTTGACTTCAAGGGAGGACAAGAATGGCAACTTTGGGCGCGAGTTCGTGAAATGCGAGAGCAAGCCAGAGGGGCAGGTTAGATCTCATGATTTTTCTCTGACCTTTTCTTTTTCTCTTTGCTTCTAATTCTTTTTCGTTGGATCTGAGATTTAGGGTTCATGATTTTGTTTCAGATCGTGAAGAAATGCACATATTTTGAATGGCTGGATGACTATGTTCGGAGGATTCAAGGGGAGGAGTTGCTTCAATTCAATGGGGCCGCAACCCGGGAGCTCAATCTACCGTCAGCCACTCGGAATTTGGTCTCTGAAAGTGCTGCTCCAATGGTTGGCGATGCGGGAAGGGGGAATTAAAGAAGATGAACAAGAACTTGAGGCAGATGATTCAATTGAGCAAGCAGGCGAATCTGATTGCTTTAGGATTTTATTTTTGTATAGTTGCTCTAGGATTTGCTTACTTGCTGGTCATCACTCGTTAGAGATGTTATTTGTGTCGTGTCATGTGCTCTACGATTTGCTTAAGGGTTTGTGGATCATGTGCTCTCTGTGTTGCTTAAACTATGTCTCTATCTCCATCTCTGAATCTCTGTAGGTGTTAGTTTTTGACACTTTTAGTTTCGTCAGACAACACCGAGGGCAAGATAAAAAAAACATAGTTCTTGGGCCCAAAATGAAACCAAGCTTTGGTTGGGCCATCGCATTGCGTTGACTGTCGAAGGCCCACAAAGATAAAAGAGGCCTAGAAAATAGTGCATGTGCTAGCTCTGTTTTTCCCTGTTTTTTTTTCTTGATTGTTTTGATTGCTCCTACAGAGATTGAGTGCACGTTGGTTACATTACAAAAATAGGTTACATCATTTGAAATTACACAACAATTGATATTTCCACCAACAAGTCAACAATTAGCGTTTTGTTTCATGCAATATGGCCAACAACAAGTAAAAAATGGGCTACCCTTCAAAAATTATTTTCATCCTGCCAAATGGCCACAAACTATTCAAAAATTAGCTTCTTTTTGTTCATACAATATGGGTATCCTACAATATATATGGCCACCAACAATTCAAAAAAATTAGCTTCTTTTTGTTCTTCTTTTTAACATCAACATGGCTCATTTTTCTAGCTTTAGTTTCCTTTTTGACACCTCAACTAGTCCATTAGCCTCCTGTGCCAAAACTTGGAACCAATAAAACCTATAATATAAGGGCCAAAATTATTTTCATCATGCCAAATGGCCACAAACTATTAAAAAATTAGCTTCTTTTTGTTCATACAATATAGGGAATAGGGCCACCAACAATTCAAAAAAATTAGCTTTTCTCCTTGTTCTTTTCAACATCAACATGGCTCATTTTTCTAGCTTTAGTTTCCTTTTTGACACCTCAACTAGTCCATTAGCCGCGCGTGCCAAAACTTGACCCTAAAATATAAGGGCCAAAATACAAATATTACACAACATGAATATAACAAACTGAATGGGCTACCCTCCAACCATTTCTACAAGGCTAACCCCAAAACTTGCCGGCTTTCATTGAGGGATACCCTTTCATTGATTTAGCAGAAGGAGAGGTTACAAAAAGGGGTATGTTGGAAGAGAGTTTACATGTAGCTGTCTAGGGCTCGGCTACGACACCATATCCATCTAGCGATATCTCACGTCAAATAAGGGTACAACCAACGACATATAAAAGTAGCAAGCAAAACACAGATAACCAACGACATATCAAATAAAAGTAGCAAGCGTAACATAGTTCTTACATAAAACATGATAGGGTTCCCAACATGATATAACACGACAGAGATAAAAATTTCATGGTACAACCAATGACATAATTAAGATAGAAATATATAAAAAGCCCTAACACCCTAGGGCAAGACAAGCTTCTAGAGACCGGGCCTTCACCACCATCTTCACTGCGCCTCCTCTTCACTGCTCCTCCTCCATGCCATCCTCGCCGAGGTAGTAGGGGAGGCTGTGCATACCGTTGCGGGTGGGGAAGATGCTGTTGAAGTCCATGAAGATGTTGTAGGTGGTGAATGCGATGAACTCGCACCCACACCAAAACACCTTGCCGAGGAGGTAGCACGCATCAAATCTATTGGTGAAGTTGGCGATGAGCCCTATCGGTGGAGTGCTGGAGTTTGGACACACTTCCTCCAGTCGAAACATCACTGGCGAGCCCGCCGGGAGGTGGGCAAAGCCCGCACCGAGGAACCACTGGGCAAACTCCTTTGCACCCCTCCAGCGTGAGAACGCCCATACGCGGAGCATCGTCTCCACGATGACGCCGACGGGATATCGCCTCTCCGGCACGGTCGCTGGCAGCTCGAAGGTGGGGCCGTTGTACTTCATCCTCGCCTTGCTTTGAGAGTGCTCTGGGATTGGGTGAAGAAGAGAAGGGGGCAGTGCAAATGGATGTGTGGAGAATAGGGAGGGGTGGGTGGTTTAAATAAGGGGAGTGGCACCGGCCGCGCTCTGGATTTGCTACGTTCAAACGAGCCGTGTTGATTGATATGCCACTTTAATTGCCAACCGGTTTTAATTGCCACGCTGAGTAGATGCGAGTGGATCGAAAAGGCTGAAACGATGCTCTAAATCGAGGAGACACGCATGCGAGAAGAGACGAACAAGCGTCCGTGACTGTCCCTGTGTCCGTGGTGGCTCGCGTGCTGGAGAGAGGCTCGGTCAGTGCATCATGGCAGCGGGCATCAGCGCGTGCAGGCAGGCTAGCTAGGTGCATGCATAGTAGGCTAGTTGGATATGTCGTGCATGCATAGCAGGCTTCTGTTGTGGCGGCGCGCGCAGGCCTTTCATGCAATGGCCCAACACTCTAAAGAAACCACGGCCCAACGGGCGAACATCGCCACCGCCCGATGTGGCCCCAATTGTCAGGTCCAACGGGCGACACAGTCCAGCGCGGCCCCACTCGTCAGAGTTAACGGGTCAAAGCATTGACCCGACGGCATCCATCGTTTGTGACCATTTCTGAGGGTTTCGGACAAGAGAGTGGGGAAAAGTGAGCAAACTTTAAGAGCGTGGAGATGAATGTGTACGGCTAAGGAACCAGGAGCACAGATGTAAAAATCCCTATTATTAAACATGTCAAGCAAAAGCAAGCATGGATACAGAGCATATATAGCTGGACTTGTCAAATCCGGTCTTTTATATGTCTGCGGACGTGTCTGGACATACCCGCGGACGTATCCAGACGACCTCTCATATCTCGTGGTCAATATTCATATATTTCAAATTCGAACTCTCAAATACATGTAAATTTATGTCTGATCATCATACAGGTCAATATCGCACATAAATAACAAATGTCAGTAGCGAAATTATATAGTTCTTACATAAAATTTATTTTAAATGCACAACTAAAATATCAGCTCTTTGGTTTTCATTGTGGGTCCATATATGCTTCACAAGATTACTGAGTAGCTGCGCGTGCACTTGATGATCTCGAAGATTTTGATGCGTCTCCAGAAAGTTCATATGCTGATTTGCATCTTGATCTTCTGAGATTTGAACTTATTCTCCGGGCGCTTCAAAATCACTGGTTTTCGCAACACCATCACCCTCATCCTTGACAATCATATTGTGCAAAATAACACAACATGTCATTAGCTGCCACAAAGTTTCTGATTCCCACATCATTGCACCTCCACGCATAATTCCCCAACAAGCTTGAAACACTCCGAATATCCTCTGCACATCCTTCCTAGCTGCTTTCTGCATTGTTGCAAAGTGATTTTGTTTATTGTCATGTGGTTCAGATTTGGTCTTCACAAACGCCGCCCAATGAGGATAGATGTCATCGGCAAGATAGAATCCCATGTTGTAGTCACGGTCGTTGACAGTGTGGTTTGCACGGCGGTGATTCACCATTACAAAGCCTCCTGAAAATCGGAGATCGTTGAAGCACGTTGATGTCGTTGTGAGAACCTGGTATTCCAAATAAAGCATGTCAAATCCATAAGTCATGTGATGCCACTACTCTCAGTATGATGGTGGCCTCTTTTGGTATGACCTTGATACATTCCCGCAAACCTTTGGGGTGGTTCTTTCGTTGCCAATGCATGCAATCAATTGATGCAAGCATTCCTAGAAAAACCGTCTGGACTCTCCAATAGCCAACAACTTTTTCGTGTCCTGCACATTTGCTTCACTCAGATACTCTGCTCCAATCACCTACAACACGGCATGGGAAAACTTGAAAGTAGTCTTCAGGCATGTGCTTTCCCCCATCCAGACCATCGTCTCACCATTGGCATCTGTGGCAGTACCAAGTGTAAGCATCGTTAGAGCAGCAGACGTGCATTTCTGCTTAGCACAAAAAGAAAGTTGGCCACAGCAATCCCTTGTGAGCTTGAAGTAGTCATCGTGTGCCTCCACTCCCTCCACAATGCGCAAGAAAATGGTTTCCACATGTGAAAACGGCGACGAAACCATGGATCTTTAGACAAAGTCGGGTTCGAAGCAGAGTAGTCCATGTGCAGCAGCTGTGCTCCGGAGACCCTGTCGCGAATGATCACTCTTCTCCCTTTGATTGAGCCCTTGCAGTTGAGAATATGCTCAACTTGTCGGTCCATTTCCTCTTGCATGCTCATGAGCATGATCATGTCCACTTCATTGTGTGAATCCAATGAACCGAAGAACTCATCTTGAATCATTTGATCAAGCTCCGTCGATCCATATGATGACCCACAAGTATAGGTGATCAGTCTAGTCCTTTCGATAAGTAAGAGTGTCGAACACAACAAGGAGCAGAAGGAAATGACAAGTGGTTTTCTGCAAGGTAATTTCTGCAAGCACTGAAATTGTCGATAACAGGTAGTTTGATAGCAAGATAATTTGTAACAAGTACTGAGTAACAATAAGTGTAGCAAGGTAGCCCAATCCTTTTTGCAGCAAAGGACAGGCCGGAATGGTCTCAGATAATAAGTAAAACGTTCTCGAGGACACACGGGAATTTCATCTGGTCACTTTCATCATGTCAGTTTGATTCGCGTTCGCTACTTTGATAATTTGATATGTGGGTGGACCGGTGCTTGGGTGCTGTTCTTACTTGAACAAGCCTCCCACTTATGATTAACCCCACTCGCAAGCATCCGCAACTACAAAATAAGAATTAAGATAAAATCTAACCATAGCATTAAACAGATGGATCCAAATCAGCCCCTTACGGAATAGCGCATAAACTAGGGTTTAAGCTTCTATCACTCTAGCAACCCATCATCTAATAACTACTCCACAATGCATTCCCTTAGGCCCAAATATGGTGAAGTGTCATGTAGTCGACGTTCACATAACACCACTAAGGGAATCACAACATACATATCATCAAAATATCGAACGAATATCAAATTCACATGATTACTTGCAACATGACTTCTCCCGTGTCCTCAAGAACAAAAGTAACTACTCACACAACATATTCATGCTCAAGATCAGAGGAGTAATAATTATCATAATGGATCTGAACATATAATCTTCCAGCAAATAAACCGGCTAGCATCAACTACAAGATGTAATCAACACTACTAGTCACCCACAGGTAGCAATCTGAGGTTTTGATACAAAGATTGAACACAAGACATGAACTAGGGTTTGAGATGAGATGGTATTGTTGAAGATGTTGACGAAGATTGGCCTCCCAAAGATGAGAGGGTTGTTGGTGATGACGATGGCTTCGATTTCCCTGTCCCGGAGGGAAGTTCCCCCAGCAGAATCGCTCCGCCGGAGGGCAAAAGTGCTCCTGGCCAATTTCCGCCTCAAGACGGCGGCGCTCCATCCCGAAAGTCCTCTCCTTATTTTTTTCTAGGTCAAAAGACCTTACATACCAGAAGATGGGCACCGGAGGTGGGCCGAGGAGCCCACTACCCACCAGGGCGCGCCGCACGCCTGAAGTGGGTGGCGCACCCTAGTGCCTAGTGGGCACCTAGGTGGCCCCCTCCTGTATTTCTTTGCTCCAGTATTTTTTATATATTGCAAAATAATTCTCCGTAAAATTTCAGCTCATTTGTAGATGTGCAGAATAGGTATCTCTGGCATAGCTTTTTCAGGTCCAGAATTCCAGCTGCCAGTATTCTCCCTCTTTGTGGAAACCTTGCATATTATGAGAGAAAAGGCATTAGAATTTATCCACACATTATTATATTGCATAAAAACACTGTAAATAACAGTAGGAAAACATGATGCAAAATGGACGTATCAACTCCCCCAAGCTTAGACCTTGCTTGTCCTCAAGCGAAAACCGATATCGAGAATCATGTCCACATGTTTAGAGAGAGAGGTGTCGATAAAACAAAATACAGACATAGTAGCATCATGCTTATTATTATAACAACAATAAACTTTATCATAAAACTTCTCATGAGCAAGTAACAATTCATCACGACATCGAAGTATGAAGCATAAACTTTATTGAAAACCAACAAACTGTGTTCTCAGTCAACTTTGCAATTGCAATTCATCATATTTTCAGGAAGGGTCTCGTATCGGAGCCTTTTGGCAAGTCCACATACTCAACCATCATTTAATCTTCTATGATTTCTAACACTCACAACATAAATATGGATCAAAAAGTTTCAACCGGACACATAGAAAGATAGGGGCTTATAGTTTTGCCTCCCAACTTATTTACCTCAAGGGTGATGTCAACAATAATAACTCATGATTACTCATATCCAACTCGATATATGTGCCTAGATCTTTCCCCACCACATGATGCTTGGAAAAGAGAAAAATAAAAAGGAATAGAGGAGAACACTTTGACTCTTGCATAAAAAGTAAATACATAACAGTAAAAGATAGGCCCTTCGCAGAGGGAATCAGAGGTTGTGATGCGCTTTTTGGTTTTGTATGCACAATCTCTTAATGCAAAAGAACGTCACGTTATATTTCCCCTTATGATAGCAACTTTATTATGCAGTCTATCCCTTTTATTAATTTGCCATCACAAGTTCGTACAACGCTTATTTTCCCTTACACTAAAAGATCAAACACATTTAGAAGCAATTTTTATTGCCTTATGCACCGATGACAACTTACTTGAAGGATCTTACTCAATCCATAGGTAGGTATGGTGGACTCTCAAAACATGGATTTGGGTTTAAGGGTTTTGGATGCACAAGTAGTATCTCTACTTAGTGCAGTTTTTGGCTAGCAAAGATATTGATCAAGCACCACATGTTGGAGGATCTATGACAATATAACTTCTATGTGAATATGAACAAACATAAATCATTTTGTTGTCTTCCTTGTCCAATATCAACAATTTGGCATGACATATTTAATGGGACTCACAATCATAAAAGATGTCCATGATAGTGTATTTGCATGTGAATCTTCTCTTCCCTTATTAATTCTTTCATGAATTGCATCATTGACCAATGCTATGTTTGTCAACTTTCAATAAATTTTACCACTTATACTTTTCCTTATGTGATGTCATTACTTACCATAAGATTAGCATATGATCTTTTTCATCATTTCCTTTATTTTGATTGAAACAAGAAAGGTAAAGAAGCAAAAACTCAAACTAAACTTTATTATATAACTCTCACTCGATTACATAGATAGATAGATCACGAAACTAGCACTCTAGAAGATCATACTAAACTTTTATTCAACTAAATCACGAAATAACTAAGGATCGAACTAAGATAGGTAAAGGTAATAAAAGTGATGGTGATATGATACCGGGGCATCTTCCCCAAGCTTGGCACAAGCCAAGGGGAGTGCCCATACCCGTGTACTCAAGTCTCCTTCTTTGATGATGGTGGTGGTGACGATGTGGCAAGCTTGTCCTCCGGCTTCCATGGTATAGGTTCACCATCATAAGAGGATGCACGAGTCTCCCGAGTCCTGCAACTGGCAGCTAAACTCATACCTTTAAATCTTGCTTCATACTCAAAAACTTGATTTTGAGGATCATAGATTTGGCTTTGCAGAAAATTGATTTGCTCATTGAAGGTGAAGACGATGTCCTTCATAGACCAACCATCCACCTTGTGATCACGGGTGAATTCCACGATCATGGAGTGGTTGGCACTGAGTCCACGCTCCACCATCCCTTGGCACTTGAAGATCTCCTGCTCCACCGCCTCGAGCCTGGCCTCCAAGCTTCCTGTCTTCTTGGGCCCTTGAACATCTCGGATGTGGAGCACCCCCTCACGCATCTCAATGGCTTGAAGGTGCTTCAACACCTCCGATAGATAGGGTTGATGACCTTCTCGAAGAACTTGTCCTTGGAAGAGCTTGGTGCAGCCATGGCGATCTTGATCTATCAGAAAAATAGCACAAAACAAGAATAGAGGATTTCTCCGCGATACGGTGGTCAAATCATCTGGGGGTATATATAAAGAATTTTTATCTTGGGAAACAAGTATACGATAGGAAAACGAAGTCGAGAAGGTGCCCTATGGGCCCACTACCCACCAGGGCACGCCAGGTGGGGCAGGCGCGCCCTGGTGCCTAGTGGGCACCTGGGTTGCCTTCCTAGTGGGCACTATATTTTTGCGGGATTTTTGGAGTCAGTTTACTTACCATATCATGTACCTCTTCCTTTTCTGGGTTCAGGAGTGTTCTGGAAGGTCTCTTTTATGTATTCCTCCGGTGTCATGCTTTGAATAATATTAGTTTCAACATTAATAGGTGTACCTGAGATATAGTGCTTAATTATTTGTCCATTGACCACCTTCGGATCAGTGCCTTCGACGTTATTGATCTTAATAGCTCCAGAGCGATAAACTTCTTCGATGATATATGGCCCTTCCCATTTGGAAAGAAGTTTTCCTGCAAACAATCTAAAACGAGAATTGTACAATAGAACATATTCACCAACTTTGAAATCCCGCTTTTGGATTCTTTTATCATGCCATCTTTTAACTTTTTCTTTAAACAATTTGGCATTTTCATAGGCTTGGGTTCTCCATTCATCTAATGAGCTAATATCAAATAACTTCTTTTCATCGGCAAGTTTGAAATCATAGTTGAGTTCTTTCATTGCCCAAAATGCTTTATGTTCTAACTCAAGAGGCAAATGACAAGCTTTTCCATAAACCATTTTGTAGGGAGATATACCCATAGGGTTCTTATAAGCTATTCTATAGGCCCAAAGTGCATCATCAAGTTTCTTAGACCAATTCTTTCGGGACCTATTGACAGTTTTTTGTAATATCAACTTTATTTCTCTATTGCTAAGTTCAACTTGACCACTAGAGTGAGGGTGATAAGGGGATGCAATTCTATGGTTGACATCATATTTAGCAAGCAATTTACGGAAAGCACCATGGATAAAATGTAAACCACCATCAGTCATTAAATATCTAGGGACTCCAAACCTCGGGAAAAAAATATTCTTTAAGCATTTTAATGGAGGTGTTATGATCAGCATTGCTTGTTGGAATAGCTTCTACCCACTTAGTGACATAATCAACAACAACCAAAATATGTGTATACCCATTAGAGGAAGGAAAAGGTCCCCTATAATCAAAGCCCCAAACATCAAATGGTTCAATGACAAGTGAATAATTCATAGGAATTTCCTGATGTCTACCAATATTACCAATTCTTTGACATTCATTACAAGATAAGCCAAACTTATGGGCATCCTTAAAAAGAGTAGGCCAATAAAAACCATATTGTAATACCTTATGTGCAGTTCTATCTCCCACATGATGCCCTCCATAAGCTTCGGAGTGAAATTTCCGTAGGATTTGTTCCTGTTCATGCTCAGGTATACAACGTCTAACAATACCATCTACTCCTTCTTTATAAAGATGTGGGTCATCCCAAAAGTAATGTCTTAAATCACAGAAGAACTTTTTGTTTTGTTGGTATGTGAAACTAGGTGGTATAAATTTTGCAAGAATATAATTAGCATAGTCAGCATACCAAGGAGTATTGTGAGAAGCATTTATGATAGCTAGTTATTCATCAGGGAAGCTATCATCAATAGGTAGTGGGTCATCAAGAATATTTTCTAACCTAGACAAGTTATCAACAACGGGATTCTCAGCTCCCTTCCTATCAGTAATATGCGAGTCAAATTCTTGTAGCAAAAGAACCCACCTAATGAGTCTAAGTTTAGCATCTTTCTTTTCCATAAGATCTTTAATAGAAGCATGATCGGTGTGAACAATTACTTTAGAATCAACTATGTAAGATCTGAATTTATCACAAGCAAACACAACTGCTAAAAATTCTTTTTCAGTAGTAGCATAATTTCCTTGGGCACTGTCTAGAGTTTTGCTAGCATAATGGATAACATTTAATTTCTTATCAACTCTTTGTCCTAGAACAACACCAACAACATAATCACTAGCATCACACATAATTTCAAAAGGCCAGTTCCAATCAGGTGATTGAACAATAGGTGCAGAAGTTAAGGCTTTCTTAAGTGTTTCAAAGGCTTCTACACAATCATCACAAAAAACAAATGGAACATCCTTTTGCAAGAGATTAGTAAGAGGCCTAGAAACTTTAGAGAAGTCTTTAATAAACCTCCTATAGAAACCAGCATGACCGAGGAAACTACGAATAGCTTTAATATCTTTAGGAAATGGCATTTTCTCAATTGCATCAACTTTAGCTTTATCCACTGATACGTCTCCAACGTATCTATAATTTTTGATTGTTCGATGCTATTATATTATCCATCTTGGATGTTTTATATGCATAAATATGCTATTTTATATCATTTTTTGGGACTAACCTATTAACCTAGTGCCCAGTGCTAGTTGTTGTTTTTTCCTTGTTTTTGTCTTTTACAAAAAATCAAAACCAAATAGAGTCCAAACGGAACGAAACTTTTTGAGGATTTTTCTTGGACCAGAAGACAACCACGAAGCTTCGGGAGGAGGCCAGAGGAGCCACGAGAGGGCCACAAGCCCTAGAGGCGTGCCCTAGTGGGGGGTGCCACCCAGGCTTGTGGGCCCCTCGGGACTCCCCTAACCCTAATTCCAGCTCTATAAATAACCAAATATTCCCCGTATACCAGAGGGAACACCAAAAATACTTTTCCGCCGCTGCAAGATTCTTTTCTCGTGAGATCCCATCTTAGGGCCTTTTCTAGCACTCTGCCGGAGGGGGATCCGATCACGGAGGACCTCTACACCAACCTTGTTGCCCTTCTGATGATGTGTGAGTAGTTTACCACAGACTTACGGGTGCATAGCTACTAGCTAGATGGCTTCTTCTCTCTCTTTGATCTTCAATACAATGTTCTCCTCAATGTTCTTGGAGTTCTATTCGAAGTAATCTTCTTTTGCGGTGTGTTTCTTGAGATCCGATGAATTGTGGGTTTATGATCAGATTATCTATGAATATTATTTGAGTCTTCTCTGAACTCTTTTATGCATGATTAAGATAGCTTTGTATTTCTCTCCGATCTATTGATTTGGTTTGGCCAACTAGATTGTTCTATCTTGCAATGGGAGAGGTGCTTTGTTTTGGGTTCAATCTTGCGGTGTCCTCGCCTAGTGACAGTAGGGGTAGCGAGGCACGTATTTGTATTGTTGCCATTAAGGATAAAAAGATGCGGTTTTTACCATATTGCTGGGATCTATCCCTCTACATCATGTCATCTTACTTAAGGTGTTACTCCGTTCTTGTTAACTTAATACACTAGATGCATGCTGGATAGCGGTCGATGTGTGGAGTAATAGTAGTAGATGTAGGCAGGAGTCGGTCTACTTGTCATGGACGTGATGCCTATATTCATGATCATTGCCTTGGATATCTTCATAACTATGCACTTTTCTATCGATTGCTCAATAGTAATTTGTTTACCCATCATATGTTTCTTTCAAGAGAGAAGTCTCTAGTGAAACCTATGGCCCCGGGTCTATTTTTATCATATTAGTTTTAGATCTATAAAACCAAAAACCCAAAAATACCTTACTGCAATTTATTTATCTTTACTTTATTTTACACTTTTACTTATCTTTTATATCAATCTCTATCACATCTCACCCTTGCTAGTGACCGTGAAGGGATTGACAACCCCTTTTTCGCGTTGTGTGCAAGTGTTTGTTAGTTTGTGCATGTGCATCTATTAGGGACTTGTGTGTTCCTCCTACTGAATTGATACCTTGGTTCTTAACTGAGGGAAATACTTATCTCTACTTTGCTGCATCACCTTTCCTCTTCAAGGAAAAAATCAACACAAGCTCAAGAAGTAGCAGGAAGAATTTCTGGCACTGTTGCCGGGGAGGTTCTACATCAAGCCCACCAAGTACCTATCATAAACTCTCATCTCTTGCACTTACATTATTTGCCATTTGCCTCTTGTTTTCCTCTCCCCCACTTCTAAAACATTTTCAGAAAAACACAAAAATATTTTCCTTTTTATTCGCCTTCTTTCCGTCTGTCTTTTCGTTTGCTTTTTGTTTGCTTGTGTGCTAGATTACTTGCTTTGCCATCATGTCTGAATCTGATGAGCTTGTTATTGAAAATATTAGTGAAAATTTTGAGGAAAAATTTGAATCTTGCGTTCTTAATCATGATCCTCTTGATAATGAAACCCCAACTCATCTTAAAACAAAGATCTATCATGTAGGTGATGGGAATATTACTGGGAAGAATATTATTCAAGAATTCTTTGATTGCATGAGAGTTATGCCTTTAGATAAGGGATCTATTCTTCATAATACAAATAGCTATGCGGATGCTATTGCCATGCTTGTGGTTAAATTAGAAAGAGAATTTTTACATATGCATCCGGCCTTACAAAAGATGTTTTCCGAACTTCCCAACATACATGATCCTAAGGCTAAGAAAATTGCTACTATTACCCTTATGCGTGAGTTTGACTATGTAATTAGGGAAGCTAGAGAAATCTTTTCCTATTGTAATAAAAAAATTGAGCACCCTCCCATAGAAGAAATTCTCCATGATAAATAAACTATACGTAGTTTGGAGTCTAGGGATTACCTTGCTTTTAGTGCCAATCTAAGGAAAAGAGTCCCCTATCAGGAAGTTATACAAGCTTTATACCTTGGTGCTTATGATAACTTTGATTGGGTTACTAAGATAATCGACGAGGGATTTAATAAAGAGTAGATTGAAGAGATGTCTAGGGAACCTATTAAAGATGAGTTACATGTTTCATATGATGATATTTTTGGTGACGATCCTGAGTATGAAATTATGAATGCCAAAATTACTAATCGAAGTCCTTTCCAAGCTTTAAGCTCTCCTGCTAGAAGGGAAGAACATGAAAAGAGGGATTAACTAAGAAAGGTTTTGGAAGATTTGATTAGGAAAGAATTGAATACCAAAGATGACAATACCTAGATCTATGCAATATGGCTAGCTAGGGGAATTAAACAATAGCGCTTGTTTGGAGGCAACCCAATTTTATTTTGTGTTTTTTTTGCTTCTGTTCTTGAATAAATATGCAATATTACCTCTGTAATAATTGTGTTTTAGTGTTTTAATTAGTGTTTGAGCCAAGTAAGACCTTTGGGATGCTATCGTTGATTTGATTTTGCTGAAAAACAGAAACTTTTGCGTCCAGTAGCAGAATTGTTAAAATTCACTGGAACCTGGAAAAACTCTGAATTGTTTACTGAAACGTCTCCGTCGTATCAACTTTTTATAATGCTTTTACTCTTGTTTTGGACTCTACTTTGCATGATTCGAAAGAAACTAACCTGGACTGACGCTGTTTTCAGCAGAACTACCATGGTGTTGTTTTTGTGCAGAAATAAAAGTTCTCGGAATGGAACAAAGCTTTTTGGAGAATTTTTATACAACAAAAGAAAAATACTGGAGCCAAGAACCACTGGAGGGGGGGTCCCTGGGGGAGCACAACCCATCAGGGCGCGCCCCCTCCTGGCGTGCCCAGGTGGGTTGTGCCCACCTGGTGGCCCCGCTGACCCTATCTCCGACGCTATAAAATCCTATTTTCAAAGAAAAAAATCAGGGAGAAAGAATTATCGCGTTTCACGAGACGGAGCTGCCGCAACCTCCTGTTCTTCATCGGGAGGCCAGATCTGGAGTCCGTCTGGGACTCCGGAGAGGGGAATCTTCGATCTTCGTCATCACAAACCCTTCTCCATCGCCAATTCCATGATGCTCCCCACCGGGAGTGAGTAATTCCTTTGTAGGCTCGCTGGTCGGTGAGAGAGTTGGATGAGATTCATCATGTAATTGAGTTAGTTTTGTTAGTTCTTGATCCCTAGTATCCATTATGTTCTAAGATTGATGTTGCTATGACTTTGCCATGCTTAATGCTTGTCACTTTGGGCCCGGGTGCCATGATTTCAGATCTGAACCGTTTATGTTAGCACCATTATATCTATTTCTAGATCCGATCTTGCAAGTTATAGTCACCTATTACGCGTTATGATCCATAAACCCCGGAGTGACAGTATTCGGGATACTTTCCGGTGATGACCGTAGTTTGAGGAGTTCATGTATTCACTATGTGCTAATGCTTTGTTCCGGTTCTCTATTAAAAGGAGGCCTTAATATCCCTTAGTTTCCTTATGGACCCCGCTGCCACGGGAGGGTAGGACAAAAGATGTCATGCAAGTTCTTTCCATAAGCACGTATGACTATTTACAGAATACATACCTACATTATATTTATGAACAGGAGCTAGTGTCGTATCGCCCTAGGTTATGACTGTTATATGATGAATATCATCCAACGAATTCACCGATCCAATGCCTACGAATTTTCCACATATTGTTTCTGCTAAGTTATTACTGTTGTTGCTATTGTTATACTTGCTACAAAACTATTGCTATCACTGTTACCGTTACCGCTACTGTTACTACTACTATCAAAACTATCATATCACTTTGCTACTGATCATCTTGCTGCAGATAATTAATCTCCAGGTGTGGTTGAATTGACAACTCAGCTGCTAATACTTGCAAATATTCTTTGGCTCCCCTTGTGTCGAATCTATAAATTTGGGTTGAATACTCTACCCTCGAAAACTGTTGTGATCCCCTATACTTGTGGGTTATCAAGACCTTTTTCTGGTGCCGTTGCCGGGGAGCATAGCTATATTTGTTGAGTCACTTGGGATTTTTATCAATTTATCACTATGAAGAATCTAAAGGAAACCAAGACTAAGATTTTTCCCTCTAAGACGAGAGGAGGTAAGGAACTGCCATCACACTCTACACTTGATTCACCTTCTATTTTGAGTAGGCTTGCAACACCACCACATGCTATTAATCCTGATATGTCGCAAGTTATTGATGATGATACTTCTATGAATGTTACTCATGATGATGCTAGTACCTTGCTTGATGATGGTGTGCCACTAGGTGATTTTCTTGATGAACAAATTGCTAGAGCTAAAGAGAATGAAATTGCTGAAATTGACGAAATTGATGAAATGCCTGAAACTGAAAATCTTGAAACACCTATTAGACCTATCCCTCCTAGATATGAATTGCCTAAGGTACCTGAAGGTTATGTTATGGATGAGGAGACAGCTAGAGACTTTCTTGCTTGCAATGATAGAGATGATCTTAAGAAATTATTATGCAAACTGAAAGAGAAATCTTTGAATGCTAGAATGAAATGTGATCCTAAGTTTGCTACTTCACCTATCTTTGTTGATCATAAGGATTATGAATTCTCTATCGACCCAGAGTTAATTACTTTGGTTGAATCTGATCCTTTCCATGCCTAAGAAACTGAAACTGTTGTGGCACACCTCACTAAACTGAATGATATAGCCACCCTATTTGCTCATGATGAGAAGATTCGCTATTACTATATTCTCAAATTATTTCCGTTCTCATTAAAGGGTGATGCTAAGATATGGTACAATACTCTTGCTCCTGGTTGTGTGTGTAGCCCCCAGGATATGATTTATTACTTCTCTGAAAAATATTTTCCTGCTCATAAGAAACAAGCTACCTTACAGGAAATATTTAACTTTGTGCAAATTGAAGAAGAGAGTCTCCCACAAGCTTGGGGGAGGCTTCTCCAATTGCTTAATGCTTTGCCTGATCATCCTCTTAAGAAAAATGAAATACTTGATATCTTCTATAATGGACTAACCGATGCTTCTAGGGACTTCCTAGATAGTTGTGCTGGTCGTGTTTTCAGGGAACGAACTATTGAACAAGCTGAGGAATTATTGAATAATACATTGAAAAATTATGATGATTGGACTCTTCCTAAACCACCGCATAAACCCACTCCAAAGAAGATGGGTATCTTATATCTCAGTCCGGAAGATATGCAAGAGGCAAAGAAATCTATGAAGGAAAAAGGTATTAAAGCAGAGGATGTTAAAAATTTACCTCCTATTGAAGAGATACATGGACTTGAAACACCACCACCTAAGGTGGTAGAGGTAAATTCTTTAATTAAATTTAATGAAAGGGACAATCCTTATAGTATGCATCCTAGTCAATGCCTTTATGAGTTTGATAATTACATTAGAAAGCAAGATCACTTCAATGAAAATGTTATGAAACAATTGAAATATAATTCTGATATGATTGCTCGCTTGAGTGACTTGTTATTTAGAATCTCCAATGATGTTAGAGGTGTAGGAAAACATGCCTCTATGGTTCAAACTCAACTAGAACAAGTTGCTAAATCTCAAAGAGAATTGCTTGATGAAATGAATAATAATATAAATGACTTTGCTGTTAGAGTAGCAACTAGAGGAGGTAAAATGACTCAGGAACCACTTTATCCTAAGGGACATCCTAAAAGAATTGAACAAGACTCTCAAAGAATTAACACTGATGCACCTAGTCCTTCTAAAAAGAAGAAGAAAAAGAAAAATGATAGGACTTTGCATGCCCCTAGAGAACCTGAAATAGAAAAACCTCCTGATAATGATAACGATGTTTCTATCTCTGATGCTGAAACTCAATCTGGTAATGAACATTCACCTAGTGATAATGGAAAAGATAATGATGATGTTCATGAAGACACTCAACTAGACAATGATAAACAACCAGATAATGATGTTGAGATAGAACTAGCTGTTGATCTTGATAACCCACAACCTAAAAATAAAAGATATGATAAAAGAGACTTTGTTGCTAGAAGACATGGAAGAGAAAGAGAACCATGGGTTCAAAAACCCATGCCCTTCCCACCTAATCCAACTAAGAAAAAGGATGATGAAGAATTTGAACGCTTTGCTGAAATGCTTAGGCCAGTCTTTTTGCGCACTCGTTTGACTGATATATTAAAGATGGCCCCTTCTGCAAAATATATGAAAGACATCATCTCTAATAAAAGAAAAATACCGGAAGCTGAAATCTCCACCATGCTTGCTAATTATTCTTTTAAGGATGGAGTACCTAAAAAACTTGGAGATCCGGGAATACCAACTATACCTTGCTTCATCAAAAGAAATTATGTTAAAACTACTTTGTGTGATTTAGGAGCTGGTGTTAGTGTTATGCCTTTCTCTTTATATAAAAGACTTGATTTGAATAAACTCACACCTACTGAAATATCTTTGCAAATGGCTGACAAATCAACTGCCATACCTATTGGTATTTGTGAGGATGTGCCCGTTGTTGTTGCAAATGTTACTATCTTAGCTGACTTTGTTATACTTGAGATGCCCGAGGATGACAACATGTCGATTATCCTTGGTAGACCCTTCTTGAATACTGCAGGGGCTGTTATTGATTGCAATAAAAGCAAGGTCACTTTTCATATCAATGGTAATGAGCATATGGTGCACTTTCCGAAGAAACAGTTCCATGTGAATGGTATTAATTTTATTGAAAAATCTCCGACACTCACTATTGGAAGTTTTCAACTACCTCTACCTACTACCAAAAAGAAATATGAAATGCTTATTGTTGGGGACATGCATATTCCCATTGAGGTAACTTAGTGTTTTACGAAAGTTCTTTGGTTTCATGCTAATCGAAAGTGGTTGTTAATAAGACCTGATCAACCTTATTAATGGATCATTTTTGAGAGTTATGAAGTTGATGAATTTAGTAAGTACAATTTTCTGTTCCCAACGTTTGTTTTCTGTTTTTCTTAGTTAAATAAAAAAATGCCATGTTTTTCTGTTTTCTGAATTTCCCGTGCAATAAAAAATGACCCAAAAATAAAAGTTCTCAGAATGCCCTGAGAATTTAATACGATTTTTTTCTGAATATTTAAGAATTTTTGATGCAAATAACATCAGAGGGGGGGTGCACCAGGTGGGCTGTCGGCGCAACAAACCCCCAGGTGTGTTGCCCGGACTATACACAGGCTCAAGGGCAAGGTTACGACACTCAAGACAAGGCCAAGCAGAAGAAATGGCTCTTTGAGCAATCAAAAGGCGGATCAAGAAGACCAAGACCAACCAAACAAGCAATATATCACTAAGGAAAAAACCTCCCTTGCTGGGCAGGCGAGCCTGGCGGGGTCGAGGTTACCCCAAGACAAGCCTCAAGACTCCCCCGGCAGGCTTGCTGGGGGCGCCAAGGGCGGATTACCCCACCAAGGCTCCACCGCTCCACATCACAGCAACGCAAGTCACCCATCGGTGCGGTGTCGAGCCCCCAAATGACTAAGTGGCCGTTATTTGGTATGTGGCACGCCATTTCTGAGGAAGATCATCCCTAAATGACACCCGTCCAGGTGACGTGTCGCGCGGACAGGCGAAAAGGTGGCTGAGTGGCACGGCAAGGCTTACCGGGCTACGCTACAATGTGACACTAAGCGGTGCATTTAATGCGCCCTAACCTGTCTGCAGAGTTAGGTATGATAGCACTGTGACTATCTAATCATTGGATAAATGACTGTCTTGCCATTATGGTAACCCCTTGATCTATAAAAGGAGGGCCATGGCTACCTTAGAAAGGATTCAGACCCTTGTACACTCGTACGCGCGTAGCTGCTCTCACCCCGAGGCGACCTTGTCGGGCTAGAGCGCTGCGTCTCCACCACGGTCCTTCCATCAATCCACCAAAGTAGGAGTAGGGTTTTACACCTCGCGGCGCCCGAACCTGGGTAAAACTGCCCGTGTCACCATTGCAGTGCTGCTCTGTGCTTTCCGCTCTTTGTGCAATGCGCTCTTCCCCCTTGCCGAACCACAAGGGGCCGATGGCCCCATAGATGGCCGTGTGATACCACGACATCTTTGGCGCGCCAGGTAGGGGGAAGCGTTTGCGCGAACCCGAGAGTGTAAGCAGCGCGTAATCTTCATCATCGTTTTCTTCATCAACGACTTCATCATCCATGGCGCCCAAGAAGAAATCCGGTGCTTCAGCTCACCCATCCACCTCAAAGGCCCCCTCGCATGCGGCCACTAATGCCGTGGGGGCTGCAAGGGAACATGGGAACGTGACGTTGCGGGGAACGTGGCCAGCGCAGGCGGCGCCATCACCGTTCCCCCTGCGGCCGGAGCAGGAGCAGAAGGCACCGGATGAGGGCGGCACCAGTAACAACCCGGCAGCCAAGTTCCGCAAGGTGCGGGTGGGGAGAACGCTCCGTCTCCGTCTCCGCCTCCCCACCTCGCCGAGGGACACAGCCGCAGCGGTGGCGCTCGCCCTGAAGCGTATTGTAATCACCTAGCTACCCCCACCGCGGGTGCGGCTACAGGGCCTACGCCGCCCCCAGGACAAGCTAGCTGAGACGATGCACCGAATGAGGGCGTCAACCCCAAGCGCATTAACCTCATCGCCACACCGCCCTGGCGACTGGCTCGCGGCGGCGAGAACATGGCGCCACCACTACAGGCACCATCAGAAGTCGGGCGACGTCGCGATCCGCGTTGTCGTTCATGCCAAGCACCGCTTCGGAAGCCATGGCGCGGGCCCAGCTCTTATTGAGATTTCCGCCAGTGGCCAATCAAATGGATGAGTGGAGGGACACTATCCAGAGCTTGACTGGTTTCGCTGAGGCAGGAGGATCACAGCAGGCAGGCCCGCCATGGCCTCCTCCAACGGCGGCAACATCCCAAGTTGCTAGCCGCATCGAGGGAGCCGTTCCAATGGTGCAGTCTCCTCCACGACAGCCAGCGCAGGGGCCGCAGCCAAGGCCACGTGACCAAGAAGCCGACGACGTATTAATGGCTTCGTCTGATCCTCAAGCGCATCGAGACCAGCGACGGGTCCTGGAAGACAGGCGGAGGGAAGACGCGCGCGTCACCATCGAGCGACGCCGCGATACCCGCCACCAGTCTAATAGGCGCAATGGCCCCGACGATGACAAACCAATGCTCGATGGGGGCGGGTACCTGCCTTTCGAGGTTGGGTGCCCCGCCTTCACTCGTGAGCTACGGCAAGTCCGTTGGTCATCTGCCTGTACGTTCAAGCCAGAGATACCAGAAAAGTACGATGGAAGATTGAACCTGGCAGAGTTCTTGACCATCTACACCGTCGCGGTTCAAGCTGCCGGAGGAAGGGACGAGAGGGTGTTTGCCAACTACTTCCCTTTGGCACTCAAGCCAAATGTAAGGTCGTGGCTGCTGCACTTGCCAGAGAACTCCATCTCGACCTGGGCTGATCTGTGCCATGAGTTTATTGGCGCCTTCACGGGCGGCCATCAGGAGCCAGGGCGGCCCAGCGACTTGCAGCTCCTCCCACAAAAGGAAGGGGAGAGTTTGCGGAAGTATATGCAGAGGTTCAGCCGGGTGCACAGGAACATTCCAGACATCCATCCAGCAGCTGTGATAGCTGCGTTCCAGTCCAACATGCATAACCGCAGGATACGTTCTAAAATGAACGTTCGGTTACCCAAGACTGTGAATGAGCTATACACACTGGCGGAGAAGTGTGCCCGAACAGAGGAGGGGAGGCGACTCCCCGGTGAAGAAGATGGCGTTGATGTTGACTCAGAGGACGACAACGACGCCACCAATCAGAAGAAGAAGAACAAGAAGCGCAAGGATAAAGCAGTAATGGTTGTTGAAGGAGCGAGCACTCCTAGTACCGGCAAGAAGGCCAAGACCGAGGCTCCCGGCAAGGAAGTTGCCATGTGCGCTGACTTCCGGGAAGCCGCGGCTGCCGAGAAGGCTGGGAAGGCTGAGTGTCATCAAGTTGAGCAGCTCGTCAAGAAGCAGAAAGCTGAGTACAAGAAGCGTGACAAAGAGAGAGACCAAGATGGTGCTGGTGGGAAAGGCCGAGGTTCCGGAGGAGGTTGCCCCGGCAAGGCCCCTTAGTATCAAGGGAAACCAGCCAGAGGCCGTGAGAAGAAGGGATGCGATGATGGGAGTGATGAAGGAGATGAAGAGGAAACCAGCGAGCGGGAGTTCCAGAAGGCCACTGACGCCCTGTGCATTGACGGAGGTGCATTCTTGCACTCCTCTCACCGCCAGCTCAAACAGTGGGCACGTGAGGTCAATGCCGTGGAGCCAGCGGCAGATTCTCGGAAGCCGCTCAAGTGGTCCCGCACGCCCATCATCTTTGATGAAGAGGATCACCCTGACCGCACCACTGCGGTAGGATGTTTGCCATTGTTGGTTTCACCAACGATTCGCAACCTCAAGGTCACAAAGATGTTGGTTGACGGCGGGGCTGGGTTGAATCTGATATCTCCCAAGGTCATCAGCAAGCTCCAGATAGCAGACGAAGAGCTCAAGGTTACCGGTACTTTCCAAGGCATCAACCCCGGCAGGAGTCGTCCTAAGGGGAAGATCACACTGCCGGTAATGTTCGGGGGGGTGGGGGGAGCTGAACTACCGGACCGAGAAGATCGTGTTTGATGTGGTCGACCTCCTCCTACCATACAATGGAATCCTTGGCCGCCCTGCCCTGGCAAAATTCATGGCGGCATCCCACTATGACTACAACACTCTGAAGATGCCAGGAGCGATGGGCGTCATTTCCATTCCATCAGACAAGAAGGATGCAGTCATATGCGTGGATAAGATGTACCGGGAAGCAGTCACTACAGAGGCCGCGGAAGCTACTGCTCCTGCCAAGGAGAGCAAGAAAGGGAAGAAAGCTAGCAAGGACGCCAGCAAAGAATCCGGGAAGCGCGCCTCTTCGGATTGCGCTGCGCGTGTTGATGATTTGCCGGAGAGTTCCAATAGTAAGAGATCAAAGGTTGTTGCGCCTGCTGTGAAGAAGGTCCTGGCAGGGTTGGTTGGCACTGGTGGTACATTTACTATCAGCTCCACCCTTGATGACAAATAGGAAAGCGCGCTCGTTGCCTTCCTGCGGGCGAATGTCGATGTGTTTGCTTGGCAACCATCTGACATCCCCGGTGTTCCCAGGGAGGTAATCGAGCACCACCTTGCTGTCTGCCCACATGCCCAACCCATCAAACAGAAGGTCCAAAAGCAAGCTTTGGAGCGGCAACAGTTTATTGCCAAGGAGATCAAGAAACTCGAAGCTGCTAGTTTGGTCAGAGGGGTATTGCATCCAACTTAGTTGGCAAATCCAGTGGTGGTGCGCAAGGCGAATGGGAAATGGAGGCTTTGCATAGATTTCACAGATCTGAATAAAGCATGCCCGAAGGACCCATTCCCCTTGCCGTGCATCGATTAGATTATGGATTCCACCTTTGGATGTGACCTACTTTCCTTCTTGGATGCCTACTCCGGGTACCACCAGATTTTCATGTCCGAGGAAGACGAAGAGAACACCGCGTTTATAACCCCATGCGGCACGTACTGCTTTGTACGTATGCCCTTTGGGTTAAAAAGCGTTGGATCCACTTTCATGAGAGCAGTACAGATTGGCTTTGAGTCCCAGTTGCACAGGAATATTGAAGCCTACATGGATGATATAGTGGTCAAAACCAAGGACAAATCAACTCTCATTCACGACTTGGAAGAGACCTTTCCAAATCTACGCAAGATCAACTTGAAGCTGAACCTAGAGAAGTGTGTGTTTGGCGTTCCTTCCAGCAAGCTGCTTGGCTTCTTTGTGTCCCACCGGGGGAGAGAGGCCAACCCCGACAAGATCAAGGCAATTGAGCAGATTCAAGCACCCAAGACGGTTAAAGATGTGAGGCGTTTGACTGGATGTGTTACCGCGCTAAGCAGGTTCATTTCCAAGTCCGCCGAACGCGCCCTACCATTCTTCAAAATCTTGAAGTAGGCTGGGCCCATGGAGTGGACCCCGGAGGCAGACGCCGTGCTGCAGGATCTAAAGACCTATCTTTCCTCTGTCCCCACCTTAGTCGCTCCAAAACCACAAGAACTGTTGCTGCTATACTTAGCGGCAACCAATCAAGTGGTTAGCGCAGTGCTGGTGGCGCAGTGGAAAGTAGATGAAGAAGCAGCTGCAACTGTCGTCCCCTCTGGAGAAGGAAGTGAACTCGCCCCAGCAGGGTCAGAGGCAGATCAGAACAAGGAGGAGCGGAGTAATGGAGACAGCTCCAAGGTCACGGCAAGGAAGAAAGTGGTGCAGCGGCCAGTGTACTTCGTTAGCTCCCTGTTGCAGGGGGCTAGGTCGAGGTACTCAGGCATGCAAAAGTTGAATTTTGGCCTCATCATGGCCTCAAGGAAACTGCACCACTACTTCCAAGCCCACGAGATCACGGTTGTCACCCGCTTCCCCTTGCAACGCATACTGAGGAACCCTGAGGACACTGGCAGGATAGTGGAATGGGCTTTGGAGTTATCCAGCTTTGGTTTGAAGTTCGAGAGCACGTCAACCATTTAGAGCAGAACACTGGCGGAGTTTATTGCGGAATGGACACCTACCCCTGACGAAGACGTGTTGGAGACAGTTATCCCAGGCAAGGAAGTGCCCCAAGAATGGATCATGTACTTTGATGGTGCCTTCTCCCTACAAGGTGCAGGAGCTGGCGTGCTTCTTGTTGCTCTCTCTGGGGAGCACCTCAAGTACGTGGTTCAGATGCATTTCCCCCAGGAGAAGGCTACCAACAATACAGCAGAATATGAAGGACTCCTTGCCGGGCTCAGGATCGCAACAGAACTGGGAATCAAGAAGTTGATCATTCGTGGAGTTTCGCAACTTGTGGTGAGGCAAGTGAACAAGGATTATCAAAGCCCATTGATGGAGGCATACGTCGAGGAAGTGAGAAAGTTGGAGGAGCGCTTTGATGGATTGCAAACAAAGCACATACCTCGTGCGGAAAACAACATTGCTGATCATCTGTCAAAGTGCGCTGTGCAAAAACTCCCTGTGGAACCAGGGACTTTTGTTCTCCATCTGACTCAACCCTCCGTATCTCCGGCAACAATGGCCAGGAAGAGGAGGAAACTGGACTCCGGCAGGCCTCTCCCGGCAGAGCCCTTCGAGGTCCCCGACAGAGAGCTTGGCGGGAACAACTCCCCTTCGATCGGTGAGCTGCACCCTCCAGCCAAACTACCAATCTCTGTAGTCGAGGAGTGCGCTCCCATGAGTGAGGACGTGCCGCTAGTCCTCGTTGCCGAGCCTCAGGCTCCAACTTGGGCGCGGCACATAGTCCATTTCCTCCAAACAGGAGAACTTCCCGACGAGCAAGAAGGAGCTAAAAGAGTAGCCCGGAGGGCCAGTATGTATCAGTTCGTTGACGACACGCTATACAGAAGAAGGCCCAACAGAGTGAAATTGAAGTGCATTTGCCGGGAAGAAGGAAAGGAACTGTTGGCAAAGATACACCTGGGTATATGCGGCTACCACATTGGATCGAGGGCCCTGGTTGGAAAAGGTTTCCGCCAAGGGTTTTACTGGCCCACGGCCCTCCAAGATGCAATTGAGCTAGTCACCAAATGTGAAGCCTGCCAGTTCCACTCCAAGAATATCCATCAGCCTGCTCAAGCTCTCCAGACGATCCCTTTGTCATGCCCCTTCTCGGTCTGGGGGCTCGACATCTTGGGCCCCTTCCCCCGTGCTACCGGGGGCTTTGAGTTCTTGTTCATCACTATCGACCAGTTCACAAAGTGGCCAGAGGTGTAGCCCGTGAGAAAGGGGACCGCACAGTCAGCTATCAAGTTCTTGAAGGGATTGGTGTGCCATTTTGGAGTACCCGCCAGGATCATCACTGACAATGGCACCCAATTCACAAGCCGCGCCTTCATGCAATACGTTCATGCCCTCAGAAGCAAAGTCTCATTCGCCTCTATTGCCCATCCCAGAAGCAACAGAAAAGATGAGAGGGCGAACGCTGAAGTGCTGCGAGGACTCAAGACGAGAACATTTGATAGGCTGCAGAAGTGCGGCAGGCGATGGATCGACGAGCTGCCGGTGGTTCTTTGGTCCCTCCGTACGACACCAAATCGGGCTACCGGGCAGACTCCCATCTCCCTAGTCTATGGGGCAGAAGCAGTTATCCCCACGAAACTCATATACGGATCTCCTCGAGTGCTTGCCTACGATGAAGTAGCGCAGGAACAACACCGGCGTGACGACGCTGTGCTACTTGAGGAGAACCGTCTCCGGGCTGCTACGCGTGCTGCACGCTACCAGCAAGCCCTGCGTCGCTATCACAGCCGCAGGGTTCATGCTCGGAGCCTTGAGGAAGGCGACCTTGTCCTTAGGCGTGTTCAGTCCACCAAGGGTTGATGTCGCTTGAACTACGTCGGTATTTCCGCAAAGAGGAAGGGATGATGCAGCATAGCTACGGTAGGTATTTCCCTCAGTGATGAGACCAAGGTTATCGAACCAGTAGGAGAACCACGCAACACTACGTGAACGGTACCTGCACACAAAGAACAAATACTTGCAACCCGACGTGTTAAAGGGGTTGTCAATCCCTTTTGGGTAACGGTGCCAGAAATTATCACATGGACGGGAGAATAAATGTGATAGATTGGATAAATAGATCTCGATAAAACACGTATAAAATAAAGTGCAGCAAGGTATTTTTTGTGTTTTTGGAAATATAGATCTGAAAATAAAAGCAAATAAATAAAAAGGCAAATAGCAATATAGATCTGAAAGTATATGATGGGAAAATAGACCCGGGGGCCGTAGATTTCACTAGTGGCTTCTCTCGAGAAAAATAGCATACAGTGGGTAAACAAATTACTGTTGGGCAATAGATAGAACTTCAAATAATCATGATGATATCCAGGCAATGATCATTATATAGGCATCACATCCAAGATTAGTAGACCGACTCCTGCCTGCATCTACTACTACTACTCCACACATGGACTGCTATCCAACATGCATCTAGTGTATTAAGTTCATGGAGAAACAGAGTAATGCAATAAGAACGATGACATGATGTAGACAAGATCTATTCATGTAGGAATAGACCCCATCTTGTTATCCTTAATAGCAACGATACAAACGTGTCATTTCCCCTTCTGTCACTGGGATTGAGCACCGTAAGATAAAACCCATCACAAAGCACCTCTTCCCATGGCAAGAAAAATCAATCTAGTCAGCCTAACTAAACCAAAGATTCGAAGAAGAAATACGAGGCTATAAGTAATCATGCATATAAGAGATCAAAAGACTCAAATAACTTTCATGGATAAAAACATAGATCTGATCATAAACTCAAAGTTCATCGGATCCCAACAAACACACCGCAAAAAGAGTTACATCAAATAGATCTCCAAGAGACCATTGTATTGAGAATCAAAAGAGAGAGAGGAAGCCATCTAGCTACTAACTACGGACCCGTAGGTCTACAATGAACTACTCACACATCATCGAAGAGGCACCAATGAGGATGATGAACCCCTCCGTGATGATGTCTAGATTGGATCTGTGGTTTCTGGAACTTGCGGTGGCTGGAATTGTGTTTCGTCGACTCCCCTAGGGTTTTTGGAATATGGGGGTATTTATAGAGCAAAGATGTGGTGCGGGAGGCCACTGAGGTGGGCACAACCCACCAGGGTGCGCCTAGGCCCCCAGGCGCGCCCAGGTGTGTTGTGCCCCCCTCGGGGCACCCCTCTGGTACTTCTTCGGCCCAAGTTGTTCATTCTGGTCCATAAAAAATCTCCAAAAAGTTTCGCTGCATTTGGACTCCGTTTGGTATTGATTTTCTGCGAAGTAAAAAACAAGGAAAAAAACAGGAACTGGCACTAGCCACTATGTCAATAGGTTAGTCCCAAAAAATGATATAAAGTTGCTATAAAATGATTGTAAAACATCCAAGAATGATAATATAACAGCATGGAACAATCAAAAATTATAGATACGTTGGAGATGTATCAAGGGTGCAAACAAGTTGACGCCAAAGTGGGAAGGCCCTTATCGGGTAGTACGAGTCACCAGACCCGGTGCAGTCCATCTGGAGACCGGAGATGGCATTCAGTTGCAAAACTCATGGAACATTGAGCATCTCCGTAAGTTCTACCCATAAGGCGCGGCTGTCGGGCCCTGCCCGGCAGCCACCCTTTTGTACAAACCTTCCCGATTTTGCATGTAACCCTTTGTACAAAGCCAGGCGTAGACACTGAGCAACAGATGAATAAACGAAGTGTTGGGGGGCCCCCGACTAGATTACATGCATGCATAAGCATATCATGAGCATAGCATGATCAAGTAGATGAGGTCGCATGGAGCACTGTTTTCATCTGCACTAAGTTGCAGGGTTCTTGCCGCGGACTTGATCCCGAAGAGAAGAAATGAAGACAAGCCTACACAGCGATCCCCGGCAAGCCAAACAGTTAAGTTTCTTCTTATCCGTACCTGTTCTGTAAGGTAAAAACTTGTGCATATGAAAACCTCGCTACCTTCAAAACATAGGTGCTCCCATCCTTTGTCCTGAACGTTGCTTCGGGCAAGGTGGTCGCAGTTGCCTTTGATGGAGAGGGTTCGATGAGGGGCCGGTCCCTTTTCATAGTTTTATGCCCGGCAGGCCTTGCCCCACGGTAGCAAACTAAGGGTACCGGCAGGATAGTTTGCCGGGGGAAACTTGTTTACTTGAACGTACACCTCACCTCTGCATGGACATGATACATGCACAAGTACCCGGCAAGGCTTGTCTTTTTCATTAATATGCTGATAAGCAAGTACATATCTTACAGAACACAAACATGGATAAAGAAGATTACATAATTTAGACTAACGTTTGGCAAGTGCCAACATGTTTTAGACAGAAAAAAAGATAAGTGCCTCGTAATGCCTTTGCTCTGTCGTCCTCCTCCTCGGAATCGCAGGGGGAGACGAAGAAGATGGAGGGAAGACCCGACTAGGATTCGGCGCCTCCCCAGGATCAGGAGGACACCGCTCCTGGGCTGGGAGGAAGGAACCAGAGGGCAGGTGCAGATAGTGGTGCTGCCGGGGTCCAGCCGGTGATGATGGTGCTGCCGGCAATCACGCCACGTCGGAGCGATCATCCCTGCTCTTGACGTGTCGTGGGTTGCCGCCACCCTCCTCGTCGCTGCCGCTCGAAGAGGCACACCTGCCATTGCTCAAACCACCGACATGGTGACCAGGGTGGACGCCAAGCGCTCCGAGGACCCCACAGAGAGCATGGTCATCTCCGCTGACCCGAGGCTAGAAGAATACTGTCCCCTTGAGAAGCATGCACAAGCACAAGAATCCCGCCCGTGCGCGAAGCAAGCAGTCCCCCGAGGGAGGAGATCTGACATAACCAATGATGAACCACCCCCGAGATCTCCTGCGTGCGGCGAGCGATCTTTTCCGTGGTTTTCCTTCATCATCATGGGCGAAGAAGGGATAGGCCACAGGCGACTACCACGCTTCGTGCCCACTATGAGCTTCGACGCAGGATCGCCTACGAGACCCCTCTCCAAGGTTGGGACCGCGGGAGGCCCGGCGATGAGCACGACAGAACCGCTACCTCCGACGCTGCCAGCGCGCCGCCCGCACGCCCATCCAGAGCCTTTCTTACCCACACCGAGCATAGGACTGCCACTCTAGGCCGGTAGCTTTGTGTGGGAACGGGAAGGAGACCCTACCTCAACAGAAGCACAACCGCATCCTTCTTGGGAAGAAGGGGGAAAAGATGCGTGGAATTAGACCCTCACTCGTTTCCCTTTTTATAGAAGAACGTGGCTGGGGGCTGACTTCACGCCGTGCGGCAGAAGACATGGCCAGGAGGGGATGCCGATCCCTCGGTAGGTAACCGCCCCTCTCCACCAATCCAAGGAAGACTGAGCCCCTGCCATGACTCTCCCTCCTGCACCACGCGCCTCCGTCACCTACCCCACTCAATGCATGCTGCATACGTGGCAAAGGACAAGGACGTGGTGGGAGGGGTGAATTGGCAGTTACTCCCCCGTGCGTTAAAGTCATTCACGGGCCATTACAAAGGTGGCCCCACTGCAATTGGCATCACACGACGCGCGGAAAAACCGAAAACTGACTCAAGCACAGGTTAATGAAGAAGTAAAGAAGATCTCAAAGGATGAGCTACCGCAACCCGCTCGCCTGTGTACTAGACAGGGCCTACCCCGACGACGCTCGGCAGCGCGTTTAGGCCAGGCCCGGGGGCTCCTGTCGGTGCAACAAACCCCTAGGTGTGTTCCCGGACTGTACACAGGCTCAAGGGCAAGGTTACGACACTCAAGACATGGCCAAGCAGAAGAAATGGCTCTTTGAGCAATCAAAGGGCGGATCAAGAAGACCAAGACCAACCAAACAAGCAAGATATCACTAAGGAAAAAACTTCCCTTACCGGGCAGGCGAGCCTAGCGGGGTCGAGGTTACTCCAAGCAAGCCTCAAGACTCCCCCGGCAGGCTTGACGGGGGCGCCAAGGGCGGATTACCCCGCCAAGGCTCCACCGCTCCACCTCACAGCAACGCAAGTCACCCATCGGTGCGGTGTCGAGCCCCCAAATGACTAAGTGGCCGTTATTTGGTATGTGGCAAGCCATTTCTAAGGAAGATCATCCCTAAATGACACCCGTCCAGGCGACGTGTCACGCGGATAGGCGAAAAGGTGGCTGAGTGGCACGGCAAGGCTTGCCGGGCTACGCTATGATGTGACACTAAGTGGTGCATTTAATGTGCCCTGACATGTCTGCAGAGTTAGGTATGATAGCAGTGTGGCTATCTAATCATTGGATAAATGACTATTTTGCCATTGTGGTAACCCCTTGATCTATAAAAGGAGGGCCGTGGCTACCTTAGAAAGGATTCGGACCCTTGTACACTCATACGCGCGTAGCTGCTCCCGCCCCGAGGCGACCTTGCCGAGCTAGAGCGTTGCATCTCCACCACGGTCCTTCCATCAATCCACCAAAGCAGGAGTAGGGTTTTACGCCTCGCGGCGTCCCGAACCTGGGTAAAACTGCTCGTGTCACCATTGTCATGCTGCTCTGTGCTTTCCGCTCTTTGTGCTATGTGCTCTTCCCCCTTGCCGAACCACAAGGGGCCGATGGCCCCATAGGTGGCCATGTGATACCACGACATGGGCACAACCCACCTGGGCGCGCCAGCAGCCCCAGGCACGCCCTGGTGTGTTGTTGTCCGCACATGGGCCCCCTCACTTATCTCTTTAGCCCATGTCATCACCTACCTCCAAAAAAAATCACCATTCCTCTCTCTCTCGGGTTCTTGCTCTCAAACCCACGGATTTCGATCTCTTTGCTCGAAGCTCCGTTTACTAAAGTGTTTTGGGGGATTGCTACTTGGTATGTGACTCCTCCATTGGTCCAATTAGTTTTTGCTTACTGGATTATATTTTGAATAATTAGCTACTCTTGGTGCTACTGTAGATGAGCTTGCATGTTGAATTCTTAGAGTTCTAAGTAGTTTGAGTGCTCAATATAGCCTCTATGCATCCCTATGAGTAGTTGCTATCAATCTTGTGAAGTTTTGTTGACAAAAATTTTGTGACCCAAATTTTTTCAGAAAATTGTACGCAAATATGATGAACTTCTTTGGAAGGAGTTCTTCGAGGCGGAGGTCCTCGAAGGCATCTTCTAGTAGGGGCTCAACCCGTCAATCTTATGTTGAACCAAGTGCAAGTTCAATACGGGATGCCGCCACCAAATCATGCTTATGGTCGCGCGACGATTTCATGGTGATGGCAGGTATTAAAGAAGAATTTGAGCAATATGTTCACAATGCCGAACTCGGTCCCTACATTGAAGATAAGTGCAACCAGTATTTCAGTCTCACAGAATCATTTACTAAAGAGTTTAAATTTCATCCCCGTGAGTCTAGAGTTTCGTTTAAACTTTATGACCATTCAATTACCATGCCTCTAGACGTGTTTAGTGGTGTGTGTAAAATTCCATTTTGGGGTTTGTTGGACGAACCACCAAAGTCTGAGTATGATTTATTTTTAACTAGCCTTTGCTACGGTGAGAATAGAGGAGTGACGCAAGGTAGAATAAAAAGTATTCATTTCCCATCAATTCATTACTTTGCACTGTTTAATGGAAAATGCATCGTAGGCAAACAAGACTGTAGTACACTTTGTGCTCCTGACTTGAGCCTCATACACACTGCTCTCACCGGTGTTAAATGTTATAACCTTGGAGCAATTATTGCACGCAGATTGCAACACAACGCTGGTAGTGGATATTTTTATGGTGGGATTTATGCTTCACGTTTAGCAGAGGAGTTTGGTGTATCAATTTGGCCTAATGATCCCATCCTTCCCACTCAGTACTTAGACTTTGAGGCCATGAAGCGCCATAAGTTCCTTAAGGGTGAAATCAATGATTATACTTATAACCTGTTGTCCAATAAAGATTTCGTTGTGGACACCTTTTTGCCTGCGCCTGCTCTCTTTGATTATGACAGCAAGGGAAGATATTATGTTCTTGAGAGCGAGGCCCGCGCACACAATGCGGAGGTTGTGGCTGCTCGGCAGGCTGAGGAGGCTGCACGAAGAGTCTCCGTGAGCTATCACTCAGATTATTACGCAGGCTACAGACGGTGATTACCAAGCTAGGCCAAAAGCCTAAGCTTGGGGGAGTACGTATTTCCACCGACATTATATTCATGTTCACTCATTTCATTCCAGTTGTCGGTGTTCACACTTTTTCATTGTATTATCCATGCTAGATTTATTTTCTCGCCTTCTTCTTGCGTGTTTGAAAAACTTTGAGAAAATCACAATAAATGTTGCTTGCTTCTTTTCAGTTTTTCTTTCTAGTTTAGTTAGTTGTAGTATTTAAAAGAAAACCCAAAAAGATTTCCTTGTTCTTCTTTTGCTTGTTGGGAGCTCTCCCGTGTAAATAGTTTTTCTCATTTTTGTCTTTCTCTTTAATTTGCTTTGTTCAAGAAAAACTAAAAACTCCAAAAATATTTCAGTGTGTTTCTCTGAAATTCTTTTCCTTTTATTGAGTCATATCGAGGAGAAGACCATGATGAAAATGTTGAGTGGCTCTTATATGCATTATTGTTGATCTAACAAAGAGCTCAAATTGCCTTGTCTTCTCCTCTTGAATAAAAAGTTTGCAGATTCCAGCTTAGTCCATGGCACTCTTGCACTATTATTATTTTCATATCATTCGGTCATGCAAGTGAAAGGCAATAATTACGATATTTGATGAACTGGCTGTGGCAGAGAGAAACGGGTATGAACTCAACTTGTTCTATTTTTGTAAATATGTTTAACCTAGTATCCATGATTCAGCCTATTATGATCAAACATGTTTGCAATGACAATTAGAGATTATAGTTTCTCATGCCATGCTTAAGTAGCTAGGAGTGGATAATTATTTATCTTGGATATCAACATGCATTAAAATGATTGTGATGTGGTATGATGATAAGGTATCCTTCTCCGAATGTTCGAGTGGCTTGACTTGGCACATGCTCATGCATGTAGTTGAATCAAAACCAACATAGCCTCTATGATATTTATGTTCATGGTGTTCATATCCTACTGATACGTCTCCAACGTCTCTATAATTTTTTATTGTTCCATGCTATTATATTATCTGTTTTGGATGTTTTATATGCATTCATATGCTATTTTATATTATTTTTGGGACTAATTTATTAACCCAGAGCCCAGTGCTAGTTTATGTTTTTTCCTTGTTTTTGAGTTTCACAGAAAAGGAATATCAAACGGAGTCCAAACGGAATAAAACTTTACGATGATTTTTCTTGGACCAGAAGACACACGTAGGACTTGGAGACCAAGGCAAAGGAGTCCCGAGGCGACGGCAAGGGTGCGGGGCGCGCCCCCCCCGGGGGGCGCGCCCCCTGCCTTGTGGGTCCCTCGGAGCTCGTCTAACCCTATTCTCCGGCCTATAAATTCCCAAATATTCCCAAACAATCAGAGGCATCCACAAAAATACTTTTCTGTCACCGCAACCTTCTGTACCCATGAGATCCCATCTTGGGGCCTTTTCCGGCGATCTGCCGGAGGGGGATTCGATCACGGAGGGCATCTACATCAACCCTATTGCCCTTCCGATGAAGAGTGTGTAGTTTACCTCAGACCTATGGGTCCATAGCTAGTAGCTATATGGCTTCTTCTCTCTCTTTGATCTTCAATACCATGTTCTCCTCGATGTTCTTGGAGTTCTATCCGATGTAATATTCTTTTGCGGTGTGTTTGTCGAGATCCTATGAATTGTCGATTTATGATCAGATTATCTATGAATATTATTTGAATCTTCTCTGAATTCTTATATGTATGATTTGATATCTTTGTATTTCTCTTCGAATTATCAGTTTGGTTTGGCCAAATAGATTGGTATTTCTTGCAATGGGAGAGGTGCTTAGTTTTGGGTTCAATCTTGTGGTGACCTCACCCAGTGACATAGTAGGGGTAGCGAGGCACGTATTGTATTGTTGCCATCAAGGATAAAAAGATGGGGTTTTCATCATATTGCTTGAGTTTACCCTCTACATCATGTCATCTTACTTAATTCGTTACTCTGTTCTCTTGATCTTAATACTCTAGATGCAGGCAGGAGTCGGTCGATGTGTGGAGTAATAGTAGTAGATGCAGAATCGTTTTGGTCTACTTTACATGGACGTGATGCCTATATGCATAATCATTGCCTTGGATATCGTCATAACTTTGCACTTTTCTATCAATTACTCGACAATAATTTGTTCACCCACCGTATTATTTGCCTTCAAGAGAGAAGCCTCTAGTGAAACCTATGGCCCCCGGGTCTATTTTCCATAATATATTTTTAGATCTATAAACCAAAAAACCCAAAAATACCTTGCTGCAATTTATTTACTTTTATTTTGTTTTACATTTTAGTAATCTTTTATATCTATCTCTATCAGATCTCACCATTGCAATTGACCGTGAAGGGATTGACAACCCCTTTATCGCGTTGGGTGCAAGTGTTTGATTCTTTGTGCAGGTGCATAGATTGGAGACTTGCTTGTACCTCCTACTGGATTGATACCTTGGTTCTCTAACTAAGGGAAATACTTATCTCTACTTTGCTGCATCACCTATTCCTCTTCAAGGGAAAAACCGACGCAAGCTCAAGAAGTAGTAGGAAGAATTTCTGGCGCCGTTGCCGGGGAGGTCTACATCAAGCCTACCAAGTACCCACCATAAACTCTCATCTCTTGCATTACATTATTTGCCATTTGCCTCTCATTTTCCTCTCCCCCACTTCTAAAATGATTTCAGAAAAACACAAAAATATTTGCCTTTTTGTTTGCCTTCTTTCCATTCGATCTTTTGTTTGCTTGTGTTACCATGTTCCTTCTTTTTGCTTGCATCTTCGCTTCCTAAAAGTTTATGGATCCTCATCCACTTGCTAATCTTTTTAATAGATCCAATTATGATGAACCAATTTCTAGTGATTTGAGTGCACTAGATTATCTTTATGAAGTTTTGCTTGAAATTCGTGAATCTGAAAATTGTGATGAAGTGTTAAAAGAAGAAATCTATGAAGTGATTCACGATAGCTCCTTGGATGGAAAGCATGGTTGCATTGGCTCTACTATAAACTCTATTAATGTCAGTTGTGCTAATGATATGCAAAACCCTAAGCTTGGGGATGCTAGTTGTAACACCCCCGGTGATTAGCAACAGTAATCACTTTTGATAATGACATGTCAGCGAGATTAACACTGCATAATCATCATTAGCATCATATTGCATTTCAACACCTAAGTCAAATTCAAATTTAAATGAAAGTGAAATATAAAAGTTGTCCAACATAAAAACTAAAATGTTCGATAAATAACAAATATTGCAGAGGCCATTCTAAAATTGTAACCAATAAATAATAAAATAATTAGGTGGCTCTAACATAATTAAAACAGCGAGGATTAATGCATTTTCATTATTATAAAAATTTGTGGGAGCTCCAATTGTCTCCAAACTAATTTTTGGTAGTGGTGGATAATACCTAGTATTTGTTGGAGCAATTGTTGTGTTTTACAAAAACCATTAGGAGGCCTGACTATTTACTAAACTAAGAAAGGAGAATAAAGAAAAAGATAAAAGAAAAATGAAACAGAAAAGAAGAAAAAGGACCCCCCCCCCTTCCCCCCCGGCCCAACTGGGCCCCAGCCCAGCCGGCCGGCCCAGCTCCCGGCCCACCCCGCGCCTACTTGGCCTCCCCCTGGAGGCCACCGAAACCCTAACCCCCACTCACCCCCTCGCTCACTCCCCTCGTTCCCCCCCTCCCCCGATCCAGAACTGGATCGGGCGCTGCTCGCGCCGACCGCGCCCCGCCGCTCGTCGTCGCCCCATCGCCACCGCCACCTCGCCGAACTGCACTGCCCCGCCTCCCCATCGCCGGCTCCACCGAGCCTCGCCGCCCTCTTCTCTGCATCGGGGGTGAGGAACCCCCCGGCCTCCTCTTCCCTTTGGCCGCGCTCCGGCGCGCCCATCGCGCGCTCGCCCGACCCCGCACCGCGCCCGCGCGCGGCCTCGCCCGTGCCTGCTCGCCGCATGCCCACTCGCCGCTGCGGTTGCGCTTGCCGCTGCTGCTGCTCTCGCGCCGCCCCGCGCCCGCGTGCCTCGCGCGCCTCGCTCGCCTCGAGCTCGCGCCCCACACCCCCTCTGGCCTCGCCCCGCTCTCGCCGCTGCCCTGCCTCCCCTGGCCGCGCCTCGCCGCGCCCCTGCCGCCGCCCGCGCGCACGCACGCCCGCGCCCGCGCGCCGCGCCGCGCCCGCCACCCGTGCTCGCCTGTGGCCCTCGTGCCACTGACCAGTGGGGCCTAGTGCCCCAGTGCCACTGGCCAGTGGGCCCTGCTTCCCCCCTGGCCCAATGACAGAACGGGCCCACGCCCTAAAAACATTTAAAAAAAAAGAAAGAAATAAATAAAAATAAATAATTAAAATAATTAAATTAATTAATTAATTAATTAGTTAATTAATTAGTTAATTAATCCTGATTAGGTTAATCTAATTAACTAATTAGTGTTAATTAAACAGTAATTAGTAATTAACTTAATTAACCACTGACATCAGCATGAGGTCATGCTGATGTCATCATCAGCACTGTTTCGGATAATGTTGAATTAAATAATTAATTAAATTTCAGAAATTAATAAAAACTTTAGAAAATCATATTAAATAAACCGTAACTCCGATGAAAATATTTTATACATGAAACTTGCTCAGAACAACGATACGAACCCGAATACGTCCTCCGTATTCCCGTCAGACGCCCGCAGCTATAAGAACATTGAACTTTTAGACCGATTTCAGTAAATGAATAGTGCCCAACTTTAATTAAATAAATCCAAATAAATTCCTAAATTAACTAAATCGTTTAGTTAGGCAGTAGAACACCCCGGCATATCATTTAGGCATGTCATACATATTGTTTGCATTATTGCCGTGAATTTATTGTTTCTCTCCCCCTCCTTCTCTCTCTCTCGATAGACGCTGAGACCGACGGCGCTGCACCAGGATACGACTACTCTACCGACGAGCAGCCGTTGACGACCTTCCCCTCTTGCCAGAGCAACCAGGCAAGCCCCCCCCCCCCCTTGAGCATTCCAGATATGCCCATTCTATTCTCCTGCTTGCATTAGATTTCGCTACTGTTAATGTATGCTCCTATTTGATGCATAGCCTGTGTTTGTAAACATGTTCATTGCTACCTTACCTGCCTATGATAAACTGATTAGTATAGGTTGGTAGTGAACCATCAGTGACCCCACCACCTTACCCTTGTTGCCCCTGCTTGATCATCGACGACTCGATCAATGTGATCGTCGACTAGAGACCGACACCTCACTTCACACCCCCTTAGTTGTACGACTCTGCGTAGTAACTATCGAGTGCCGAGGGTGATACCTCGTAACGCACTCCCGATGAATACTCTGCAGTGTAGCTGTTCGGTCGTGGTCATCGAGGGTGATTCCTCCTTCTCCACTTCCGATACGACTCTGTCGTGCAACCCTCAGTGTGAACCTCGAGGGTGATACCTCATACGTTCACCCTGATGATTTGACCACACGGCTACTTGACCTTTGTTACAGGCAGGTCCACCCTGGTGGGTACCCGCTGGGGATCTATGATTTCGGGTGTGCCGGAAGGGCACTCGAGTGTGACATTGTGGCGGAGCATCAGAGACTCTGATTGTCTCCGCTTGATACTAATTGAGCCTATTGGATTTGGGTGTGTGATCTGAGTGGGTCGACGTGCCCTATACGCACTACCACCACGCGGGATAATGGTTATGGGACCCTCTGCAAAGTACGTTTCTTCGAAAGCTCGTCTGACGTCACGATTCACCGTGCGGGCTGATTGTCGGGATTGGGCTGGATACTTCACTGACGAGTTCAGTGTCGCGCCTGCACCCCGGCCAGTCTCGCAACGCGCAGGGTGCCCAGGGCGATGGCCCGAGACCTCTGGGTGCATAGGTTAGTCCGGCGTGCTGACCTCTCTGCCGAGCCTAGGTAGGGCGCTGCTTTGTGTTGATCTTCCGAGGACGGGCATTACCCAGCAAGTATGTCCGGCCAGAGTTGATCGAGCGTGTTGGGTAACAGTAGTGCACCCCTGCAGGGATGAATCTTCTATCGATAGCCGGTCCTACGGTAAAGGACGCTCAGTTTGTGTATCCCGATCTACTACTTAAACTGGATACTTGTTACTTAATTGAAGCTTCGGGATTACTTTCTCGCTGGGAGTCGAGGAAGGATCTTTGAGCTGTACTTCAACATGTTTTCTAAATAAAATGCTATTCTACTCTCTTCTACTGCTGCAAGATGATGGCTTTGAGAAGATGTTTGAAGATGCTAGTCTTCGATAGGACTAGGCCTTTCTCTCTATTCTGGCATTTCTGCAGCCCAGTCCACATATACAGCCTTTTCTCCATTGATAATGTTGCATATGTAGTATAGATCCTTGCTTGCTGAGTACTTCGGATGAGTACTCACGGTTGCTTTATTTTCTCCTTTCCCCCATATACCCCACCTTAATGATACACCAGACGATGGAGTCCAGGAGCCAGACGCCACCACCGGAGCCTACTACCAGGCGGGTCCAGAGGGCACGTACTACTGGATCGAGCCAGCTGACCAGGAGTAGGATCGGAGGCTCCCAGGCAGGAGGCCAACGCCTTTCGATCTAGTGTCGCTGTTTGTGCTAGCCTTCTTAAGGCAAAACTTGTCTAACTATGTCTGTACCCAGATATTATTTGTATGACTGACTTATGTATTCGGATCTTCGGATCCCTGGTCTGTAATATTGTGGACCTCCGTTTATTTGTGTTTAGAGTTGTGTTGTGATATCTTCCCGTGAGTCCCTGGGCTTGATCGTACACGTTTGCGTGTATGACTAGTGTACGATTGAACCGGGGGCGCCACAAGTTGGTATCAGAGCCGACTGCCTGTAGGAAGCCCCCTTCCAATTCCTTGGCCGAAGTTGAGTCTAGAAACCGAAAAACTAATTTACTAACTTGGCTGGGTGGCTTACGGGCCCACGTCGCCAACTGGGTGGTATTAGGATCTTTTATTCCTCGTCTATACTCTGGGACTCTGATCTCTCTTCTACTCGGGTTAAATAAATTTTACTAACACCGACACTTAGGATCTCGTAAATCCCGTCTACCCGGAGAGCTGGATATCTGTGCGATTTCCCTGTCATTGATCTGATTAGTCTGATAATCATTTTCCTTTCCATTGTTTTGTTTAACCTTTCTCTCCGAGTTGTGTTAAACTTCTCATTGTCATTTGACAAATCTGAATTTCCTCTGTTTCAAATGGACCGTTTGTTTCCACCACGTCCTACGACACAGCTTGTGCTTCGCACTTGGGCTCGTAATGCCCCTGGGTTTCCAGCTGTCCTGATCGCTCTCATGACCAGACTTGGCTACCGTTGGTACCCTGAGCACTTGGTTTACGAGGATTACCGCGAGTTCAATCAGGAGCAGTACCATGCTGATGTTCGTATCTATGATCAGCAGAATGACTCAGACATCGAGCTACACCTTTTCCATGGTATCGGCATGACGATTGAGATGGCAGTCCATGATGCCGCCTACTCTGCCGTCGCACGTCTCCGAGGACAGTTCAGCGATATCTTGGATGACTCTGAGTTCCGATACATTTCGTATGCCCCTGCTGGAGATGCTACTGGATACTACACAGCTATCTGTGCCCCGTTTGAGCCTCGTCGCTATGATCCGCGTGTTCTGATTCAGTGCACTCAGGCTCTGGATCGCACTGTTCGGGCTCTTGCCGTCGAGTTGGTTGCCACTCGAGCACGTCTCTACGATGCTATGACGCAATTGCTACCTGCTGTTCGCGCCCACCACCGCCAGACTATATGGCGGCTATGATGCAACAGTTTGAGCTCAACCGTCAGTTCATGGTTGGAATCATGGCTCAGTTTCCGCATCAGAACAACCAGAACCAGAACCCAGCTTCAATAACTTTGACAGAGTTTACGCGACTCAACCCAATGCAGTTCCGCAACTCTGACAAGCCCCTGGATGCCGATGACTGGCTCCGCGACATCACTCACGAGATGGAGTCAGCTAATGTCGCCCCTGCCAACTACGTCAACTTCGCGGCCTTTTTCTTAAAGGGCCCCGCTGCTCAATGGTGGGACACACACAAGCGTACTCTGCTTGTTGGAACAGTCATTACCTGGTATGAGTTCCAGGCTGCTTTCCGTACACGTTACATCCGTCAAGCAATTATGGAACGCATGAAGACCCAGTTCTGTAACCTCACCCAGGGCAATAAGACCGTTGAAGCTTATCAGCGGGAATTTCTAGACCTCTCCCGCTATGCTGAAGAAGACATCGCCACAGATGCTCGCAGACAAGAGAAGTTCCGTAATGGACTACACCCTGACCTCAAGCTTGCACTAGCTGCTCAAGACATCAATGACTTTTCAACTCTGACGAACAAGGCTATTCTTGTTGAGACCGCTCAGATGGAATACAAGGAATCGCAGAAGCGCTATCGTGATGCTGGCTCATCTTCGGGCTCAGCATCGAAGCGTCGTGTTTGGATCCCCAACAATGCATTCCGTTCCAATACCTCTGCGCCAAAGAACAACTATGCTGCACCACGTCTGCCTCCTCCACCGCCGAGGCAGCCAAAAACTCAAGCTATTCAAAACAATGCTCCTCTTCGTACTGAAGATGGTCTATGCTTCAAGTGCCGCAAACCAGGACACCAGGCTAAAGACTGCCGCCAGAATCAGAATCAGTTAGCCTTTCCGCGTGCTGGCCATGGCAATGGTCGTGGCAACAACCAAACCCGCAACTATAATACTGGGTCTGCTGCACATGGTCGTGGACACGCCTACAACATTGACATTGAAGAAGTCCAGGATCAACCTGCTACTGTGATGGGTACCCTTCTTGTTGACTCAGTACCTGCTTCTGTTTTATTTGATTCAGGAGCATCACATTCATTCATCTCTGGAAAATTTGCATTGATGCATGGCATTCGATATGAGAAAATGCATACTCCGTTAGTCATTAAAACTCCCGGAGGTCACTGTCATGCTGACGTAATAGCACCTGACGTTACCGTCGAAATTAAAGGATTGGAATTCCTTGCCTCGCCCATCGTCCTGAAGTCTTCCACCATAGACCTTATACTTGGAATGAATTGGTTGAAAGCTCACATTGCTTCGATCAATTGTGCCACTAAAGTCGTCCAACTTCTTCACCCCAATGATGAGATAGTGAACTATACCGCCCGCATTACTCGGGACGCTGAAGCTCAGATATATGCTCTGAATGCTTTGAACGCCTCACCTCTAGAAGGGATCGAGAACGTTCCTGTCGTTCGAGATTTTCCAGACGTCTTTCCAGAAGAACTTCCAGGAATACCCCCGGCTAGAGCTATCGAGTTCGTCATCGACTTGAAGCCTGGCACCGTCCCTATTGCCAAGCGACCTTATAAGATGCCTCCGCATCATCTACTCGAGCTTAAGGAAGAAATCGACAAGTCGCTTAAAAGTGGTTTCATCCACCCCAGTTCCTCTGCTTGGGGAGCACCTTCACTCTTCGTTAAGAAGAAGGATGGAACTAACCGTTTGGTTCAGGATTATCGGCCCATTAACCAAGCCACAATCCAGAATAAATACCCACTGCCCCGGATCAATGATCTTTATGATCAACTCGCTGGATCGTCGGTGTTCTCTAAACTCGACCTGAGGTTGGGTTATCACCAGATCCGTGTCCGTGAAGAGGATATTCCCAAGACTGCATTCGTCACTCATTATGGCTCCTATGAATACACCGTCATGTCATTTGGCCTAACGAATGCTCCAGCAACTTTCTCCTGTCTGATGAATTATATATTCATGGATTACCTCGACAAATTCATCGTGGTTTATTTGGATGATATTCTGGTCTATTCTAAGAATAAAGAGGAACATGCTGAACATCTCTGCCTTGTTCTAGAAAGGCTCCGAGGACACCAGTTGTATGCCAAGTATTCCAAATGTGAATTTTGGCTTTCTGAAGTAACTTACCTTGGACATGTGATTTCCAAGGATGGGATTGCTGTTAACCCCGAACGAGTTCAGGCTATTCTCGACTGGACTCCCCCAAAGAATGTTAAGCAAGTCAGAAGTTTTCTCGGACTCGCTAGTTATTGCCGTCGATTCGTTGAGAACTTTTCCAAGATTGCAAAACCATTGACAAATCTGCTTCACAAAGGTGTTAAATTTGAGTGGACAGAAAAATGTCAAGAAAGCTTTCAGACACTAAAAGATAAATTGACATCTGCCCCTGTATTAGCACCCCCGGATTCCCAAAAGGATTTCGTGATATACTGCGATGCCTCCCGTCAAGGATTAGGCTGTGTCCTAATGCAAGAGCGCAAAGTGATTGCTTATGCCTCCCGACAACTGCGTCCTCATGAAGAAAATTATCCCGTGCATGATCTTGAACTTTCTGCGGTTATCTATGCCTTGAAGCTATGGCGACATTACCTTCTCGGTAACCGTTGCGAGATATACACGGATCACCAAAGCTTAAAGTATTTATATACTCAACCAGATCTGAACCTTCGTCAACAAAGATGGCTCGAGACAATTGCCGATTATGATATGAATATCTCATACACCCCTGGCAAGGCAAATGTAATGGCCGATTCTTTGAGCCGCAAGGCTTATTGCAGCAACCATATGGTTCAGGAATCACAACCTCTTCTTTATGAAGAGTTTCGTAAATTGAACCTCCATATTGTTCCACAGGGTTATCTCAATACCCTCGTTGTCGAACCAGATTTAGAACACAGCATCAAAACTATGCAACGGTATGACTCTGAAGTTGAAAGGATTAAGCGATACCTTGAAAAAGGAAAACCATCGGAGTTCCATCTTGATAATGATGGGATCCTATTTTTCCAACACCGTCTCTTCGTACCTAAGTTCAAAGATGAGAGAGAACACGTTATGATGGAAGCTCATGACACTCCTCTGTCAATTCATCCTGGTAGCACAAAGATGTACCGTGACATTTGCCAGAGATACTGGTGGCCCAATATGAAGCGAGATATTGCTCGTTATGTTTCTGAGTGTGACATTTGCCGCCGCGTTAAAGCTCAACATCAATTCTCTTACAACAATAGCTATCAAGCTAGTCTGAAGATGGCACCGTTTGAAGTTCTATACGGTCGTAAGTGTCGAACCCCTCTGAATTGGTCAGAAACTGGGGAACGCTCACTCGTCGGACCGGACATTATTCAGCAAGCAGAAGATCAAGTCCGCATTGTCCGTGAACATTTGAAAGCTGCTCAGTCTCGTCAGAAGAGCAACTATGACCGAAAGCACCAGGAAATAGTCTATCAACCTGGCGAGCAAGCTTACCTCCGCGTCACTCCGTTGAAAGGCACTCATCGGTTCGGAATCAAAGGCAAGTTAGCTCCTCGCTACATTGGCCCGTTTCGTATTCTTGCCCGTCGAGGAGAAGTGGCATATCAATTGCAGTGTTGCGCCAATCTTTCTTCAAGTACATGACGTCTTTCATGTATCAAACCGCCGCTGCTTCAAGGATCCTATTAGAGCTGTGGATCATGAAGTGCTTGAATTACGGGAAGATCTGTCTTATCCAGAACATCCCATCCGTATTCTTGATGAAGCTGAACGTCGGACCGTCAAAAGTCAATCAAATTCCTCAAGGTTCAGTGGTCAAATCATTCTGAAGATGAGGCCACTTGGAACACGAGGATCGTCTTCGTGAAGAATACCCCTCTTTCTTTCAGTCTTCCTCTTAATTCTCGGGACGGAATCTTAATAGATGAGGAGAATTGTAACACCCCCGGTGATAGCAACAGTAATCACTTTTGTAATGACATGTCAGCGAGATTAAAACATGCATAATCATCATTAGCATCATATTGCATTTCAACTCCTAAGTCAAATTCAAATTTAAATGAAAGTGAAATATAAAAGGTTGTCCAACATAAAAACTAAAATGTTCGATAAATAACAAATTGCAGAGGCATTCTAAAATTGTAACAATATAATCAAATAATTAGGTGGCTCTACAATAATTAAAACAGCGGGATTAATGCATTTCATATTATAAAAAATTTGTGGGAGCTCCAATTGTCTCCAAACTAATTTTTGTAGTGGTGGATAATACCTAGTATTTGTTGGAGCAATTGTTGTGTTTTACAAAAACCATTAGGAGGCCTGACTATTTACTAAACTGAGAAAGGAGAATAAGAAAAAGATAAAAGAAAAATGAAACAGAAAAGAAGAAAGGACCCCCCCTTCCCCCCCGGCCCAACTGGGCCCCACCAGCCGGCCGGCCCAGCTCCCGGCCCACCCGCGCCACTTGGCCTCCCCCTGGAGGCCACCGAAACCCTAACCCCCACTCACCCCCTCGCTCAATCCCTCGTTCCCCCCTCCCCCGATCCAGAACTGGATCGGGCGCTGCTCGCGCCGACCGCGCCCCGCCGCTCGTCGTCGCCCCATCGCCACCGCCACCTCGCCGGACTGCACTACCCCGCCTCCCCATCGCCGGCTCCACCGAGCCTCGCCGCCCTCTTCTCTGCATCAGGGGTGAGGAACCCCCCGGCCTCCTCTTCCCTTTGGCCGCGCTCCGGCGCGCCCATCGCGCGCTCGCCCGACCCCGCACCGCGCCCGCGCGCGGCCTCGCCCGTGCCTGCTCGCCGCATGCCCACTCGCCGCTGCGGTTGCGCTCGCCGCTGCTGCTGCTCTCGCGCCGCCCCGCGCCCGCGCGCCTCGCTCGCCTCGAGCGCGCGCCCCACACCCCCTCTGGCCTCGCCCCGCTCTCGCCGCTGCCCTGCCTCCCCTGGCCGCGCCTCGCCGCGCCCCTGCCGCCGCCCGCGCGCACGCACGCCCGCGCCCGCGCGCCGCGCCGCGCCCGCCACCCGTGCTCGCCTGTGGCCCTCGTGCCACTGACCAGTGGGGCCTAGTGCCCCAGTGCCACTGGCCAGTGGGCCCTGCTTCCCCCCTGGCCCAATGACAGAACGGGCCCACGCCCTAAAAACGTTTTAAAAAAAGAAATAAATAAATAAAATTAATTAATTAATTAATTAGTTAATTAATACTGATTAGGTTAATCTAATTAACTAATTAGTGTTAATTAAACAGTAATTAGTAATTAACTTAATTAACCACTGACATCAGCATGAGGTCATGCTGATGTCATCATCAGCACTGTTTCGGATAATGTTGAATTAAATAATTAATTAAATTTCAGAAATTAATAAAAACTTTAGAAAATCATATTAAATAAACCGTAACTCCGATGAAAATATTTTATACATGAAACTTGCTCAGAACGACGATACGAACCCGAATACGTCCTCCGTATTCCCGTCAGACGCCCGCAGCTATAAGAACATTGAACTTTTAGACCGATTTCAGTAAATGAATAGTGCCCAACTTTAATTAAATAAATCCAAATAAATTCCTAAATTAACTAAATCGTTTAGTTAGGCAGTAGAACACCCCGGCATATCATTTAGGCATATCATACATATTGTTTGCATTATTGCCGTGAATTTATTGTTTCTCTCCCCCTCCTTCTCTCTCTCGATAGACGCTGAGACCGACGGCGCTGCACCAGGATACGACTACTCTACCGACGAGCAGCCCGTTGACGACCTTCCCCTCTTGCCAGAGCAACCAGGCAAGCCCCCCCTTGAGCATTCCAGATATCGCCCATTCTATTCTCCTGCTTGCATTAGATTTCGCTACTGTTAATGTATGCTCCTATTCTGATGCATAGCCTGCTGTTGTAACATGTTCATTGCTACCTTACCTGCCTATGATAAACTGATTAGTATAGGTTGGTAGTGAACCATCAGTGACCCCACCACCTTACCCTTGTTGCCCCTGCTTGATCATCGATGACTCGATCAACGTGATCGTCGACTAGAGACCGACACCTCACTTCACACCCCCTTAGTTGTACGACTCTGCGTAGTAACTATCGAGTGCCGAGGGTGATACCTCGTAACGCACTCCCGATGAATACTCTGCAGTGTAGCTGTTCGGTCGTGGTCATCGAGGGTGATTCCTCCTTCTCCACTTCCGATACGACTCTGTCGTGCAACCCTCAGTGTGAACCTCGAGGGTGATACCTCATACGTTCACCCTGATGATTTGACCACACGGCTACTTGACCTTTGTTACAGGCGGGTCCACCCTAGTGGGTACCCGCTGGGGATCTATGATTTCGGGTGTGCCGGAAGGGCACTCGAGTGTGACATTGTGGCGGAGCATCAGAGACTCTGATTGTCTCCGCTTGATACTAATTGAGCCTATTGGATTTGGGTGTGTGATCTGAGTGGGTCGACGTGCCCTATACGCACTACCACCACGCGGGATTATGGTTATGGGGCCCTCTGCGATGTACGTTTCTCCGAAAGCTTATCAGACGTCACGATTCACCGTGCGGGCTGATCGTCGGGATTGGGCTGGATACTTCACTGACGAGTTCAGTGTCGCGCCTGCACCCCGGCCAGCCACGCAACGCGCAGGGTGCCCAGGGCGATGGCCCGAGACCCCTGGGTGCATAGGTTAGTCCGGCGTGCTGACCTCTCTGCTGAGCCTAGGTAGAGCGCTGCTTCGTGTTGATCTTCCGAGGACGGGCATTACCCATCAAGTATGTCCGACCAGAGTTGATCGAGCGTGTTGGGTAACAGTAGTGCACCCCTGCAGGGATGAATCTTCTATCGATAGCCGGTCCTACGGTAAAGGACGCTCAGTTTGTGTATCCCGATCTACTACTTAAACTGGATACTTGTTACTTAATTGAAGCTTCGGGATTACTTTCTCGCTGGGAGTCGAGGAAGGATCTTTGAGCTGTACTTCAACATGTTTGCTAAATAAAATGCTATTCTACTCTCTTCTACTACTGCAAGATGATGGCTTTGAGAAGATGTTTGAAGATGCTAGTCTTCGATAGGACTAGGCCTTTCTCTCTATTCTGGCATTTCTGCAGCCCAGTCCACATATACAGCCTTTTCTCCATTGATAATGTTGCATATGTAGTATAGATCCTTGCTTGCTGAGTACTTCGGATGAGTACTCACGGTTGCTTTATTTTCTCCTTTCCCCCATATACCCCACCTTGATGATACACCAGACGATGGAGTCCAGGAGCCAGACGCCACCACCGGAGCCTACTACCAGGCGGGTCCAGAGGGCACGTACTACTGGATCGAGCCAGCTGACCAGGAGTAGGATCGGAGGCTCCCAGGCAGGAGGCCAACGCCTTTCGATCTAGTGTCGCTGTTTGTGCTAGCCTTCTTAAGGCAAAACTTGTCTAACTATGTCTGTACCCAGATATTATTTGTATGACTGACTTATGTATTCGGATCTTCGGATCCCTGGTCTGTAATATTGTGGACCTCCGTTTATTTGTGTTTAGAGTTGTGTTGTGATATCTTCCCGTGAGTCCCTGGGCTTGATCGTACACGTTTGCGTGTATGACTAGTGTACGATTGAACCGGGGGCGTCACACTAGTTTTGCTATGTCCACTACTTGTTGCAATGATCATGATTGGGGTGATTTTTCTTATGATCTTCAAAATTTATTTAAGCCTCATGATGAATATGTTTGCAATAATATTGAAAGTGGGTTTGGAAGAGTGTCAACTCTAGGTAATAATGATCCCACTACTTTGGAGTATGATCAATCTTATGAAATTTTTGATAAAAGTGGGCTTGGAGAGGTCATGACTTTATTTAATTATAATCCCACTATTTTGGAAGTGTGTCAACTTTGCATGCATGTGGATCATGAAGAGAATATTTTATGTGATAGTTATATTGTTGAATTTGATTATGATCCTACATGTAATTATAATGAGAGAGGAAAATATGGATGTAGAAATTTTCATGTCACTAAATTGCCTCTCGTTATGTTGAGATTGCTATTGTTTCTTTCTTCTTCCTTGCATATGCTAGTTTTTGCTTGTCTTGATAATTTGTTTGCTTATAAAATGCCTATGCATAGGAAGCATGTTAGACTTAAATTTGTTTGTCACATGTTTTATGATGCTCTCTTTGTGTTTCAATTATTATCTTTCATGTGAGCATCATTGAAATCGCAATGCCTAGCTAAAAGGCTTTAAAGAAAAGCGCTTGTTGGGAGACAACCCAATTTTACTTTTGTGTTTTTGTTTTTCTTCTGTTCTTGAATAAAATACACATTATTACCTATGTAGTAATTGTGTTTTGGTGTTTTAATTAGTGTTTGAGCCAAGTAAGACCTTTGGGATGGCTTACGGTGATAGTTGATTTGATCTTGCTGAAAAACAGAAACTTTTGCGTCCAGTTGCAGAATTTCAATAATTCAAAAAAGTGACAAAAAACTCTTAATTGTTTACACAAGATTGATATACAAATTTCCTATGTTGTCCTAATTGTTCAAAAAAATTAGAGTTACAGAAGTATTAGAACAATTCGGATCTTAACAGACTGTTCTGTTTTTGACAGATTCTGTTTTCTTTGTGTTGTTTGCTTATTTTGATGAATCTATGGGTAGTATCGCTGGGTATGAACCAGGGAGAAGTTGGAATACAGTAGATATTACACAAATATAAATAAAGAATGAGTTCACAACAGTACCAAAAGTGGTGATTTTATTTTCTTATACTAACGGATCTCATGAGTTTTCTGTTGAGTTTTGTGTTGTGAAGTTTTCAAGTTTTGGGTAAAGATTTGATGGACTATGGAATAAGGAGTGGAAAGAGCCTAAGCTTGGGGATGCCCAAGGCACCCCAAGGTAATATTCAAGGACAACCAAGAACCTAAGCTTGGGGATGCCCCGGAAGGCATCCCCTCTTTCGTCTTCAATCCATCGGTAAATTTACTCGAGGCTATATTTTTATTCACCACATGATATGTGTTTTGCTTGGAGCGTCTTGTATGATATGAGTCTTAGATTTTTAGTTTGCCACAATCATCCTTGCTGTACACACCTTTTGAGAGGGACATGCATTAATCATGAATTTATTAGAATAATCTATGTGCTTCACTTATATCTTTTGAGCTAGGCAATATGCTCTAGTGCTTCACTTATATCTTTTTAGAGCACGGCGGTGGTTTTATTTTATTGAAATTTTTGAACTCTCTTGCTTCACTTATATTATTTTGAGAGTCTCTAAACAGCATGGTAATTTGCTTAGGTTATGAATTTGTTCCTAATATGATGGGCATCCAAGAGGGATATAATAAAAACTTTCATATAAAGTGCATTGAATACTATGAGAAGTTTGATTCCTTATGATTGTTTTGAGATATAAAGATGGTGATATTAGAGTCATGCTAGTGAGTAATTGTGGATTGGTATAAATACTTGTGTTAAAGTTTGTGATTCCCGTAGCATGCACGTATGGTGAACCGTTATGTGATGAAGTCGGAGCATGATTTATTTATTGATTGTCTTCCTTATGAGTGGCGGTCGGGGACAAGCGATGGTCTTTTCCTACCAATCTATCCCCCTAGGAGCATGCATGTAGTACTTTGTTTCGATAGCTAATAGACTTTTGCAATAAGTATGTGAGTTCTTTATGACTAATGTTGAATCCATAAATTATACGCACTCTCACCCTTCCACCATTGCTAGCCTCTCTAGTACCGCACAACTTTCGCCGGTGCATTACACCCACCATATACCTTCCTCAAAACAGCCACCATACCTACCTATTATGGCATTTCCATAGCCATTCCGAGATACATTGCCAGGCAAGTTCCACCGTTCCATTTATTATGACACACTTCATCATTGTCATATTGCTTTGCATGATCATGTAGTTGACATCGTAGTTGTGGCAAAGCCACCATTCATATTTTTTATACATGTCACTCTTGAGTCATTGCACATTCCGGTACACCGCCGGAGGCATTCATATAGAGTCATATATTTGTTCTAGTATCGAGTTGTAATTCTTGAGTTGTAAGTAAATAAAAGTGTGATGATCATCATTATTAGAGCATTGTCCCATGTGAGGAAAGGATGATGGAGACTATGATTCCCCCACAAGTCGGGATGAGACTCCGGACAAAAATAAAATAAAAATAAAATAAAAGAGAAAAAAGAGAGGCCAAAGAGCCCAAAATAAAAAGAGAGAGAAAACAGAGAAGGGGCAATGCTACTATCCTTTTTCCACACTTGTGCTTCAAAGTAGCACCATGATCTTCATGATAGAGAGTCTCCTATTTTGTCACTTTCATATACTAGTGTGAATTTTTCATTATAGAACTTGTCTTGTATATTCCAATGATGGGCTTCCTCAAATTTCCCTAGGTCTTCGTGAGCAAGCGAGTTGGATGCACACCCACTTAGTTTCTTTTGAGCTTTCATACATTTATAGCTCTAGTGCATCCGTTGCATGGCAATCCCTACTCACTCACATTGATATCTATTGATGGGCATCTCCATAGTCCGTTGATACGCCTAGTTGATGTGAGACTATCTCCTTCTTTTTGTCTTCTCCACAACCACCATATTCTATTCCACCTATAGTGCTATATCCATGGCTCACGCTCATGTATTGCGTGAAAGTTGAAAAAGTTTGAGAACATCAAAAGTATGAAACAATTGCTTGGCTTGTCATCGGGGTTGTGCATGATTTAATACTTTGTGTGATGAAGATGGAGCATAGCCAGACTATATGATTTTGTAGGGATAGCTTTCTTTGGCCATGATATTTTGAGAAGACATGATTGCTTTATTAGTATGCTTGAAGTATTATTGTTTTTATGTCAATATTAAACCTTTGTTTTGAATCTTATGGATCTAAATATTCATGCCACAATAAAGAAAATTACATCGATAAATATGTTAGATAGCATTCCACATCAAAAATTCTGTTTTTATCATTTACCTACTCGAGGATGAGTAGGAATTAAGCTTGGGGATGCTTGATACGTCTCCAATGTATCTATAATTTTTGATTGTTCCATGATATTATATTATCTATTTTGGATGTTTTATATGCATTAATATGCTATTTTATATTATTTTTGGGACTAACTTATTAACCCGGAGCCCAGTGCTAGTTTTTATTTTTTCCTTGTTTTTGAGTTTCGCAGAAAAGGAATATCAAACGGAGTCCAAACGGAATAAAACTTTACGATGATTTTTCTTGGACCAGAAGACACACGTAGGACTTGGAGACCAAGGCAAAGGAGTCCCGAGGCGAAGGCAAGGGTGCAGGGCGCGCCCCAGGGGGGGCGCCCCTTGCCTTGTGGGTCCCTCGGAGCTCCTCTAACCCTATTCTTCGGCCTATAAATTCCCAAATATTCCCAAACCATCAGAGGCATCCACGAAAATACTTTTCCGCTGCTGCAACCTTCTGTACCCGTGAGATCCCATCTTGGGCCCTTTTCCGGCGATCTGCCAGAGGGGGATTCGATCACGGAGGGCATCTACATCAACCCTATTACCCTTTCGATGAAGCATGAGTAGTTTACCTCAGACCTACGGGTCCATAGCTAGTAGCTAGATGGCTTCTTCTCTCTCTTTGATCTTCAATACCATGTTCTCCTTGATGTTCTTGGAGTTCTATCCGATGTAATATTCTTTTGCGGTGTGTTTGTCGAGATCCGATGAATTGTGGATTTATGATCAGATTATCTATGAATATTATTGAATCTTCTCTGAATTCTTATATGTATGATTTGATATCTTTGTATTTCTCTTCGAATTATTGGTTTGGCTTGGCCAACTAGATTGGTATTTCTTGCAATGGGAGTGGTGCTCAGTTTTGGGTTCAATCTTGCGGTGTCCTCACCCAGTGACATAGTAGGGGTTGCAAGGCACGTATTGTATTGTTGCCATCAAGGATAAAAAGATGGGGTTTTCATCATATTGCTTGAGTTTATCCCTCTACATCATGTCATCTTACTTAATGCGCTACTCTGTTCTCTTGAACTTAGTACTCTAGATGCAGGCAGGAGTCGGTCGATGTGTGGAGTAGTAGTAGTAGATGCAGAATCGTTTTGGTCTACTTGACACGGACGTGGTGCCTATATGCATAATCATTGCCTTTGATATCGTCATAACTTTGCGCTTTTCTATCAATTGCTCGACAGTAATTTGTTCACCCACTGTATTATTTGCCTTCAAGAGAGAAGCCTCTAGTGAAACCTATGGCCCGCGGGTCTATTTTCCATCATATACTTTCAGATCTATAAACCAAAAAACCCAAAAATACCTTGCTGCAATTTATTTACTTTTATTTTGCTTTATGTTTTAGTAATCTTTTATATCTATCTCTATCAGATCTCACCATTGCAATTTACCGTGAAGGGATTGACAACCCTTTATCGCGTTGGGTGCAAGTGTTTGATTGTTTGTGCAGGTGCATAGATTGGAAACTTGCTTGTACCTCCTACTGGATTGATACCTTGGTTCTCTAACTGAGGGAAATACTTATCTCTACTTTGCTGCATCACCCTTTCCTCTTCAAGGGAAAAACCAACACAAGCTCAAGAAGTAGCACCTACTCATGCTAGTATCCAATGTTACTTATGCATAATGCATGTTCATGACTGTTTTCGCTCTCTAGCTGGCCGCTTCTCAACCTATTTGCTAGCCTTCGCCTGTACTAAGCGAAAATCTTCTTGTGCATCAAAATCCTAAAACCCAAGTTATTCCAGATGAGTCCACCATATATCTACCTATATGCGGTATTACCCTGCCGTTCTAAGTAAATTTGCATGTGCCACCTCTAAAAACCTCAAATAAACATCCGTTTTTGTGTGCCTGGATTGTTCATGGAGTGACAGGAGGTAGTCAATATCTTCCATGCTAAGCGGGTTATTTTCATGATGAGTGTTTATTCACTCGTCCTCGCACGAGAGGGGCGGTAATAGGGATTCCCAGTTCCGAATTAAAAAATTGCAAATAATTAAACAAAACTCCCCCAGGACTGATCTTGGTATGGACGGTACCCATGGATTCGACTAGCCGTGGAGTGTGTTTGTTGGTGGAGGAGGAGTAAACCTTTACTTTTATCGCTTGGGAACCACCACTAATGTGTTTAGCACGGAAGATATCGATAACCAATGGTCACGAAGTAAACAGGAAGGGTGCATTTCTCAAAATTTCATTTATCACTGTTTTAAAAATCTGAGCTCTGGCACCGCTGCAAATCACTGCTTCCCTCTGCGAAGGGACTATCTATTTAATTTTATGCTATGTCATCACCTTCTCAAATAAGCGCCAGATCTGAGAGCACTATTGTCATCCTCATGCATTGTGTATAGCTAATGTTGGACGCATCATGACTGGATCTTTTCTACCATGAATTACAATGTTTACTCGGTGCTTGAACTTTGGAGGTGCTCTGCATTTATGTTTTGCGGACTCAGAAAGGGCTAGCAAGATACAACTGTTGTCATATTATATCATGATTGTTTTGACAAAGTGTGTTGTCATTTGGGATATCTTATTATTGCTCGCTAGTTGCTTATGCCATTGATATTAGTTAATATAATTTCTAAGAGTTATTGTTGACATGGTTAGTTATAATCCTTGCTGAAAACCTGGGTGCTACTTAAGCTTATTTATGTAAACAAGAGCAAAAGAGTTCGTAAAAGTTTTTCTTTTTCACTTTCAGTTTATCAACTGAATTGCTTGAGGACAAGCAAAGGCTTAAGCTTGGGGGAGTTGATACGTCTCCATCGTATCTACTTAGTGTAACGCTTTTACACTTGTTTTGGACTCTAATTTGCATGATTTGAATGAAACTAACCTGGACTGACGCTATTTTTAGCAGAACTACCATGGTGTTGTTTTTGTGCAGAAATAAAAGTTCTCAGAATGGAACGAAACTTTTTGGAGAATTTTTATACAACAAAAGAAAAATATTGGAGCCAAGAACCACTGGAGGGGGGGTACCTAGGGGAGCACAACCCACCAGGGCGCGCCCGGGTGGGTTGTGCCCACCTGGTGGCCCCGCTGACCCTATCTCCGACGCTATAAAATCCTATTTTCGGAGAAAAAAATCAGGGATAAAGAATTATTGCATTTCACGAGATGGAGCCGCCGCCACCTCCTGTTCTTCATCGGGAGGCTAGATCTGGAGTCCGTTTGGGGCTCCAGAGAGGGGAATCTTTGATCTTCGTCATTACAACCCTTCTCCATCGCCAATTCCAAGATGCTCCCCACCGGGAGTGAGTAATTCCTTCGTAGGCTCGCTGGTCGGTGAGGGAGTTGGATGAGATTCATCATGTAATTGAGTTAGTTTTGTTAGGGCTTGATCCCTAGTATCCATTATGTTCTGAGATTGATGTTGCTATGACTTTGCCATGCTTAATGCTTGTCATGTTGGGCCCGGGTGCCATGACTTCAGATCTGAACCATTTATGTTATCACCATTATATCTATGTTCTAGATCCAATCTTGCAAGTTATAGTCACGTATTACGTGTTATGTGATACGTCTCCAACGTATCTATAATTTTTGCTTGTTCCATGCTGCTATATTATCATTCTTGGATGTTTTACAATCATTTTATAGCAACTTTATATAATTTTTTGCGACTAACCTATTGACATAGTGTCGAGTGCCAGTTCCTGTTTTTTTCCTTGTTTTTTACTTCACAGAAAATCAATACCAAACGGAGTCCAAACGCAGCGAAACTTTTTGGAGATTTTTTATGGACCAGATGGAACAACTTGGGCCGAAGAAGTACCAGAGGGGTGCCCCGAGGGGGGCACAACCCACCTGGGTGTGCCTAGGGGCCCAGGCGTGCCCTGGTTGGTTTTGCCCACCTCGATGGCCTCCCGCACCGCCTCTTTGCTCTATAAGTACCCCAAAAATCCAAAAGCCCTAGGGGAGTCGACGAAACACAATTCCAGCCGCCGCAAGTCCAGAAACACCAGATCCAATCTAGACACCATCACGGAGGGGTTCATCATCCTCATTGGTGCCTCTCTGATGATGCGTGAGTAGTTCATTGTAGACCTTCGGGTCCATAGTTAGTAGCTAGATGGCTTCCTCTCTCTCTTTTGATTCTCAATACAATGGTCTCTTGGAGATCTATTTGATGTAACTCTTTTTGCGTTGTGTTTGTTGGGATCCGATGAACTTTGAATTTATGATCAGATTTATTTTATCCATGAAAGTTATTTGAGTTTTGATCTCTTATATGCATGATTGCTTATAGCCTCGTATTTCTTCTTCGAATCTTTGGTTTAGTTAGGCCGACTAGATCAATTTCTCTTGCCATGGGAAGAGGTGCTTTGTGATGGGTTCGATCTTACGATGCTCAATCCAAGTGACAGAAGGGGACATGACACATATGTATCATTGCTATTAAGGATAACAAGATGGGGTCTATTCCTACATGAATAGATCTTGTCTACATCATGTCATCATTCTTATTGCATTACTCCGTTTCTCCATGAACTTAATACACTAGATGCATGCTGGATAGCGGTCGATGTGTGGAGTAATACTAGTAGATGCAGGTAGGAGTCGGTCTACTAATCTTGGACATGATGCCTATATAATGATCGTTGCCTGGATATCGTCATGATTATTTGAAGTTCTATCAATTGCCCAATAGTAATTTGTTTACCCGTCGTATGCTATTTTTCTCGAGAGAAGCCACTAGTGAAATCTACGGCCCCCGGGTCTATTCTTCTTCATATTTGCTTTCCGATCTATTATTTGCCGCTTTTATTTTCAGATCTATTATACCAAAAACCCAAAAATACCTTGCTGCACTTTTTTGTTATTTATTTTATTTCGCGTTTTTATCGAGATCTATTTATCCAATCTATCACAATTTTTATCCCGTCAACATCCGGATTTCTGGCATCGTTACGCGTAGAGGGATTGACAACCCCTCCTAATCGTCAGGTTGCAAGTATTTGTTCATTGTGTGCAGGTACCGTTTACATAGTGTTGCTTGGTTCTCCTACTGGATTGATACCTTGGTTTCATAACTGAGGGAAATACCTACCGTAGCTGTGCTGGATCATTCCTTCCTCTTTGGAGAAATACCGACGTAGTTCAAGCGACATCAAAAGAAATTTCTGGCGCCATTGCCGGGGAGACATCATCAACATCTATCAGGTTCCTAATCACAAATCTCATCTCCTTACAATTTACATTATTTGCCATTTGCCTCTCGTTTTCATCTCCCCCACTTCACAAAATTTGTCGTTTTATTCGCCCTCTTTTTCTTTCACCGTTTTTCTCGTCAGATCTCTTACTTGCTTGAACTTGTCACCATGAGTGACTTTGGTATGGCAGAAACAGATGATGGCCTGACTCCTAAAATTGGACGATCTCGCAATCTGGATGCCAAAACTTTTGTTTTGGGACAAGGGAATGTTATGGGAAAAGAACATATCCAGGAAAATTTCATTTGTGTTGGGAATTTGACTCTTGATGATGCTCCTATACTTAAAAGAACTAAATCTTATGCGGAAGCTATTTCAGCACTAGTTCTGAAACTTGAAAATAGATTTATCCGTACCCACCCTACCTTGCAAAGATTATTTTATGAGCTACCAGTTATAAAGGATCCGAATAAAAAGTTAGCCACCCTTGTTCTTATGAATGAATTTGATCCCATAGTACGGGAGGCTAGGGTCATTTTTGATTTTTATGGTATGAGCCATGAAAAAGTGGTGATAAATGAGATCCTTTATAATAGTGATTATATGTTGAGACATTTGCTTGGGAATAATCAAATTTTTTATGAGAATCTTAAAAAGGAAATTCATTTTAGATATAATCCAACAAGTTTTCAATGATGTCAATCAACAATATTCTTGGATTGTTGCTGGAAATCAAAGGGGATACATAGATGGGCAACTTGATAATGCTAAAATTTCTATGGATAATGTGTTTCAAGTTATTTTTGCAAAACCCCCTGACAAGAACACATCTACGGAAAATGAGAAGAAAGATGACAAAACTTGAATCTATGCATTATGCCTAGCTAGGGGCATAAAACGATAGCGCTTGTTGGGAGGTAACCCAATGAAAAAATTTATTTTCACCTTTTTCTTTTTGTTCTTGAGTGTTTTCATAATTATGCCTCTGTTATGATTGTGTTTTTATGTTTTAATTAGTGTTCGTGCCAAGTAAAGCCTTTGGGATAGTTTTGGTGATAGTTGGTTTGATCTTGTTGGAAAACAGAAACTTTTGCGTCCAGTAAAATAATTGTCGAAAATCACAGAAGCGACGAAAAATTCTGAATTTTCTACAAAAGATTGATATACAAATTTCCTATGTTGTCCTTATTTTTCAGAATTTTTGGAGTTACATAAGTATGAGAACAATTTGCACCTTTACAGACTGTTCTGTTTTTTTACAGATTCTGTTTTCTTTGCATTGTGTGCTTATTTTGATGAATCTATGGTTTGTATCGGGGGGTATAAGCCATGGTAAAGTTAGAATACAGTATATATAATGCAATAAGAAAAATTGAATGGGTTTTATACAGTACTTAAAGTAAAGATTGGTTTTCTTATACTAACAGATCTCATGAAGGTTTTTTTAAGTTTTGTGTGATTGAAGTTTTCAAGTTTTGGATGAGATCACGATGGATGAAGGAATAAGGAGTAAGAAGAGCCTAATCTTGGGGATGCCCCATGGCACCCAAAGCCATTATCCAAAGAGAAACAAGCAACTAAGCTTGGGGATGCCCCCGAGTGGCATCCCCTCTTTCTTCTAACGACCATCGGTATTTTACTTGGAGCTATATTTTTATTCGTCACATATCAGGAGTTTTGCTTGGAGCGTCTTGTGTTATATGAGTCTTTGCTTGTTTTGATTTTTAGATTGTGTCATCTATCCTTGTTGAACACACCTATTTGGAAGAGCCAGAATTATGCTATGATTTGTTAGAATTGCTCTATGTGCTTCACTTAAATTTTTTTGAGCTATGGAATTGCTCTAGTGCTTCACTTATATCTTTTTGAGCACAGTATGCTTTAATATTTTTGAAGAAATGCTCTCATGCTTCACTTAGATTTATTTGAGAATTAGTAATTTTGAAGAAAGTCTCTCATGCTTCACTTATATTATTTTGAGAGAAGAAAATTTTATGCTCATGTTCTTCACTTAGATTTGTTGGAGCTATCAAAAGCAACATATGAAATTACTCCCAAAGTGATAGATATTCAAGGGGGATATAATAAAAACTTTTATGAAGATCATTGGACAAAATAATGTTGATTCTTTGTAATAGTTTTGCGATATGATGATATAATATGTGAGTCATGTTGATGAGTAATTATGCTTTAGTAAGAATATTGGTGTTAAGGTTTGTGATTCCCTATGCAAGCACGAAAGTCAATAGTTATGCAATGAAATTATATACTACTTGTGGTGCATTATTCGGTGTTAGTTATGCTTAATGCTCGCTTATGTGATTTTTCGTTTCTTGGTTGGATGCTTCTCAATCTTTTGCTAGCCTTCACTTGTACTAAGTATGATTACTACTTGTGCATCCAAAACCCTTGAACCCAGTTTTTGCCATATGAGTCCACTATACCTACCTACATGTGGTATTTCCGTGCCGTTCTAAGCAAATTTGTATATGCCATCTCTAATTTTCAAAATAATTTTTCTATTTGTGTGCTCGTACCGCTCATGAAATGGTAGGGGGTGGCTGATATTTTTCCATGCTAGATGTGTTATTCTCAAGATGAGTGTTTATTCACTTGTCATTGCACGAGAGTACGACAAAGGTATTAGGGATGCCCAGTCCTGAAATGAAAAATGAATTTACTTTATGTTGTCAAATAATAAATTCCTTGGAAAGTGTTGGTATGGACGGCACCCGTGGATACGGCTAGCCGTGGAATGTGAAAGTATGGTGGAAAAAGGAATAAACTTTATTTTCTATTTGGGAACCGCCTATGATATATCTAGCTTGGAAAGTATTGGGAACTACTCGATCGTTTTCGTTGACAGGAAAAGCATGCCACCCAAAATGTTTTATCTCTATCTTTTTCCGCTTTGAGCTCTGGCTCCTCTACAAATCCCTACTTCCCTCTGCGAAGGGCCATTCCTTTTACTTTATGCAATTTTTATTTTTATTTGAGTCTCCATCTTATTTTATAAAGCACCAACTAAGGGGCACTATGATCATACTTGAGCATTGGGTGTAGCTAATATGCGAGTGTGTTTCATGAATGGATCAATGATTGAGCATAATGGGCTAGGGATAACTTGCTTTAGTGTTGATATTTTGAAAGACTTGGTTGCTTGTTGATATGCTTGGGTATTACAATCTTCATGTCAAAACTAGACTATTGCTTTGAATCATATAAAAGTCCAAATGTCCATGCTACAAAAGAAAAGAATATGTGATGAACATGTTAGGCAGCATTCCACATCAAAAATTCTGTTTTTATCATTTACCTACTCGTGGATGAGTAGGAATTAAGCTTGGGGATGCTGATACGTCTCCAACGTATCTATAATTTTTGCTTGTTCCATGCTGTTATATTATCATTCTTAGATGTTTTACAATCATTTTATAGCAACTTTATATCTTTTTTTGGGACTAACCTATTGACATAGTGCCCAGTACTAGTGCCAGTTCCTGTTTTTTCCTTGTTTTTTACTTCGCAGAAAATCAATACCAAACGGAATCCAAATGCAGCGAAACTTTTTGGAGATTTTTTCTGGTCCAGAGGGAACAACTTGGGCCGAAGAAGTACCAGAGTGGGGCCTCGAGGGGGGCACAACCCACCTGGGCGCGCCTGGGGGCCCAGGCGCGCCCTGGTTGGTTGTGCCCACCTCGGTGGCCTCCCGCACCGCCTCTTTGCTCTATAAGTACCCCGAAAATCCAAAAACCCTAGGGGTGTCGACGAAACACAATTCCAGCCGCCGCAAGTTCCAGAAACACCAGATCCAATCTAGAGACCATCGCGGAGGGGTTCATCATCCTCATTGGTGATGTGGATATGTACTAGGGGTAGGGTCCTAAGCATGGCCCACATACCCCACCTAAAGACACCACATACAAGATTACAAGTCTACAAGGAAGATTCCGACTGGAATAAGCATAGCGTATGATCCACTCGACAGCCAGCTCACTCGGAAGCTTCTACATCCACTCGACAGAGCTGGAAGTCACTCGACCGCTGAAGATCTAAAGTCACTCTGAGAAGGGCAACAGACAGGCGGTCGGGCCGTCGCCATAATTAGCATTTATTACTTACGTTATCAGTAACGTTCTCCTTTACTCCCCACGATCGAACCCTTGGTTGCCTGGCGTTTATGAGGGGCAGCGCACTCTATATAAGCCGCCCCTCCCCTCTGGCACAAGGGTTCGCACCCCCTGTTACTTTCATACTCCACACGACAGAAAAGCTATCGCAGCACTGAGACGTAGGGCTGTTACCTCCACGAGAGGGGCCTGAACTCATACATCCTTGTGTACAATCTCACCATAGCTAGGACTCTGCCCTCTCCTTACGTACCCCCTACTTCTACTGTCAGGCTCGTTCCCACGACAGTTGGCGCCCACCATGGGGCAGGCGTCTAAGCGACTTTCGGTGAGTTTGCGTTTTTCTTCTTCATCATGTCTTCCGGTGGCGGATTGTTCGTGGGCCGCGAGATCTGTCTCGGCGCGTTCACCTTCATCGTCGACGACTCGGCATGGCTTCAGGAGGTGCCTCTGGACGTAGAGGCACTCCCGATCTGCGGGGCGACGCACTTCCGTGCAAGTTCCTGCGGCGTTCTTCTTCGGCAGCCGTCGACTCCGTATCTGTCGACTCCGGCGCTCTCCGCTGTTCGTCGCCACAAGCCATCCGGTCGCTCACGGCTCCAGCGTTGGGTGCGTCACACGGCGGCTCGTCAATCATCGATTTAGCAGGTTGCAGCTATCGAGCCCGCCGAGTCACTCCACGGCGTGTTCGACTCGGCCTTAGATCAGTCTGATGTTCCTTCCGAGTGCGAGAGCTGCGATCTCGCAGCTGAAGTTTTCATGGCGGATTCTCCTCGCGGCCCCCTGGCTATGACTTAGGTGGGGGCGAGGTTGGCGGACTGTCAGGTGATCAGCAACACAGAGATGATGAGGTTCTCCGTACGCCCATCCTTGGCACGTCTGCCGAGGCCCAGGCTTTGGAGGCCACACGTATTCGGCTCGAGGAGATGCAGAGAACACTCGACGGCCACGCCCGTCAACAACCACCTGTTGCCAGTCAACGTCAACTGATTCTGAGTGGATCTCGAAACAACATGGAGGTATTTCGTACTCCGATTCAAAATGTTGTAGCAGCGGCAAAGATTGCAGAATCAATTCAGCCATCCAGTTAAGAGGCTGGCAGAGGCATTCAGCAGATCCGAGCACTGCTTGGAGCGGCTCAGCATCAGAATTCGGCTGTTTCTCAGTCGCGCAACAGGTTACACAGTCAGTCTCCCAAGGCAGACACGATCCAGTCGGCTCGCAGCCCTGGGTCACCTCTGCGTCGCAGAAATCAAGGTTTCCGTGACAATCAGTATCAAGATCAAGGTCGTGATGAGTTTGCTCCCTGTTACCACCGTGATGACCGCCGTCGAATGCCCACCCCTCCGTGGGGAGGTTCATACGGGCCTCGGCGCTATGACGATCACCACCCGTACGGCGACGAGCGGGCCCCTGGGTTCGACGCAAGGTCCGTCCTTGTGCAGAATCGAGTCGACAGGGGCAGATTTCACAGGGATGGTTATGACAGAGATCATCCGAGTGTTACAGTGGTCTCTGGACCCGAGTGTTTTAGCAGAGCTATTCGATCTGCCGAGATTCCCCCCAACTTCAGGTTGGCCGCAGGAATTAGTAAGTTCTTTGGTGAATCAAAGCCTGAAACTTGGTTAGATGATTACAGAGTGGTGGTGCAGCTCAGTGGAGGGAATGACAATATTGCCATGAAGCATCTGTCTTTGATGTTCGATGGTTCAGCTCGAGCATGGTTGAATCAGTTGGCTCCTTCTAGCATCTATTGCTGGGAGGATCTCGCTCGAGTGTTCATCAGAACTTTTGAGGGTACCTGCAAGCGTCCTGCTGGTTTGTCTGAATTGCAGCATTGTGTGTAGAAGCCTAATGAAACATTGAGAGATTACATTCAGCGCTGGACCACTCTTCATCACATAGTAGAAAATGTTACCGAACACCAAGCCGTTTGTGCCTTCAAGGCTGGTGTTAGGTACAGAGAGCTCTATCTAAAGTTTGGTTGTACTAGAGATATATCCTTGAACAAGATGACGGAGATCGCCACTCGGTACGCCAATGGCGAAGAGGAAGACCGCCTCCGTAGCGGCAAAGGGAAGGCAGTCGATAATAGTGGCGGCGGCGGAAATTCCAATCGGAAACAGAAGCACAAAGCCGATGGATCTGCTCACGCAGAAGCGGCCGCTCTAGCAGCGCAAGGAAAAAACAAGGGAAAACCCAAAGGGCAGTTCACCCCCAAGAAGTCGAAGTCAGGAACAGATGTACTGGACATGCCGTGTGCCATCCACACGAACAAAGATGAGGAAGGGAATCTGATATTGCCCAAACATACCAATCGACAGTGCAGATTGTTGATTCAGCAGTTCAAGGAAGGTCAGTCAAGTGATAAGTCACCTGAACAAGATGAAGATGAAGAGAAGGGCGACGATTTTCCAGAAGTCAATGCCACTCTGATGATTTTTGCTGCCGTAGAGAGCAGAAGTCGACTGAAGGTCATCAACAGAGAAATCAATATGGTTGCTCCAGCCACCCCAACATACCTCAAGTGGTCTCAGACTCCCATCACCTTTGACCAGTCGGACCACCCTGCTCATGTTGCTACCCCAGGGCGGCAGGCACTGGTGGTGGATCCTGTGGTGGGAGGCACTCGACTCTGCAAGGTGCTTATGGACGGCGGGAGTGGCCTGAACATTTTGTATGCGGAGACTCTCAAAGGGATGGGCATTCTGATGTCCAGACTCAGTGAGAGCAATATGCAATTTCACGGAGTCATTCCAGGAAAGAAGGCCAAGTCACTCGGTCAAATCGCGTTGGATGTGGTTTTCGGTGACAACAAGAATTGGCGAAAAGAAAAGTTGACGTTTGAAGTAGTGGATTTCCAAAGTGCATATCATGCCATCCTTGGTCGGCCTGCCTATGCCCGTTTCATGGCCCGTCCATGTTACGTGTATCTCAAACTGAAGATGCCGGGGCCCAAAGGTGTGATCACAGTTACAGGGAATCGACAGAGAGCTGAGGAGTGTTTCCAGCAAGGTTCAAAGATCGCCGATCAGCAAATGGCTGTGGTTGAGTTGGAAGAGTACCGGAAGAATAATGATCCTGCCGACCTGCTACATTCCAAGAAGCCCGCCTCTGAATCTGCTTTTCAATTGGCAGGCGATGTGAAGCAAGTTCATATTCACCCGACAGATCCCAATGCAGCTTCGACCAACATTTTGACAACTCTTGACAGTAAATAGGAAGCCGCGCTCATCCAGTCCCTCCGTGAGAACTGGGACATCTTTGCATGGAAGCCTTCTGACATGCCGGGTGTACCCAGGGAACTGGCTGAGCACTGACTGAGAGTTGACCTAAAGTTCAAGCCCATCAAAGAACACTTACGTCGGTCAGCGGCAGAGAAGCGAAAGGCAATCGGCGAAGAGGTGGCTCGACTCCTGGCGGCTGAATTCATACGCGAGATTTACCACTCCGAGTGGCTCGCAAACGTCGTCATGGTCCCCAAGAAGGACAAGTCACTTCGCATGTGTATTAACTTCAAACATATCAATCGGGCCTGCCCGAAAGATCATTTCCCGCTCCCTCGCATCGATCAGATTGTTGACTCGACTGCAGGGTGCGAGCGTTTATCTTTTCTTGATGCTTACTCTGGTTACCATCAGATCCGTCTGTTTGGTCCTGATGAAATAAAAACGGCCTTCATCACCCCTTTCGGGTGTTTCTGTTATATCACCATGCCTTTTGGTCTAAAAAACGCATGCGCAACTTTCATGCGTATGATTCAGAAATGCCTGCTCAAATAGATCAGTCGGAATGTCGAGGCATACATGGATGATATTGTGGTCAAGTCTCGCAATGGTTCCGACCTGCTGACTGACCTTGCAGAAACTTTTGCCAATTTGAGAAAATATGATATCAAGCTCAACCCGTCTAAGTGCAGTTTCGGAGTTCCTGGTGGCAAGTTACTCGGTTTCCTTGTTTCCGAACGAGGAATCGACGTCAATCCTGAGAAAATCAGTGCCATCGTTCGAATGAAACGCCTCGAGCGTGTTCACGACGTACATAAACTCACTGGCTGCCTCGCAGCATTGAGTAGGTTTATCTCTCGTCTCGGAGAAAGGGCATTGCCTTTATATCAACTGATGAAGAAATCTGACACGTTCGAGTGGACCCCTGAAGCAGAAGCAGCGTTTGTCGACCTCAAAGCCCTGCTCTCCACCCAGCCGGTGCTTGCTGCTCCGCACAGCAAAGAACCCCTGCTTTTATACATTGCAGCCACTTCTCAGGTCGTCAGTACAGTTCTCATTGTCGAGAGAGAAGAAGAAGGAAAGGCTTACAAAGTTCAACGCCCAGTGTATTACATCTCTGAAATACTGACTCCTTCAAAGCAAAGGTATCCTCATTACCAGAAGCTTGTTTACGGCATATATCTGTCAGCGAAGAAAGTTGCGCATTATTTCCAAGATCACTCGGTTTCAGTCGTCAGTGATGCTCCATTGTCTGAGATCCTCAACAATCGTGACGCTACTGGTCGAGTGGCCAAATGGGCTATCGAACTCCTTCACTTTGATATCAAGTTTGAAGCAAAAAAGGCGATCAAGTCTCAAGCGCTTGCTGACTTCGTGGCTAAATGGATTGAACAGCAACAACCAACTCAAATCCACTCGGCACATTGGACCATGTTCTTTGACGGCTCAAAAATGCTAAATGGTTCTGGTGCTGGTGTGGTTTTGGTATCCCCGAAAGGTGATCGGCTCAGTTATGTCCTCCAGATTCACTTTGATTCCTCCAATAATGAAGCTGAATACGAGGCACTCCTCTACGGGTTGCGTATGACCATCTCACTCGGCGTCCGTCGCCTGATGGTTTACGGCGACTCAGATTTGGTGGTCAATTAGGTGATGAAGGAGTGGGACGTCAGGAGTCCCGCCATGACTGGTTACTGCAATGCAGTGAGAAAGTTAGAGAAGAAATTTGAAGGTTTGGAACTCCATCATATCCCTCGAGTAAAGAATCAAGCGGCTGATGATTTGGCAAAGATCGGCTCCACTCGGAAAGAGGTTCCCAGCAATGTGTTCCTAGAACACCTACACTCTCCTTCGGTGCAGGAAGATCCCTTCACTGAAGAGCCCCCACAAGCAGTAAGTGCCTCCAATCCGACTGAAGTTGATATTCCAGTAGTCATAGACTTGGTCATGGAGATTCTGGTGATCACGCCCGATTGGACGGTGCCATATATCGCATACATACTCAGGCAAGAACTCCCCGAAGATGAGGCTGAGGCTCGATAGATCTTCCGCAGGTCCAAAGCCTTTACTGTGATGGGCGGACAGCTCTACATAGAAAGTACAACTGGCGTAGCTCAGCGATGCATCTCTCCTGAGGAGGGTCGACTGATTCTGGAGTAAATCCACTCGGGAACTTGCGGTCACCATGCGTCCTCTCGGATGATTGTTGCCAAAGCATACCGAGCTAGTTTCTTTTGGCCACGCGCTAATGAAATGGCTAAAGAGATGGTTCGGCACTGTGAAGGGTGCCAATTCTATGCGAACTTGTCACACAAGCCTGCGTCCGCTCTCAAGACCATCCCCCTTGTCTGGCCATTTGCGGTATGGGGATTGGATATGATCGGGCCTCTCAGGACGGGTGCAAGTGGGTTCACTCATTTGCTCGTAGCAGTCGACAAGTTCACTAAGTGGATTGAGGCTAAACCCATCAAGAAGTTAGACTCGCACACGGCCATCAAATTCATAAGAGAGTTGATATTCAGATATGGAGTCCCACACAGTGTCATCACAGACAATGGTTCGAACTTTGACTCAGAAGAATTCAGACGGTTTTGTGCTAGCCAAGGCACTCGGGTGGACTACGCAGCCGTTGCTCACCCACAGTCGAATGGTCAGGCTAAGAGGGCAAATGGTCTTATCCTCCAAGGATTCAAGCCACGACTCATGAGCGACCTTGTTCATGCGGCTGGTGCCTGGGTGACTGAACTACCATCCATTTTATGGGGATTGAGGACAATTCCCAATCGGTCGACTGACCACACCCCTTTCTTCATGGTGTATGGAGCTGAAGTTGTGCTGCCGAGTGATGTCCTACACAATTCCCCCCGAGTGGAACTTTACTCGGAGGCTGAAGCAGAACAGGCATGGCAGGACGCGGTAGACCTACTGGAAGAAGAGCGGGAGATGGCCCTGACACGGTCGACTGTTTATCAGCAGAATCTTCGTCGATTCCATGCAAGACACGTCTGAAGTCAGACCTTCCAAGAAGAAGATCTCGTCCTCCGAGTGGATCAGCAACGCCCTCACAAGCTCGCTCCCGCATGGCAAGGCCCCTTCATTGTCACCAAGGTGCTAAACAATGGAGCTTACCACCTCTACAACCTCGCGAAGAAGATTGACGAGCCACGCGCGTGGAACGCGGATCTACTTCGAAAATTTTATACTTGACGAGTGGACTGTCAGGATGCAATAAGAGTATTTTAAGAGATATTTGCTTATCAAAGATATAACCCCTGTGGTTTTCTGATGATTTCCGTCGCACAAGTGCATATAACAAACTTCTCTGAGTGGCGATTGATCCTCCCACTCGGGGGCTTAGCTGCGAGCCAGTCCTCGCCTAAGTAAAAAACCGTTCCGAGTGATAACCAATGTTTCACTCAGAAACTTAGCTACGAACCAGTTTTCATCTAAGTTAAAATTTCCTCCGAGTGGCAAGCGATCCTCCCTCTCAGGGGCTTAGCTACGAGCCAGTCCTCGCCTAAGTAAAAAACCGTTCCGAGTGATAACCAATGTTTCACTCGGAAACTTAGCTACGAACCAGTTTTTGTCTAAGTTAAAAATTTCTCCGAGTGGCGAGCGATCCTCACACTCGGGGGTTAGCTGCGAGCCAGTCCTCGCCTAAGTAAAAAACCGTCCCGAGTGATAACCAATGTTTTCACTCGGAAACTTAGCTGCGAACCAGTTTTCGTCTAAGTTAAAAACTTCTCCGAGTGGCCAGCGATCCTCCCACTCGGTGGCTTAGCTGCGAGCCAGTCCTCGCCTAAGTTAAAAACCGTTCTAAGTGATAACCAATGTTTTCGCTCGGAAAATTAGCTGCGAACCAGTTTTTGTCTAAGTTAAAATCTTCGCCGAGTGGCGAGCGATCCTCCCACTCGGGGGCTTAGCTGCGAGCCAGTCCTCGCCTAAGTAAAAAACCGTCCCGAGTAATAACCAATGTTTCCACTCGGAAACTTAGCTGCGAACCAGTTTTCGTCTAAGTTAAAAACTTCGCCAAGTGGCAAGCGATCCTCTCACTCGGGGGCTTAGCTGCGAGCCAGTCCTCGCCTAAGAAAAAACCGTTCCGAATGATAATCAATGTTTTCACTCGGAAACTTAGCTACGAACCAGTTTTCGTCTTAAGTTAAAAATATCTCCGAGTGTCGAGCGATCCTCACACTCGGGGGTTTAGCTGTGAGCCAGTCCTCGCCTAAGTTAAAAACCCTTTCGAGTGATAACCAATGTTTTCACGCGGAAACTTAGCTGCGAACCAGTTTTTGTCTAAGTTAAATACATCTCCTAGTGGCGAGCGATCCTCACACTCGGGGGGCTTAGCTGCGAGCCGGTCCTCGCCTAAGTTAAAATCCGTTCCGAGTGATAACTAATGTTTTCACTCGGAAGCTTAGCTGCGAATCAGTTTTCGCCTTAGTCAAATAAACCAAGCAAAGAATTGGACAAAAGCATTCGGATAAATCCATAATTCTACGCAAACAGAAGGACTCGAACGAGTTTTTAACGGTTACACCACCACTCGGCATACCGAGGCAAATAAAAGTTTCGATTGCAAATAAAGTTTTGCTTCTCAAGCATCAGTGGGACTCGTGGGCTCGACGAAGGTATCCAGATCAATCCCATATGCGATCCGAGTGGCTGCTTCGATGAAGGTCTCCATGAAGTCTTCAAACTGGAGTTTCTTCTTGTTGGCCACTTGGAGAGCCTTCAGATTGTCCTCCTTAACCTCCTTGCAATGCACACGAACGAGTGAAAGCGCCACATCAGCGCCGTATCGAGCAGTAGATTTCTTCCATGCTTGCACTCTTTCAGGGATTTCTTCAAAGCGGGTCATCATCGACTCAAGCTCAGTCTAGAGAGTGTCTTCTGGCCATAACTCTTTGTCGATTTTCGTCAGTGCCGCCTTCAGTCGAGTGATATACCCCTGAACTTTTCCAAGACGGTAGTCGAGTCGAAGCATGTTCAAAGCCACAGCATCCCCGACAGGCGACTTAGAGGGATCCAGACCTGTCCCGATCTCTTCAGTTTCCTTGTCAAAATCCTGACAGAATTCTGCAAGAAAGGAAAGATTGATTACATCACTGTCAGTTTGAGGTCAAGAGGAGTCTCTCGACGGGAGGAAGTTACCTTCAAGCATGCCATACATCTTCTGCGCAAAGTCTCCCAAGTACTTCTCCAAACCGTCCCTTCTCTTGTTTAGCTGACCAAACTTTTTGGCCCATTCGGCATTCTCCTTCTTGAGGTTAGAGTTCTCCTCTTCCAGTTTGCTAGCTGCGGCAAATTTGTTCTCCGCAGCTTCAGCTTTCTCCCTCGCCACTTTCTGAGCGTCGGCGAGCGCTTTGTCTTTGTCTTCAAGCGCCTTCTTCATTGTATCTAAAGAAACAACATTGTTGAGTCACGCTTGGAGTCGATGATTCTCACCACGCACGTCTGCTCGAGTGAAGTCACTCGGTTCAAAGATAGAATAAAAAAGTAATGGTGCATTCGGTCGGCGAAGTTTACCTCCCGAAGCCTTCAGGTCAGCCTGCACGCGCTCCAGGTCCTTCTTGGCCACCTCCAGGTCCAGTTTAAGCTGGTTCTTCTATTTTTCCAAATTTGCGTATTGAGTTCCGAGTTCGCAACTATTATGAGATCAGCAACAAACACAATTCAGTCGACAGAAATATTCTTCCGCACCCGAATGAAAGCACAACACCAACCCAACCTTATGCAGCGTCATATCATGGTTGATGGAAAGGTCCGAACTGACAAGACCTACTTTGCTGGTTTCATGGACATCATTTCCATTTTTACATTAAGCATTTAGGAGGGAAGACTCTAAGACAAGACATCCGCTCGGCATGCCGAGTGGAGAATGTGTTTCAAACACAAAACTGGGCTCTGGGTCCAAGTTCTTAAGACTACTACCGATCGTAAACGATCAACAGCAGTCTCGGGGACTACACCCAGTGGGTGCACTCAGCGTGCCCCCACTGGAATGGTATCCACTCGGAACGGTCCGCCCGGTCCGAGTGACGGCCAAACAAAAAAAAAGACAGACTCTAAGACCCCCGCCGACTGCCCGCAGTTGACAGCGGTCTCGGGGACTACACCCAGTGGGTGCACTCAGCGTGCCCCCACTGGACCCAACCTCACTCGACCAGGCCAGACCTGTCCGAGTGACAAAAGAACAGCAAGATGCATAAGACCCCCGCCGATGTCATCAACATTCGACAGCGGTCTCGGGGACTACACCCAGTGGGTGCACTCAGCGTGCCCCCACTGGACAAATGTCCACTCGACCAGGTCAGTCCTGGCCGAGTGTCTGACAAACAACTACCACTCGACCAGGTCTGTCCTGATCGAGTGTGTGACAAGCAACTACACCTCGATAGATAGAAACACCCAGTGGGTGTAGAGTCAAATCAAGATAAATGGAAAATGAACTTACAAGCGCACTTACTCGAACGTTCACTCGAAGCACCGAGCTGGCGTCGTAAGCCAACTTGCTGGCCTCGTACGGCTCCTTCGTGTGCCGCATCATGTGCTCGTCCTGGATCATCGCCTCCTTTGCAGCTCCAGTCTGATCTTCTGGAACATGATACAGAGGAAAAACACCCAGAAGGACCGGCGCTTGAGAGACTGGCGCTTGAGGCGGATTGGCGAGCTCCACGGTCATCAGATCCGGTGCCGAAACTGGTTCAGTCAGAGGAGGAGTTGTGGGATTAACGCCTCTCTGAAGCTCGTCCTCGCCGTCATCAGTGATCTGGATGACAATCCTTGGCTCTACAGTCACCAGACAACATTTCACACAACTATCGAGTGGTCTGAGAAAAAACAATGTCGAATGGCCATATGTCGTACCTCGGCGGGAAGTAGCTGCGCCAGACGTATCCTTCTCCACGAGATCTTCCTCGGCCCGCACCGGCGACGTCACCGAGGTAGCAGCCCTAACATCCAAGTTTCACTCAATCAGCAAAAATATGAAGTTCTGCAACAAGCGAGGAGCAAGAATACTTACGTCGAAACAATCGGCATGGCAACCTTCATCCTGGGAAGAGCCTTCCGGGGCTTTACAGGGGCAACATTGGGCTGTTTTGCAACCTTTTCACTCGGTTCCAGCGTCGACATTCGATTGCGCTTCGAGCTCCTGGTGGTCGACCCCCCGGCCCGACCTTGGTCGACTGCAGGATCATGATGCTGCTTGGAGCGTCCCTCGGTGCGCGGAGGAGGTTGAACTCCGACTTCCTCGCTCTCTTCCGAGCCATCATCGCTGCCTTCACTGTCCTTGGCGTAACTGATGTTGGCGCTGTCGCCCTCGCTCTCAACTCCTTCGATGTTCTGTTCGCCATTCGGCACAGGTGAATACATGTTCGTCAACTCCTGCAAAGGTTCAAGTCAGTCAGTTGAAGACCCATTCACTCGACAAGATATATAAGCAATTGACAATGACATGACTCACCACGTTTGGCGGGTGCACAGCGGAGAAGGGCAAGATTCTCTTGAATCCTTGGGGGTTGTCACGTGCTCCAGTGATACTGCGCAGCCATTGAGCGATCGTTTCTTCTGAGACACCCTCCGGATGAGTACGAGTGGTGTCGTCGACTCCTGAGTAATGCCACATGGGGTGGTCCCGTGCCTGGAGCGGCTGGATCCATCGACCGAGGAACACCTCCAGCAGATCCAGTCCAGTCACCCCGCCACGAATCAGATTCACTACTCCATTCATCAAGATTCCTACGTTGGCCTTCTCTTCCTCAGTCACAGTCAGAGATTTGGGCACAGCGGGTCGAGCCAGTGTGAAGGGAGGAAGACCAGTCAACATATTTGGGGACGCGACATCGTTGCAATAGAACCAAGTCGACTGCCACCCCCGCACCGAGTCCAGAAAGGTTAACACTAGGAAAGCACTCCCCGTCCTCTTTTGGAGGCCCAAACCCCCACACAACTGAATGACGTTGGTCTTGCTATCACTAGACTGGGCTTTCTTGACCGACTGGGAACGGATGGTGAAAATGTGCTTGAACAAACCCCAGTGAGGGGGACAACCCAGGAAACACTCGCACATCGTCACAAATGCGGCAAGGTACGCGATAGCATTGGGAGGGAAATGATGAAGTTGAGCCCCGAAGAAATTCAAGAAACCTCGGAAGAAGGGATGAGGAGGCAGAGAAAAACCTCTCTCCAAATGAGTGGTCAGGAGGACCCGCTCGCCCTCGCGCGGCTTCGGCTCAGCTTTCGCCCCCGGCAGCCTCCACGAACCGGCCGCTACCAGGCCGTTGGCGACGAGGTTCTGGACATCCTCCTCCGTGACGGTCGATGGCAAGAAGTCGCCCTGGATCCATCCAGGCGGTGCCGCGGCTCGAGCTCCCGACGGCTTCTTCCCCTTTGACGTCTTCTTGGCGCGCTCCAACTTCGCCGTCTTATCCTTCGCCATGGTTGCGGTGGCGGGCGGATTCGAGATGGGCGGCGCGGCGACGGGACAGAGGAAGCGGAGAAGACAAGGGGGAAATGGGTGCACTGTTGCGAATCCCCACCCCCCCACGCTCTCGTTTCTTATATCCGTCGACTCGAGTCACTGACTCGTGGGCCCGCTGAATCCCTGTGTATCCTGATAACAGAGGAGGCGTGATACATGGCGTTAAAAGTGGCACGAGGATCGAGGAGTCGTGCTCCCACTTGCTCCGTTGGCTGCGTCATCCCCGCTCAGCGCGCGCTCTCCAAAATTTTGTATCCCATGAAATACGGACCAGGCGAAGCATCCTGTCACATCTGAAGATCCTGCTGGCCACTCGGACTGGAACTTGCATCCAAATTCACTCAGAAGAACTGAAAAGTTGAATAGATCAAGGCAATTGCTAGAAGGTCCAGTCATCACAGGCGGCAGTAAAATTTCGATGCTCATTCGGAACGTTGAATTTGGCAGAACCTGCACTGTCCCTTTCCCACTCGAACCCTGATCCATTCAGGGGCTAATGATGTGGATATGTACTAGGGGTAGGGTCCTAAGCATGGCCCACATACCCCACCTAAAGACACCACATACAAGATTACAAGACTACAAGGAAGATTCTGACTGGAATAAGCATAGCGCATGATCCACTCGATAGCCAGCTCACTCGGAAGCTTCTACATCCACTCGACAGAGCTGGAAGTCACTCGACCACTGAAGATCTAAAGTCACTCTGAGAAGGGCAACAGACAGGTGGTCAGGCCATTGCCATAATTAGCATTTATTACTTATGCTATCAGTAACGTTCTCCTTTACTCCCCACGATCGAACCCTTGGTTGCCTGGCGTTTATGAGGGGCAGCGCACTCTGTATAAGCCGCCCCTCCCCTCTGGCACAAGGGTTCGCACCCCCTATTACTTTCATACTCCACACGACAGAAAAGCTCCCGCAGCACTGAGACGTAGGGCTGTTACCTCCACGAGAGGGGCCTGAACTCATACATCCGTGTGTACAATCTCGCCGTAGCTAGGACTCTGCCCTCTCCTTACCTACCCCCTACTTCTACTGTCAGGCTCGTTCCCACGACAATTGGTGCCTCTCCGATGATGCGTGAGTAGTTCATTGTAGACCTTCGGGTCCGTAGTAAGTAGCTAGATGGCTTCCTCTCTCTCTTTTGATTCTCAATACAATGGTCTCTTGGAGATCTATTTATTGTAAATCTTTTTGCGGTGTGTTTGTTGGGATCCGATGAACTTTGAGTTTATGATCAGATTTATTTTATCCATGAAAGTTATTTGAGCTTTGATCTCTTATATGCATGATTTCTTATAGCCTTGTATTTCTTCTTTGAATCTTTGGGTTAGTTAGGCCGACTAGATCGATTTTTCTTGCCATGGGAAGAGGTGCTTTGTGATGGGTTCGATCTTACGGTGCTCAATCCCAGTGACAGAAGGGGACATGACACGTATGTATCATTGCTATTAAGGATAACAAGATGGGGTCTATTCCTACATGAATAGATCTTGTCTACATCATGTCATCGTTCTTATTGCATTACTCCATTTCTCCATGAACTTAATACACTAGATGCATGCTGGATAGCGGTTGATGTGTGGAGTAATAGTAGTAGATGCAGGCAGGAGTCGGTCTACTAATCTTGGACGTGATGCCTATACAATGATCATTGCATGGATATTGTCATGATTATTTGAAGTTCTATCAATTACCCAACAGTAATTTGTTTACCCGCCGTATGCTATTTTTCTCGAGAGAAGCCACTAGTGAAATCTACGGCCCTCGGGTCTATTCTTCCTCATATTTGCTTTCCGATCTATTATTTGCCGCTTTTATTTTCAGATCTATTATACCAAAAACCCAAAAATACCTTGTTGCACTTTTTTGCTATTTATTTTATTTCACGTTTTATCGAGATCTATTTATCTAATCTATCACAATTTTTATCCCGTCAACGTGCGAATTTCTGGCACCGTTACCCATAGAGGGATTGACAACCCCTCCTAATCGTCGGGTTGCAAGTATTTGTTATTTGTGTGCAGGTACCGTTTACATAGTGTTGCTTGGTTCTCCTACTGGATTGATACCTTGGTTTCATAACTGAGGGAAATACCTACCGTAGCTGTGCTGCATCATCCCTTCCTCTTTGGGGAAATACCGACGTAGTTCAAAGCGACATCATTATGATCCGTAAGCCCCGGAGTGACAGTATTCGGGATACTTTCCGGTGATGACCGTAGTTTGAGGAGTTCATGTATTCACTATGTGCTAATGCTTTGTTCCGGTTCTCTATGGACCCCGCTGCCACGGGAAGGTAGGACAAAAGATGTCATGCAAGTTCTTTCCATATGCACGTATGACTATTTACGGAATACATGCCTACATTATATTTATGAACTGGAGCTAGTGCCGTATCGCCCTATGTTATGACTGTTATATGATGAATATCATCCAACGAATTCACCGATCCAATGCCTACGAATTTTCCACATATTGTTTCTGCTAAGTTATTACTGTTGTTGCTACTGTTATACTTGCTACAAAACTATTGCTATCACTGTTACCGTTACCGCTACTGTTACTACTACTATAAAAACTATCATATCACTTTGCTACTGATCATCTTGCTGCAGATAATTAAACTCCAGGTGTGGTTGAATTGACAACTCAGCTAATAATACTTGCAAATATTCTTTGGCTCCCCTTGTGTCGAATCTATAAATTTGGGTTGAATACTCTACCCTCGAAAACTGTTGCGATCCCCTATATTTGTGGGTTATCATTTACACAAGATTGATATATGAATTTCCTCTGTTGTCCTAATTTTTTCATAAATTTTGGAGTTACAGAAGTATGACTATAATTCTGGTCTTTACAGACTGTTTTGTTTTTGACAGATTCTGTTTTTGATGTGTTGTTTGCTTATTTTGATGAATCTATGGGTAGTATCGGGGGGTATGAGCAATGTAGAAGTTAGAATATAGTAGATATAATGCAAATATAAAATTGGAATGAGTTCACAACAGTACCTAAAAGTAGAGATTTGTTTTATCATACTAACGGATCTCACGAGTTTTTTGTTGAGTTTTGTGTTGTGAAGTTTTCAAGTTTTGGGTGAAGTTTCGATGGACTACGGAATAAGGAGTGGCAAGAGCCTAAGCTTGGGGATGCCCAAGGCACCCCAAGGTAATATTCAAGGACAACCAAGCATCTAAGCTTGGGGATGCCCCAGATGGCATCCCCTCTTTTGTCTTCAATCCCTCGGTAAAATTACTTGAGGCTATATTTTTATTCACCACATGATATGTGTTTTCCTTGGAGCGTCTTGTATTATATGAGTCTTTGCTTTTTAGTTTGCCACAATCATCCTTGCTGTACACACCTTTTGAGAGGGACACACATTAATCGTGAATTTAGAATACTCTATGTGCTTCACTTATATCTTTTGAGCTAGGTAGTTGCTCTAGTGCTTCACTTATATCTTTTTAGAGCACGGCGGTGGTTTTATTTTGAAGAAATTAATAAACTCTCATGCTTCACTTATATTATTTTGAGAGTCTTAAAAATAGTATGGCAATTTGCTTAGGTTATGAATTTAGTCCTAATATGATGGGTATTCAAGAGGGATATAATAAAAACTTTCATGTAGATCATTGAATATATGAGAAGTTTGATTCCCTGCAATTGTTTTGAGATATAAAAATGGTGATATTAGAGTCATGCTAGTTGGTAATTGTGGGTTAATAGAAATACTTGTGTTAAGGTTTGTGATTCCCGAAGCATGCACGTATGGTCTCTCGTTATGTGATGAAGTTGGAGCATGATTTATTTTTTATTGTCTTCCTTATGAGTGGCGGTTGGGGACAAGCGATGGACTTTTCCTACCAATCAATCCCCCTAGGAGCATGCGTATTAGTACTTTGTTTCGAGGGCTAATAAATTTTTGCAATAAGTATGTGAGTTCTTTATGACTAATGTTGAGTCCATGGATTATACGCACTCTCACCCTTCCACCTTTGCTAGCCACTCTAGTACCGTGCAACTTTCGCCGATGCATTAAACAACTTATATCTTTCCTCAAAATAGCCACCATACCTACCTATTATGGCATTTTCATAGCCATTCCGAGATATATTGCCATGCAACTTCCACCGTTTCGTTTTATTATGACACATACCATCATTGTCATATTGCATTGCATGATCATATAGTTGACATAGTATTTGTGGCTTGGCCACCGTTCATATTTTTTATACATGTCACGCTAGATCATTGCACATCCCGGTACACCGCCGAAGGCATTCATATAGAGTCACATCCTTCTTCTAGTATCGAGTTGTAATTCTTGAGTTGGAAGTAAATAAAAGTGTGATGATCGTCATTATTAGAGCATTGTCCCATGTGAGGTAAGGATGATGGAGACTATGATTCCCCCACAAGTCGGGATGAGACTCCAAACTTAAAATAAAATGAGGCCAAAGATCCCAAACATATTTTAAAAAAGAGGCCAAAGAGCCCAAAATAAAAAAAAGAGGAAAAATGAGAGAAAGAGAGAAGGGACAATGTTACTATCCTTTTTCCACACTTGTGCTTCAAAGTAGCACCATGTTCTTCATATAGAGAGTCTCCTATGTTGTCACTTTCATATATTACTAGTGGGAATTTTTCATTATAGAACTTGGCTTGTATATTCCAATGATGGGCTTCCTCAAAATTGCCCTAGGTCTTCGTGAGCAAGCGAGTTGGATGCACACCCACTTAGTTTTCTTTTGAGCTTTCATACAATTATAGCTCTAGTGCATCTGTTGCATGGCAATCCCTACTCACTTGCACCAATATCAATTGATGGGCATCTCCATAGCCTATTAATTTGCCTAGTTGGTGTGAGAATTTCTCTGTCCTTTTTTGTCTACTACCACCTTCATTCTATTCCACCCATAGTGCTATATCCATGGCTCACGCTCATGTACTGCGTGAAAGTTGAAAAGGCTTTAGAACGTTAAAAGTATGAAACAATTGCTTGGCTTGTCATCGGGGTTGTGCATGATAAATACTTTGTGTGATGAAGATAGAGCATGACAAGACTATATGATTTTGTAGGGATAACTTTCTTTAGACATGATATTTTGAAAAGCCATGATTGCTTTATTAGTATGCTTGAAGTATTATTGTTTTTATGTCAATATTAAACTTTTGTTTTGAATCTTATGGATCTGAATATTCATGCCACAATAAGAAAGATTACTTGATAAACATGTTAGGTAGCATTCCACATCAAAAATTCTGTTTTTATCATTTACCTACTCGAGGATGAACAGGAATTAAGCTTGGGGGTGCTTGATACGTCTCCAATGTATCTATAACTTTTGATTGTTCCATGCTATTATATTATCCATCTTGGATGTTTTATATGCATAAATATGCTATTTTATATCATTTTTTGGGACTAACCTATTAACCTAGTGATTGGTGCCAGTTGCTGTTTTTCCTTGTTTTTGTCTTTTATAGAAAATCAATAACAAACGGAGTCCAAAAGGAATGAAACTTTTTGATGATTTTTCTTGGACCAGAAGACAACCACGAAGCTTCAGGAGGAGGCTAGAGGAGCCACGAGAGGGCCACAGCCCTAGAGGCGCATCCTAGGGGGCGCGCCCCCAGGCTTCTAGGCCCCACGGGACTCCCCTAACCCAAATTCCAGCTCTATAAATACCCAAATATTTCCCCGTATACCAGAGGGCACACCAAAAATACTTTTCCACCGCCGCAAGCTTCTGTTCTCATGAGATCCCATCTTGGGGCCTTTTCTGGCACTCTGCCGGAGGGGGATTCGATCACGGAGGGCCTCTACACCAACCTTGCTGCCCTTCCAATGATGTGTGAGTAGTTTACCACAGACCTACGGGTCCATAGCTAGTAGCTAGATGGCTTCTTCTCTCTCTTTGATCTTTAATACAATGTTCTCATCGATGTTCTTGGAGTTCTATTTGATGTAATCTTCTTTTGCGGTGTATTTGTTGAGATCCAATGAATTGTGGGTTTATGATCAGATTATCTATGAATATTATTTGAGTCTTCTCTGAACTCTTTTATGCATGATTAAGATAGCTTTGTATTTATCTGCGATCTATTGATTTGTTTTGGCCAACTAGATTGATCTATCTTCCAATGGGAAAGGTGCTTTGTTTTGGGTTCAATCTTGCGGTGTCCTCACCCAGTGACAGTAGGGGTAGCGAGGCACATATTTGTATTGTTGCCATTAAGGATAAAAAGATGGGGTTTTTACCATATTGCTTGGATCTATCCTCTACATCATGTCATCTTGCTTCAGGCGTTACTCCATTCTTGATAATTTAATACACTAGATGCATGCTGGATAGCGGTCGATGTGTCGAGTAATAGTAGTAGATGCAGGCAGGAGTCGGTCTACTTGTCACGGACGTGATGCCTATGTTCATGATCATTGACTTGGATATCGTCATAACTATGCGCTTTTCTATCAATTGCTCAATAGTAATTTGTTTACCCATTGTATGTTTCTTTCAAGAGAGAAGCCTCTAGTGAAACCTATGGCCCCCGGGTCTATTTTTATCATATTATTTTCAGATCTATAAAACCAAAAACCCAAAAATACCTTGCTGCAATTTATTATCTTTACATTATTTTACACTTTTACTTATCTTTTATATCAATCTCTATCAGATCTCACCCTTGCTAGTGACCGTGAAGGGATTGACAACCCCTTTTTCGCGTTGTGTGAAAGTGTTTGTTAGTTTGTGCAGGTGCATCTATTGGGGACTTGTGTGTTCCTCCTATTGGATTAATACCTAGGTTCTTAACTGAGGGAAATACTTATCTCTACTTTGCTACATCACCCTTTCCTCTTCATGGGAAAAATCAACGCAAGCTGAAGAAGTAGCATCCACCTCAATACCTCGTTCAGAAATTTTATGCCCCAAGACAATACCTTCATTCACCATAAGGTGGCACTTCTCCAATTCAAGACAAGATTAGTTTGTTCACATCTCTGCAAAAATCGATCAAGGTTGCTTAAGCAATCATCAAAAGAAGTTCCATAAATGGAAAAATCATCCATGAAAACCTCAACAATCATTTCACAAAAGTCAGAGAATATAGCAGTCATACATCTTTGAAAGGTAGTAGGTGCATTGCATAAACCAAACGGCATACATCTATAAGCATAAGTTCCAAAAGGACAAGTAATGGTAGTTTTCTCTTGATTAGGTTGTGATACAGGTATTTGAGAGAAACCAGAATATCCATCGAGAAAGCAAAAGTGTGTGTGCTTAGATAATCTTTCTAACATTTGATCAATGAAAGGCAATGGGTAATGATCTTTTCTCGTGGCTTTATTTAATTTTCTGAAATCAATTACCATTCTATAGCCAGTCACAATTCTTTCTGGGATAAGTTCATTTTTATCATTAAGAACAACAGTGAACACAATGAACATGACTTACCCATTGTCGGGGGGATGTACCCCGGGTAGCCTCATCCGCACCCCCTAACATTTCAAGACATCGGGGAGCCCCTCATGCTGACTAGCCACATGGCCGGCTCCCTAGGCCGGTTAGGACCACGCGGCCGGCTTCCAGAAGACGGCGCTCTCATAGAAGGCGGCTTTGGGGGAGGGCCGGCTCCCAGCAGCCGGCCCCTCCCCCTCGGAGTCTGCACTCACCCACCATGACGAGACGGGGCATGGCTACAGTGCCGCCTGCTCCCCGAATCCCGGAGGGGCGTGGCTACAGTACGCGCTAACCAAGTGGCTACCTACCCGCACGGCGTGGGACTGTAGCCATACGGCGCCTGACGCGGCCCTCGTCAGCAAGGACCATGCTACAGCAAAAGGCAATCTGCATGGCCCGCAGGCGGCGGGCCCTACCTGTCGGCCGGATTCTCGGCAGCCGATGGGGCCCTCCAGAGGCGGGCCCCAGCAGCCGGCGGAGAACCCGGCGACCTTAGACACTAATAACCGGGTCCTACACCTGGCCGTATTACCATTGTACCCCTGGGGGTCGGCCTATAAGACCCCCCCGGGCTCACCCATGCAAAGGGTTCAGCTCTCATTCCACACACACACCATAGCAAGGAGAAGAGGGAGAACTCTACCCTTCTTCCTCCACTAGCGACACAGCTCTAGGAGCAACACCTGTATACTCTTGATCATAGTCATCTCAGCAGGACTAGGGGTGTTATCTCTCCGGAGAGCCCCGAACCTGGGTACGTCTCGTGTGCCCACGAGCTCGTGCTCACTCTCGCTTCCGGAACCTGACGACGTCCTTATGGCTCCACCCATGATAAGTCACCCCCTGGCATCTGCCGTGAGATTACCACGACAGTTGGCGCCCACCGTGGGGCTGTCCACGGCGTCGGCCGGAGTTGTGTTCCGGACAGGAACCACCCTTTCCTCCGGCGAGTGCGTCGCGTCTGGCCTGATCAACCAGCGGAATGCGTTTGTTTGTGCTTGCACCGGCGCATCACCCGACGCGGGAGCCGTCTGCCCGGCGAGCTGCCTCATCGACCTCTTTGGGAAGCTCGGCCTCTCCGATGCGGTTGCCACCGACGGGTACCCCGGCGACGTGGTGATCATCGACGACCTGCTCCCTCCTGTCGCTAGAGATGCCTCTGCCGGCGCGCTCGACGCTGGCGTCTTCGTGGAGGTGATGGTCACTGGCGACAGCCAGCACACTGGCGGGGCCACCAGGGACCCATTGTGAGCAGCAATGCGGGACCTGGCTGCTCTCGTCGGTGTCGACGTCGACCCGATGGCGCTAGAAGAAATCCGCGTCAAGCTCCTCAACAACGCCACCAAGATGGCGGCCATGAAGCTCCGCGCTGAGGCTAACCAGCGTGAGATTGACCGCATAGCGGGCGGCACGCCGGCTGCAGGCGAGCCCAGCCGAGCCGGCGCTGTCCGGCAACGCGGCCTGGCCATCGCTAAAATGCTGGGAGTCGGATGTCTGATTTACGACACCCCTGTGCAGAACCTGCGCGCCGCGCAGGCGGCGGCAGAAGAACTCGAGACCCTGGAGGGCGACGAGCGGCACAGCCAACTGGAGCGCCTCCAGGAGCTCCTCAACTCTATGAACCCGCAGCAAGACGCGTGCAACCGCATGGTGGCGGCCGGCCTGCAGGCCGACCACCCGGAAGGAAACCTTCCACCCCGCCGCGAGAATGGAGCGACCTCCCGGTCCCCTAGTGGCGGCGGCCGCGGCCGCGGCCGGCGGAACCCGGAGCCGGCACTCTCATGAGACGGTTGTGGGCAGCCAGCAAATTCCTCCAAGGACGGAGGGCCGGCGCCAACAGGATGAACATCCGCCTCCCCCCCCCCCCCGCGCGCGCGCGTAGGGAGAGGCCGGCTTCTCCGGCCGGTTGACCACCCAACTTTGGGGGGCCGGCTAGGCCCCCGTGAAGCAGTCGGCGAGAATGACGCTCGTCGCCGGATCGAGCAGCTGGCTCGGTCCCTGGGAATGGAGGATGAGGATATAGTTGGCCCGGCCTGCTTCGGCCCCCGCATCCGCGACGAGCCCTTCCCCAAAGGATTCTCGCTTCCTTGCGACACTCCCAAGTACAACGGCACCTTGAAGCCGGAAGATTGGTCGACCGACTATGCCACATCAGTCAGCATAGCGAACGGCAACAAGCATGTTGCCGTGAGGTATGTTCCTCTCATGTTGCTGGGCATGGCCCGGACATGGCTGAACAACCTCAAGGCCAACAGCATCAACAGTTGGCTGGACTTCAGCGAAGTCTTCGTGCGCAACTTCAACAGCACCTAAAAGCGGCCCCCCAAGCCTCGCCAGCTCTCCATGTGCATTCAGGGCCCGAACGAGTCCACTCGCGACTACCTGATGCGATGGGCCGAGTTGCGCAACTCCTGCGAGGGGGTGCACGAGGTGCAGGCCATCGAGTACTTCACCTCCGGGTGCAGAGAGGGCACCTTGCTCAAACACAAGCTTCTGTGCGACGAGCCGGCTACCTTGGACGAGCTCCTAGTTGTGGCAGACAAGTACGCCACGGCCGACTCTTCCATGAAGACGGAGATCCGGATCGACGCGTCCGGGAAGGTGATCCCGCCGGCTTCTCCGGCGCCGGCTGGTGACTCCAACCGGCGTCAGCAGCCGAACGACAACTAGCGCAAGGCCCAACAGCCGGCAGGTGGCAACCGTCGAGGACCAACAGCCAGCAGGTCAACTCGGCCCCAAGTGTCCGTGGGGCAGCAAGGGTGCCTGGCAGCCGGCCTTCTGCTTTGAGTAGGCCCTCGACGCTCCTTGCAAGTTCCATAGCGGCGCGAAGCCATCCAACCATACAACCCGGCAGTGCAACTGGTTCACCCGAATCACTAAGGGTGAGGGCTTGTCGCCTCCTCCAGCCGGCCCGGCGACTCCGGCTCCTCAGTAGCTGGCCCGCCCTGTCGGCATGCTCCAAGATGAATTCCCCAACAAGAACGCCACTTACGTCGTCTTCACAAGTGAAGCCGACGACAAGCACAGTCGGCGTCGACAGCATCACGAGGTGAATGCTGTTATTCCTGAGGTCCCCCAATTCATGCACTGGTCCGAGAGGCCCATCACCTGGAGCTCAGATGACCATCCGGCCGTGATGCCTTCGTCGGGTGCTTATGCCTTGGTGCTGGACTCCACCTTCTCAACCGAGAGGCGGATGTGTCGCTTCTCCCGAGTCCTGATAGACGGCGGCAGCAGCATCAACATCCTCTACCGCGATACCATGGAAAAGCTGGGCATCAAGGAGAAGCAACTCCAGCCCAGCCGGACCGTGTTCCATGGCATCGTCCCTGGGCTTTCCTGCTCTCCAATCGGCAAGATCAAGATCGACGTCCTGTTCGACGACAAGACCCACTTCCGCCGTGAGCCTATCTGGTTCGACGTGGTCGACTTGGACAGCCCCTACTACGCGCTCTTGGGCCGGCCAGCGATGGCCAAATTCATGATGGTTCCGCACTATGCATACCTGAAGATGAAGATGCCGGGTCCCAAGGGCATTATCACCATTGCCGGCGACTACAAGAAGTCGCTCGAGTGCACCGCAGCCGGCTCCCGGTTGGCCGAGTCCCTCGTCATCTCCAAAGAGAAGTGCCTCCTTGACCGGGCTGTAGCCATGGCCAGCGAGCAACCGGCCATGCCGACTAACCCCAAGGTAGCCGAAGGCGAGGGCTCCTTCCAGCCGGCTAAGGAAACCAAGAAGATCATCTTAGACCCGGCGCACCCAGAGCAGTATGCTGTCGGGGGGTCCAACCTCAACAGCAAATAGGAAAGTGAGCTCGTCGACTTCCTCCGTGAGAATCGGGATATCTTTGCATGGTCCCCCAAGGACATGCCGGGTGTTCCGAGGGAGTTCGCCGAGCACAAGCTGCATCTGCGGCCGGATGCTAAGCCGGTCAAGCAACCCCTCCGCCGCCTATTAGAAGAGAAGAGAAGGATCGTTGGTGAAGAGATCGCCTGGCTTCTGGCAGCCGGCTTCATCATGGAAGTATTCTACCCGGACTGGCTTGCCAACCCAGTCCTCGTCTTGAAGAAAAACAACAAGTGGCGCATGTGTATCGACTACACGAGCCTGAACAAGGCCTGCCCCAAGGATCCATTTGCCTTGCCCCGGATTGATCAAGTGATCAACTCCACGGCCGGCTGCGAGCTGCTGTCCTTTTTGGACGCCTATTCTAGCTACCACCAGATCAAGCTGGACCCGATTGATCAACTGAAGACCGCCTTCATCACCCCTTTCGGCGCGTTCTGCTACATCACCATGACGTTCGACTTGAGGAATGTCAGCGCCACCTTCCAACGCTACATGCAGAAGTGCCTCCTGCGACAACTCGGCAGGAATGCCCATGTCTACGTGGACGACATAGCGGTGAAGACGGAGAAGCACGACACCCTTTTGGAGGATCTCAAGGAAACCTTCGCCAACTTGCGCCATTTTCAAATCAAGCTCAACCCGGAGAAGTGTGTTTTCGGAGTGCCAGCCAGCCAGCTCCTTGGCTTCCTTGTTTCTGAGCGCGGGATAAAGTGCAACCCCGTGAAGATCAAGGCCATTGAGCGGATGAAGAAACCGACCAAGCTGCGGGACGTCCAGAAGTTCACCGGGTGCCTGGCGTCTCTCAGCCGGTTCATCAGCCGGCTGGGTGAGAAGGCCCTCCCTCTGTACCAACTGATGAAGAAGACCAAGTGCTTCGAGTGGAGCGACCAGGCAGACGAGGCATTCCTCCAGCTCAAGCGGATGCTATCCGTGCCGCCTATTCTGGCCGCCCCGACTGCCAAAGAACCATTGCTCCTCTACATCGCCGCCTCCAACCGGGTCGTCAGCACGGTGATCGCTGTCGAACACCCAGAAGCTGGCAGGGCGCAGCCGGTCCACAGGCTGGTCTATTACTTGAGCGAGGTGCTGTCCGCCTCCAAGCAGAACTACCCCCACTACCAGAAGATGTGCTATGGCATGTACTTTGCCGCCAAGAAGCTGAAGCAGTACTTTCAGGAGCACTCCATCACGGTCATCTGCACCGCTCCTCTCGCCGAGATCATTGGCAACCGAGATGCCTCGGGCCGGGTGGCCAAGTGGGCCATCAAGTTGGCTCCCCTCACCATCCTCTACCAGCCTCGTACCGCCATCAAGTCCCAAGCGCTGGCCGACTTCCTTGTCGACTGGGCTGAGACCCAGTACCTGCCGCCAGCACCGGATTCCACACATTGGCGGATGCACTTCGACGGCTCCAAGATGCGCACCAGCTTGGGAGCCGGCATCGCCCTCACCTCTCCCAAAGGTGACAAGCTGAAGTACATGTTGCAGATCCACTTCGCCGCCTCCAACAACATAGCCGAGTACGAGGCACCCGTCCATGGGCTCTGGCTGGCCAAGGAGATCGGCATCCGCCGCATCCTGTGCTACGACGACTCGGACTTTTACTGGAATAACTCAACCCTGACTCAAGATGGCTGAAAAGCAGCTCAGAGCATGAGACGGTGTCGATAAAAAGAAAGTAGCAACTCCCTAAGACGGCCGAAAAACAGCTCAGAGCATAGGGTCATTGCAACGAAGAGAAATTCAACAGCTGCCCGAGACGGCCGAAAAGCAGCTCAGAACACGGACAGTTGTTGACAAGAGAAATAAAAATCGGCATCTACCCCGGACGGCTGGAAACAGCTCAGAACACAGGCGTGGTGCCGTTACCAAAGAAAAACAGGCAAGGGTTCATCCATGTTCCATACAGCTCACTATTATGCATACAGGTATGAGCATAATAATTTGAACATATCGGAGATAACACAGAGCAATGCTATAGGGCATATATCAAATTGTCGGCTTGCTCCATAGGTTGTTGGTCATCACACTGAAGTGTATAACTGGCATTCTTTTCTTCTTACATGGCTCATGCAATAGTCAGATCCTCACCGGGCTGGCATCATTGTATGGGTAACCCATATGGCCTTGGTAGCATGTCCGCCATATCTATGGAAACATGTGTGGCTGGCCACTTAATTCCCAAGGCAAGCTTGTGTCCTGACAGATTTTTGCCTTCGGACCAACTGTTGCGGATCTGACCCTTGCATCGGAAGATGTCCATGTCTTGTGTCGAGGAAGACACCTGAATCCTTGAGGTTACTGCTGTCGGTTACTTGTTGTATGCAACAGAGTATTCGGCTATCCTTCTTGTTGTACACTAAGCACATAGCTCATGCTGGCTTGCTTCCAAGACATAGCAGGGTTCAAATTGTACTCATAGCAGACTCAAACCATGTATATATGGACCATACCTTTGGCACAGAATGCACTGTGTATCATGTACACATCTTTGCCTTCTTGCTGATGCGATCATTATTGCTGTGGAAATTGCACTGATGTATACTTGATGCTGATAACCAATCCGGTATGGATATCATTTGTATTCAGGCCCGATATTCCCGATATAACATAGTATGCTGAAGGTTTCATATTGCTGAGCTTCCAGATGGCTGTCTCTTCACTAACTCTTTAGGTTCAGGGTCGGTGAGCAACTTCCTTAAGGGGAAAATAAGGTAACACCAAGGGCCCAAATAAAAGAAACGACTAAAACAAAAGCACACAAGGCAGCAAGATCACACACACAAGCAATATCACATTCTGCAACTATTCATAGCAATAACATGCATTCCTACTTAAGTACACAAATCTCGTAAGAACTCCGGTATTACGGTCTAACATGTTGTGGCGATGTGCACGAAAGTGAATCAATGTGTGGAAGAAAATTGGTGTAAACAAGGCTACACCAGATACGGACTTAACACGGATGAAACCGGTGGCGAGGACGAACTTGGTGATCAGGGGTCGGAACACTAAAGCTACGACCACATTATCATCAAGCGTACGGAATAAAACTGTACACATCCAAAGAATAGGTGGCGGAATGAGTTAGTGGTGGAGAGAAAAGCTTGCAGGCATTGCCCTTTTCTGATAACAAGGATCAGTAAGGGTTGCCAAAGCGGCTAGTGGAATGGCACGATTCGGGATAGAACTTGTCTATCACCGAAACGATAGAAGTGGCTGAAGAGAATAAGTTGGTGTGGTACCGGTGCATCAATCCGACAAGGAATCGACACCACCAAGCACCTTGGCATCACTCCGCTGGGACGAAGATGACACCACACCAAGGAACCAATATGCAAACTGGAGAGCGCAGGTAGGGAATCGAAACTGATGCCACCTACACTCACCAGATCCATCATTAGTAATAAAATATCTAGTCTATATGCATGCTATGCACAAACAAATGCAACAAACAAGTGCAGCAAACCAACTAGATCCTATACTACTGGTTACTAACGCTCGCGCCTGGACCGCACGTCCTATAGCCAGACCTGCTCTGATACCAACTTCTATGGCACCCAGGCTCAGAGTAAACTGGAACGCCCCGTATTCCAGCCCAAGGACAAGTCTTTTGGAATACGGCACTGTTGGCATAGAACAAATCAGCTCTTTATTACTATGGATATGGTTACAAAGGGTACATGGATTACATCGGCACGGCGACACTACGCCTGCCCGGGGTAGCTCTATGCTAACAGCGGAGTAACTCTCTCGGCAGCGGAACAGCGATGGCGGTGATGGACTCCACTCCACAGGGACTCTGGCTAGAACGCATATCCTAGATCGCAAGCACAGGATCCTCGGCAAGCAAGCAATCACGGTATGACCTGCAAACTGGCATGACACGCCAGGTGAGTACTTTGAATGTACTCGCAAGCTCACAGCAACCATCAGCATTAAAGCAAGACAACATCATAGCAATCCAAAATTAACCAGCATGGTTATCTAGCAAGGTAGCTACTGAAATGACTGCAGTAAGGTAAAGCGTATTAAATCCATACTCCAAATAATCTCAGGCTCCAATCTGAACCTGTACCAAGTCCAATTCCCAAGCATGTGGTTATCCGACCACCCAACTCACAGCCATCCCATGGCTAACATATCAAATACCTGATTTCATCTGCACGACAAGTCTGACAAACTTACTCTCCTCCGGGTTGTCTCACAATCCTCAGAATACTCATACTCCACCGAGTACTTCCGATCTGACGAGTTCTTCCATCATTATCACTACTATGGTTAACCACCTACTGAGGTCTGGACGGACTGTCCAATACCGTGGACACGGCTATTCGAATAGATTTTACACTCTGCAGAGGTTGCGCACTTTACCCACACTATGGAGCACTGACCTCGTGATCCCATTCGGGTGGACCAGCGTTGCTCCAACGAAACCTGCCTGACCCGTGACTCTCCCATCGTACCACCGGCAATCGCACTCCCTCGGAGTCAAGCCTTGGGTGGCCCCTTGTCACCTCGTGACACCTGCCACCGTCGTGGCCAAACTATACTGTCCCAAATGGGGACGCCAGCACAAAACTCAACTGGGCTCACAAGGTTATCGCCGCCTACCGGGCCAGGGTAGCGCGCACGCATAACCTTCCCTGTCGGGCGGTACCGGTGAAAGAGCACGCGATCAGACCAAGTCAAGGCCGTCCCATACCGGCAAATGTGGTTGCACGGATAAGTCCGGACAGGTGACTCAAGGTCAACCATGAAATATCTAATCCTCGAACAATCTCTGTCATGGCTGACACTCCAATATCATAGCAATCCAAAAACCAATATGCTTAAGCCACTGCTACTAATTCTTTTCTATGAACTGCCGGATGAACTCCAAAATAATCATAGACAGTGATCTCAACATCACAGTATCAACAAGTGGGTAAGCTACTAGTCACTAATAATCCAGTACTCAACATGGTAGTCACCTATCCGAAAATTAACTCGAATATTGCATAATCCAATCCATTTCACAGCTACTCATACTTGCCGATAAAGTAAATATTCAAACTATGACATTGCAATGTGATGATGCAGACAAGAGTTGTGGCTTGCCTGGGGATGAAGGAATCATCGGGAAGGAGTGCGGAGAGTCCGCGGAAACGATCCCCGGAAACAGTTTTCTCTCGGAGGAGGCTGTTTACGGACAAGGGCAAAATGGTCATTTCCACTGTGTCAACACATAGCGAAAATGATACCAACACGACGGGCTCGACGAGACGAAGACGTGGGCATTGGATTCACCTGATTCGGAGTTACGGTTGCGGAGTTATGAGGTGGAGAAGATCAGGGACTAATCTGTGAAAAGATCCTCACAAACAGGTCCCTGGTGGTTAAAAGAAGAAAGCGTATTTCTGGAAAGTACGCTTCCCATAAGAGAAAACGTATTTGGTCCCGAAGAAGCACCAAAGTGCGCTTTCATCAAACGGAAACGCATTTCCCCGAAGTACGTCTCCACTTGAAATATGGCGGGCCCGGGGTTGACTTTGCCGTGAGGCTTACAAGCGGGCCCCGCTTACCCCTCTCTCTCCTCTTGCTGGTTTTCTTCCAGCTCCCGATTAGAACAGGGGAGAGACGAGGCAGCGGCGAGTCTGGCGCCGGCTCCGGCGACTCAGGCCATCCCCGGCGAGGGCGCGGGCACCGGCAGACTCGGGGAAGGACGCCGCATTCGTCCAGGGCAATAGCAGCGCCGGGGAGGGGCGGGAACGATGGCGGCTTGCGGCACCATAGAGCAGCGGAGGACGGCGGCCGGACGAGGGGGCAATGGCCTTGGGCACCCCGGCGACGCACGATGAGGCGGGGCGGGCTCGTCGGACTACGGGAGTTGCCCCGGTGGTGAAGGGAGGAGGGTTGGGGCTACGGGTAGCTCCAATTTGGGCACGGGATGGCGGCGGCCATGGTGATGGTGGTGGTCGGAGAGAGGTTCTCCGGCTCGGGGAAAAAGTGGGGCGGGGTCCTGGGAACGAGGGGAGGCCCATGGTGAGCTTGGGAGGGCTCGGGGCAGCCTATTTATAGGCGAGCGACGAGGAGACCGAGCATTGCCGCGGCGACACGTACGCCGGCGTCCCGGAGCTTCGGGAGCTCGCCTGGAGGGGAGGAGAGGCTTCCAGGGAGGTCATGGAGGGGCGGAGAGGGTTCGGCTGAAGTCAGGCAGGCTCGGGAGAGCTCGGGAGCTCACAGGCGATAGGATTCGACGGTGGCAGAGTACGGGCGCGGCGGCTACACCGCGAGGAAGGGGACGGGAGAGGGGGAAGCTTATCTAGGGAGGAAGGCGACGACAAGAGGGAGCTATTGGACATGACGAGTCGCGCGAAAACGACGAGCAGAGGAGGGCCCCGAGTTGACAAACGTGCAGCTCGCGTCCACGGCGTGCCAGTGCGGCGGTCACCACGTGGACACGGCGATGCCACGTGTTCTGGTCAACCCCATCGTGTCAACTCGATCAGTCATTCAACATATGAGGTCAAGGAGGAAAGAAACGAGCATAGTGGCACTCGAGGTGACCACAGCTAGCAGGTTCTATCCAGAACAGTAGGGTGTTTGTTACTTGGTGAGGAAGACTCGTCTAGTGATTGGCTGTGATCTTTGGCATAGTGTGATCACCTTCTAAGATGAGTCTTGTGGCCAAGTTTCAGCCCAGATGGATGAGTGTAGATAACACTTGCTGTTCAAATGGCCTCACTGACTAGATTTGCCAATCTTGAAGTAGCACTCACACATCACATGGGATTGGGCTGAAATTTGGAGGAGATGATTGATATGGGCATATGAAGGTACTGTATAAATTTCATACCATTTGGATAAACCAAAATGGTACTTCCTTCACACAGCTTCCAAATGGACAGAATCTTTGAAAAATTCTAGGAAATTATTGGTGAAATGGAATGAGCCCAAATTTTGTGGAGAAGTGAGATATGGGTAGAATCATGTTCTGGAAATTATTCATGAATTATGGAGCAATAAAAATTATAGTTGCTTCACAACCCATAATAATTACCAGAAACAAAGATTTGATGCTTTGATCACATAGATGATTGAATGATGCTAAAATTTGGTGAAGAGCTATTATTTGAGTGTATGAAGATTCTTGCAAAATTTCAACTTATTTGGATACTCCTAGCTAGCACTTGCTTCACAAAGATTCTAGTTGCCCAGAAACTTTGGAAATTAGCCAAGAGAGATTCATTATCCAAATAAAGTTGAATTTTGGCATGTGGCAATGATATGGATAGGAAAGAGTGTCCAAAAAGTTTGAGAGCAAGCAAGAAAATATAAAGGGTACTTGCTTCTCAATCTGACAGATAGGGCAGAATCAGAAAAGGAATATTTGTGAAATAATTTTGAACATGGCAAGGAAGGATTTGACATATTTGTGGAAGATATGACCCAAAAAATTTATGAGAATTATTTGGGAATTTTGGGAATGATGGAAATGTGAGTTGCTTCACAACTCAGAGCAAACGGGGTTATTCCTTTAATAGAAAAAGGAATATTCCCAAGAAAAAGAATTTTGGGATTGGTCCAAGATGGAAATGACATGGTCTTGGGATGGTTTTGAAGTTGGCAAGCCACTCGGGAAGAAGAATGAAGGGTGATCCCTCCAGGTTTCAAGACCACTAAGTCACAGAAAAGCAAATCCAGACCAAAATTAAAAGAAAAAGAAAATGGGCAAAATCCAAGGTGTTACACAAGAGTAAAAGGAATAGCACTGACACTACCACCCAAATCACATAAGCCATGATAACAATGATCTCCTATTTTAACTGAGACAACAGGCTTATTCTTGTCTTTAATGTCTAGTTTGGCAATTCTAGCAGCTTCATCACAGAAGTAAATAACATGCCCATCAATATTATCGACCAAGAGATCTTTAACCATAGCAATACCAGGTTCTACCTTAATTTGTTCAGAGGGTTTAGATGCTTTAATATTACTTTTGTTAACCACGGTTTGCAACCTTAGCATGTTCCGTTATCCTAACAGGAAAAGGTGGTTTTTCAATATAAGCAGTAGGCACAACTGGATCAACATTATAAATGATAGTCTCATCCTTAACTCTAATTGGTTCTTTAATCTATTCTTTAGTAGGGGGATGGTATTTAAACCACTTCTCCTTAGGGAGATCAACATGAGTAGCAAATGATTCACAAAAAGAGGCTACTATCTCAGAGTCAAGTCCATATTTAGTGCTAAATGCTACTTCTTGGGCTTGCGTTGATTTTTCCCTTGAAGAGGAAAGGGTGAAGCAGCAAAGTAGAGATAAGTATTTTCCTCAGTTAAGAACCAAGGTATCAATCCAGTAGGAGGCACAAGCAAGTCTCCAATGTACGCACCTGCACAATCTAACAAACACTTGCACTCAACGCGAAAAAGGGGTTGTCAATCCCTTCACGGCCTCGAACAAGAGTGAGATCAAATAGAGATAGGTATAAAAGATTACTAAAACGTAAAACAAAATAAAAACAAATAAATTGCATCAAAGTATTTTTGGCTTTTTTGGTTTATAGATCTGAAAATATATGATGGAAAATAGACCCGGGGGCCATAGGTTTCACTAGAGGCTTCTCTCTTGAAGATAGCATACGGTGGGTGAACAAATTACTGTTGAGAAATTGATAGAAAAGCGCTAAGTTCTGAGGATATCTAAGGCAATGATCATGAATATAGGCATCACGTCCGTGACAAGTAGACCGAAACGGTTCTGCATCTACTACTATTACTCCACACATTGACCGACTCCTGCCTCCATCTAGAGTATTAAGTTCATAAGAACAGAGCAATGCTTTAAGTAAGATGACATGATGTAGAGGGATAAACTCAAGCAATATGATGAAAACCCCATCTTTTTATCATCGATGGCAACAATACAATACGTGCCTCGCTACCCCTTCTGTCACTGGGTGAGGACACCGCAAGATTGAACCCAAAACTAAGCGCCTCTCCATTGCAAGAAAAACCAATCTAGTTGGCCAAACCAAACCGATAGTTCGAAGAGAAATACAAAGATATCTTAATCATGCATAAAAGAGTTCAGATAAGACTCAAATAATATTCATAGATAATCTGATCATAAATCCACAATTCATCGGATCTCAACAAACACACAGCAAAAAAGTATTACATCGAATAAATCTCCAAGAACATCGAGGAGAACATTGTATTGAAGATCAAAGAGAGAGAAGAAGCCATCTAGCTACTAGCTATGGACCCGTAGGTCTGTGGTAAACTACTCACGCATCATCGGAAGGTCAGCAAGGTTGATGTAGAGGCCCTCCGTGATCGAATCCTCCTCCGGCAAGGTGCCGGAAAAGGCCCCAAGATGGGATCTCACGGGAACAGAGGCTTGCGGCGGTGGAGAAGTATTTTGGTGGGCGCTTCTGGTGGTTTGGGAATATGTGGGAATTTATAGAGCAAGAATTAGGGTTAGGAGACACCCGAGGGGCCCACAAGCCCTCAGGGCGCCCCCCAGGGGCGCGCCTAGAAGGCTTGTCGCCTCCTCGGCCATCGTCTGACCACCTCTCCAAGCTCCGTGGATGTCTTCTGGTCTAAGAAAAATCATTGTAAAGTTTTATTCCGTTTGGACACCGTTTCATATTCCTTTTCTGTAAACCTCTAAAACAAGGAAAAAACATAAACTGGCACTGGGCTCTAGGTTAATATGTTAGTCCCAAAAATAATATAAAATAGCATATTAATGCATATAAAACATCCAAAACAGATAATATAATAGCATGGAACAATCAAAAATTATAGATATGTTAGAGACGAATCAGCATCCCCAAGCTTAATTCATGCTTGTCCTCGAGTAGGTAAATGATAAAAGCAGAATTTTTAATGTGGAAAGCTACCTATCATATTTATCAATGTAATCTTCTTTATTGTGGCATGAATATTCAGATCCATAAGATTCAAAACAAAAGTTTAATATTGACATAAAAACAATAATACTTCATGCATACTAATAAAGCAATCATGTCTTCTCAAAATAACATGGCCAAAGAAAGTTATCCCTACAAAATCATATAGTATGGCTATGCTCCATCTTCATGACACAAAGTATTTCATCATGCACAACCCCAATGACAAGCCAAGCAATTGTTTCATACTTTTGGTGTTCTCAAACTTTTTCAACTTTCACGCAATGCATGAGCATGACCCATGGATATAGCACTATGGGTGGAATAGAATATGGTGGTTGTGGAGAAGACAAAAAGAAGGAGAAAGTCTCACATCAACTAGGCAAATTAATGGGCTATTGAGATGCCCATCAATTGACATCGATGCAAGTGAGTAGGGATTTCCATGCAACGGATGCACTAGAGCTATAAGTGTATGAAAGCTCAAAAAGAAACTAAGTGGGTGTGCATCCAACTTGCTTGCTCACGAAGACCTAGGGCAATTTGAGGAAGCCCATCATTGGAATATACAAGCCAAGTTCTATAATGAAAAATTCCCACTAGTATATGAAAGTGACAAAATAGGAGACTCTCTATCATGAAGATCATGGTGCTACTTTGAAGCACAAGTGTGGAAAAAGGATAGTAACATTGTCCCTTCTCTCTTTTTCTCTCATTTTTTTCTTTTCTCTTTTTTTTATTTGGGCTTCCTTGGCCTCTTTTATTTTTTTGTAAAGTCTGGAGACTTATCCTAACTTGTGGGGGAATCACAGTCTCCATCATCCTTTCCTCACATGGGACAATGCTCTAATAAGGATGATCATCACACTTTTATTTACTTACAACTCAAGAATTACAACTCGATACTAGAACAAATATATGACTCTATATGAATGCCTCTGGCGGTGTACCGAGATGTGCAATGTCTCAAGAGTGACATGTATAAAAAATATGAATGGTGGCTTTGCCACAACTAAGATGTCAACTACATGATCATGCAAAGCAATATGACAATGATGAAGCGTGTCATAATAAACGGAACGGTGGAAGTTGCATGGCAATGTATCTCGGAATGGCTATGGAAATGCCATAATAGGTAGGTATGGTGGATGTTTTGAGGAAGGTATATGGTGGGTGTAATGCACTGGCGAAAGTTGTGCGGTACTAGAGAGGCTTGCAATGGTGGAAGGGTGAGAGTGCGTATAATCCATGGACTCAACATTAGTCATAAAGAACTCACATACTTATTGCAAAAGTCTATTAGCTATCGAAAGAAAGTACTACACGCATACTCCTAGGGGGATAGATTGGTAGGAAGAGACCATCGCTCGTCCCCGACCGCCACTCATAAGGAAGACAATCAAAAAATAAATCATGCTCTGACTTCATCACATAACGGTTCACCATACGTGCATGCTACGGGAATCACAAACTTTAACACAATTATTTCTACCAATCCACAATTACTCACTAGCATGACTCTAATATCACCATCTTTATATCTCAAAACAAATGCAAGGAATCAAACTTCTCATCTTATTCAACGCTCTTTATATGAAAGTTTTTATTATATCCCTCTTGGATGCCCATCATATTAGGACTAAATTCATAACCTAAGAAAATTATCATGCTGTTTAAAGACTCTCAAAATAATATAAGTGAAGCATGAGAGTTCAACAATTTCTATAAAATAAAACCACCGTCGTGCTCTAAAAAGATATAAGTGAAGCACTAGAGCAAACTACCTAGCTCAAAAGATATAAGTGAAGCACATAGAGTATTCTAATAAATTCACGATTAATGTGTGTGCCTCTCAAAAGGTGTGTACAGCAAGGATGATTGTGGCAAACTAAAAATCTAAGACTCATATCATACAAGATGCTCCAAGAAAAACACATATCATGTGGTGAATAAAAATATAGCCTCAAGTAAATTTACCGATGGATTGAAGACAAAAGAGGGGATGCCATCCGGGGCATCCCCAAGCTTAGATGCTTGGTTGTCCTTGAATATTACCTTGGGGTGCCTTGGGAATCCCCAAGCTTAGGCTCTTGCCACTCCTTATTCCGTTGTCCATCAAATCTTTACCCAAAACTTGGAAACTTCACAACACAAAACTCAACAGAAAACTCATAAGATCCGTTAGTATAATAAATTAAATCACCCCTTTAGGTACTGTTGTGAAATCATTCTTTATTTATATTGGTGTAATATCTACTGTATTCCAACTTCTCCATGGTTCATACCCCCCCCCCCGATACTACCCATAGATTCGTCAAAAAAAGCAAACAACACATAGAAAACAGAATCTGTCAAAAACAGAACAGTCTGTAGTAATCTGGAAATTTCGTATACTTGTGTAACTCCAAAAATTCTGAAAATTAGGAAAACCTGGGAAATTTGTATATCAATCTTGTGTAAAAAATTCAGATCAAAATCACGTTTCTGTGATTTATTGAATTTCTGGCAATGAGCGCAAAACTTTCTGTTTTTCAGCAAGATCAAATCAACTATCACCGTAGACCATCCCGAAGGTCTTACTTGGCTCAAACACTAATTAAAACACCAAAACACAATTACTACAGAGGTAATAATGTGTATTTATTAAAAAAACAGAACCAAAATCAAAAAACATAAAAATAAAATTGGGTTGCCTCCCAACAAGCGTTATTGTTTAATGCCCCTAGCTAGGCATAAAACATAGATCTAGGTATTGTCATCTTTGGTATTTTTCATAGGTGTGTTCTCATCAGGAGGTTTTGCAAAGATAACTTGGAACACATTATCCATAAAAAATTTGGCATTATCAAGTTGCCCATCTAAGTATCCCCTTTGATTTCCAGCCACAATCCAAGAATATTGTTGATTGACATCATTTAAAACCTGTCTGATTATATCTAAAACGGGGGTTTTCTTTTTAAGGTTCTCATCAAAAATTTGATTATTTACAAGCAAATATCTCAAAGTATAGTCACTATTGTAAAGGATCTCATCTATCACTGGCTTTTCATGGATCATACCATAAAAATCAAAATTTTCCCTAGCTTCCCGCACTATGTGATCAAATTCATTCATAAGAACGTGAGTGGCTATTTTTTTAGCTTTGGGATCTTTCATAACGAGAAGCTCATAAAACATTCTTTGCAGTAGGATGAGTACGAATAAATCTATTTTCAAATTTCAGAACTAGTGCTGAAATAGCCTCCGCATAAGTCTTAGTTCTTTTAAGTATAGGAGCATCATCAAAAGGCAAGTTGCCAACACAATTGAAAAATTCTTGGATATGTTCTTTTCCCATAACGTTCCCTTGCCCCAAAACAAAAGTTTTAGCATCCAGATTGCTGGATCGTCCAATTTTAGGAGTTAGGCCATCATCTGTTTCTGCCATACCGAAGTCACTCATGATGATGAGTTCAAGAAAACAAAAAGGATCGAGCGAAAGAAGGGCGAATAAAAAGGCAAATCTTTTTGTGTTTTTCTGGAAACATTTTAGAAGTGGGGGAGAGGAAAACGAGAGGCTAATGGCAAATAATGTAATGCAAGAGATGAGAGTTTATGATGGGTACTTGGTAGGCTTGATGTAGACATCCCCGGCTGCGGCGCCAGAAATTCTTCCTGCTACTTCTTGAGCTTGCGTTGATTTTTTCCTTGAAGAGGAAAGGGTGATGCAGCAAAGTAGATATAAGTATTTCCCTCAGTTAAGAACCAAGGTATCAATCCAGTAGGAGGCACAAGCAATCCTCCAATCTATGCACCTGCACAAACTAACAAACACCTGCACTCAACACGAAAAAGGGGTTGTCAATCCCTTCACGGTCTCGAACAAGAGTGAGATCTAACAGAGATAGGTATAAAAGATTACTAAAATGTAAAACAAAATAAAAACAAATAAATTGCAGCAAAGTATTTTTGGGTTTTTTGGTTTATAGATCTGAAAATATATGATGGAAAATAGACCCAGGGGCCATAGGTTTCACTAGAGGCTTCTCTCTTGAAGATAACATACGGTGGGCGAACAAATAACTGTTGAGCAATTGATAGAAAAGCGCAAAGTTATGACGATATCTAAGGAAATGATCATGAATATAGGCATCACGTCTGTGACAAGTAGACCAAAACGATTCTGTATCTACTACTATTACTCCACACATCTTCCGACTCCTGCCTGCATCTAGAGTATTAAGTTCATAAGAACAGAGAAACGCTTTAAGTAAGATGACATGATGTAGAGGGATAAACTCAAGCAATATGATGAAAACCCCATCTTTTTATCCTCGATGGCAACAATACAATACGTGCCAAGCTACCCCTTCTATCACTGGGTGAGGACACCGCAAGATTGAACCCAAAACGAAGCATCTCTCCCATTGCAAGAAAAACCAATCCAGTTGGCCAAACCAAACCGATAGTTCGAAGAGAAATACAAAGATATCTTAATCATGCATAAAAGAGTTCAGATAAGACTCAAATAATATTCATAGATAATCTGATCATAAATCCACAATTCATCGGATCTCAACAAACACACCGCAAAAAGGTATTACATCGAATAGATCTCCAAGAACATCGAGGAGAACATTGTATTGAAGATCAAAGAGAGAGAAGAAGCCATCTAGCTACTAGCTATGGACCCGTAGGTCTATGGTAAACTACTCACGCATCATCGGAAGGGCAGCAAGGTTGATGTAGAGGCCCTCCATGATGATCCCCCTCCGGCAGGGTGCCGAAAAAGTCCCCAAGATGGGATCTCACGGGAACAGAGGCTTGCGGCGGCAGAAAAGTATTTTGGTGGACGCTTCTGGTGGTTTGGGAATATTTGGGAATTTATAGAGCAAGAATTAGGGTTAGGAGACCCCCGAGGGGCCCACAAGCCCTTAGGGTGGCCCCCCAGGGGCGTGCCTAGCAGGCTTGTGGCCTCCTCGGCTATGGTCTGACCCCCTCTCCAAGCTCGATGGATGTCTTCTGGTCCAAGAAAAAACATCATAAAGTTTTATTCCGTTTGGACTCCGTTTGATATTCCTTTTTTGTAAAACTCTAAAACAAGGAAAAAACAGAAACTGGCACTGGGCTCTAGGTTAATAGGTTAGTCCCAAAAATAATATAAAATAGCATATTAATGCATATAAAACATCCAAAACAGATAATATAATAGCATGGAACAATCAAAAATTATATATACTTTGGAGACGTATCACTAAACTTGTGAAAAGCATCGGTATTCATAAAAGATTTAACACAATCAAACTCAAGCTTAATACCTGACTCTTTACCATCGTCGAGTTCCCAATCTTCAGAGTTGCATTCAATTCTTTCCAAAATATCTCACCTGAATTCAATAGTCTTCTTCATAAAAGAACCAGTACAAGAAGTATCGAGCATGGATTGATCATCACGAGAAAGCCGAGCATGAAAATTTCGAATAATAATTTCTCTCGAGAGCTCATGATTGGGGCATGAATATACTTGAGTTAAGCCTCCCCCAAGCTAGAGCGATACTTTCTCCTTCACGAGGCCAAAATTTATATATATAATTTCGATCACGATGAACTAGATGCATAGAATAATTTTTTTGATGAAATTCCAATTTCAATCGATTCCAATTCCAAGCTCCAACATCATCACATAGCCTATACCATGTCAATGCTTTACCCCCAAAGATAAGGGGAAAACCTTCTTCTTAACTTCATCTCCGGGTAAACCTGCAAGCTTAAACAATCCACAAACTTCATCCACATGTATCAAACGCATATCAGGATGTTTCATTCCATCTCTTGCATAAGGATTAGCTAGCAGTTGTTCTATCATACCCGAAGGAATCTCATAACTAATATTTTTAGTAGGTGCAGTAGGTTGAGGAGCAACTCTTTGTGTTTCCGGTCGAAGTGAAGATACCCCGAACAAACCCCTCAAAGGATTGTTTTCCATAGTAACAAGCGACAGTAAATTTCAGCATGTAGTATAAGTTTTTCCTTACCAATTTCCACTTAGCAAGAGCGTTTCACTCCCCGGCAACGGCGCCAGAAAAGATTCTTGATAACCCACAAGTATAGGGGGTTAATCGGAGTCCTTTCTATAAGTAAGAGTGTCGAACCCAACGAGGAGCAGAAGGAAATGACAAGTGGTTTTCAGCAAGGTAATTTCTGCAAGCACTGAAATTGTCGGTAACAGGTAGTTTCATAGCAAGATAATTTGTAACAAGTAACAAGTAACAATAAGTGCAGCAAGGTAGCCCAATCCTTTTTGTAGAAAAGGACAGTCCGGAACAGTCTTAGATAATAAGTAAAAAGTTCTCAAGGACAGACGGGAATTTCATCTAGTCACTTTCATCATGTCGGTTTGATTAGCGTTCGCTGCTTTGATAATTTGATATGTGGGTGGACCGGTGCTTGGGTGCTGTTCTTACTTGAACAAGCCTCCCACTTATGATTAACCCCCTCGCAAGCATCCACAACTACGAAAGAAGAATAAAGATAAAATCTAACCATAGCATTAAACATATGGATCCAAATCAGCCCCTTTACGGAATAGCGCATAAACTAGGGTTTAAGCTTCTATCACTCTAGCAACCCATCATCTAATAACTACTCCACAATGCATTCCCTTAGGCCCAAAGATGGTGAAGTGTCATGTAGTCGACGTTCACATAACACCACTAAGGGAATCACAACATACATATCATCAAAATATTGAACGAATATCAAATTCACATGATTACTTACAACATGACTTCTCCCGTGTCCTCAAGAACAAAAGTAACTAATCACACAACATATTCATGGTCAAGATCAGAGGAGTAATAATTATCATAATGGATCTGAACATATAATCTTCCACCAAATAAATCGGCTAGCGTCAACTACAAGAGGTAATCAACACTACTAGTTAAGCACAGGTACCAATCTGAGATTTTGATACAAAGATTGAACACAAGAGATGAACTAGGATTTGAGATTTGATGGTGCTGTTGAAGATGTTGATGAAGATTGGCCTCCCAAAGATGAGAGGGTTGTTGGTGATGCCGATGGCTTCGATTTCCCCCTCCCGGAGGAAAGTTCCCCCGGCGGAATTGCTCCGCCGGAGGGCAAAAGTGCTCCTGCCCAAGTTCCGCCTCGAGACGGCGGCACTCCATCCCGAAAGTCCTCTCCTTATTTTTTTTCTAGGTCAAAAGACCTTATATACCAGAAGATGGGCACCGGAGGTGGGCCGAGGAGCCCAGTACCCACCAGGGCGCGCCTGGAGGGGGTGGAGCGCCCTGGTGCCTATTGGGCACCTGGGTGGCCCCCTCCAGTATTTCTTGTCTCCAGTATTTTTTATATATTGCAAAATAATTCTCCGTAAAATTTCAGCTCATTTGGAGATGTGCAGAATAGGTCTCTCTGACATAGCTTTTTCAAGTCTAGAATTCCAGCTGTCGGTATTCTCCCTCTTTGTGGAAACCTTGCATATTATGAGAGAAAAGGCATTAGAATTACTCCACATAGTATTATATTGCATAAAAACACTATAAATAACAGTAGGAAAATATGATGCAAAATGGACGTATCACCATACTCCTTGTCCGGCAAAGCATCACAATTCATCGTTTTCCCTACAAATAAATCACAAAAAACTAGTCGGACAATGTGTCGAACACATAGCGCGCAAGGGGCAGCCCGAGAGTTTTCGGACATACTGCGGTAGTGTCCAGGCCTGCGATGACGTCGCCGACGGCGAGCACGGGAGAGAGGACTGTTGTATTAGTACCGGCTACGCAGACGCTCGGGGTTGCGAAGCAAGGATAGCTGCGACACATCCGTCATGGAGGAGGAAGACGAGAGGCGAGAGGAAATGGATCCGGTAGGCCGAGGGGGTGGATTTGGTGCAATTTATAATAGGGTATGGTTGTCGGGTCTGACGTAGCGGACGGGCCTGGACGCCCACATATCCATCCTACATTTTGGCTGGATATGAGGGGTGTCGGTCAGTCGGGCGTTTGATGGCCGTTTGAGGCATCCATCTGGGTCGATTTTTGACCGGTCACTGAGGGGGTCGTCCGCCCGGGCTTTTGAGGCCGGTTTGGGGCACCCCAAACTGGCCACAAACGCCCGGGCGGGCCGCCCGGTCACTGACCGGTCACGAAAGTGTGACCTAGCCGGGCTCCTCAAACGGCCTCAAACGCCTGGGCTGTCCGGCGCCCCTCATACCCAGCCCAAATATAGGGAGGATATGGGGCTGCCCGGGCGCGTCCGACACGTCAGCCTGGCCCACCTCGACACCACAAATATCCCCAATCCGGAAACCCTACCTCACTTCACTCTCGCTTTGTCTCTTCTTTTCCCCTCCTATTTCTCCGATTCGACCCACTTCGACGACTCCGACGACCATGTCTAGCGCCGGCAGCTGCTCCAACTCTGACTCCAACGAGGAGCTAGCCCTCCGCATTTTGCCATCGAGAGGTCCAAGGTGGACATCGGGGGCAGTTCCGGATCTGCCGTCTCGCATCTCCCCCTCTGGCACTGCGAGAACATCGACGATGGCTCCTCCCGGCCCGCGCGCAGCTCCGCGAGGGCTGTGCAGTTCGCACCTCCCCCATGTTGTCCCCTGACCCACCGGCTGCTGCTCCCCACGCGGGCAGCGGTGGGTGCTTGTGCCCGCCCAGCCGGCCCAGTCTCACATGCCAGAGTCGGAGGCGCGTGCCGCCCACCGCGAGAGGCAGTGATCAAGGGAGAGGGATGCAACAAAGAGCTTTGTCCGCCGCCGCTGTGGGGTTACCGACGAAGCCCGACGAGTACAAGCGGCTCCTCGTGTGGGTCTACTATCGGTAGCTTACGACGATGGAGACAGACGCTCGGCGGCTCCACCGAAAGAACGCAAAGGCTCTTTGGTTTGCCATCAAGTAGTTCGAGCACGAGGCCAAGGAGAAGGTGACGGAGGCGGCTCGGCTGGCAAAGCTCAAGCAGCTGCAGGACCGGGCCGTCGTGTGGCTCAAAGGGCTCATCATCGTGTCATCCTCCTCCGACGACAACGACTTCAATGACTTATGTCACCTACTCCGGGTAGGGTCAAGGACCCATCATTTGGGACCCACATGGGGCCCATCACCGTCATAGGTAGGTCCCTAGACCATGCCAGCATTCGAATGCATACATCAAGAAATCCACTCGGACAGCTCAAAGGCACTCAGACGACCACGCGTCACTCGGCTGATTGATCACCACTCGGACATAGAAGGCAGGAGGACATCGTGGGAGCCGCAACGGTTGAGGGATCCTAAGTCATCCATTAAGTAGAGCCACAGCTACCGTTACCTACAACTGCTGTAGTAGAGGCTCATTATACTAGTAACTGACTCATTCAAGTCATTAATTGCCTCGGCGGCATGGGAGACATGGGCTGCGACGCACTCTATATAAGTCGCACCCTTCCCCACAGCTAGGCAGCGAGCAACCTTTGTAACCATACCTATCATATCAAAGCAAGCCTCAGGGCACGAGACATAGGGTTTTTACCTCCACCGAGTGAGGGGGCTGAACTCGTTAAACACCGAGTGTTACGCCTGCGCCGTAGCTAGGCTCTGCCCCTTACTCGTACACCAGTACTTATTGTCAGGATCATAACCCCGACAGTTGGCGTCCACCGTGGGGCTAGGCGTGTACCACAATTTCATGGTGTAGGTGGATTTCCTCATCATCATGTCAGTCGGTGGTGAAATCCGTTTCGAGACGATCCCCTTCATCGCCGACGACACAGCGTGGCTACGCGAAGCCCCGCTGGACGTGGAGGCGTTGCCCGTCCATGGCGCGACGCACTTCCGTGCTTCCTCCTATGGAGTCCTTCTCCGACAGCCCTCGGCTCCAGACCGAATGGTTGTCCACCCCACCATTGCACGCCGTCGCAAGCGCTCCGGGCATTCATGGCTGCAACGCTGGATCAAGCACGATGTTGCCACCCAGGCAGCGGCGGAACAAGTGGCAGCTCTCAAGTTCGATGAGCCCGCCCTCGACCTCTCCAACGGATCACTCGGCGATTCCCCGGAGAAGTCCAAGTCCGAAAGCATCGAGTCAACCGCCAAGATTCTCATGGTGGATAACACCGAGCACCGCGTACCCCCGGGTTACACAGAGCCCAAAGACGGCCGTGCGGGTACGTCCCACGTCAACACCGACGGTGGCTTTCCAGGCCACGAGCCGTATGTACCCCAAGCTCTCACCCGGGAGCAGCAGGACGAGCTCCGCCGTAGGAACGAACAACTCCTGAACACCCCCATCACGGGGACGACCCCCGAGGCGTTGGCCATGGAGTCGACTCGAGCGGCTTCAGAGAGAGCTGGACGAACGCGAGCACCGTCAACGCAGCTCCAGTCGGAATAACGCCGGCTCTACTCGAGTGACCAGCCTCGTAAGTATCAAGTCCTTAGTACTCCATTGCAAAATCTGGCAGCTGCCACTAGGATCGCGGATTCCATCCAGCCCTCTGGCTCAACGGCCGGAGAGGGGATTCGGCAGATCCAGGCGCTCCTGAAGACAACATTGTCGCAGAACGCGGCAGTGTCCCAGTCCAGAGATTGGATCCAAAGTGCATCAGTGTGCGTGGAATCCGTTTAGTCGGCACATAGCCCACTCGACTCTGGCAGGCGCTGAGTCACCTCCACCTCAAGAGATCACCACGAAGATCGGAGGCGCGATCGAGTTGAATCACCTCGGCGTCACAATGACTATGATCGTGCCCTGATGCCTCCACCACGAGACGTCGCGCACGGGCGTCCACCCTACGATGACAGGCATACACACGGCAGCAATCGTAGGCCGAGTCCCGCTCGTCATGCGAGGGACACTCGAGACCCTCTGTTCAATGTGAGATCTGTTCTCGCTCAGAGCTTGGTCGACAGGGGCCATGCCCTGCGAGAAGGCCAAGATCATGAAATCCCGAGTGGTTCCATACCATCAGGCCCCGAGTGCTTCAGCCGTTACATACAGGTAGCAGAAATTTCCAATAACTTCAGATTGGCCACGCGAATCAGCAAGTTCACCGGAGAATCCAAGCCTGAGATTTGGCTGGAAGATTATCGAGTGGCAGTCCAGATTGGTGGCGGCAATGACAACATAGCCATGAAACACTTGCCCCTGATGCTCGAGGGCTCCGCTCGGGCTTGGCTAACACAGCTCCCGCCGGGTAGCATATTCTGCTGGGATGATCTCGCGAGAGTGTTCGTCAAAAAATTTGAAGGCACATACAAGAGAGCAGGTGGTTTGGCCGAGTTGCAGCATTGTGTGCAGAAACAGAATGAGACTCTCCCTGAGTATATCCAGCGGTGGACAACTCTGCACAATACGGTGGAAAACGTCACTGAACACCAGGCGATCTACGCCTTCAAGGCCGGAGTAAGATACCGTGAGCTGAACATGAACTTTGACCGAACTGAGACCCTGACTCTCAGTCGGGCTATGGAGACAGCCAATCGGTATGCTAATGGTGAAGAGGAAGACCGACTGAGAAGCGGCAAAAGCCGGACAGGCGACGCTCATCAGTCAAAAAATAAGGGCAAGAAGCACAAGCGCAAGGCTGACGCTGGAGGGAGCACTGAGGCTGCAGCTCTGGCCAGCAAAGGCAAGAACAAAGGCTCCCAAAAGCAGAAGAAGGACTGAAAGGGGAAAAAACAGGTCACCCAGAAGAGTGACATACTCGACCAACCCTGCCATATCCATACGAAAAAAGACGAGGAGGGCAACTTGATTTTGCCCAAGCATACCACTCGGGAGTGCCGGCTCCTGAAGCAAGAGGTGCGGCAGGATTCCTTCGGGGACAAGGATGAAGACGATGATGACGGTGGCAAAGGTACTTTCGGGTACCCCAACGTCGAGAACGTCTTGATGATCTTCGCCGATGTCGAGAGCAAGAGTCACCTCAAAGTCATTAACCGAGAGGCCAACATGGCAGTTCCGACTGTCACCAAATACCTCAAGTGGGCCAAGACGCCCGTGACCATCGATCAAACGGATCATCTAGCGCACATACCGACTCTCGGGCGGCAGGCCTTGGTGGTTGACCCAGTCGTTGGTGGAGTCCGACTGCGCAAAGTCCTAATGGACAGCGGCAGCGGTCTTAACATCATTTATGTCGACACGCTGGAAGCAATGGGCATTCCGATGACCCGTCTCAGCAAGAGTAACATGCAATTCCATGGGGTAATACCCGGGAAGAAGGCAAGTCACTCGGAAAAATCGCCCTTGATGTTGTGTTCGGTGAAGAGAAGAACTTTCGCAAGGAACGCCTGACTTTTGAGGTGGTGAACTTCCGAAGTGCTTACCATGCCATCCTGGGTAGGCCTGCCTACGCTCATTTCATGGCCCGTCCATGTTACGTATATCTTAAGCTTAAGATGCCAGGACCGAAAGGCGTGATCACTATCACGGGCAATCGAAAGTTAGCCGAGGAGTGTCTCCAGAAGGGCTCTCAGATTGCTGATGAGCAGGTGGCGATGGCCGAGTTGGATGAGTACAAGAAGGCGGTAGACTCAAGCGAGTTGCTGAAGTCCAAGAAGCCAACTGTAGAATCCGCTTTCCAGTCGGCAGGGGAGACGAAGCACGTGCACATCCATCCTGAGGACCCGAGTGCTGCCCCGACCAACATCTCCACTACCCTGGACAGCAAATAGGAAGCCGCGCTCGTCCAGTTCCTCCGTGAGAACTGGGACATCTTCGCATGGAAACCTTCCGACATGCCAGGTGTTTCCAGGGAACTGGCCGAGCACAGACTTCGCGTCGACTCGATGATGAGGCCTGTCAAGGAGCACCTCCTACGATCTTCTGCTGAGAAGTGCAAGGCGATTGGCGAGGAGATAGCGTGGCTCTTGGCCGCCGAATTCATCCGAGAGGTGTACCACTCCGAATGGCTCGCCGACGTCGTCCTAGTGCCGAAGAAGGATAAGACTCTCCGAATGTGTGCAGATTTTAGGCACATCAATCGGGCCTGCCCGAAAGATCATTTCCCTCTCCCTCGCATAGATCAGATAGTAGATTCTACTGCCGAATGTGAGCGGTTGTCTTTTCTGGATGCGTACTCCGGGTACCACCAGATCTGACTGTACGGCCCTGATGAAATAAAAACAACGTTCATCACCCCATTTGGGTGTTTCTGTTATATCATGATGCCATTTGGGTTGAAAAATGCTGGGGCCACATTTCAACGTATGATCCAGAAGTGCTTATGGAAGCAAATCAGTTGGAACGTGGAAGCTTATATGGATGACATCATGGTTAAGTCCAGGAAAGGTTCCGACCTCCTGACCGACCTCGCTGAAACTTTTGTGAACTTATGCACTTTCGGCATCAAACTCAATCCAACCAAGTGTACATTCAGCGTACCAGCGGGCAAGTTACTCGGTTTCCTTGTTTCCGAACGAGGGATCGATGCCAATCCCGAGAAGATAGGGGCTATCATCCGAATGAAACAACCGGAACATCTACACGATGTACAACGCCTCACAGGCTGCCTGGCGGCCCTGAGTAGGTTCATCTCACGACTCGGTGAAAAGGCCCTGCCTCTTTACCCATTGATGAAGAAGTCTGACAGGTTCGAGTGGACTCCCGAAGCGCAAGCTGTGTTCAAGGAACTTAAAGCCTTGCTTTCCACCCAGCCGGTGCTAGCTGCTCCGGGCAGCAAGGAGCCTTTGCTCTTATACATCGCGGCCACGAGCCAAGTTGTTAGCACGGTCCTCACTATGGAACGGGAAGAACAAGGCAAAGCCTTCAAGCTCCAGCGACCGAACTACTACATCTCTGAAGTCCTGACGCCTTCCAAGCAAAGGTATCTGCATTATCAGAAGCTAGTATACGGAATCTATCTAACTGCAAAGAAGGTGGCGCATTATTTTCAAGAACACTCGGTCACGGTGCTAAGTGACGCCCCTCTATCTGAGATCATGAACAACAGAGATGCCACTGGCCGAGTGGCTAAGTGGGCCATTGAGCTCCTCCCGCTAGACATCAAGTTTGAAGCCAAGAAGGCCATCAAGTCGCAAGCCCTGGTAGATTTCCTCGCCTAGTGGATTGAGCAAGAGCAACCCATTCCGAGTGTTCCCGAACACTGGATGATGTTCTTCGACGGCTCCAAGATGCTCCATGGCTCCGGGGCCGGAGTGCTCTTGGTGTCCCCTAAAGGCGACCGACTCAGTTATGTGCTTCAGATTCACTTTGACTCCTCCAACAACGAAGCTGAATACGAAGCTCTCCTGTATGGGCTGCGAATGGCAATTTCTCTGGGAATTCACCGAGTGATGGTCTATGGTGACTCGGACCTAGTGGTGAATCAAGTCATGAAGGAATGGGATATCCATAGTCCGGTGATGACTGGCTACTGCAACGCCGTCAAAAAACTAGAAAAACACTTTGAAGGGCTGGAGCTCCATCATGTGCCGCGGCTCAAGAACCAAGCAGCTCACGACCTGGCCAAGATGGGATCCACTCGGAAGACGGTGCCCAAGAATGTGTTTCTCGAACACTTGCACTCGCCCACAATCAATGAAGATCCTTTTGTGGAGGAGCCCCCGCAACCAGTCAGTCCTTCTAATCCGACTGAAGTAGACATTCCTACAATAATTGATCTGGTTCAAGAGATCCTTGTCATCACTCCCGAGTGTACTGAGCCGTACCTGGCGTACCTGCTCCAGCAGGAACTCCCAGAAGATGAGGATGAAGCTCGACAGATCGTCCGTTGATCCAAGGCTTTCACCGTCATGGGAGACCAACTGTACAAGAAGAGCATGACCGGAGTCACTCAGCGATGCATATCACCGAAGGAAGGGCAACAAATTCTGCAAGAAATTCATTCAGGAACCTGTGGTCACCATGCATCCTCTTGGACCCTAGTCGCCAAAGCATTCAGGCCGGGTTCTATTGGCCCCGGGCTAATGAGGCTGCTCGAGATATAGTGGATCAATGCGTCGGATGCCAATTTTACGCGAATCAGTCTCATAAGCCGGCGTCCACTTTAAAGACTATTCCCCTCACTTGGCCATTCGCCGTCTGGGGACTCGACATGATCGGCCCTCTTCAGGCTGGGGCGAGCGGCTTTACACACTTGTTGGTGGTAGTGGACAAGTTCACCAAGTGGATTGAAGCCAAGCCAATAAAGAAGTTGAACTCAGCCACTGCCATTCAGTTCATCAAGGAGATAATCTTCAGGTTTGGAGTCCCGCACAGCATCATCACCGACAACGGGTCTAGCTTCGACTCGGACGAGTTCCATGAGTTTTGCTACACCCAAGGCACTCGGGTCGACTATGCCTCTGTGGCATACCCGCAGTCGAATGGGTAAGACGAGCGAGCAAACGGGCTTATACTCGAAGGATTGAAACCTCGCCTCATGCGCAACCTAAGTCATGCAGCAGGAGACTGGGTGACCGAGTTACCATCAGTCCTCTAGGGATTGCGGATGACCCCGAATTTATCCACCAATCGCACCCCATTCTTTATGGTGTACGGGTCAGAAGCGGTCTTGCCGAGTGATCTGCTCCACAACTCTCCCCGAGTGGATCTTTACTCGGAGGCCGAGGCCGAGGAGGCAAGGCAGGATGGCTTAGACATTTTGGAGGAGGAACATGAGCTAGCACTTATAAGATCAACGTTGTACCAACAAGATTTGCGTCGCTACCACGACAGACACGTCAAAGGACGTACCTTCCAGGAAGGAGACCTGGTCCTCCGAGTGGATCAACAGAAACCTCACAAACGGGCGCCCCCCTGGGAGGGGCCATTTGCCATATCGAAGGTCTTGCACAATGGAGCATACAAACTATACAACTTCGCCAAAGGGATAGAAGAGCCCCGATCTTGGAATGTAGATTTGCTCCGCAAGTTTTACACATAGAATAAAATTTCTCCCTTGTAATAGTCAGTCCGAATGAACTTAGATGAATAAAAGTCTCACTTTTCCCCATATATATCATCTAGTTCGGCCTATGATCGTGTTTCACTCAGGTGACTAATCGCATTCGGAAACTAACACACCTCCAGTGGGTGAAGAGAGGAGCAAGCTTAGCTGCGAACCAGTTTTCGCCTAAGTTAAAAAACAATTCGAGTGAGGATCTGTTTCACTCGGGGGCTTAGCTGCGAACCAGCTTTCGCCTAAGTTAAAAAAACAATCCAAGTAAGGATCTGCTCCACACTCGGGGGCTTAGCTGCGAACCAGCTTTCGCCTAAGTTAAAAAACAATCCGAGTGAGGATCTGTTCCACACTCGGGGCTTAGCTGCGAGCCAGCTTTTGCCTAAGCTAAAAAAATCCAAGTGAGGATCGGTTGCACACTCGGGGGCTTAGCTACGAACCAGCTTTCGCCTAAGTTAAAAACAATCTGAGTGAGGATCTGTTCCACACTCGGGGGCTTAGCTGCGAACCAGGTTTCGTCTAAGTTAAAAAACAATCCGAGTGAGGATTTGTTCCACACTCGGGGGTTTAGCTGCGAACCAGCTTTCGCCTAAGTTAAAAAACAATCCCAGTAAGGATCTGCTCCACACTCGGGGGCTTAGCTGTGAACCAGCTTTCGCTTAAGTTAAAAAACAATCCGAGTGAGGATCTGTTCCACACTCGGGGGCTTAGCTGCGAGCCAGCTTTCGCCTAAGTTAAAAAAACAATCCGAGTGAGGATCTGTTCCACGCTCAGGGGCTTAGCCGCGAACCAGCTTTCGCCTAAGTTAAAAAAAAATCCGAGTGAGGATCTGTTTCACACTCGGGGGCTTAGCCGTGAACCAGCTTTCGCCTAAGTTACAAAACAATCCGAGTGAGGATCTGTTCCACACTCGGGAGCTTAGCTGCGAACCAGCTTTCGCCTAAGTTAAAAAACAATCCGAGTGAGGGTCTGCTCCACACTCGGTGGCTTAGCTGCGAACCGGTTTTCGCCTAAGTTAAAAAAACAATCCGAGTGAGGATCTGCTCCACACTCGGGGGCTTAGCTGCGAACCAGCTTTCGCCTAAGTCAAACAAAAGCATAGAAAGCAAATAAACTCTCAAAGGAGCACGAATCAAGTATACGATCCGGCCGAATGTTTTTGAGCAAAAGTTAAACGAGCCCCAGGCTCAGCAAAGTATCTCATACATCAACCACTCGGCATTCCGGGGCAAATTCAATCAAGTGTTTTAGGCTTCAGGTGGAGGGCTAGCTGGGTCAACAAAAGTCTCCAGGTCGATCCCGTCGGCGATGCGAGTAGCGGCTTCGGCAAAGGTCTCCATGAAATCCTCAAACTTGAGGTTCTTCTTGTTCATCACTCGGAGTCCCTTCAGCTTCTCCTTGTCAACGTTCTTGCAATGAACACAGACAAGTGAAAGCGCCACGTCAGCACCACTCTGAGCGGCGGACTTCTTCCAAGCCTTCACCCGGGCAGGTACTTCATTTAGCCTTGTCATAACCGACTCCAGGTCCACCTGGTTCTCCTCGCCCGGCTACAATTCCTTGTCAATCTAGCCCATGGCACCTCGGGTCCGAGCGATATAGCCCAGCGCGTTCTCTAGGCGATCCTCCAACCGAAGGAAGGCAAGTGCCGCTTTGTCGGCAACGAGTGACCTGGAAGGGTTCAGGTCCCTCTCTATTCTCTCCAGTTCCAGCTCCTTGTTGTAGCAATGCTCTGGTTGGAAGAAGACAGTACATGAGCAAATGATTGAGAAAGATTTGATGGCACACGAAATTCATTCGGTCGAGGAAGAACTTTCCGGAGAGCTTCTCGCTAAACTCATCGCAAAGCTCCTCCATGTGAGCTTCCAAGGCATCCTTCTTTTCAGTCAACTGTGTGACCTTCTCCTCCAGCGTCAGTTTCTCCTGAGTGAAGACACCAGCGGCAGCCTTGAGGTTCTTGATCTCCTCCTCCAGCCTGCCGACTGAAGCCAGCTTCTCGTTGGCAAGCTTGGCCTTGGTCCTAGCCTTCTTTTGGGCCAATGCCAGATCCTTAACCTTGTTCTCCAGAGCCTGCTTCATGGTTTCTAAAGAAATAGAAGTCCTGAGCCTCGTTACGAGTTGGGTATTCTCGCTACGAACATCTGTCGAGGCGGAGCGACTCAGATCAAAGATGAAAAACAGAATGCAGATGCAAATTGAAGGAAATGTCTCACCTCCCAGAGCGGCCTTCTCTTTCTCCAGTCAGGCACTCTTGAGCTTCTCTGCATCCAGGTCCAGTCGGAGGGATATCACCTCCTTCTCCAACGCAGCGTAATGGGATCCCAACTCATAGGTCCTCTGCAGCATACAAGAAGTAACCAGTCGCAAGGAAAAATCAAAGCACTAACATACAGACACCTTGTGGATCACAACCGAGTAAAACAAGCTGGATCAGTACCAGATCCTAAAGTACCCTCGGTATCGAGTGGAACAAGCTTGACCAATACCAGATCCTAAAGTACCCTCGGTACCGAGTGGAACAAGCTTGACCAATACCAGATCCTAAAGTACCCTCGGTATCGAGTGGAACAAGCTTGACCAGTACCAAATCCTCAAGTACCTACTGACTACCGAGTCGATCGCGCACCACCGAGTGGAAACAAGCTCGATCAATACCAGATCTTGAAGTACCCTCTGATCTATCCTCACTCGGTTAGCCATTGAGTTGGCGATGAAGAATATTGAGGACAACAACACAAGACGATCTACTTCATTCGGCTAACTTCCGAGTCAGCAATGAAGAAGATCTTACCTATCGACTCACCAGTGAACGGGTGTCGCCGGGCATCCTGAATGCCTAAGCGACAATTCTAAAGACTACCACCGATTGCCCGCAATCGACGATAGTCTCGGGGACTACACCTAGTGGGTGCACTCAGCGTGCCCCCACTGGAAAGTGACTCGTTAATTGATGAGCTAAAAAAAGGATAAACCATAAACAGCCTCAGGGCGAAGCAATCATAAGTTCTAAGACTACCGCTGACTGTCCCAGTCAACGGTAGCCTCGGGGATTACACCCAGTGGGTGCACTCAGCGTGCCCCCATGTCCACTCGGCTACTCTCCGGCTAGACTCTGAGTGAACACACAAAAAAGTTCAAAGACTCCTGCCGACTGACTCCAGTCAACAGGAGCCTCAGGGACTACACCCAGTGGGTGCACTCAGCGTGCCCCCACTGGATCATGAACACCCAGTGGGTGTGCCCTGCGCAAACCCACTGACAGAAATCCTACTACAAGAAAAGAAGAAACATCGACTGAAAATTGTACTCACAATGGTACTTACTCGGACATTGGTCTCCAGCGCCGCGCTAGCGTCATAAGCCTCCTTCAGTCGGCTGCACATCAACCCCACCTGGATCAGAGCCTCCTCGCTTGCCCCCCACCTGATCCTTAGGGACACGATATAGGGGGAAGGAGGCAGCTGGGGCCGACAAAGTCACTGACGATGCCTCGGGGCAGGGATCACCGTCGATCCACTCGGAGGAGTATGGGTAGACCATGCAGGCGGCACCACCGCCGACGAAGATGTCGAACCACCCTGAGATAGAGGACTCGGCCTCGCAGTCTTTGCGTCGGCCTTTGAAGGAGAAACGCGGGGCACTCAGCGGGGAGAGGCATCTGCCATTGGCACGTCAACACTCGGCACATCCTCCCTGATAGCATCCGGATTGAGTGGGTCAGCCCTCTCGTCATCGTCCAGCTGAATAACTTCGGGCGGAGCTACACAAACCAAAGAGATCGTTAAAGCTCAATTGAAGAAGACCTAACCATCCGAGTTAGTCAGCACAACGTACCTTTGGAGGTGGCGGCATCCGCCGCATCGGCATCACTCGAACCCAGCTGGCGAGCATGTGGGTCCGCCGAAGTCGTCGAGGTGTCGTTGCTAAAAGGTTCCAATAACACTCGGTCATTCACCAGAACAGCACAGAAGCAAGTAAAGGATTATAGAAGACACTTACGTCGAAGCCACAGGCACCGCCACCTTGATCCAAGGCAATGCGGCCTTCCAGGGCTTCACGGAGACCTGCTTGGGCAGCTTGGACTGCTTCTCGGCCGAACTCTCAGCCTCGACGCGCGTGCTTAGATCTGCGAGTCGTCCATCCTGAGGCAGTCGGCTGAGACGCCTCTCCGGCCTTGGCACTCGGATCATGATGGGCCTTCATGCGGGGTTCCTTGGGAGCCTCATAAGATGGGGAGGACTCAGCCTCCTCCCCCTCCTCCGAGCTCTCGTCCTCGTCACTCTCCTCCTCGTCGTCGTCATCCTCAGACTCTTTCGAGTAGCGGCGCTCAGAGTCACTCACCGCGTCCTCGGGCAATCTGTCAACTGCCGGGATATTGGAGATCATGTTCTGGAACTCCTGAAGAGCAGACACATCAAGACATCAAAATTAGATGCACAGAAAACAACACATCAATAGGTCGAATAAACGGAAACAATTTACCTCAATAGTCGGCGCGAGCTCTTTGGAGTAAGCCGGCACCATACTGGCCCCCCACGGATTGTCCTAAGCAGAGGTTATGGCCCGAATCTTTGCCCCCACGTCCTTCTCGGTGAGCTCCTCCGGGTGCACTCGGGTGGGGTCATTCGAACCCTCATACTGCCACATGGGGTGGGCCCTGGCCTGTAGCGGCTGGATCCGCCGAGTGAGAAAAGTCTCCAGCAGATCCATTCCGTTCACGCCCGCGTTAACGATTCTGACTAGGGCGGTGGCCAAGATGCCGACCTCCGTTTTCTCCTCCTTCGCCACCACAAGGGACTCGGGAGCCCTCACCCTCTCCGTCGAGTATGGGGGGAGACCCGACTGGTTTGAGCCACTCGGGACATCCCTGCAGTAGTACCAAGTCCCCTGCCATCCTTTGATGGACTCGGGAAAGCTCATCTTTGGGAAAGCACTTCCCCCACGAACTTGGATGCACAGGCCTCCACATAGCTGGGTGACATGATTCTTCGCGCCGGCTGGCGGATCTTTCTTGACGGTCATCGACCGACAAGTGAAGATATGCTTGAAGAGCCCCCAATGGGGTCGACAGCCGAGGAAATTCTTGCAGAGAGAGACGAAGGTCGCAAGGTAGATAATGGCATTGGGAGGAAGGTGGTGGAGCTGTGCACCGAAGTAGTCGAGGAAAGCTCGGAAGAAGGGATGAGGAGGCATGGAGAAGCCCTGCATGACGTGAGTGACGAGACAAACTCGCTCGTCCTCCTGCGGCGCCGGCTCAACCTCGCTTGCACCCGGGCGGCGCCACCCATCGCGCGGGATGATCCCCTCCTCTGCAAGCTCTTCCAGCCGACGAGAAGTGACCCGCGATGGGATCCAGTCCCACGACGCGGCTCCAGCCGCCGCACCGGAGCCGGAGGACGAAGCCTTCCCCGCCTTCTTCGCTTTCTCCGCCTTGGCCGTGGAATCCCTCGCCATCACTACGCACTCGAGAGGAGGAAGGAGGCGGAGGAGTCGGGGCAAGGAGAAGGGGATCTGAGAGCCAAACCTCTATCTCCGGATCTTTTATATCACCGGACAAAATCTCCAGCCGAATCTCTCACCGCGAATCCCTGGATCGACGGCCTGCGCGAAGGGGCTTTGCATAGAGCAGGCACAACACGCGGCGGGGATCATGCACGCAAATCGAGGAGCCATGCCCCCACTTTCCCACTAACGCATGACGTTATCGCTTCCGCGCGCGAACACGCAAATTCAAATCCCGAGATTCCTAGGACAAATCAATCCGATTGATTACCTGCAGTTCCTTTCCTAAGAGACACATGTCAGTCCAACTGATCACCCTCCGTGGGGACCCGTGCACTCGGCCACGTTAAACACCCGACTGAAGTCTTCTTCAGGATCGTTATGTGACGAGCTTGACGCCCCTCCGCGGGTTCACTTGGCCCTCTCAGTAGGCTCCAAGGCACATGACTCGTAAACCTAGACTTGTAGCAGGCTTGCGCTGGTATTCCCCTGGGATATGGAGTGGCATCTCTCCGGAGAGTCAGACCACGCGCCGGCGTCGCCACTCGGGTTATAATGGCATGCCTGCCCTCGGGCCTCTAGTCTATCTCCTCCGAGAGACAAAACGAATGCCACCGGGTTTTTCTCGACGATCAACAATACCCGATCATCTGGGTAAACCTAAAGTCCAGAATTCGTTGTGTTTTCGCCCAAGGAACAGCAAACCACGATTCGGAAACATATTCCAAGTGCCCAAGTAGCACTCGGACTCAACCGAGGGATCGGTTTATTTGTCCTACGAAATCCCAACCGATTCGAGGGCTAATGATGTGGTCACCTACTCCGGGTAGGGTCAAGGACCCATCATTCGGGGCCCACATGGGGCCCATCACCATCATAGGTAGGTCCCTAGACCATGCCAGCATTCGGATGCATACATCAAGAAATCCACTCGGACAGCTCAAAGGCACTCGGACGACCACATGTCACTCGGCTGATTGATCACCACTCGGACATAGAAGGCAGGAGGACGTCGTGGGAGCTGCAATGGTCGAGGGATCCTAAGTCATCCATTAAGTAGAGTCACAGCTACCATTACCTGTAACTGCTGTAGTAGAGGCTCATTATACTAGTAACTGACTCATTCAATGTCATTAATTGCCTCGACGGCGTGGGAGACATGGGCTGCGGCGCACTCTATATAAGCCGCACCCTTCTCCACAGCTAGGCAGCGAGCAACATTTGTAACCATACCTATCATATCAAAGCAAGCCTCAGGGCACGAGACGTAGGGTTTTTACCTCCACCGAGTGAGGGGCCCGAACTCGTTAAACACCGAGTGTTACACCTGCGCCGTAGCTAGGCTCTGCCCCTTATTCATACCCCAAGTACTCATTGTCAGGATCATAACCCCGACAACGACCATGGCGCCTTGTCGGACGACTTAGACGATCCTCCACTAGCCGCAGACGGCTACAGCTGTGCCGGCGACTGGAAGGGGAGAGGGCCGACGAGGAAGTGGTGAAGATCCAATTTCTTCAATTTAATTTCAAGTATTTAGATGTAGTTTAAAGTTCTCTGTCGTTTATGTGAACTTTGGTGGTCTTTTGAACATCCGTTCGTGATTTTTTGGTGAACGTACTGTGCTTGCTATGTCCGTTTGATGATCTACATAGTTTGATTGACATTGCATGGTTTAGTATGGACAGAGGGGATCGGATATGAGATACACATATGTGAACGACGTGATTTGAGGAGTGACTGGTCAGTGTCCGTGAACACGCCCGGACGCGTCCATGGGATTTTGAGGGCCTGGTTTTGCCTAGTCCGGCTGTAGATGCTCCAAGGGAACTACAAGTACGCTTGGCGAACTCGTACAGCCAGGAAAAACGCATCTAGCGAACCCCTCGTCGCCCGGGTAACACCGCTCCCGTGCGGTCGCGCCGGGCTGCACCGGAGCGCCGTCGCCCACTGATGCGGCTTGAAACTGCGTCGGTATTTCCCCAAAGAGGAAGGGATGATGCAGTACAGCTACGGTAGGTATTTCCCTCAGTTATGAAACCAAGGTATCAATCTAGTAGGAGAACTAAGCAACAATATGTAAACGATACCTACACACAAAGAACAAATCCTCGCAACCCAACGCGTAAAAGGGGTTGTCAATCCCTCCTCGGTAAAAAGATAGATTGTTTTGTATATGTTTGGATAAATAGATCTCAATAAAATGTGAAATAAAAGATGCAAATAAAAAGTGTAGCAAAGTATTTTTTGGGTTTTTGGAATAATAGATCTGAAAACAAATGCGATAAAAAATAGATCAGAAAGCAATATGATAAAAGATAGACCCGGGGGCTGTAGATTTTACTAGTGCCTTCTCTCGAGAAAAATAGCACACGGTGGGTAAACAAATTACCGTTGGGCAATTGATAGAAGATCGAATAATTATGACGATATCCAAGGAAATAATCAATATATAAGGCATCACGTCCAAGATTAGTAGACCGACTCCTACCTGCATCTACTACTATTACTCCACACATCGCCCGTTATCCAGCATGCATCTAGTGTATTAAGTTCATGAAGAACCGGAGTAATGCAATAAGAACGATAACATGATGTAGACAAGATCAATTCATGTAGGAATAGACCCCATCTTGTTATCCTTAATGGCAACGATACATGCGTGCCCCGCTCCCCCTTCTGTCACTGGGAGAGGACACCGCAAGAACGAACCCATCACAAAGCACATCTTCCCAATGGCAAGAAAAATCGATCTAGTTGGCCTAACTAAACCAAAGATTCAAAGAAGAAATACGAGGCTATAAATAATCATGCATATAAGAGATCAAAGAAAACTCAAATAATATTCATGGATATAGATCTGATCATAAACTCAAAGTTCATCGGATCTCAACAAACACACCGCAAAAAGGTTTACACCAAATAGATCTCCAAGAGACCATTGTATTGAGAAGCAAAAAGAGAGAAAAATCCATCTATCTACTGCCTACGGACCCTTAGGTCTATGGTGGACTACTCATGCATCATTGGAGAGGCACCAATGAGGATGATGAACCCCTCCATGATGGTGTTAGATTGGATCTCGTGGTTCTGAAACTTGCGACGGCTAGAATTGTGTTTCGTCGACTCCCCTAGGGTTTCTGGAATATTTGAAAATTTATAGGGTGAAGAGGCGGTGCAGGAGACCCCCAGTGGGCCCCAAGATACATCAGGGCACGCCAAGGGCCTCTGGCGTGCCCTGGTGTATCTTGGGCCCCACGGGCCTCCTCCCAGGTGCTTTCTTGATCCCCAAGGTGTTTTGTGGTAAAAAAAAGTCTCCAAAAAGTTTCGCTGCGTTTGGACTCCTTTTGGTACTGATATTCTGCGAAGTAAAAAACAAGCAAAAAACAACAACTGGCACTGGGCACTATGTCAATAGGTTAGTCCCAAAAAATGATATAAAGTTGCTATAAAATGATTGTAAAATATCCAAGATTGATAATATAACAGCATGGAACAAGCAAAAATTATAGATACGCTGGAGACATATCACCCACTCCCGGCTAGCCTTCCCCATCCTCGCCCCTCCTCCCACCGCCGCTGGCATTGTCGCCGGGCAAAGTCCTAGCGGCGCGGCGGCGGAGCTTCCTCGATCGACGTCCTAGCACGGATGGCGCCGATCTCGTGGCGGCGGGCCTCCCTGGTGCGGCGGCGTAGATCTCGCAGCGGTGGCGGCGCCCGCACCGGCCAAGGCTTCAATGGTGGCGTGGGACGGCGACGACCAGCAGATCTCGGCGAGCATCATCGACGACGGACGATAGCATCGGCTGGTGGTGGTGAGCCCCCGATCTGGTACAGCCTAGACGGGTCGTGACCATTGTTGCGCTTGCTGCACCGCCATGTCTCCAACGAAAGCACGTGGAGGAATTCCTGGGCTAGTCCCGCGGCACGAGGACTGTCCGGGGCAGCGGTCCCGGGCATGGTGGTGGTGGCCTCCTCCTTCGTCGGGGGTGGTCGGGCCCGCTGGGCGGCGGATGGTGGTGTGGGGGCCTGCTGGTCTGCTTTGTAGAATAAAGGTGATCTGGCCCTGCTGTTCTTCGATCACCATGGTGTCGATCTGCTTCAAGTCTGCCTCCTCGATTTGGCTGCCATCGAGTTCCGGTCTTCCTCTCAGAGATTTCCTCAGTTTGGCGCATGGCGCTACTGGATATCTAGAGCGGAATCGATGCGGTCGCTCGTGCCCTTATCATCAGCCGGAGTGGCTTCATTTGAGCGAGGCGCGAAGCTTCGCCTTCTTGTCGGTACCATGGGACATGTTTTAATATAGATTTTTCATGAAACTGACAGAGGTGGAGAAATCATGGTGGCTGCGATCCGAGGTTGGTATTGGCAAAGAGGGTACTGGTTGTGTTGAAGACAATGTGGCATAGGTTCTCCTTGTGTGTCAGGTGTTTGGCAACTTGCAGCAGCAGCAGCCTTGGCAAGCGGGGGTGGCAACATAGGTGGACTGCATTCTTGGTGGTGCTCCTCGAGTATCGAGCCACGATTTCCAGGGTGTAAATCCATGGTCTGGCCTTCATTGGTTGTACCTGGCAATGGCATTGTTGAAGGCATTGTTTGGAACTCGGACTTTCTTCAGGGTGAAAACCCAAGGTCTTCGATCAGGCGACGACAACGCGTGTGCTTTGTTTCCTTCTTGGAGGTGTTGCTTTTGGAGAATCTCGTTTGTAGTACTGGTGTTGTCTTCAGTGGTGGTTAGAGTGCTACTATTGCGAGTGGTTCAACACCGTGATGGGGTCTTTGTTTTCTTTGTTTTCTTTTTTATTTTATTTCTTGGCTGTGTGCATCCTATCTTTGGACATCTTATTGGTGCAGAGGTTGGGAGTATTTGGTATCATCACGATATTAATATATTCCGTTTATCGAAAAAACAAGTACGCTCGGCAACCGGCAACCCCTTTTTTTTTACGGAAGTACGTTTGGCAACTATTGGAAAGGGAAAGTGCGTGTTGCCACAACTCCAATGTTCAGTCACTCGACCCACAGACTGCGCACCACGCACGCTTTGCTTGTGTTGGGCCGAACCAGAAGCGGCCAGTTCTGCGGATGTCACAGGGCCAAACCGTGTTCTTTTAGATTGATCGACCGGTCGAGGAAGAATGTCTGCTTAGGATGCTCACTCGACGCAATTTCATGACGAGTTGCACTGACGTACTCACCATGAGCACACATCACGTCACAACCGGCTCTGTCGGATGCAAATGGTTTTTTCCTGGATATAAAACCTGCATTCAACTGCGGCGCCCCTAGTTGACCGGAGGAAGACTTGCTCGTTGGCACCTTGCTTCTTCCCTTCCTCGACGGCTCCGTCAGACTTTTTATGATGGAGGCTCAGCAGCTTCTCCCGACGACTTGCGCGGAGCCAAGTCTTTTTCATCTCTACTTCTAATGTGTCAGTTGATAGTCTCCGTCGGTTAATTTTCGTCCCACCACTTCCGTCTGGTTTTTTTTCGTCGGTTATTTTTTGTCCACCTCCCACCACCCCGTGCAAAACGAAAAATACGCCCCCATCCGTCTCTCGATCCACCCGATCTCGATGCGGCCGCCCTATCTCCCTCGTCTAGCGATGCAGCGCCGCCCCAATCTCCCCGCTCCGCCGCCGCCGCCCCAATCTCCCCACTCCGCCGCCGCCGCCCCCCGCCTTCCACTATCACCCGCTCAGCCACCTCCACCCTCCTCTACATCGCCGGAGGAACGGGCACACCTGGCCCGCCGCCTCGAGGCCGCGCTCGAGGTGCGAATGCTTTGCTTGCCGCCCCCCTTTTTTTGTCATGGGCTTGATTTGACTTGCCCATCTCGGGCAGGTGAGGAGGGAGTCGGTGCGGCAGGGCACGGCGCTGGACGAGCTGAGGCGGCGACTCGAGCGCCGGCGGGCGCAAGCGGACGACCTCGCTATCGCCAGGCGGAGGGCCGCCGAGGGGGTCGGGCGCCGCAAGGAGCAGATGCAGGCGCAGATCGAGCGGGTGCTGCCACTCTCCAGGGCCCTCGCCGCCGCGCACAGACAAGTGCAGGTACCTGCCCGTTACGTCCTCTCCATGTGCGATTGGAATGCGTTGGGTCTTGTGGCTGGCTGAGTTTGGTCCGATACCATCCATCTCATGGTTGATCGCAGGAAGCCAAAGAGTTAAAATCCGCGGAGAAGGCGCGGCTTGGGGGTCTGCAGAGGCTGCTCAGGACGAGGCAGCAGTCCATGGTAGCCCAGGTCGCTGCCTGTACCCTGTGAGGGTCTTCCGTGAGCTGCCGGTTGCAGAGAACCACCATTCCCGTACCAATGGTGAGAATTCAGTACTCATGTGCCTCCCCTGAGCAACGATGCTTGATAGGATGTGCATGATTTTAGCGTGTGTGTATGCCCCATAGGCCCATATAAGCAATAACAATCATGTTGTCACATGATTATTTTTGCTCTGTTTTTTATACAAGAACTAATCGAAAACACAATCAATCCTTGTATGACTTTCTGTAGCCATTTATGATCAAATGACACCGCATTTTCAAGAGAGCGTCGAACACCTTCGGAAGAGAATGGGGCACTTCCGCAAGAGAATGGAAATGGAATGCATTTGCTCGGCGTTATCAAATCTCCACATGTTGGTCCTTTGACATTTTTTGGTTGGCAAATTGGAAAGCCCAGGACAAAGCAGCGGACTTACAGTCACAAGGAGCTTCAAAGGTCAGCAGCTGTGCTTGGTAAACTTTAGATTGAGTAGACCTTGGCAGCCTATCCACTGAATTGCTAACTGAAAATATCATGACCCTGTAATTTGACAAGCAAAGTAGTAATGTGAATTGATGTGTTGTTTGTTGTTCTTGTAGTTGGGGACGACCGTGAGCCCGTGACAGTGAGACAGACACGACCTTGACTTGGCCATGTCCGCCTCTCTGGACTGATGATAATGCTTCACTACTGAGTTATGTAAGAAACGGTGAGACGAACGCCACCTGCGTCATCACCTCAGCCATGTCCACCTCTCTGTACTGAATATCATGTCTCAAATATCCAAAAAGCTTATTTAAATATTGATAGTTAATAGTTTTTCTATAGTGCTTCTCTACTAATCAAAGAAGTTAATAGTTTTTCTATTTCATTCTTTTTTCCAATTGAATGCACTCGGGTTTCTTTTGGATTAGTTATTATCAAACATATAGTTCTTTCTATACTCATGTGTTATTTTTCAGTTGAACACAATGGACTTTCTATAGATTTTCATGGTTTTTGCAAAGTACTGAGCTTTGTTGTTTTATTCCTACATATTCAGGAATTTCGTTGTGAAGCTAAAGCGGGTGTTAAGACAAAGTCCACTCTGTCTAGATTGAAAACGATTGGAGACATGATTCACCTGATATTTAGGGGTAGTCAAAACCATGGTGAAGTATTACTGTGTAAGTTTCACTGTCTTGTGTTACTTCTCTCATCTTTACTATTTGGCAAAGAGTCATTCTTTCGTACATTCATAATCACTACCAAGTTTTATGTTTTATTGAGTAGTGTTAAACTGTTAATTATCGTGTACCATAGACCGCTGCTATTCTAGATTGTTAGAGACTAGAATTTATCGATGTATGTGATGGAGAGACCAGTAGTGTTGTTCATCTTCCGGTGTTGGTATAATTGCTAACATTTATTCATTTCAAAGATTGGTGCAGGATAACAAACCTCATGTTGTCAAAACGTTGTTCCAATATCTATTAACATATTTCTTTTCAAAGAGGATCGTTGTTAGAAGTCTGATGAGATTCCGATCCCCTAAAAGCATGGCGAAGACAAGATCAAGTTCCATCACTTTGCATCGAAGGGACTGCCACCTGCCTCAAGAACAAGAAAGGAGAGGACGGTGGGCCTCATGCCTGAAATGATGAGATAGGGAGATGAAGGCGGGCCTCATGCCTGAGACGACGAGGAGCAGGGAGAGGAAGGCGGGCATCATGCTTTTCACATCCTACATGGGAACACGAACATGAGGAAAGAAATCAGGTTGGTGATGGGGCGTGTGCGTGCGGCACTGGGTGTAGAACAATTCAACGGCCACGACCATGTGAGGTGCAAGGAAAGATCAGCTTCTTCAACTAGGTGCCTCCTACATCTCACTGTGAGGATTCGTGGGGCTTATATGTGCCACATGTGAAGGACAAGTTTGTTTTGGACCTTGGCTTGGTGCTTGCCGCGTTTAAGTTGCCCATCAGGATGGTCGTGTCCTTGGGTGCATGGCCTTCGACCACCACCAGATGCCCACGGGAAACTCACTCAAAAGAATTTTTCATTATACATTAATTCATGATCTGGTCTTGTTAATTTATACTTTGTGAAAGTGCGATCAGGTATCTGTGGGGTGTTTTTAGAAAAAGCAGAAGTGGTCATGCTAGAGCTAGCGCAATTTAGTTGAAAAGCATGGGATCGGTGGCATGAACATCTTGGGCTGATCTTGTGTGCCATTTGTGCAGGATTCAGAACAGGAGTGGGAGGGTGAGTAGTGATGGAAGAAGTGAGGAAATCGAAAGGAACAACTTCTTGTTGCTGTTGACGCTACTGATTCAACCCAATACATTTTGCATTTCAACGTGTGTACAGCATGGGAACATATATGTTATCTCTACGGGGCAAAGCATTGTGGATTTTTCATCATTGTGGTATTTTGGAGGCTAGCTGGATGTGATGTCCAGACAGGTAATTTTGAGCCAAAATCAGCCTTAAAGGTAGGTCTTAGATTTTACTCATGCTTCAACTATTTTGAGTATAGCGTTTGCATTATTTCTAAGAAGTTTTGTGCCTCATAGCTTGTGTACATAAGCATATATGTACTATCAGATATATTGTCAGATTGTAATGTTGATAAAATGAGAGGAAGTTACAAAACTTAGCATAACATCTATTTACTACACAATGTGCAAGTTTAACAGTTATTAATTGTGTGTCTACAACTGTTCTGTTTTTTCACTATTGTTGGTTGAAATCTGCTTCAACAATGCGAGTTCTTTATTCTCAAGACGTTCTTTTGTTCCCTCGGGTGAATGCGTCTTCCTAAACAGGTCTGCATGTTGGTATTACTTTGTTTGTTGACATCTTCTTCTCTGTCTACAGACCATGCTCACTATTAAAGGGGAGCAACCTGGCCTGTTGCAACTCATGTGAATTCATGCAGATGATATGGAATTGTTTTCTCTTCTTTTCCATAAAATTGTACTCTTTTGGGTGTTGTTGGATTTGGTTTCCCTTTGTTCTGACAAATGTACACTCCCTTTCGCTCATTTATAATGTGGTTGATTAAGTGCATGATTGGTCATTGGTTGGTCAGGGCTTAAGGCTCATAGGGTTGTGCAAAAGGGTGTAGGTTGGTTTGGGAAGGTCTATTTGTCCACAGAAAACTGTTGAATGCTTGTGTGTAGGAATTCAACATATTGGTATTTCAGTTTTGACAATCAGATATTGACGCAAAATTTCTTCTACCTCTTGCAGGCCGCCAGGACAAGGAGGTGGCCATGGCCAACTCCACGGCGCGAATGCCCTCCTTGTGTTGGAGTGCACGTCCAGCGAGGTCGACAGTGAGGACTATGGTCGCTGGTGGATCGATGTTGGTCGGCCGTCCTGCCTACGTGTCTGTGACGCCTTATTCCCGGCGATGACGACAGCGTAGGCTGCGAGAGCCATCTTAGGGTCGTCCGCGAGTGCGCCACTCAGGGAAGCTGTGTTCTTCTTCACCGATAACCACAACCCTGGATGACGTAGCACGGAAAGAACTGTGAGGCCCCTTTCTTGCTATTTTTCTCGTTGCTTGATCTGATTGCATAATCCCAGGAAATAATTTCTTAGTCTAACTGCATAATAATCCCATAAGTTTTCTCCAATCTTTCATGGTAAAGTTTTTTATGGTAGGAATCTCATTTTCGTTATTAGTTATTGTCATATTGAACACGAAATATTTGATTGCCTCTTTGTTGCTTGCTTCTTCAAACATGAGCATATGATGGAACAGTCTGAAGGTCAATTCAAATATAGTAAAAGTTTGAAGGTCAATGGGTTTGTCATATTAAACTTTCAAAAAACCAGTCATCGACGCCGTGGGATTTGCCTCCACGAACGACCATCACCACAACCACGCCGCCTACGCGATGTTGCCGGAGGTGAATTGCCAGCAGACCATTGCGCATGCACAGGGGGTGGCTCAGCCAAGGTGTTGCGCCAGTGCAGCGCCCCAACAGCAAGTGTGCCGCGTGCAAGCTTATTCAACACTGATGCGTCCCCCCCCCCCCCCCCCCCCCCCCCGATGTTGCTTGCTTGGTATATATGGTGTAGCTATGCGCTTGTCTTGCACTATCACCGATTTCCTGCTGACAGCGAGAAGGTTGTTTTTCAACAGGTTTATGCCTGGTTTGATCAGAAAAAACTGGAGTTCATCTTTACTGTATTTTTATTTTGATACACAGGTTTTTGGCACACCGAAAAGCCTCCACCTATGATTGATTTGATCATAAAAATTGGTTAGATGTCGCTACTGCCGTGGTCGCTTCTCCCCACTACCAAAAGCTCTACGCCATTACCAAAACGCCCCACCAGCCTCCACCTCCGTTGGCGCCGTCGAGAGCCTCGACTACGAGGAGCAGGTATGCTCTATGCAGCAATATTTCGTTCGCCCTTCTGCTCATACATGGTTATTTTTTTTATCGTTATGTGCAGATCCAAGTTTCTTATGTTTGCTTGTAATGCCCTTCCTTGTAGAATGGATAGCTCTGTCATCCTGTTACCGGCGTAGATCCTAATTTGTTGTGATGTTATGCAAGGAAATATATGTGATGATAATCATGAGAAAAAGATTGTTAGTCATACCTGTGCATATGTGCTGGATCACATTAATGTCCAACAAGATGGATTTTTGGGGGTGTATACGACAATATTTTGAGGTGCTAGATCAGATTAATGTCTACATATATGTCTAACAGAGTTAATGGATACTTTTGCAACTGGGAAGTGAAATCTAAAGTTCAGTTTCAGTTTTTTCTTACAAGCTTGAAACAATGGCATGTAGTATTGTCTTGCAGAACAATAGATGCTCCCGCTTTCAGAGAGCTCATCACAGCTATCTTGCTCGATTTGATGTTGTTCCTTATGTCACTCTGTACGTCTCGACATAAATTAATATGGAGAGGCACTCCAAGAGATCATGTGTAAGTACAAGACCTATAGCTATTTTGTTTACCTTAGGAGCAGTACCAATCTGAAAACATGTTTCTAATTCAGGTAAAACTTGGAACATGTATGGACGGATAAATTTTAGTATTTTATCCTTTTATTGAAAAATCGTATAACTTATGATCTTATAGAGTTTAGAGATGCTTATCCTATTCTTTATGGTTTTGGTTCCATCAGTAGTTTTGTACTATAGTTCTGTAGTTCTGTCCATCAGGTGGAGAAGCATAACAACCACTACCTCTGTACCAAATATAAGACATTTTTTAGGCTAAACTAGCCTATAAAAGGTCTTATATTTTTTATACGGAGGGAGTAATGGCTACTTTTTTATAATATTGGTGAACTGCTGGGTTCATCGTGGCTACATGATAACATTCTACATGAATATTTGCACAACAAAGAAATATTAAAGGTTGAAAATGATATATGAGAATAAAAGAGAATAACCTGTCTCCATTTTGGGGCTCATGGATACACGCCCATTGTATTTATGGATTCTCTCCAATTGAGAATTTTTTTGTTTTCTTTTACTTGATTTATCATTTTCTGATTTAATTGACATGCATACACTAACAACTCTTTCACGTAAACCCCGTTGTGACCGAACCGTGGATTTGTTTGTAAGACTGTTTGGTTGACCTCAACAATTTCATCTCTACCCACTAATGAGTATGTTCTACCTTTCATGTTCTTATGATCGACCTGCAACTTCATCTGCGAGGAGGGCGGTGAGGTGCTGGTCCAACGACAACCACAATGTTGATGTGTGTTCTGATGATGATGGTCTTAAAAACCAGATATCAGGTCCTTCCTCTCCCTAGGTTTGAGACTATTGTGGATGAGGTAGTAAGAGGCTTAATAAAAGCAAGGAAATGGAATCAGTTCGATGAGCTTAGGGGCAGTGGGAGCTTTTTTTTTAAACAAAACACCACCCACTTTATTCATTATTAGATAAAATAGATACATCGTCTGTGAGGAAATTTACAATTTCATTCAGCGGTTCCTCAAACCAATCATAAGTTGCTCTGGTGGAACGGTAAAGAATTGGTCAAGCCGGTTTGCGCGGTGAGTATTGTCCGTTACATGTTTTAAGACCTTCGGCGTGAACTTTTCATACTAACTACATATATTTGTTTGTGCAGGATGGGTATAAGTTGAGGAAGCAGTTTTTATTATACTTGCTAAAACATCGTGGGAATAAAGCTAAAGACAACTTTCCTAATATTGTGAAAGAAATTCTTAAGCGCATCATCTAGATATTGATAGTTTTGTAATAGATGTTTAGTTCGAGCATCGCTCAGTTTGTTACATGGACATGTCGTTAATCTTTCTTTTTGTTATCAATTTACATTGCAAAAATGGACTTCAATTATTCAATAATTGTGTTTGTGTTATATTGTTTGTACATGTGAAATTTAACATGTAACTCTTGCAAACTATTTCAAAAGCCCGTCGCAACGCACGGCCACTCTAATAGTATACTGTAGTATACAATCGCACCACTCTAGATTTTTCACCTGTCGCTGCCATGGCATTCGCCATTCTGCATCACAATGATTAAGCATGTGAAGCACACTTGCTGAGAAGGTGCCTAAGTGGCGTCCCCGCGGTCCGGCCGGCAATGGACCCCCGCCACGGCCAGAAAGACCTGGCTTGTATAATAAGGAGAAAAGAGATCGAGGATCCATAGAACACACGTACGGATCTATCGGGCCGTCGCATCACAGCTGCATGATGGTGGAGAGGTGACTAAAATGTTGAATTCACCGTGGTGAATCGGTAACTTGTGTCATTCATGTTGCTCCTAAGTTTTTTTATGTGATTTCGCTCAGTTGAAAGTTTTGCCAAATGATTTGACACTGCTTACCGATTGAAGTAATGAAAACACAAAAATCAAACATTGAGAATACGTTGATCCACTGTTTTGTTTGTCCCTAACAATTACTGCTCTCCCACTATACAGTTCATTCAAAATTACTCCTAGGTTTCATGGCAGTCTGGCAGCGGGTAGGAACAGCTGAAATAGAAGGAGTCACAGCACAATTGTTTGGTCATGGGAAGGGGATCGACAGTTCTCGGTTAGATCCGCTTATGCTGCCAAGTTTGCACGAAGAGAGGTGGTGCCAACCGCGGATTTCATGTGGAGATGAAGGGCCCCATTACAATGCTGGTTCTTCATGTCGCTCGCAATGAACAATAGATGTTGGACGTCGGATCGCCTTGCCCGACGAGGCTTCATATCAGGATGCCTGTCCTTTCTGCGAGCAAGAGGAGGAAACAATATATTGACCACTTACTACTGACATGTTCGCTAGGACCATATGGAGGGCCTTGTGCTCGGCTCTTGGCAAACATGAATGGGCACCACGGTGGACAACACTCTGAAGAACTGGTGTGTGGAGAGAACGGCCGCGGCATGCAAGCCAAAGGAACTTCGGGCCATTTTCACCCTAGTACTTTGGGAGCTATGGAAGCATAGGAATGTGATTGTCTTTGATGGCGCAACTCCTTCTCTTGGAGTGGTGGCCGTGGGAATAGCGGCCGAAGGCAGAACATGGCAACATGTCCACTTGATAAAAGGAGAACTCGGAAATCTTTTCGAGATGTTGTTAGGGTGGGCGAGGCGAGAGTGATACCTCCTAGGTAGTTTCACGGTAGGATAGAGGTTTCTTCTAGGTGTTGTAGTTTTTCTTTACACGCTCCTTCTCCCCCCCCCCCCCCCTCCCCCCCCCCCCCCCCCACCCTAAAGTATCGCACACTCTTGTGAGAAATAACCTTCGTTAATGAAACATCAGTCCAGCTCAGCTCATTTTCTCTATGAAAATAAGATGAAACCTCAGGGCAACTCCAATGCGACTACACAAACGGACACGGATTTTTTCTGTTTTTTGTCTGTTTGGATCGACCGAGTGGACAGGCATGTCCACTTTTTGGTTTGGATCAGCCGATGCGCCCAACGTGGACGACGCCACGTGCTTATTAAAAAAACTAAAATACCCATAAAATTTGAAGCATGCAAATAAGTTAAGCATAATTAAATAATAAAACAGGCCGTCAACCGCCGGCCAAAGTCCATTTAAACATAAATTTAAAAACTTTTAAAAAAGGCGCCTCCCAGCCGCCCAGCACGCCGCCCTAGGCGTCGCCCTCATCCTCAGAGCTAGTGAGGTCGACGAAGTCCGGTGGCGGCACAGCCCACTGGAAGGCCTGCTGCCACGCCGCCTCCTTCGTCGTCAGCTGCGCTGCCCGCGCGCTCCTCCTCCTGCTGCTCCCAGCACTCATCATCTTCCTCCAGTGCCCACGGCATGCCGCCCCTCCTCCTCGCGTTCGGCCTGCATTTGCCGCTCCCCGGCAAGCCGCTCCTCCGCCAGCGCATGCTGCCTCCAATGCTCGAGGTACGCCGCCACTTGCTCCGGCGTCGCGCCCATCGAGATGGGCAGCACGCTCACCCACTCACGTAGGACGCTAGTCCACGCGTATGTCTCTAGACGACAGGTGGTTCCGATGCGGCCTCCGTGGGCTCCTCCTTGGGCGTGGCTGGCGCTTTTTTAGACGGCGGCGGAGGGTAGACGCAGTCCCACGCCGCCGACAGCTGGAGCGCTTCCTCCATGCCCGGCTAGCGCGCGTCCTCCTCGCACAAGGACTCCTCCACCAGCGACCATGAGTGTTATTTTTACACTCGTCTAACCTGAGTTTAAACCGACATATTTTAATAAAACCGAGATATTCGCCCTCATAAAGCTACAACTGACTATTGAATGCAAAGGATTCCAAATATCATATCTTTATTTTGTTTTCATAGGAAACGGGCTATTTATAGATGAAATTAAGCATTGAGGAGATCAAGTGGGAGGCGCATTAGAGGAGCCAAAGCAAAAGATGACGTTCCATACGATCGCACCCGCTCGTATGAACGATCGAATCGCGTGCCAACCGAGGCGTCTGATCCACCTGAACAACCTTTATAAAGGGTTGACGCCGAAAGAGCAACAGAATATCGCAAAACCATTCAGTCATTGTCATCTTCACAGAAGCCATCTCCACCAACCCTAGTCGCCGCCATTTCCCATCTCCATAGCCACAACCTTCATCGCCACCATAGTTCTTAGCCATTTAGCCATACTTGTAATCGTGTATCACACAAGGCATCCATTGTAAAACATATTATCAATCAATCAATCTTCATGATGTGTTCTTCGTGTGATCTGATCTTCATGTGTGAGTAGTTCGGTAAGGTCATTGGTTGAGGTAAGAGCCTTGCAATCCGATGTATTTGTTGAAGGGATTAATGGAAGTACTTTGAATTAACGCGCCGTATGTGTAGCATAAAGTTGTTCCGTAGTTGCCTCTTGTCTCATTCGTGTTCTTCATCCCTGCATGTACTCAGGGTCATGGTAAACGAGTCACGACGAGGCTAAAGGCAGGGAGACCGTGAAGTGTTATTCTAAACACCAGTGACAGAAAGATTTAGTATGGTCAAATGCTTTCATCACTCGTCGGACAATGAGATCCGAGGTGCCACTGCGGATGAGGTGCTTGATTCCCATGGAGTCCATGATACAGAGGTCGTGCAGGAGGGCTTAGTATTCTACAACATTATTGGAGTCAACAAAGTGGATTTGTAGGACGTAGCTCATTTTTGCATCACGGGGGGAGATGAGGACCACTTTGGCTCCCAGCCCGTTGACAGTCATGGAGTCGTCAAAGTACGTCAACCAATACTCTAGGTCGACGTTCTGCGGGGTTTGCTGTGCTTCTGTCCATTCCACGATGAAATCGGCGATCGCCTAGGACTTGATGGTTGAGCGGGGTTTGTATGAGGTCTTGAACGGCAATAGTTCGATTGCCCACTTAGCCACGTGCCCGATGGCGTCTTTGTTGTTGATGATGTCAGATAGCGGGGCGTGGTTGACCACCGTGATGGGTTTTTCTTGGAAATAATGGCGCAACTTTGGAACTGCCATGAACACGTGGTATGTTGTTTTCTGGTAATGAATGAGAACAGAGGGGAGACTCCCCTTGTCTTATTTTTATAGGAGACGAGAAGACTCGAACCCGGGCCGGCGACAACAACCTTTGTGTTGTCTACCACTCTACCCAGAAGAGCTTCTCAAAAATGAGACCAACCCAAGGGCTAACCCTCGTTGGCTTTTTTTTATAGGAGAAACTCCGTGAGCACCGTGCGTCCGAGCCGGGACTCGAACTTGGGTGGGCTGGCAGCTACCCCAGCTGCCCAGCCAATGGGTCGATGCCCCGTCCTAAAAAAAATGAGACCAACCTAGGGCTAACCCTCGTTGGCTTTTTTTATAGGAGAAACTCCGTGAGCACTGTGCGTCCGAGCCGGGACTCGAACTTGGGTGGGCTGGAAGCTACCCCAGCTGTCCAGCCAACGGGTCGACGCCCCGTCCTCGTTTTCTGGTAACGAGGTAGCGTGGTTTTTGCACGGAGACGGGGCCTCGCTAACGTAGCATACCGGATGTAGGACCCAGTGGGCTTTGCCTTGCTCTTCTCTCACCACTGCCATTACCACGTTGATGACTTGTGTGGCGGTGGATATGTAAAGTAGCATCCCTTCGGTCTCTGCCGGACAGGCCAATATAGGGGTTCGACTGTAGGAGGCGCTCGAGGTCCGCGAACACGGCTTTCACTTCTTCACTCCATTCAAATTTGCCACCCTTTTGGAGTAGCCTGTAAAGCGGGAGTGTCTTTTCTCCGGGCCAGGAGATGAATCAGCTTAAGGCTGCCACGCAATCCGTCAGTTTTACATCTCTCATACTATCTCTGGTGGTTTAAGGTCGACGATGGCTTGTATTTTTCTGAGCTTGCTTCTATGCATCTGTGGGAGACGAAGAAGCCAAGGAGTTGCCCAAAGGGAACAACGAAGACACATTTTTCTGGTTTCAACTTCATGCTGAACCGGCGTAGACTGGCAAATGCTTGCTCAAGGTCAACTAGCAGGTTGGCTTCACTCCTTGTCTTAATGACAACATCGTTGACGTATGCTTCAACGTTGATGCCGATCTAGTCGTGGAGAAACTTTTGCATTGTGCATTGATATGTTGCGTCTGCGTTCTTGAGCCCGAAGGGCATCATGATGTAGCAGAATGGCCCGAAAGGTGTTATAAACAAGGTCTTCTCTTGATCAGACTCCTTCATCCGAATTTGATGGCACCCGAAGTAAGCGTCCAGGAAACAGAGCCGCTCACAGCTCGCAGTGCAGTTGATGACTTGATCGACGCGAGGCATCGGGAATAGGTCATTTGGGCATGCTTTGTTGAGGTCGGTGTAGTCAACACACATGCGCCATGAGTTATTCTTCTTCCGAGCCATGATGGGGTTGGTCAGCCATTCAGGGTGGGTGACCTCCCTGATGAACCCGGTAGCTAGGAGCCGAGTGATCTCCTCTCCGACTACGTGTCGCTTTTCGTTGGCGAGGCATCGGAGAGCTTGCTTTACTGGTTTTGCATCATTTCGTACGTCCAGACTATGCTTCGCAATGCGCACGGTAACCCCGAAAATGTCGGCGGGCCTCCAAGCAAAGGTGTCACAATTGTCCACGAGGAACTGTAAGAGGGAGGCCACCTGCTCTGGGATCAAGTCTCCTCCTATGACCATCGTTTTGGTCGGGTCTTCAACGTGTACTTGGAACTTCTATGTTACCTTGGTTGGCTGGAAGGCTGGGTCGGGTCTTGGCTTGCAAGGTAAGGTTGTTGTGGCTGGATCGATGGACTTGTTGATCTCTTCGAGCTCCACGGAAGCTAGGGTGGCCCTCGTGAGCTCGGCATTGGTGACCCCCACCACTAACGCTCTTTCAGCGCTGCCGTGGACGAAGATGGTGTTATTTGGTCCCAGCATCTTGAGCTGTAAATATGCGTACGAGGGTAGCGCCATGAACTTCACATAGGCTGGCCTGTCGATGATCGCGTTGTAGCCCGTATTGAACAGCGCGACCTCAAAGCATAGTGTCTCTGAGCGAAAAAAAATTCTTCATCTCCGAAGATCACCTCCAATTCGCCTTGTCTGAGGGGTTGCGCTTTTCTGCCCGGTACAAAACCGTGGAAGCCGATCGAGGATGGGCTCAGACGGGACTTGGAGATTCCCATCTTCGCTAGTGCGTCGGGAAAGATCATGTTAATCACGTTGCTCTCGTCCATGAGGAATCAGGGGAGGCGGAAGCCGTCGACGATCGGATCTACCACTAGGGCGAAGTTCCCTGGCTAAGGGGCGTGGGCATGGTGGTCGGTGCGACTGAAGATAATCGTGTAGTCAGACAAATCCAGGAACTCTGTGGATTCTGGTGCAGTCGTGTAGACTGTGCAACGCGTGAGCTTCTAGGCCCGACGCTTATCGGCGGCCCGAAAGATCATGTGCACGCTTTGCGATCGGGGCGGGCTAGTGGGTTGGTGAAGATCCGACCATTTCGAGGTCGGCCAAGCCTGGCGTTGCCTCGTGTGCTAAGGGTGATGTCAGAGCACAAAGTCACACAACATCGTCGTGCTGGTCGAAGTGGAACTCAAGGCTTCCGAAGTGCATGGTCTTAGAGTCGAGCTGCCGCTAGGCCCCCTGGGCCCTAAGGTCGGCGCGATATTGGGCTTCCCAGCTATTGGGCCACCCCCGGTCTATTCTATAATCACCCTTCGCCTTCATCCTCCACAATTATGTTGTTCAAGATTACACAACATGTCATGAGCTGCCAAAGTGTCTCTGGTTCTCACATCAATGCAGCTCCACAAACAGTACCGCAACGAGCTTGGAGCGCTCCGAACACCCTCTCCACATCCTTCCTATCACATTCTTGACCTTGTGCAAAGAGACATTATTTCCTACCATGATGATCAGATATAGTCTTCACAAACACAACCCATTGAGGATACATACCATTTGCAAGGTATTATCCCATGTTGTAGTTGTGCCTGTTGACGATGTAGTTGCATGTCGGAGCCTCCCCATCACAAAGTCTCTTGAACAAAGGAGATCGATGAAGCACATTGATGTCATTGTTAGAACCAGACATGCCAAAGAAAGCATGCAAAATCTACAAGTCCTTAGGTGTCACTTCTTCAAGTATGATGGTGGCCTCTTTGGTGTGAACTTGGTACTGCCCATGCAAACCTTTGAGGCAATTTTTTCCATTGTCAGTGCATGCAATCAACTGAATGGAGCATATATGGGAAAGCACTTGATGCCCCAGTTGCCAATAATTTTTCTGTGTCCTCCACAGTTGGTTCTCTGAGCTACTTTGGTCCAAACACCTTCACCACTGTGCATGCAAATTGCACAATGATGTTCAGACATGTGGTTTCCCATACAGATTCTAGTATCAATGGCACCTGCGGCCTTACTGTAAGCAAGCACCCTGAGAGCAGATGCGCATTTCTGTAGAGACGAGAAGGAAAGTTGCCCACAATAATCCGTCCTAAGCTTGAATTAGTCATTAGCTTCCTCTACGACATTAACTAAGCGCAAGAACAAATCTTTGCCCATCCGAAAGCGGCGTCAAAAGAAACCTTCATGGTAGTCATTAGCTTCCTCTATGACATTAACTAAGCGCAAGAACAAATCTTTGCCCATCCGAAAGCGGCGTCAAAAGAAACCTTCATGGTCCAGTGTGAAGTAGTTCGTGTATAGAAGTCGTGCGCTAGCGATCCTATCCCATGGAAGAACTCTCCTGCCTTTATCAAACCCATGAAGTTCAACACATTCTCCTCTTGCTTCTCCAATTCTTCCTGAATGCTCATCATCATCATCATCATCATTTCAACATCTTCATTGTCTTAATCAGACGAATTGATGAACTCTCTGTATATGAATTCGTCAAGGTCCATGATTTCATAATCATCAATGGACAACAAATCCATCGGTGACCTACAAATGACCAAAAGAATAAAAAGACTACTCGTACATTTCATCGAACATGTAGAGCATGAGGTGTATGTCCAGAGGAGTTGCACGAAGCAGGGCGGCGTCCGGTGGCAGCACGGTAGGCGGCATTGTGGGCTGGGCCTCCGGTGATGGCCCTGTGGGTTGGGGATGACAACAGAGCAACAATGACGATAGAGCTACGATGGCGATGTGGACGAGGCAGAAAATAGGAGAGGAAGAGGGAAGATCAGGCGTGTCTTCAAGAGATTTGGTGCGGACCCTTGCCATTAGTCCGACGTGACGGCCGCGTCCGGCAGTCCCCATATCCGTCATACATATAGACTGACTATGGGGGGCGCCGGTCAGCCTGGCGGCTAAGTTTTCCCGGTCCGGTTGGGTGGAGAAAAGGTGGCCGGGTTGTCCGAGGGGGGAGGGGGGGTTATAAGGGCTCCCCCTATAAATGCTCTTAGAAATCTGGCTAAAGGAAATAAAAAAACAATGCTAACTGGACTGTGCAAGTCCAGCGAAAATGATGAGATCCAAGTAACAAGAAAACCTCTACCAATACTCCCTCTGTAAACGAATATAAAATATTTTACATATTTCAATATACAGATTGAAATGAATGAACAAATACATTAAAACGCCTTTATATATATTCGAATTAAAAAAGAGTTAGAACTTTTTATATCTGTTTACGTACGGAGTATATGCCAAGTGCCGAATCCGAATCATGACCAGGCCGAAAAACATATGACCAACGATAATCTACACGAAGACATCCAAAAACGCAAACGCGTGCTTATCACGATGTTTCCGATCGACTTCATCTCGAAAAGCTAGGCTAGAATAGCTTACTTTATTTGACCGGAGAAGACTTGGTTCCTTCCCTTTCTCCGAGGAGCCTGACGCCCGTCCGTCCGCATGTGGAAATTGCTATGCAGGGCGCAGAGACTGGGCACCTTCGTCCCGCCGAGTCAAGTCGTTCTATAATCACGACGAAACCATCTCTCTCTTCTATAATTAACACAAGAGAAAGGGAATCACAGCTGTGGAGAGTTGGTGCAGCCGTCAGTGCCAATGGATCAGCCCGTGCAGCCATGGGAGTACAGCCTGCGGAAGTACCTCCTGCTGCTGGCCACCCTGGTGGTCACCGTCACGTACGCTGCCGGCTTTAACCCGCCGGGGGGCGTCTGGCAGGCCGCCATCGGCGGCCGACTCGCCGGCGACCCCATCATCCGCGACATCAACTATCACCGCTACCTCGCCTTTTTCTACTGCAACGCCACAGCCTTCGCCGCGTCGCTCGTGGTCATCGTCCTCATCCTCGTCCTCGCCATCCGCCACGACAAGAAGGGGAAGGACAGCCGCTGGGTCGTCGTGCCCCTGCGGCTGGTCATGGTGCTGGACCTGCTGAGCCTCATGGGCGCGTACGGCGCCGGCACTTGCCGGGACAAGATTTCAACCGTCTATTCCGCGGTGCTGGTGGCCATCGTCTTCCTCTACATCCTCGTTCTCAAGTCGATGGACTGCTGGGACAAGAACTCCGACTCCGGCGCCGGCTCTGGCCGCGGGATGCCCGTCACCAATGGCAACACCGGCTCCGGCTCTGGGAGCGCGACGCCCATTCCCAATCCTGACTTTGGCACCGGCACGATTTCCACCTCCATCGCCGGCTCCGACGGCGGGATGCCCATCTCCAACGGCAACACCGGCTCCGGCGACGTGATGCCCACTCCTAATCCCGATGCCGGCACGATTCCCGCCCCCATCCTCGGCTCTGACCCCACGGTCGGAGAAGACAAGGAGCGGCTCCGCCACCACAAGGCCCACAAAAAGCTGAAAGCCGAAGAACGGCTCCGCAAGGTCCTGATGCTCCTGGCTACGTTTGCGGTGAGCATCACGTACGTCGCTGGGCTGAGCACGCCGGGTGGCTTCTGGGACAGCACCGAGGGCAGCCACCACCCGGGCGACGCGGTTCTCAAGGACAACCATGGCCCGCGCCTGACGGTGTTCCTGCTCTGCAACACCACGGCGTTCATGGCGTCCCTGCTCATCACCATGCTGCTCATCATCGACGGCAAGAAGCTCCGCAAGAAGAAGACGGCTCGGTCTCGCATGCTCTACGGGTGCATCATCGTTGCCCTGGTCGGTCTCGTTGTGGCATACATCGCCGGCAGCTGCAGGGAGATCGATACCACCGCCTACGTGTTCAGCCTAGTTGGCGCCGTTCTGGCAATGACACACATCATCCTACTCTATGGTATCTACGCTTCTTCTCGTTCCAGTCCAGTGCAACAAACTGGAAAAGTTCAGCAGACTGTTGATAATGTCAGGTAAGGAGCACATACATATCCTCTTCTTCCTTTCCTCTGTTTGCAACTGAAATCTCTGTTTCTTTCTCTGCTGCTGAAGTCTATTTCCTCTGTTTGCAGTTTCACTGTTTTCTCTGCGACCTGAACTAAACTCTGTTTCTTCTTATCAGCAGTGGTAGGAAGGCTCTGGACAAGGCTCGCTCTCTTGTTCTACTGCTCGCTACTCTTGCCGCCGCCATCACCTACACAGCGGGGTTGGACCCGCCGGGTGGCCTTTGGCAGGACAACAGCAACGAGCACATGGCCGGTGACCCAATCCTTCTCACAACCAATGCTAGGCGATACAAGGCCTTCTTCTACTGCAACTCGGTTGCCTTTGCGGCCTCCTTGGTAGCCATCGTCCTAGTCCAGACGGATATTCTGGTCAGGCACCACGTGCTGGAGGCAGCCATGATACTCGATCTATTTGGCCTCATCGGCGCCTATGCCGCCGGGAGCTGCCGGGACGTGAACACCTCCATTTATGCCATAGCTTTGGCAGGCGCCGTCCTGGTCTATGTGGTGATCCATGTTGTCTTCTTCACGCTGGACCACGAGGACAATAAGGACGACGACCAGCCAAATCAGTTGCTGGAGAAGAGGCGCAAACGGTTGCTCCTCTTCGCGATCTTGGCCGCGACCATTACCTACCAAGCCGGCCTCACCCCTCCTGGCGGCTTCCTGCTCCAGGATGACAAGCTCGGACACCACGCTGGCGACCCAGTCCTCTTGTTCAACTACCCACTCCGTTACAAGGTCTTCTTCTACTGCAACTCGGTGAGCTTCATGCTGTCCATCTCCCTCATCATCCTCCTTGTGAACCACAATCTGTACAGGCCAGCCATACGAAGCAATGCGCTATCTGTTTGTACGGCCGCGGGCTTGTTGTGTTTGATGGTGGCCTACGCCGCCGGAAGCACCCAACACCTCAAGACATCCATCTACATCTTTCTGTTGGTCGGTGCGGCCCTTCTCATTGCAGCCGGACTCCTGCTAGTATTTTTGCTGAAGAAAAATGACAGCGGTTCAGCAGCGCAACACACTGAACAGAACCAAGAAATGAAGGAGGTAGAAGTAAAGAATGGGGATAAAGAGGAAAGAGAGGAGGCAGAAGAAATGAATGGGGATAAAGAACTAAGGAAGAAGGAGGTAGAAGAAAAGAAAGAAGAAAGGAAGAAGCACGAGAGGCGCAAGTACCTGATGCTGCTAGGCATCTTGGTGGCAAGCGTAGCCTACCAGGCCGGCCTGAAACCGCCCGGCGGAGCGTGGCAGAGCAGTGAGAATGGGTATGAGGCGGGCGACCCGGTGATGCATGATAACAGGAGACCCCGGTACCTCATCTTCTTCTACAGCAACTCCTTTTCCTTCGTGGCTTCCATTGTTGTCATCATGATGTTGCTGCCGCACTGGCTGCCAAACAAGAAGAAAGAAGAGTGGGAAAAATGGTCGCTGAGGGTGATGAACTGGACCATCCTACTGGATTTGTTCACTCTCCTGGTGTCCTACGCAGCCGGCTCCAACAGGCAGTGGAAGACGTCGGTTTATGTCGTCGCACTCATCTTTGCTGTGCTGGTCTACTTTGCAATCCATATGATGCTGTCATGTACTGTTTGTCACCCTGAGAGGCACCGAAGCCCCCAAAGCAGCTCTGGACCATAGCTCTCCTATGTGAGGGTGTCTGATCTGCGATCTATCTATTTCTCCATCTCTAGATTTCTAGTCAGCTTAATTAGCTCTGTTCAATCTCTCTGCTCTAGCTAACTCTCTCTGTTTTTAGATTCCTAGTCTAGTTGATGTAATCCGATAAACCTGTATCCCGATTGGAGGTTGGAGCAAGCTGACATTGTTTGTCGATCCACTGGGGATGTGTGTGTACCTTAACCCGATGATTACGCATTGTAGGTGAAATTCCCTGATCCTATGTGCAATCTCTGTCTCACAAAAACCTGAATGGGAAGTGCATGAATTGCAGTTCCATTGTATTCTTGAAACTGAAGCATTTGTTGCTACTGAAACATGCCAGTATGTCACTAGGTGATAATTGCAGCCACTGGACTTGTCGAGTAGTAGCCACTGGTCTTTGTCGAGAGGAAACATACCTTGCATCCGTGACCCGACTTCAGCGGCACAGTCTCCCCTGTGGGGCAATTCGCCGAACAACTGCAGGGCGCCCGATCTCCGCATGCAGGTGCGCGCACCTGAGCTGCGCAGGCCGCCGTCGTGTGTATCGTCGTCGTCCTGGATCGATACGTACTGATAGCATCAGAGGTTGGTGCCTCGATCGGAAGCAGTTGCTGGAGCCGACGAGCGGAGCGTGCGCGAATGCAGGCGCTGTGATTCAGAAGAGTGCGCGAATCCTGCTGGTTTAGCCGAACCAGCCCCGCCTCGGTCGCTCCCTGCGATCTTCCACACGAGGGATACGGTAAAGCGGAAGGTCGGGGCATGGGCTGTCGCCGGCAATCGCCGGGGAAAAGGAACAGCGCCTAGGCCCCTGGCTCCCGCGCAGGTGCGTCTCGTGTGGACGAACGGTGGGATGGGCCGAGCGAGCAGACTCTGGGCTGGCTTAACCTGATCGATACGGTGCGGGTGATAACATGCGGCCCGTCCTGTCAGGTTTTCTGTAAATCGTAAAAAAAAAATTGTTGTTTGTGTCATCAAATCTAATTTGATAAATCACGCGGCGCTCGCTCTCTCTCTCTCTCTCCTGTCGTTGTCCTAGCATTCCCATTTTGCATCACAATCTGACAAGTCTACAAAATGATGATAGTGCCAAAACTGTAGCAGGAAGTAATACACTTTTTTGTAAACAGCATCAGGAAGTAAACATTTTTTTGTAAATAGCATCAGGAAGTAATACACAAAATTGTATCAGGAAGTAATACACTTTTTTGTAAATTGTACCAGGAAGTAATACACTTTTTTTGTAAATACTCCCCCCGTCTCAAAATAAGTGTCTCAAACTTAGTATAACTTTGTATTAAAGTTTGTACAAAATTGAGACACTTATTTTGGGATGGAGGGAGTAGCATGTAACATGGTACAACTTTTATTTGTTTGATATATCAAGCAATGATCTTTTGGTCTCATGGAGCTGCCAATTGATAGGCACGTTCCGCTCTCAGAATTTATGGTTTTTCCCTACAAATAAATCACAAAAAAAGGATCGGACAATGTGTCGAACACACAGAGCGTAGGGGGCAGCCCGAGAGTTGCCGGACATACCATGGTGGCATCCAGGCCTGCGACGACGTCGCCGACGGCGAGCACGGGAGAGAGGACTGTTGTACTCGTACCGGCAACGCAGAGGCTCAGAGCGGTTGCGGAGCAAGGATGGCGACGGAGCTACGAGACGTCCGTCGTGGAGGAGGAAGAAGACAGGCGAGAGGAAATGGATCCGGTAGGTTGAGCGGGTGGATTTGGTGCAATTTAAAATGGGGTAGGGCTGTCAGATCTGACATGGCGGACGCGCCTGGACGCCCCCATATGTGTCCTACATTTGGGCTGGATATGAGGGGTGCCGGTTAGACGGGGCGTTTGAGGCACGTTTGAGGCGTCCGTCTGGTTTGATTTTTTTTTACCAGTCACCGAGCGGGCCGTACGCTCGGGCTTTTAAGACGGGTTTGGGGTGTCTGGCTGTAGATGCTCAGCAGCATCTATAGCCGGGCGCCCCAAACCGGCCTCAAACGCCGGGGCGGGCCGCTCGGTCACTGACCGATCACGAAAATGTGACCCAGTCGGGCGCCTCAAACGCCCGGGCTGTCCAGCTCCCCTCATATCCAGCCCAAATATAAGGCGGATATGGGGCTGCCCGGGCGTGCCCGAACGCGTCCGACACGCCAGCCTGGCCCACCCCGACCTCACATCGTCCCCGCAAATATCCCCAATCCAGAAACCCTACTGATGGAAATATGCCCTAGAGGCAATAATAGAGTTGTTATTATTATATTTCCTTATTCATGATAAAGGTTTATTATTCATGCTAGAATTGTACTGACTGGAAACTTAAATACATGTGTGAATACATAAACAAATACCGTGTCCCTAGTGAGACTCTACTAGACTAGCTCGTTGATCAAAGATGGTTAAGGTTTCCTAACCATAGACTTGAGTTGTTATTTGATAACGGGATCACATCATTAGGAGAATGATGTGATGGACAAGACCCAACCATTAGCATAGCATATGATCGTTCAGTTTATTGCTACTGCTTTCTTAATGTCAAATACATGTTTCTTCGACCATGAGATCATGCAACTCCCGGATACCGGAGGAATACCTTGTGTGTTATCAAACGTCACAACGTAACTAGGTGATCATAAAGATGCTCTACATGTATCTCCGAAGGTGTCTGTTGAGTTGGCATGGATCGAGATTGGGATTTGTCGAGGTATCTCTGGGCCCTCTCGGTAATACAGCATCATAAGAAGCTTGCAAGCAAAGTGACTAAGGAGTTAGTTACGAGATGATGTGTTACGGAACGAGTAAAGAGACTTGCCGGTAACGAGATTGAACTAGGTATGATGATACCGACGATCAAATCTCGGGCAAGTAACATACCGACAGACAAAGGGAACTACGTATGTTGTCATAAAGGTTTGACCGATAAAGATCTTCGTAGAATATGTAGAAACCAATATGGGCATCCAGGTCCCGCTATTGGTTATTGATTGGAGAAGCGTCACGGTCATGTCTACATCATTCTTGAACCCGTAGGGTCCGCACGCTTAACGTTCGTTGACGATATAGTATTATATGAGTTATGTATGTTGGTGACCGAATGTTGTTCGGAGTCCCGGATGAGATCACAGACATGACGAGGAGCTCTGGAATGGTCCGGAGGTAAAGATTAATATATAGGATGATATGGTTGGGCCAAGGGGTAAGACCCATGAGGCCTTAAGACAGTACACAAAGGGGGTTTTCGGAGGGCAGGGGCTAGACGCCAAGGTTCCTGGCGTCTACCCCCTGGGCCATACGCCGGAGTCCGTGGCGTCTACGTAAATGCCGGGAACCGTGGCGTTTGTTCCTGGAGTCCGAGAAGGACTCTTGCCTTGCGGGCTAAACCGACTTTGAGGAGGCTCTTTCTCCAAGAAACGACCCCAGGGCTCAACATATAAATAGAGGGGCAGGGCTAGCACCCGGAACACATCAAGATACACCAAGCCATGTGCCGGCAACCCCGCACCTCTAGTTTATCCTTCATCATAGTTTCCGTTGTGCTTGGCGAAGCCCTACGGAGATTGTTCTTCACCACCACCGTCATCACGTTGTCGTGCTGCCGGAACTCATCTACTACTTCGCCCCTCTTGCTGGATCAAGAAGGCGAGGACGCCATCGAACTGAACGTGTGCTGAACGCGGAGGTGCCGTACGTTCGGTACTTGATCGGGACGGATCATGAAGGTGTACGACTACATCAACCGCGTTGATAAACGTTTCCGCTTAACGATCTTCAAGGGTATGAAGATGCTCTCCCCCTCTCGTAGCTATGCATCTCCATGGATAGATCTTGCGTGTGCGTAGAATTTTTTTGTTTTCCATGCAACATTCCCCAACAGTGGTATCATGAGCCAGATCTATGCGTAGATGATATGCACGAGTTGAACACAAAGGAGTTGTGGGCGGTGATGTTCATACTGCTTACCACTAACATCTTATTTTGATTCGGCGGCATTGTGGGATGAAGCGGCCCGGACCAACCTTACATGTCCACGCACATGAGACCGGTTCCACCGACTGACATGCAACTTGTTTTGCATAAAGGTGGTTGGCGGGTGTCTGTTTCTCCTACTTTAGTTGAATCAAATTTGACTACGGTCAGTCCTTGCAGAAGGTTAAAACAGCAAACTTGATAATCTCCGTTGTGGTTTTGTGTAGGTAAGAACGGTTCTTGCTAGTTGCCCATAGCAGCCACGTAAAACTTGCAACAACAAAGTAGAGGACATCTAACTTGTTTTTGCAGGGTATGTTGTGATGTGATATGGTCAAGACGTGATTTGATATATATATTGATGTATGAGATGATCATCTTTTGTAATAAGTTCACGACTTGCATGTCGATGAGTTCGACAACCGGCAGGAGCCTTAGGGTTGTCTTTAATTATTGTATGACCTGCGTGTCAATCACTTAAGCGACATGTAATTGCTTTACTTTATCGCTATGCGTTAGCAATAGTTGTAGAAGCAATAGTTGGCGGGACGACCCCGATGCAACAATGGAGATCAAGGTGTCGCGCCGGTGACGATGGAGATCATGACGTTGCTTTGGAGATGAAGATCAAAAGCACAAGATGATGATGGCCATATCATGTCACATATTTTGATTGCATGTGATATTTATCCTTTATGCATCTTATTTTGCTTAGAACGACGGTAGAATTATAAGATGATCCCTTCACTTAATTTCAAGATAAAAGTGTTCTCCTTGAGTATGCACCGTTGCTAAAGTTTGTCGTTTCGAAGCACCTCATGATGATCGGGTGTGATAGACTCTACGTTCACATACAACGGGTGTAAGCCAGTTTTGCACAAGTAGAATACTTGGGTTAAACTTGACGAGTCTAGCATGTACAGACATGGTCTCGGAACACTAGAGACCGGAAGGCCGAACATGAGTCATATAGTAGATATGATCAACATAGAGATGTTCACCATTGATGACTACCCCATCTCACGTGATGATCAGACATGGGTTAGTTGATTTGGATCATGTATCACTTAGATAACTTGAGGGATATTAATTTAAGTGGGAGTTCATTAGTAATTTAATTAATTGAACTTAATTTATCATGAACTTAGTCCTGATAGTATTTGCATATCTATGTTGTAGATCAATGGCCCGTGCTACCGTTCCGTTGAATTTTAATGCGTTCCTAGAGAAAGCTAAGTTGAAAGATGATGGTAGCAACTACACGGACTAGGTCCGTAACTTGAGGATTATCCTCATTGCTGCATAGAAGAATTTTGTCCTTGATGCACCGCTAGGTAACCCACCCGCTCCCGCTAATCTAGACGTTGTGAACGCCTGGCAAACACGGACTGATGACTACTCGATAGTTCAGTGTGCCATGCTTTACGGCTTAGAACCGGGATTTCAAAGGCGTTTTGAACGCCACAGAGCATATGAGATGTTCCAAGATCTGAAGTTGAGATTTCAAGCTAATGCCCGGGTTGAGAGATATGAAGTCTTTAACAATTTATGTAGCTGTAAGATGGAGGAGAACAGTTCTGTCAGTGAACACATACTCAAAATGTCTGGGTATCATAACCACTTGACTCAGCTAGGAATTGATCATCCAGTTGAGAGTGTTATTGACAGAGTTCTTCAGTCACTGCCACCAAGCTACAAAAGCTTCGTGACGAACTATAACATGCAAGGGATGACGAAAACGATTCCCGAGCTCTTCGTGATGCTAAAATCGGCGGAGGTAGAAATCAAGAAGGAGCATCAAGTGTTGATGGTTAACAAGACTACTAGTTTCAAGAAAAAGGGTAAGGGAAAGAAAGGGAACTTCAAGAATAATGTCAAGCAAGTTGCCACTCCCGTGAAGAAACCCAAAGCTGAACCCAAGCCTGAAACTGAGTGCTTCTACTGCAGGGGAAATGGTCACTGGAAGCGGAACTGCCCAAATACTTGGCAGATAAGAAGGATGGCAAAGTGAACAAAGGTATATTTGATATACATGTTATTGATGTATTCCTTACTAATGCTCGTAGTAGCGCCTGGGTATTTGATACTGGTTCCGTTGCTCATATTTGCAACTCGAAACATGAGCTACGGAATAAACGAAGATTAGCTAAGGACGAGGTGACGATGCGCGTCGGGAATGGTTTCAAGGTTGATGTGATCGCCGCCGGCACGCTACCTCTACATCTACCTTCGGGATTAGTTTTAGACCTCAATAATTGTTATTTGGTGCCAGCGTTGAGCATGAACATTATATCTGGATCTTGTTTATTGCGAGACGGTTTTTCATTTAAATCAAAGAATAATGGTTGTTCTATTTATATGAGTAATATCTTTTATGGTTATGCACCTTTGATGAATGGTCTATTCTTGTTGAATCTCGATCGTAGTGATACACATATTCATAATATTGATGCCAAAAGATGCAAAGTTGATAATGATAGTGCAACATACTTGTGGCACTACCGTTTAGGTCATATTGGTGTAAAGCGCATGAAGAAACTCCATGCGGATGGACTTTTGAAATCACTTGATTATGAATCATTTGATACTTGTGAACCATGCCTCATGGGTAAGATGACTAAAACTCTGTTCTCTGGAACAATGGAGCGAGCTAATGACTTATTGGAAATAATACATACCGATGTATGCGGTCCAATGAGTGTTGAGGCACGCGGCGAGTATCATTATTTTCTAACCTTCATAGATGATTTGAGTAGGTATGGGTATATCTACTTGATGAAACACAAGTCTGGAACATTTGAAAAGTTCAAAGAATTTCAAAGTGAAGTGGAGAATCATCGTAACAAGAAAATAAAGTTTCTACGATCTAATCGCGGAGGCGAATATTTGAGTTACGAGTTTGACCTTCATTTAAGACAATGTGAAATTGTTTCACAACTCACGCCACCTGGAACACCACAGCATAATGGTGTGTCCGAACATCGTAACCGTACTTTATTAGATATTGTGTGTTCTATGATGTCTTTAACCGATTTGCCTTTATCATTTTGTGGTTATGCATTAGAGACTGTCGCATTCACGTTAAATAGGGCACCGTCTAAATCCGTTGAGACGACACCGTATGAACTATGGTTTGGCAAGAAACCTAAGCTGTCATTTCTTAAAGTTTGGGGATGCGACACTTATGTCAAAAGGCTTCAGCCTGATAAGCTCGAACCAAAATTGGAGAAGTGCGTCTTCATAGGATAACCTAAAGAAACTATTGGGTACACCTTCTACCACAGATCTGAAGGCAAGATCTTTGTTGCTAAGAATGGGTCATTTCTAGAGAAGGGGTTTCTCTCGAAAGAAGTGAGTGGGAGGAAAGTAGAACTTGATGAGGTAATTGTACCTTCTCTTGAATTGGAAAGTAGCACATCAGAGAAAACCGTTCCCGTGATGCCTACACCAACTAGAGAGGAAGCTAATGATAATGATCATGAAACTTCGGATCAAGTTACTACTGAACCTCGTAGGTTGACCAGAACATGTACCGCACCAGAGTGGTACGGTAATCCTGTCCTGAAAGTCATGTTGTTAGACAACGGCAAACCTACGAACTATGTAGAAGCTATGATGAGCCCAGATTCTGACAAATGGTTTGAGGCCATGAAATCTGAGATAGGATCCATGTATGAGAACAAAGTGTGGACTTTGGTGGACTTGCCCGATGATTGGCAAGCCATTGAGAATAAATGGACCTTCAAGAAGAAGACGAACGCTGATGGTAATATCACTGTCTACAAAGCTCGAATTATCACCAAAGATTTTTGAGAAGTTCAAGGAGTTGACTACGATGAGACTTTCTCACCCGTAGCGATGCTTAAGTCTATCTGAATCATGTTAGCAATTGCCGCATTTTATGATTATGAAATCTGGCAAATGGATGTCAAAACTGCATTCCTTAACGGGTTTCTTAAAGAAGAGTTGTATATAATGCAACTAGAAGGTTTTGTCGATCCTAAAGGTGCTAACAAAGTGTGCAAGCTCTAGCGATCCATCTATGGACTGATGCAAGCATCTCGGAGTTGGAATATACGCTTTGATGAAGTGATCAAAGCGTACGGTTTTATACAGACTTATGGTGAAGCCTGTATTTACAAGAAAGTGAGTGAGAGCTCTGTAGCATTTCTGATATTATATGTGGATGACATATTGCTGATTGGAAATGACATAGAATTTCTGGATAGCATAAAAGGATACTTGAATAAGAGTTTTTCAATGAAAGACCTCGGTGAAGCTACTTACATATTGGGCATCAAGATCTATAGGGATAGATCGAGATGCTTAAAAGGACTTTGACAAAGCACATACCTTGGAAAAGTTTTGAAGAAGTTCAAAATGGATCGGTCAAAGAAAGGGTTCTTGCCTGTGTTGCAAGGTGTGAAGTTGAGTAAGACTCAAAGCCCGACCACGGCAGAATATATAGAGAGAATGAAAGTCATTCCCTGTGCCTCAGCCATAGGTTCTATAAAGTATGTCATGTTGTATACCAGAAATGTTGTGTGCCTTGCCATGAGTTTGGCAAGGGGGTACAATAGTGATCCAGGAGTGGATCACTGGACAGCGGGTCAAAATTATCCTTAGGTACCTATAGAGGACTAAGGAAATGTTTCTCGGTTATGGAGGTGATAAAGAGTTCGTCGTAAAGGGTTACGTCGATGCAAGCTTTGACACCGATTCAGATGACTCTGAGTCTCAATCTGGATACGTATTGAAAGTGGGAGCAATTAGCTAGAGTAGCTCCATGCAGAGCATTGTAGACATAGAAATTTGAAAAAAATATACGGATCTGAATATGGCAGACCCGTTGACTAAACCTCTCTCATAAGCAAAACATGATCACACCTTAGTACTCTTTGGGTATTAATCACATGGCGATGTGAACTAGATTATTGACTCTAGTAAACTCTTTGGGTGTTAATCACATGGTGTCGTGGGAAACCACGGCCACCTATGGGGCCATGAGCCCCTTTTGGTTCGGCGGGGGGATGGGCACGTTGCACAAAGAGCGGAGAAGCGTCGCGCAGCACGGCAGAGATCACACGGGCAGTCTTTACCCAGGTTCGGGCCGTCGTGAGGCGTAAAACCCTACTCCTGCTTTGGTGGATTGATGGTGGATAATGGTGGTGAACGTAGCACACTCGCCCGGCAAGGTCGCTCTGGGGATGAGAGAGGCTACGCGCGTATGGATATGCGAGAGTCCAATCGACCAACCCCTTCTACGGTCGCCATGGGCCTCCTTTTATAGATTAAGGGGTCACCACAGTGGCAAATCAGTCTTTGCGTACTGATTAGATAGCTAACAGTGCTATCATATCTAACTCTGCAGGCTGACAGAGCGCATTAAATGCGCCGCTCAGTGTCACATTACAGCTCGCCCGGCAGGCCCTGCCGGGCTGTTTTGCCAGCTTTGCGCCTGCTCGCTTGACACGTCTCAGGACGGGTGTCATATGGAGGTGTTTGCTGTAGGAAGTGGCTGCCATGTGGCAAAAAGCAGCCACTTAGTCACCTTGGAGCTTGACACCGTTCTGATTAATGACTTGCGTTGCTTGTGAGGTGGAGCGGTGGAGTGGCTTGCCTCTGCCAGCCCCGGCAGGCCTGCCGGGACGACCTGGAGCTCGCTTCTGGGGCAGAACCCAACCCTGCCAGGCTCGCCCGCCCGGCAAGGTAGGTCCTTCCTTTAGTGATGCCTTGTTCCTCTGGCTCACCTTGGCCTTCCCGACTTGCACTTGGATCCTTCAAAGGAATTGATCCTCCTTATTTGGTACGATCTTGGTCTTGTAATCTTGTCTCTGGCCTGTGCACAGTCCGTGCAATGGACCCAGGGTCTGTTGCACCGACACATGGTGATGTGAACTATGGGTGTTAATCACATGGCGATGTGAACTAGATTATTGACTCTAGTGCAAGTGGGAGACTGATGGCAATATGCCTTAGAGGCAATAATAAAGTTGTTATTATTATATTTCCTTATTCATGATAAAGGTTTATTATTCATGCTAGAATTGTATTGACCGAAAACTTAAATACATGTGTGAATACATAAAAAAATACCGTGTCCCTAGTGAGCCTCTACTACACTAGCTCGTTGATCAAAGATGGTTCAGGTTTCCTAACCATAGACATGAGTTGTTATTTGATAACGAGATCACATCATTAGGAGAATGATGTGATGGACAAGACCCATCCGTTAGCATAGCATATGATCGTTCAGTTTATTACTACTGCTTTCTTAATGTCAAATACATATTTCTTCGACCATGAGATCATGCAACTCCCGGATACCGGAGGAATACCTTGTGTGTTATCAAATATCACAACATAATTGGGTGATCATAAAGATGCTCTACAGGTATATCTGAAGGTGTCTATTGAGTTGGAATGGATCGAGATTGGGATTTGTCACTCCGTGTGACAGAGAGGTATCTCTGGGCCCTCTCGGTAATACAGCATCACAAGAAGATTCCAAGCAAAGTGACTAAGGAGTTAGTTACGAGATGATGTGTTACGGAACAAGTAAAGAGACTTGCCGGAACGAGATTGAACTAGGTATGAAGATACCGACGATCAAATCTCGGGCAAGTAACATACCGACAGACAAAGGGAACTACGTATGTTGTCATAAAGGTTCGACCGATAAAGATCTTCGTAGAATATGTAGGAACCAATATGGGCATCCAGGTCCCGCTATTGGTTATTGACTGGAGAAGCGTCTCGGTCATGTCTACATCATTCTCAAATCCGTAGGGTCCGCACGCTTAATGTTCGTTGACGATATATTATTATATGAGTTATGTATGTTGGTGACCGAATGTTGTTTGTAGTCCCGGATGAGATCACGGACATGACGAGGAGCTCCGGAATGGTCCGGCGGTAAAGATTGATATATAGGATGATATGGTTGGGCCAAGGGATAAGGCCCACGGGGCCTTAAGACAGTACACAAAGGGGTTTTTCGGAGGGCAGGGGCTAGACGCCAAGGTTCCTGGCGTCTACCCCTGTGCTAGACACCGGAGTCCGTGACGTCTACGTAAATGCCGGGAACCGTGGCGTTTGGTCCTGGAGTCCGAGAAGGACTCTTGCCTTGCGGGCTAAACCGACTTTGAGGAGGCTCTTTCTCCAAGAAACGACCCCAGGGCTCAACATATAAATAGAGGGGCAGGGCTAGCACCCGGAACACATCAAGATACAACAAGCCGTGTGCCAGCAACCCCGCCCCTCTAGTTTATCCTCCGTCACAGTTTCCGTTGTGCTTGGCGAAGCCCTGTGGAGATTGTTCTTCACCACCACCGTCACCACGCCGTCATGCTGCCAGAACTCATCTACTACTTCGCCCCTCTTGCTGGATCAAGAAGGCGAGGACGTCATCGAACTGAACGTGTGCTGAACGCGGAGGTGCCGTACGTTCGGTACTTGATCGGGACGGATTGTGAAGGTGTACGACTACATCAACCGCGTTGATAAACACTTCCGCTTAACGATCTTCAAGGATATGAAGATGCTCTCCCCCTCTCGTAGCTATGCATCTCCATGGATAGATCTTGCGTGTGCGTAGAATTTTTTTGTTTTCCATGCAACGTTCCCCAACAGCTACCTCACTCCACTCTCGCTCTGTCTCTTCTTCTTCCCTCCGATTTGTCCGATTTGATCCACTCTGACAATTCCGCCGACCATGTCTAGCCTCGGCAGCCGCTCCGACTCCGACTCCGATGAGGAGCTAGCCCTCCGCATTGCCATCGAGAGGTCCAAGGTGGACACGGGGGCAGTTCCGAATCTGCCGCTTTGCCTCTCCCCTACCGGCGCAGCGAGGACGCCAGCACTGGCTCCTTTCGGCCAGCGCGCAGCTCCGCGAGGGTTGCGTAGTTCGCACCTCCCCCACCCCGCCCTGCCCCCGCTGGCTGCTGCTCCCCACGCAGGCAGCAATGGGTGCTTGTGCCTACCCAGCCAGTCCGGACGCGCACGCCGCAGTCGGAGGCGCACACCGCCCGCCACGAGAGGCACCGGGCAAGGGAGAGGGACACGGCAGAGAGCTCTGTCCGCCACCGCCGCGGTTTACTGATACGTCTCCAATGTATCTATAATTTTTTATCATTTCATGCTATTATATTATCAATCTTGGATAATTTATATGCTTTATTATGCAATTTTATATCATTTTTAGGAACTTGGAATCATAATTCCTTTGCATTTAAGCTTCGAATTATTCAGATGATTCCATAACCTGATGCATTTGCATTCTTTCCTCTTCTGGCTGAGTACCATTACTCACATCAGATCCTTTATGGTCCGCTAGATCCTTTGGTGGATTATTATCCAACAGCTCCGCATATTCAAAATCCTTGTGAGTTCTTCCCCTGATACATAATGCCTTTTGGTAAATCGTGTATAATGCCTTTGGAGAATTGTATCCTCTGCTTTGTCAACCATGCTCTACTTTTGGAGCTTGTGTTAATTACTCCTAAAGCTTGTGGTATATGTTCCCTAAGATGCCCCGATGGGTTGAACCTATGCCTTTCCTAATCTGTGTGAACCCGGAAATTTTTGTGGGTCATACTCATCTGGTATTTCACCAGGTAAAACTTTCAACACTAATGTCATTTTCGAAACGAGAAGTGAATGGAAGGTTATGCATTGGAGAAGTGGGAGTCGACCTTGAACCTTGTGTTCATGCCCATGGACATGATGTAGATCTTATCATGGAAGCTTCTCGTAAAAATAATTATCCCCTTCTTATAAGTTCATCTTGTATCTGTGTTTTGCCCTTTGCAACCTTGGTTCCGACTATATTGTTCTTCTTTGATCCCATTTCTCGGACAAGTTAAAGTACTGTCTTCTGTAGATCAATACATCTGTCCAACCTCAATCCTGCTCCACCTTCGAGTATTACCCTCTGTTATCTCGATAATATCACAAAACTACATTACTTATGAGTTCTGCAACAAGTATTTTTTCTCGTCGATTATAATTTTTGCTCGGGTTCTGAGTTGTTAGTCACTCGAGAACACCGATAAGTGAATCGGGTCCACACCGTGATCCAATAACTCTTAGTAATCTTTGTTTCTTACGAATTTGTACTCAACTATGTCATCCCTAGCCGAATGGCTACATCATCATCATCATGCTAAAGCTTGACCGTGCTAGCATGTCCTTCATCCCCAGAACACAATCCCAATAGTACACTAAGCTTACATCGAGCTTTCAACATCTTGTTGGTTTTCTTGTAAAGCACTTTTGATTCTGAGCTTGCAATCTTATCTGTGGTTCCGATAACATTTTGCTTCATCATTCATTTTGCTTGATGTCGTTGATGATCGATTACATCTTCAAGAAACCTCTCGATAAATGTGTCATGATCATTTTCAACATTCTGACTTCTTCCGAGTTATGAATCGAATTCATGATGAGAGATACCATCCTTGCCCCTCGATGATCTATGTTATCATCAACCACATACATGCCTTCCTTCCAAAACACGGACTTGGTCTTGTTTTGTGTCGTACCTTAAGTTCCTTACTAATCCTGGAATTGTTCCTTGCATATTTCTTGTGATCTTCAAACCCAATCTTTACTTTAACCCCATATCATTGCTACCCCGAAGCATGATTTTGGTACTCCGAACTTCAATAAGAACATTGGAAGCGCAATGCTAAATGTTTCTTGATCACTTATCCAAACACTGTTGTATGGGGAAACATCATGAATTTCTTTGCCCCTTTATCTAAATGGTGTTGTACTCGATGTCCTATCACGTATATCATGCTCTACTTGTCCCTGGGAAGGATATACTCCTATTACTTGTGTATAATCACATTTTCCTTTCCGTTGGTTTGTATAAACCTTTCTTATAATATTTTTTATGATCTAAGCAAGAATAATTCCCTGCTTATGAAAACACCTCGGTGTATAACTTCGTCAGTGAGACCCTGTTACTATTGTTGTTGACATTTCGGTAACCGTCGGTGGACGAGAACTTTGCCTATTGGTCCGCCTCGTTTTGACGAGCAGGAAAATGGTTCTCTTCGTCCCTCGCCCTTGGTACCGACGTTGTTGCCGACATAACTGACAGGCTATTCTCTGACATGCCTTGCTATCTTGACTGTGCAAGATGTCAACGCCCTTCCTACTTTTAACCCACATGGTGGGCCCATAACCCATAGTTCCACAGGATCGAAACCTAACTCTCTTGTACTCCCTGTTTCCAAAGTTATTCCTCACGCATGGCTTCGTAGGTAATTGACGAACCACCTTCCTACAGATCTATCTTGGTATCCGAAGCAATACTTATTCCATTGCTCTGGACCCCATTCACACTCTTTTTCAGACATTGAACCATTTTCTATCCGCTTGAAACTTCGTACTTTGCTCTCGATGTGTTTCATTGGTTCAACTCGAGAGATACTCATATGCTCATTCATGGGTTAACCCCAGATGATTATCCTTATAGCATTCTATCGTTGCCGAGCTACCCCTTACCTATTCATAAGTACGATGAAGACCCCAAAGTAAGGATGATGACTTCATCAGGATGACCTGGAGCGGAGAAATAAAGACATCAATGAAGAGGATCAACTACTTCGGGAAGAGCAACCTGTAGGGTAACGCAGCAGAAAACAAAAATTTTCCGACCTACGCACCAGCCCAGGACCACTATGGAGACTGCAAACAAGGTTTGATCATTTTCGTTACCGACTCGTAGCGCAGCGGAAGTAGAGTCGATGACGATCGGCGGTGCAGATCCCCGTAGCTAGGATTTACAACCTCCCAACCGCGAGGATGTATACCCTCGTCTTCCCTTCGGACGGCCCTCCGGGAGGCGGTCGAACAGTCCCCCGGACGGTGTGGCGGACAGCCCTTCGGGAGGACCTTCAAAACTCGGACAGTCACTCGGACAGCCCTTCAGGAGGACTCACAGAACTCGGACCGTCACTTGGACAGCCCTTCGGGAGGCACTCACGAACAGCCCCTCGGGCACTAAGATCGAAACTATGACCTCTCTACAGAGTTGCACACATACGGTGTCATCTATCCGGCAGGGCTTCGCCGTCCAGAACTAGTTCCCACCGGAACCCAGACAGCCTTTCGGCTCTGCAAAATTATTTCGCGGGGAGGGAGAGAGAAGCCAGATCATGCAATGGCACTTGTATGTGAGAAGGAGTGAGTGTGGAGGGCTGCCCCTCCACCTCTATTTATAGGAAATCCCAAGGGGTAGGGTAGTTTTTCACAAAAACCCAAAAACCACATGAATGGAGTCCTTCCACAAGGGCACAAGTGTGAAACCAAGAGACAAGTGGGGGCTCCAAGGAGGAGCCCCATTGTGGCCGGCCAACACCTTGTAGGGGCCCCCAAAGGGGGCCTCATCCATCCATGTCACCCCCAAAAATATCTTGGGACAAAGCCCAAAATAATGGCTTTCCAAAAAGTAACCCAAAAAGCACTTTCACTATTCATGACGACATTTTTCAGCGTCCGTTCGAACTGAAAATATTTATGTGGGCTTAGAACATTTCCAGTACCCACTAAAATAATTTTCAACGCATTCTGGAACAATTCCAGTTTAGTGATTTCATCTGCGAAAAGCATCTGAAGCGGTTCCGGCAGCTCCGGAACATTTCCGGTTTTTCTTCCAGAAATTTCCCAAAAGTTTCCAGAATGATTCTGGCACCCTCCAAGAATTATCAGGCATGTGCCGAAACCAATTTGACTTAATGGAATACCCCGAAACAACTTTTCAGTTTCACCGAAACTCATCCGGTGTTCTCTCTGCAGAACTTTTCCGCTGTCCGAAACTTTTTCGGTGTCCGAAACTTTTTTGGTGATTTTCTCTCAGACTCCCTGTCTAGTATTCAGCAGATAGATGACCCTTAAGCGTGTGACCCTATAGGTTCGGTGAAGTATAGACATGACACGGAACCCCTTCCGATCAATGATCAACATCGGAGCCGTGGACACCCATATTGACCCCTATACCCACACGAATGAATATTCGAGTGAACCTCCAGTTGCCGTGTGCTATTCCTGTTGCTTCGCGATATGTTACAAATACCCGAGGTGAGACATGTTGGCATTCCCGTGGATCAACAACTTGTCCACTATGCTAGTTACCTCGTTACCGGTATTGTTCTCTTTTCTCATTACCGTGTTCCGGCATCCCCGTGATCAAATCACAAAGTGTCTGGCCAGACGATGATGGATACCGTAACACCGAGAGGGCCCAGAGATATCTCTCCATCGTCGGAGGAGCAAATCCCAATCTTGAGCTATCAAGTTACTTGACATACTTTCCCATGAACCCGTAAGCCGCCGTAATAGCCATCCAGTTACGGATGACGTTTAACAAACCCCAAAGTTCATGAATCAAGCACGAAGAAACTCGATACTCTCATGGTCTGCGGAATCACGCAAACATTAACCATCTCTGTGTTATTAACCATTAACTTGTGACGAATGAATCTCATAGCATAACATCAATCGGGTCGATTCAACACAAATGTTCTTCTAACATTGTGCCCTCAAAGCTGCTGTCATAGACATGCCCATGATTGGGAAAACATAATCATCATGCAACACTTGAGCTAGTCTTAGAGGCATGACTAGGAATACTTTTTACCGTTTATTATTCCACACGTGCACATGGGTTTTCCCCAGAGCCTTTATGGATATACGGGCTCGGGAACCACATCAGTTATAGCATGGAACATAAACATAATTATGAGCAAGGAGATAAATAATAACATTTATTATTGCCTCTAGGGCATATCTCCTACACAACCAAGACCGAGAAGATCCGTGAGAATTTCGTAACCAGGATTTTCCCCCTTACTCCACCTCTTAAATCTCGGGACGATATTTCTTGTAGTGGAGGAGATTTGTAACACCCCCAGTGTCATGCTACAGTAACCTCACACTAATGGTGCCATGTCATCATGTTTGACTAAGTCAAATTGCCCTTAATAAAGATCCAAGTCAAATCCAAAATTCAAATTTAAAGTGAAATTTAAAGTTTCACAAACATGTCTGAAAAATAGTTCATGTTTTAGTAAAAATTCCATTACAATTTATTGTGAAAGAAAACCACCACACTTGTTTGCTCATTTGGGAGCTATCATCCAAAACAGTACCACATTCAGCCTCATTTATTCCTTTTTCAATTAAACAAAAATCAAATGAATTCTTTTAACTTTTTTTGGTAGTGCCAAATACTACAAAGAATTTAAGTGACCTAGTCTCACATTTTTTCAAAGTCCTTTGGTAGCGCAAACTTTTCCCTAGCTGTGTCTGTTTTAAATAAAATGGAAAGACAGAAAAACAAAAAGAGAAAGGGCCTACCTGGCCTCTGGCCTAAGGCCTAGCGTGGCCCAGTCCAACCTCACCTCCCTCCCTTCCTACTGCTCATCCTGGCGCGCTGGCCGCACGCGCGCCGGCAATGGCCGCGGATGGCCACGTGCCGGCCATCCGGCGGCTCCTCGGCGACTTCAAGACGCCGGCGACGCCCTGTTGCGAACCCTAACCCCCCCACTTGTCCCTCTTTCCTCGCCCTCTCGCCCCTCGCCCCTCAAATCCGCTGCAGACGACGCTCATTGCCATGGCCACCGTCGCCCTCACGCTCCCCGTCGCCCCCGAGCCCCACTAGCGCGTCCAGGTCCTCCGCCGCGTTCCCCTGCGTCGTCTGTGATGACGAACACGAGCTGGGACCCCTTCTTCGCCGAATTTGCGCCACCTTCGTCTGCCTCGGTCGCCGCCGACCACCGTCACCTCGGCCACGCTGCTGCTACTAAGCTCTCGAAGGGCCCTCTTGCGCCTCCCCAGTGAGCTCCTGCTCCTCCCCCCTCTGGCCGTCGCGTACGCCCCGTTAGCTAGCTCGCCGCGAAGCCGAGCTCCGCCGTCCGCCATGGACGGCGGGCTCGAGCAGCCCCCGCTCCTCTGGGCGAATCAAGGCCACCGTCGTGCTCATGGGTCTCCCAGGAGCCCGATGCGCGCGCACACGCTCGCCCCCGTGCCTCGTAGCCACGCGCTCGAGCTCGCCCGCCTTCGGTCTCCGCCACGGCTTATCGCCGGCGACGCTACCGGCCGCCCCGGCTCCGGCCGCTACCACCACTCGACGCGGCGCGGAGCGCTCGTTCGAACGAGCCGCTCGGCCGCTCGTTTGGTCCCCTGTGGCCATCTTCCGAGCCTCGCCGCTGCTGCTGTGGCTGCCGCCGGCGCGCCGCTGCATTTTAAATGCCGGTGGGCAGCTGACCGTGGGGCCCAGCCATTAGCCAGCTAATTGCAGCCCCAACAGCCACTGACAGTGGGCCAGGGCACTGTACCATTTAGGTCAGGCACTAATTAACTTGCTAACAGCCACTGACACCTGGCCCCACTCTCGCTAATTAGCTAGTTAAGTTTATTTTAACCCTATTAATACTACAGTCTATGATAGGTGGGGCCAGCCACTATCCCAGTGGATAATGCTGACCCAGTCAGCCTGCTGATTGGGCAGCAGGCCCACCAGTCAGCCTCAACTGGCTGGACCATTGACCCAGTCAACTGGGCCCACTGTCAGCCTCTGTGTTGTACAGCTGGGTACAGTTTTGGGTGCATTTAGCATTTTAGCCTTTATTTTTGAAATTAAATAATAACATCCAGAATTTTCAGAAAATGATTAAATCTTTGAAAAATCATATAAAATAATCGATATGTCGGATGGAAATAATTTATTTATGAAAGTTGCTCAGAAAAATATGACGATTCCGAATATGCAGACCGTTCATCTGTCACGTGCCCCTAGCATAGCGAACATGGAACCGTTGCCCTCCCTTTCATCTATCCGCAAATGCCAAACTTCAGGAAAACATTTCCGGATGTTTTCCCTCTCCGTCTGCAACATGTAGTACCGTGTTAGAACACCCCTAGCACTGCATATTGTCATGTCATGCATAGTGATGCACTTGTTTGCTTTATATTTATTGTTTCTTCCCCCTCTTCTCTCCGGTAGACACCGAGACTGATGCTGCTGCCGGGTACGAGTACACCCTTGACGTCCAGCCACTTGCAGCAGAGCTTCCAGGCAAGCAAACCCCCCTTGATCATTCATATATCGCCCATTCCATTCTCTCTCACGCTTGCATTAGATTTTGTTACTGTATTTGTTTGCTCCTATTCTGATGCATAGCCTGGTTTTGTAACCTACTTTCGTACCTTACCTGTTATCCTATCTGCTTAGTATAGGTTGGTCAGTGATCCACCAGTGACCCCTCACCTTGTCCCTGTTACCCCCGCATTATGACCGATGACTCGATCAACGTGATCGACGTCCAGAGCCTGACACATCACATCACCCCCCCTTAGTTGCTCGACTCTGTAGAGCTACTATCGAGTGCCGAGGATGATACCTCGTATAGCACTTCTGATGAGATCTCTGTGGTGTAGTTAATCGGCCGTGGTCTATGGAGGGTGATTCCTCCTTCACCATTCCCGATAACGACTCTGTCGTGCAACACCTCAAGTGTGAACCCTCGAGGGTGATTCCTCTAAGTTCACCTTAACGGTTACATCCAGTGGGATCCATCGAGGGTGATTCCTCGAAATTCCCCTTGATGTTATGGACACACGGTTACTTTGACTTTAACCCTAGGACCATGTTAAAGATGGCTCGGCCCCCGAGGGGTACCAGCGAGAGTTACTGTTACTACAGGACTGGAGGGACAGGCGGTACCACCCTGGTAGAGGTGGACCTGAGTTCCCGACAGTCTCTTGCGAGTCGGGTTGACCATGAGGGTACTCGCGAGTTGATGTGTAGTCGGGTTGACCTGGAGGGTACCCGCGAGATTTCTATGTGGCACAACCGGGCATTCCGGGCCCTTGCCGTAAGTCCACGAGACGGGGCGACGGGGTCACATGATCGTGAGTCTTTGCTCGTTACCGCGCGCTACCAAGACACTAACGGTTTGGATATGTGATCCGAGTAGGCCTCTGGCCTTTTCGCACTAACCACCATGCGGGAATAAGTATGGGCACTCTGCGTCGTATGTATCAGCCGAAAGCTCTTCGGACGTCAGCGACTGAGGGACGCGCGCCGGTTTGGACTGGAACGCCTGCGCTTGTATAAGGGGGCTAGGTCTGCTCATCGGCCGCGTACGCAATGTGCAGGGGTGCAAAGGGCGATGGGCCTAAGACCCCTGCGCGCTTAGGATGTAGTCCGGCGTGCTGGCCTCATTGTTGAGCCTAGGTAGGACCGTGGTGTGTTGATCGGCCGAGGCCGGTCATGAACAGATGGTGTGTCCGGCCGAAGTTGATCGAGCGTGTTGGGTAAGTTTGTGCACCCCTGCAGGGAAGATTGATCTATTCGAATAGCCGTGTCCACGGTAACGGACGCTCGGAGTTGTATCCCGATCGATACAACTAGAACTGGATGCTGAGGCATGAGAAATGGATATGATGGCTCCGGGATTGCTTTCTCGCAGGGAGTTGAGAAAGGATCTCTGGGCGATAATGCTACAACATACTTACTAATTATAATATGCTATTCTGTACTCTTTTAAATGCTGCAAGATGCTTGAAGATGATAGTCTTCGATAGGCTAGGCTTTCCCTTCTTTTCTGGCATTCTGCAGTTCAGTCCACAGATACAACCCATTCCTTTGATACTGATGCATACTCAGTATAGATCTGATGCTTGCGAGTACTTTGGATGAGTACTCACGGTTGCCTTGCTACCCCTTTTCCCATTATTTCTTCTTTCCGGTTGTTGCGACCAGATGGCGGAGCCCAGGAGCCAGATGCCACCACCGACGGCTTCTACTACCCCGACGGAGCCTACTACTACGTGGAGACCGCCGACGACCAGGAGTAGTTAGGAGGACCCAGGCAAGAGGCCTTGCCTTTTCGATCTTTATCTTGTTTGTGCTTGTCTTCTTAAGGCAGTCTTGTTTAACTTATGTCTGTACTCAGATATTGTTGCTTCCACTGACTCGTTAGTTCTCGAGCTTATGTATTCGAGTCCTCGAGGCCACTGGCTTGTAATATGAAGCTTGTATTATTTCAATTTGTGTCTAGAGTTGTGTTGTGATATCTTCCCGTGAGTACCTGATCTTGATCATACACATTTGCGTGTATGATTAGTGTACGATTGAATCGGGGGCGTCACACTAACCTATTAACCCAATGCCTAGTGCCAGTTGTTTTCTGCTTGTTTTTGGTTTTCCAGAAAATCGATACCAAACGGAGCCCAAACGCTACGAAACTTTTTGACGATTTTTTCTGGACAAAAGAGACCCTACAAGCTTCGGATGAGAACAAACGACAAACGAGAAGACGACAAGGTAACATGACACGTCTGGGGGGGTAGGCACGCCCTATTACCTTGTGGGCCCCACATGGCTACGTCTGACCTAATTCCACTTCTATAAATTATCAAATATTGGAAAATCCTCAGAGTGCTACCCGAAACAATTTTCCGCCACCGCATGCTTCTGTTCTTCTGCGATCCCAGCTGGAGGCCTTTTCCGATACTCTGTCGAAGGGGGACTCGATCACGTATGGCTTCTACGTACATCAACCTTACTGCCCTACCGATGATCTATGAGTAGTTCATCACAGACCTACGGGTACATAGCTAGTAGCTAGATGACTTATTCTCTCTCTTTGATCTTCAATACAACGTTCTCCTCGATCTTCTTGGAGTTATATCCGATGTAATCTTCTTTTGCGGTGTGTTTGTTGGTATCCGATGAATTATGGGTTTATGATCAGATTATTCATTGAAATGATAGCTTTGTATTTCCCTCCGATCTATCCGTTTGGTTTAGCCAACTAGATTGATTTATCTTCAATGGGAGAGGTGTTTTGTAATGAGTTCAATCTTACAGTGTCCTCACCTCATGACAGAAGGGGAAGCGAGACACGTATTTGTATTGTTGCCACTAAGGATAAAACGATGGGGTTTATTCATATTGCTTGAGTTTACTTTGTCTATATCATGCCATCTTGCTTAAAGCGTGACTCTGTTTGTCATGAATTTAATACCATAGATGCATGTTGCATAAAGGTCGATTGCTGAAGTAATAGTAGTAGATGCACGCAGGAGTCAGTCTACTTGTCACGGACGTGATGCCTATATATGTGATCATTGCCATGAATAACATCATAACTATTTGCTTTTCTATCAATTGCCCAACAGGAATTTGTCTACCCATCGTATGATATTATTTCGAGAGAGAAGCCTCTAGTGAAAACTATGCCCCCTCGGTCTACTTTAATCATATTACTAAAACCAAAAATACCTTGCTGCAATTTTACTCTTTTTATTTTACTTTTATTTTATCTATCTACCACTACCAGATTTAATCCTTGCAAGTAACGAGTTCAAGGGGATTGACAACCCTCTTGCCCGTGTTGGGTGCCAGTATTTGCTTTTGTGTGTGTAGGTGCTGATGACAAGAATTTGCGTGGTTCTCCTATTGGTTCGATAACCTTGGTTCTCACTGAGGGAAATACTTCTCCGCTACTATATTGCTTCACTCTAAATCCCAGCGCAGCTCACAAGTAGCAGTTACCGGCGGAGCCCGACCAAGACGAGCGGCTCCTCGCGTGGGTCTACTCTCGGTCGCTTACGACGGCGAAGACGGACGCTCGGCGGCTCCGCCGGAAGAACCCGAAGGCTCTCCGGCTTGCCATCGAGTAGTCCGAGCGTGAGGCGGAGAAGGCGGCGGAGGTGGCTCGGCTGGCGAAGCTCAAGCGGCAGCAGGACCGGGGGATCCGGCGGCTCAAAGGGCTCATCATCGTCTCCTTCCCGACGACAGCGACGACCACGGCGCCTCGTCGGACGATCCTCCACCAGCTGCCAACGTCTACATCTCCGCCGGCGACTGGAAGGGGAAAGGGCCGGCGAGGAAGTGGCAAAGATCCACTTTCTTCAACTTAATTTCAAGTATTTAGATGTAGTTTAAAGTTTTTCGTCGTTTATGTGAACTTTGGTGGTCTTTTGGTGAACGTATTGTGCTTGCTTATGTCCGTTTAATGATCTACGTAGTTTGATCGACGTTGCATGTTTTAGTATGAATATAGAAGATCGAATATGAGATACACGAATGTGAGGAGTGACTGGTCAGCACCCGAATTTGCCTAGTCCGTTCTAGATGCTCTGAGGGAACTAGAACTACGCTTGGCCACCCTTTTTTTAGAAAAGTACGTTTGGCAACTATTGGAAGGTAAACGTTTGTGGGCGGCGCGCCGTCCGAACTTTTGGCCGGTCACGCCGCTGTACTCGTGCACATACATAACAAGCAGAGGCCCACCGTACGGCACCACCGCGTCCTTATCTCCACTAACTCCAGCAGACCAGCACCGCTTTCTCTCGTCCACACAAATCCTGAAGCTCGTCCTCTCCACTCGCGCATCGCTTACCCTCAGCTCTTGCTTTCCGCTCGCGCATCACCTGCCTCAACTCTGCCTCGCGCCGTCGGATCCTAGCTCCGGCGAGCCCCGCCACCACCAGAGAGTTCCCTCTGCTGCTATTTCTCCCTATCCGGCGAGCTTTTCCCCCTTTTTCCCCATAGGTACGTCGGCGTCCTTCCAGCTCCCCGACGCTCCCTCTCGTCCCAGGGATGGACCACGGACGGCGGACGGTGGACCTGCAACCGGCACGCCGGGAGCTGCAACCGGGCATGCCGGAAGCTGCATCCGGTGGACGGAGGAGCTACAACCGACGATGGGTTGAGCTGCATCTGACGGCGCCGCGCCGACGGGCGAGCTACAACCGGCTGCTACCGGAGCTTCAACCACTTGTGGCGGAGGTGCAATCGACATTTGGGCAAGCTTCATCGAGCAGACGGAGCTGCAATCGACGTTTGGGCAAGCCGCATCGAGCAGGCGGAGCTGCAATCCGCGGGGGCCGCCGGTGCTGGAACCAGTATGGTGGCGAGCTGGAACGGAAGTCTCGTTTTGCTGCAACCGGAGTAAAGTGTTGCTGGAACCTGTTGTTTGATTTGCTACAATCAAATTTATTGGAGTTTGCTGTTTGTGGTATTTTTGCTGGAACCGTCTTTTGAGTTTTGCTATTTGTGGGATTTTGCTGGAACCAGTGTTCTTTTTGGCTAGAACCAGCCATTTTTTTTGCTTCAACTAACCACCATAGCTTTTTTGTTTTGCTGGAAGCCGGCGGTGCTAGGTGACGATGGCGGTGAGCCGGAGCCGAGGACACGAGGATGTTGCAACCATGGCGACCATGTGCTGAAACCGGCTGGCGTCAGAGCTGCATCCACGGTGACCACGCGCTGGGACCCACCGGCGGTCGTGTTGCAATCCCGGCGGCCACGAGCGGGGGACTTCGCCGGTGCTCGTCGGCCACGGCCCCGATGGCAGGGCAAAGACCACTTTTGAGATTTGGAAGCGGCGAGCCGGGGACGGCACTGGTCTCTCTCCCCCTTCTTTTTTTTCTCTGCTTTTGTTTTTTGCAGTGAGGTGGTCGAAGGAACCGCATCGTATGGTTTAAAAAAGCCTAATCGTGCGGTGGCGTGTCGACCGGCCCAAATTTGGGCCGGCGCGCCGGCGCCTATCATTGCCCCTATTGGAAAGGGCAAGTGCGTGCTGCCACAACTCCAATAGTCAGTCGACCCACTAGACTGCGCACCACGCACGCTTTGCTTGTGTTGGGCCGAACCAGACGCGGCCAGTTCTGCAGATGTCAACTTAGCGGGCCTTAGTGCCACATGAAAGTACGACAACAGGGCCGAACCGTGTTCTTTCATAGATTGATCAACTGGTCGAGGAAGATTGTCTGCATAGGATGCTCAGTCGACGCAATATCATGACGAATTGCACTAACGTACTCAACATGACCACATATCTCGTCACAGCCGACTCTGTCGGATGCAAATGGTTTTTTCCTAGATATAGAACATGCATTCAACTACAGCGCCCCTACTTGACCCGAGGACGACTTGCTCGTTGGCTTGTTGCTTCTTCCCTTCCTCGACGACTCTGTCAGACTTTGATGACAGAGCATGCAGGCCCCAGAGGCTCGGCAGCTTCTCCCGACGACACGCGCCGAGCCAAGTCTTTTTCATATACTGTACGTAGTATACAATCGCACCACTCTAGATTTTTTTCACCTGTCGCTGCCATGGCATTCGCCATTCTGCATCACAATGATTAAGAAAAGAAAAGAGAGAAAGTGCCAGAGTGCGGCGCGGCCGGCAAGGCGGCAATGGACCCCCGCCACGGCCAGAAAGACCTGGATTGTATATCTATAATAAGGAGAAAAGAGATGGAGGATCCAAAGAACACACGTACGGAGAAAATATCCAAGTACTAACACCTAGGAAGGCTGTCGTAGTAAAAACAAAGAGAATCATGACCAGGCCGAACAGCATCTGTCCAAGTCCAACGATGATCTACTCATCTACACCAAGACGCGTGGTCAGCACGATGTTTCCGATCGGCTTCATCTTAAAAAGCTAGGCTAGAATAGCTTAGTTTATTTGACCGGAGAAGACTTGGTTGCTTTGCTTCACTTTCTCCGAGGACCGCTGACGTCCGTCGGTCCGCATGTGGGAGTCGCTGTGCAGGGCGCAGAGGCTCAGGCCAGGCACCTTCGTCCCGACGACGCGCACGCGCCGAGTCAAGTCGTTATATAATCACGACGAAACCATTCACCAGTCTGCATCACAATCACAATAATTAAGAACAGGAAGGGAACCACACGCAGCTGTTGAGTGAGAGAATGGAGTGTGGTGGCGTCTCCGCCGTGCAGGTGCAGCCGGCAGCGCCCATGGATCAGCCCGGCCAGCCGGCAAAGCCGCCGGTGCAGCCATGGGAGTACAGCCTGCGGAAGTACCTCCTGCTGCTGGCCGCCCTGGTGGTCAGCGTCACGTACGCCGCTGGCTTCAGCCCGCCGGGAGGCGTCTGGCAGACCGCCCAAGACGGCCAGCCCGCCGGCGACCCCATCATCCGCGGAACCCAGTACCGCCGCTACCTCGCCTTCTTCTACTGCAACGCCACCGCCTTCGCCGCGTCGCTTGTGGTCATCGTCCTCATCCTCGTCCTCGCCGTCCGCCACGACAAGAGGGGGAAGGACAGCCGCTGGGTCGTCGTGCCCCTCCGGCTGGTCATGGTGCTGGACCTGCTCAGCCTCATGGGCGCGTACGGCGCCGGCACCTGCCAGGACAAGATCTCCATCGTCTACTCCGCGGTGCTGGTGGCCGCCGTCTTCCTGTACGTCGCCGTTCTCAAGATGATGGACTGGTGGTGCCCAGACAACAGCTCGGACCCCAGCACCGACGTCAACCGCAGCAACGGCTCCGGTTCCGGCAGCGCACCGACAACCAATATAACCTCCGGCCCCGGCTCTGGCAGCACGATGACCATGCCCAACCGCAGCAACGGCGCTGGCTCAGGTGGCACCATGCCGACCACCACTCTCGACTTCGGCACCAACGCGATTCCCGCCCCCGTCCCCAACTCTGACCCCGATGTGGACGCCCAAGAAAGGAAAAACGCCCAAGAAAAACAGGCCCGGAAGAAGCTGAAAGCCAAAGAAAGGCTCTGCAAGGTCCTGATGCTTCTTGCGACTTTCGCCGTGAGCATCACATACGTCGCCGGGCTGAACATGCCGGGTGGCTTCTGGGACACCACCGGGGGCAGCCACCACCCAGGTGACGCCATTCTCAGGGACAAACACGGCCTGCGCCTGACGGTGTTCCTGCTCTGCAACACCACAGCGTTTGTGGCGTCCCTGTTCATCACCATGCTGCTCATCATCGACGGCAAGAAGCTCCGCGAGAACACGGCACGGTCTCGCGTGCTCTACGGGTGCATTGTCGTCGCGCTGGTCGGCCTCGTCGGCTCGTACGCCGCAGGCAGCTGCAGGGAGACCGACACCACCGTCTACGTGGTGTCCCTCGTTGGCGCCGTTCTGGCCTACATCCTGCTCCATGGCTTCTGCAGTTCAGCATCAAAATTGTTTTCTTGTTGTTTCAGTCAAGCCAAACAACCTGATGAGAATAATGTCAGGTACAGAGCACTGTTTCTTTCTTTCTCAGTAAACTGAACCCTGCTTCTTCCTTCTTTGCAACTGAACTCTGTTTGCCTTCTTGTTCCAGTCCAGCACAACAAACTGATGAAAATCAGCACACTGATGATAATGTGAGGTACAGAGCACTGTTTTTTCTTTCTCTGAAAACTGAACTATGTTTCTTCTTTCTCTGAAACTGAACTCTGTTTCTTCATTCTCTGCAACTGAACTCCTTCTGAAATGCAGTGATAGGGAGGCTCTGGACAAGGCTCGCTCTCTTGTTCTACTGCTCGGCACTCTTGCCGCCACCATCACCTACACAGCGGGGTTGAACCCGCCGGGTGGCCTTTGGCAGGATAACAGCGACGGGCACACGGCTGGCGACCCGATTCTCCTCACAACGAACATTGCAAGGTACAGGGCGTTCTACTACTGCAACTCGGTTGCGTTCGTGGCGTCGTTGGTGGCCATCGTCCTTGTCCAGAAGGAGAAGCTGGTCAAGCACCACGCTCTGGAGGCAGCCATGATACTCGACCTGTTTGGCCTCATCGGCGCCTATGCCGCCGGGAGCTGTCGGGACGTGAACAAATCCATTTACGCCATGGCTTTGGCAGGGGCAGTCCTGATCTATGTGGTGATCCACATTGTCTTCTTCACGCTGGACCACAAGGACAAGAAAGACAATTATCAAGAAGATCAGTTGCTGGAGAAGAGGCGCAAACGGTTGCTCCTCTTCGCAATCCTGGCAGCGACCATCACCTACCAAGCCGGCCTCACCCCTCCCGACGGCTTCCTGCTCCAGGACGACAAGCTCGGTCGGCACCACGCTGGCGACCCGGTCCTCTTGGACAACTACCCACGCCGCTACAATACCTTCTTCTACTGCAACTCCATAAGCTTCATGTTGTCCATCGCCCTCATCATCCTCCTGGTGAACCCCAATCTGTACAGGCCAGCCATACGGAGCAATGCGTTATCTGTTTGTACAGCGGCGGGCTTGTTTTGTTTGATGGGAGCCTATGCCGCCGGAAGCACCCAACACCTCAAGACATCCATCTACGTCTTCGTGTTGGTGGCCGTGGTCATCCTTGTTGCAGTCGGACTGCTGCTAGTATTTTTGAAGAGAAATAGCAATTCTGAAGTGTCATCCCTACCCATTAAACAGAAGGACGAAGAAGAAGAAAGGAAGAAGCACGCAAAGCGCAAATACCTGATGCTGCTAGGCATCTTGGTGGCGAGCGTAGCCTACCAGGCCGGCCTGGAACCGCCCGGCGGAGCGTGGCAGAGCAACATCAACAGGTACGAGGCGGGCAACCCGGTGATGCACGACAACAGGAGGCCCCGGTACCTCATCTTCTTCTACAGTAACTCCATCTCCTTTGTGGCTTCAATCGTTGTCATCATCATGTTGCTACCGCAATGGCTTCCAAAGAAGGAGGAAGGAGAATGGGAGAAATGGACGCTGAAGGTGATGACTTGGACGATCAGACTGGATCTGTTTGCTCTCCTAGTGGCCTATGCAGCCGGCTCCAACAGGGGGTGGAAGACGTCTGTGTATGTGGTCTTGCTCATCATTGCCGTGCTGGGCTACTTTGCAATCCACATGAAGCTTTCGACATGGTCTGAACGTCGCCGTGAGAGGCCCCAGAGTGGCCACGGAAATCCTCCAGCGTGATTCATTGTCAGTGTGGTGTGTGGTGTAGCTCCACTAACGTGAGGGCAGTCCACAAAGTAATCCAAAATTCGGGGCGATTGATCATCTACCTGTTTCTCCCCGTCTTTAGATCTGTAGTCATCTTAGCTCTGTCCAATCTCTCTGCTCTAGCTAGCTCTCCCTATTTTTAGATTCCTAGTCTAGTTGATGTAATCGGATATTCGGATAAACCTGCATCCCAGTTTGAGCATGCCTACATTGTTCGTCGACTCACTGGGCAGGTCTGTCTGTATCTTAATCCAATGAATATGCATGGTAGGTGACATTTCCTGACCCGATGTGTACTTTCTATCTCATAAGAACTTGAATGGGGAGTGCATGAACTGCAATTGCATTTGTATTCAGGAAAGTGAACCATTTATTGCAACTGAAACATGCTTTAGTATGTCACTAGGTACAGTCTGAAGCATTGTGGAATCCTAATAGCAATCACTGGTCAGGTCGAGAGGAAACATACCCTGGATCCGCAACCCAACTCTTAACGGCGCAATCTCCCTAGCGTGGCAATTCACCGAACACCTGCAGGGCGCCCGACCCCGAATGCAGAAGCAGGCAACTGAGCTGAGCAGGCCGCCGTCGTGAGTAGCGTGGTTACCGTGGAGCATCCGAGCCTGGCGCCATTTTGGCTGGAGAGGATTCCTCGAGCGTGGGTCGCCTCGATCGGAAGCAGTTGCTGGAGCCGACGAGTGGATGGTGCGCGAATGCAGGCGCTGAGATTCAAACGAGCGCGCGAATCCAGCTCCGAACCAGCCCCGCTCGGCCGCTCTGTCCCTGCGATCTTCCACACGAAGGACACGGGGAAGCGGAAGGGCAGGAGCAGCGCCCCGCTGCCCGGGTGCAGGTCGGGGCGGGTCGTCGCCGGCGATCGCCGGGAAAGGCACAGCGCCTAAGGCCTCCTGCGCTGCGCGGCTGTGTCTCGTGTGGCCGAGCGGTAGGATGGGCCGACCGAGCAGACTCAGGGGTTGGCTTAACCGGATCGATACGGTGCGGGTACATGCGGTCCGTTGTTTTATTTTAACGAAGCTGCTAAAAATCAGTCGACTGAGTCTCAGTCGACCGGCCAGCCGTTCGATCTCTGTGTTGCCTGTAGATTCGTGTTGGGCGCTTTGTCTTTGATTCGGCTGTGTAAGGCATGGACCGGCCCGTTTACTTTGTTTTTTTTGTTGGAGCGTCGTCTAAAGGCCAGTTCATTTGAGCTATGCTGTGGAAATAAGCTCCTGTGAAAATAAACTCTAGATAAACTCATGTGGAAATAAGCTTCAGATAATAAGTTAGCCAGTTCTTTTCAGTGTCTGTTTTTCAGCTTATCTGTTGTATGGTCAATGAAAAGTCTGCAACGCCCTTGGACTATATGATTGTCCTGATTAAATGATATCGTGTTATTTTTATCATTTTACTGCTCAAATGAACATAAATTCGACTTCGAAACACCACAATATGGTACAATCAAGCATAATAAAGATCATTGCCTGGCATACGAATATCATACATGCATCATTATCTCACATCATACATGCATCATTATCTCAAGTACGAGTACGAGTACGTGAGAAGAAGACATGAATATAAAAGATCTTGAAATTATTACATGATTCTCCCAACAAAAGCATAGACCCTACAGCTAACCATCAAGGGAAGACACTTGCAGCAATAGCATCACGAATGGAACCCATAGTACCATCATCGATGGGGGCAAAGTGATGAGAAAGGCTCTCCTCATGAGCATAAGATCCATTCTCAACCATGTCAAAGTGTTGATCTCTTAGTTTGGTCTCACGGATGAAGTTATGAAGACACGCGCATGCGGTAATGATCTTTGTTTGCGTAGCAGGTTTGTATCGTGTGATGCCGAGGAGGATTCGCCATTTCATCTTCATAACACCGAACGATCGTTCGATGACATTCCGTAGTGATGAATGTAGATGATTGAAGGTCTCATTTCTCCCTTGCGGTGGCACTTGTTGGAAATCAGGTACATGGTAGCGCTATCCTTTGTATGGTGCTAGATATCCAACTCTGTTTGGATATCCAGAGTCAACAAGATAGTATTTGCCTGCATTGATGATAAAAAAACCAAAACCAATTAGTTAACGCAAAACATTAGAGCACAAGAACGCATGTACAAGTTATTACCGTCCGGAGGGTGTGGGAAGTAGGAATATTCAACTTGTGCATCATTCAATACACGTGTGTTATGCACAGATCTAGGCCATCCAGCAACAACAAACGTAAATCTCATGTCAAAATCGCAAATTGCCATGACATTCTGAGTTGTCGAACCTTTCCTGTTGCGATACTTGGGTTGCTCACTTGTAGGAACAACACATTCAATGTGTGTTCCATCGATTGCCCCAATGGCATCCTTGAAGTGTGGCCAAAATCTATCTTTTTTAAGAGAGTCATGAACTTGGGTGAAAGATCGATCTTTGGGTTGAATGTAATCACCGGCCATACGGTACACACACAACAAAACCTCTTTAAACTTCTTGTTAATGGTAGACCGACTATGTTCAAATCGATCTGCAACATTGTCGGTGGTCTGGCGTGACCCCAAAGTCCACAAGAATTGTGCTAATGCTTCTTTGCTTGTCATGTTGCAAGTTGAAATCAGACCGTACTTCTCAACTAAAGTGTCATGTAGTGCGAAAAACACTGACCTCCGCATCCTGAACATGGAGTAGAATACTTGTGGTTGCTTCTCTTTCTCTTCCACCCACTGCAATCCTGTCATCATTGGTGCTCTTCTAGGTCCATATGGCACCCTCTCTTTGTTTTAAAGATAATATGCCATTGCAACAACACAAAAATCAAGTTCATCCTCCTCCTCCTGAACAGAGATATCCATCTGTAATATAAACAACACAAGAGACATATCATTAACATTTGTCCATAACAAAATAAATGACTTCACAACAATACAAATGAGTTCAGAACAAAGCAAATTACTTCAGAACAATACAAATGAGTTCCCAACAAAGCAAATTACTTCATAACAATACAAATGAGTTCCCAACAAAGGAAATAAGTTCACAACAATACAAATGAGTTCCCAACAAAGAAAATAAGTTTACAACAAAGGAAATAACATAAGACTTGTTCTAATTTTTTTCATAAATGTATCCCATGCCCTGTTGAGCCATTCAAGCCTCACACTTGGGTGTTCCTCCTTTAGGGCACTGAAGACATCGCGATGTTCCTTCTTCATAAAGAGTTCTAGAGCATGGAAATACACTTCACTTCCAGGTTCAGCTCCATCATTCACCACCATGTCCTTCATCTCCTTAATCTCATCTCTCACAGGATCCTCCTTCATTTCAGATGTCGCCGAATTACGGCTAGTCTCCCTCTTTTCCGAAAGGTCAGCAATGCACTTAAACTGCATTCTATCCTCACTATCTTTTGCAATCTTTTGCACAATCGTAGGACTAGGTGAATAAGGACATGATCTCTTCTTTCGACCCTTAGCTTTGTTAGGTGTCACATGAGTAGCATCTAATTCACATCCTGAGCCTCCCACATCATCATCATCAATGTGAATTTGAGAGCCACCAATTTGGGATGAGGGTTGTGGCGCCCTCGCATACTCATTTGTCACACTAACATCATCAAATATAGCACTCAGTTTGATCTCATCCTCTAGTGGAGCGTATCGAAACTTGGCGGCAAGTTCATTTCTCTGGAAAAAAAATCACAAATTAGTGCACTGAAATTAATATGAGGATAGAGGAAGAAAATAACCACTGAAATTAATATGTATACCTGTATCTCATTCGCCCACCATTCATCGCTTGCTGCAATGGTCTTTGTAACAGGATCAAACCCAATGCCGGATGCCTTTTGGGTTAATGTCTTCCAAACAACATACTCTTTTTTCATCACATCCCACTTATTCTTGAATTGCTTTTTGGTATATTCTCTCCTCGTGCGTTCAAAAAACTTCCTTATCAAATTGTCATACCCAAGGTTTGTCAATGTTCCTTCTTTGCCACGGTTATTGGCATTCACTTCTTCCACACAAATGTCAATGAAAGTTCTAAGACCCACATTATCCCACTGTGCTTTCATCTAGTTTTCATCATGGCAATACAACATAATAGCAAAAATTAATATGCATCATAGATAGGCAAATACAATTGTAGCATACACACAACCATCAAGATTTCCTCTATGCAAATACAATGGTAGCATCCAGAGGCAAATACAATACACATCCATCATGTATTTATGTATGTCTAGCAGCACATGGCAAGTGTATATTCAGCACCACATAGCAAATCAATAGGAAAACATAGCAAATCATATATAATCAGCAGGAGTTCATAGCAACAAGTGTATATGCAGCACCATATATAATCAGCAGCAGTTCATAGCAAATCTGGATGAATGTTTGGCAAAAAAATCAAAAGGGGATGCTCACCTTGGCAGAGGAGCTCATGGCCAACTACTGGGAGGAGGGGAGGGGCACGAACGGGGGTCCTTCACCGGATTTGGTCGTCGGCCGGAGTGGGGCGCCGTTCACTGGAGTGGGGCCCTGGCCGGACTGACCAGGAGCTGCTGCGAGCAAGGAGCCGCGCCCTAGGAGTCGCGGCAAAGGATGGTGAAGCAGCGGGAGATGGGCTCCTACCCGGCGTCCATGTCGCCGGTGCTAGCCGCGACGAGGAGCCAGGGACCAGCAGCGGCGGCGACGAACCCGAGACTTTCTGTGCGTGAGCGCAGGTCGAGTGCGAGAGCGAGGAGAGGGGATCGATGCGCGACCGGGTCAGGGAGTTTTTTCTTTCTTTCTGCGTGGGGGCTGGGAGGGGTATTTTCTTTGTAATATCAGCGAACCACAATGCCCTTTTCATATACCCCTTCGATTTTAAGTCATAAGCTGCGGGAAGTCACTCCCCCCCCCCAGCTTTTTCTCATTGTGAAGAGGAGAGGGTTGGAAATAAGTTGAGCCAGCTTCTCTAAAACCAGTTCTTTTGAGCTTCTAACTTATTTCCGCAATAAGCTGCTAGAAGCCACAAAAGAACTGGCCCTAATGCTTGGGGCAGGCCTTGATTTGCACGAGCGTCTCCCGTTTTGTTTGTGGGCTGGGGCAGGTGGGAAGTGCCACCCTCGTGGTAATTAAGAGGAGCGGAGAGGGAGCGGCACCCCGAGGTAATTAAGCGGATGTGGAACGGCCAGGTCGTCAGTCCATTTCTTTCCCCTCTCTCTATTCTTCTCTGTGAAATCCGAAGATCTCTACAACGAATCGAAGAGAATCGTTGTGCTCCTCCACGGCCAGCGAGAGGATGGCCGCCGCCGCCGATGGAGTAAGTGCTATCTCCTCCTCTTTCTTGTTTGTTTGTTTGTTGGCGAGATGCAGTAGATCTGAGGGGATTTTTGTATTCCATTTTTTGTTTGGGTCAAGTCCATATTAGTAGCTTGAAGCATAGAATCGTCCCTTTTTTTTCATTCAAGCGATGGTATTGTAGTGTGTAGATATGAGGGGATTTGAGACCCGATTAGTAGCTTGAAGCATAGAATTGTCCCTTTTTTTATTCAAGCGGTGGTAATGTAGTGTGTAGATACGAGGGGATTTTAGTCCAGACTAGTAGCTTGAAGCATAGAATCGTCCCTTTTATTTATTCAAGCGGTGGTAATGTAGTGTGTCGATATGAGGGGATTTGAGTCCAGATTAGTAGCTTGAAGCATACAATCGTCGGTCCATTTTTTGTATGATTTTTCGTTTAGACTTTTCTGCCGATTTTTTTAATGTGAAATCAGTTGTATGTTTGAGGATTATTACTGAACTTAAATCCCCTCATATATATTACTGAGCCATCACTAGGAGTGGTTCCGTCTCTTTGTTTGTTTATTTAGAGTTTGCTGAAATCCTATTTTAATCAATAGCATATTTTGAAATCTTTCTCTCGAAACAAGAGATATTATCACTGAATGTATCAGTAGGAGTCAAGTCTACTGGATATGATAGAATTGAATATACTGTAGACTTCAGATAGCCTCTTTAATCTTTCATTACTGTCATAGCGTCTTGGAGTTGCAGAGTCAAAACGAGTAGCCCTCAAGGGCCGGCTTAAGCTGCATAGCTAAACCGGGACTGCAAATTGTAGTTCTCAACTTCGCATATGTAGCCCCCAAGGGCCGGCTTAAACTGACAAGTTGAGCCGGGACTTCAAATTGTAGCACTCAGTTTCGCATGTAGCCCCCATGAGTCGGCTATAGTTATAACAGTGTAACCGAGTCATCATATAATTTTCTTCAAGAAAAGAGCAATGTGCATTAGCCCCCAAGTGCCAAGTAAAATACTTGTATTATGCTTGGGACTTAAAATAAGATGATCATCAGAACGTCATACTGTCTGCCTTTTTATGTGACAGGCTGAATTGAACATGAAGGAATCTCAAGTCAGTGATCTGAGGCAAAACATTCAGACCCAGCAATCTGAGACTTCCAAGGCGAAATCAGAACTGAAGATCGCTTTGGAAAATATTGAAAAACTGAAAAAGGACTTTAGTGCTGAGAGAAACGGCTGGGAAACCGAGAAGGCAGCTCTACAAAAAAGAGCAGAAGATGCTGAGGCTACCCTTAAGCCGGTTACTGACGAGTTATCCGGCTTAAAACATCAAATCAATAGCATGACAGCCGCCATCTTTGGTAAGCGATAATATATTTCAATCTTTCATCATCCATGCCTTGAACAATCATTCAGCCGGTTTATCAATCTCTTTGGCAACGCAGGCTCCAGAATCTCCCACTTTGACTCAGACATGCGCATGAAGCTGAAAGCTGCCTACACTCTTATAGAGCAATTATACACTGGCGCTCAACGAGCTATCTCTGCTTCCACCCATAAGAAGCAACCGCCTTCCCTCATCAAGGAGACGTTGGAGAAGCTATCTGTGCTGCCACAAAGAGTTGAAGAATTGAAACGATCAACCGCCAGAGCCGGTGCCATGACGGCCTTGAGCCGGGCAAAGGCATGGCAAGCAGAGGTTGACCCGGCAGAACTAGCCATCGGCTACCCGAGTTTAAAAGAAGATGGGTCTCCCTTCAGTGCGAAGGACTTCACAAAAATAGTAAGGGAGATGCGTCCCTTTGCAAGCAAATTGGCCCAAGAGACTGATCTCTCCAAATATCATCTTGTTTATGATGCTGAAAATGCCAAAGTGAAGGCGCCGGTGTATGAGGCCATGGACCTTATCCCGCCAACGCGTAAGCACACCTTCGCTCCTGACATTGACCCGCCAACCCTTATAGATGATGAAGCTGTTGTCAAAGCTTTGACTGGGATCAATTGGTTATCGCCTAACTTCCAGACGACAGAGGAGGAAGAAGAATCGGTGCAGGATGACCCGGAAGCCTCAACCCGCCAAGACCAAACCAACTAATGCAAGAGCCGGTTTACCATCCACATCATTGGATGCTGTGTGCCTCAAAAACACTTAATTCTTTTGGGCCGTCAATGCATTGTAATAGGTAGCTGAAAACAATGATCTGCCATGCCATCGTGCATGCTTATATATAATACTTTTGAGCCGCCGATCCGATGTTGAAGATCTGCCACTTATGCTCATAATATCATCAATCATGCAGATCATGTTTATCATATTGCCTACACACAAACAGATAACATGTGCCCTGGCGGTTTACCCCAGGGCGGGTCATAATACCCCACAGAAAATCCGCTGGTGACTGTATAGTCCATAACCAGGGCGGGATTATACAAACCTCATACACTCATAACAAGTAAATATCATACCTGTGATGTTTGTTTATACTACCGGCTTACCATGCCATATGCAGTAAGGGTAATATCCCAGCACCCTGTTCCATTTATTCATACCGCCGGCTTACAACGCCGTATGCAGCAAGGGTAACATCCCAAGGACTTAGAGCGCAGAACTCCAAGCGTATAATCAAAACACACTGGCGACTTATCATCCAAAGCTAGGCCGGGTTATCAAAACTTCGGATATACTCAAACATAAATTATAAGGATCAAGGCTACATGGCCTGAATCAATTTTTAAACCATATATCAATATGGTACAAAAGATGAACCCAAAAAATGTTCAAATCAAAAATAAATCAGATAAAACAAGGCCTTCATAGGCTGCCAAGCCTCAATATCAAGTGCTATTCAAGGGCCGCATAGCCACTGAGTTAATCCTTCATTCAAACCTGTAAACCGGGCCTCACATGACCAATCGCCATATTAACTTTGACAAGTTCAGGGTCTTTCTAAGATTGACTATCAAGAGTACGGCGAGTCATTCCAGGATTACCTGGTCGGAGTGGCAGGTATACAAAGGCAGGATAACCCGGATTTTTGGTGAATACACCTGGCGTCCAAGCCTATTACAAGGGACAACAAAGCTCTTGTTTCATTAAACAAAAAGCCCCCAAGTAATTTTTCAATCCAGGCATATAAGCAGGATAAATAGGGTAGTCACAGCTATGCTCAATGAGCAGGAAGCCCCCAAACTATTTGTAACAAGGCGTGCAAGCCGGATCAAGGGGGTAATCATAGCTATGCTCAGTGAGTAGGAAGCCCCCAAGTGATCTTATGAATTGACAATAAAGACTCAGATTCTCAGAAATGAAACAACAGAGGCCCTGAATTATCAGGGATGCCGGCTTTATTATACTCCCTCCGTCCCAAAATAAGTGTCTTGAGCTTAGTACAAATTTGTACTAGAGCTAGTACAAAGTTGAGACACTTATTTTGGGACGGAGGGAGTACTAATCATAATATATACATAGGTAGAAATATGTACATCACAAGAGCCGGTGGCTCAGGTGTAATAGGGCCGAAGATGAGCAATGTTCCACGGCCGGCGGGTCTCCTCCTCCGACGTGCGTGAGTCCTTTTCGTTTCGAACATCGATAAGGTAGTATGACCCGTTGTTCAGATTTTTGCTGACCAAAAAGGACCCTTCCCAAGGTGTGGATAACTTGTGCATGTCAGTTTGATCCTGGATGAGCCGGAGCACCAAGTCACCTTCTTGAAAGGTCCGGGTTTTAACCCGGTGGCTATGATAACGATGCAAGTTTTGCTGGTAAATTGCTGAACGAGCTGCCGCAAGGTCACGTTCCTCATCCTGAAGGTCAAGGGCATCCTGACGTGCTTTTTCATTATCAGCTTCAACATAAGCCGCCACATGGGGCGAGTCATGACGGACGTCACTAGGGAGAACCGCCTCTGCTCCGTAAACCATAAAGAAAGGCGTGTAACTCGTAGATCTATTGGGGGTAGTATTGATACTCCATAGCACTGAAGGCAACTCCTCAACCCAATAACCCGGCGTCCTCTGCAAAGGGACCATGAGCCAGGGTTTTATTCCTTTCAAGATTTCTTGATTGGCTCTTTCAGCTTGACCATTGGACTGGGGGTGGGCCACAGATGAAACGTCAAGACGAATATGCTCTTGTTGACAAAATTCTTTTATAGCACCCTTAGACAGATTAGTACCATTATCAGTGATGATACTATTAGGGTATCCAAAACGAAAGATCACCTTTTTGATGAATTGAACCGCCGTCGCTGCATCACACTTGCTGACCGGCTCAGCCTCAACCCACTTTGTAAACTTGTCAACTGCCACCAGGAGGTGAGTCTTTTTATCCTTGGATCTTTTAAAAGGCCCCACCATGTCCAACCCCCAGACTGCAAACGGCCAAGTAATTGGAATCATCCTCAATTCTTGAGCCGGGACGTGAGCTCGTCTTGAAATTTTTTGACAACCATCGCACTTGCTAACGAAATCCTCTGCATCAGCATGAGGCGTCAGCCAATAAAACCCATGACAAAAAGCCTTAGCCACGAGAGACTTAGAGCCGGCATGATGGCCACAATCTCCTTCATGAATCTCTCGTAGAATCTCACGGCCCTCCTCAGGAGAAACACAACGCTGAAACACCCCTGTAACACTGCATTGGTGCAACTCACCATTGACAATAGTCATTGACTTAGACCACCGGGTTATCTGCCTGGCCAAAGTTTCGTCTTCAGGTAACTCGCCCCGGGTCATATAAGCCAAATATGGAACTGTCCAATCAGGAATAGCATGAAGAGCCGCCACCAACTGTGCCTCCGGGTCATGAATAGCAAGATCTTCCTTCGTAGGCAATTTAACCGAAGGATTATGCAAGATATCAAGGAAGATATTAGGTGGTACCGGCTTACGCTGGGACCCTAGCCGGCTTAAAGCATCAGCAGCCTCATTTTTCCTGCGATCAACATGCTCCACTTGATAGCCCTTGAAATGACCAGCAATAGCATCAACCTCTCGGCGATAAGCCGCCATGAGTGGGTCCTTGGAATCCCAAGTGCCTGAAACTTGCTGAGCCACCAAGTCTGAGTCGCCAAAACACCTCACCCAGCTTAGATTCATCTCTTTAGCCATCCGAAGACCATGGAGCAAGGCTTCATACTCAGCAGCATTGTTAGTACAAGGGAACATCAACCTTAGAACATAACAAAATTTATCACCTCGTGGGGAAGTCAAAATAACTCCAGCCCCCGAGCCTTCCAACTGCCTGGATCCATCAAAATGAATAGTCCAATATGTGCTATCCGGCTTTTCTTCAGGCATCTGCAACTCTGTCCAGTCATTAATGAAATCCACAAGTGCTTGAGACTTTGATAGCTGTCCGAGGCACATACTTCAAACCATGGGGTCCAAGCTCAATAGCCCACTTGGCTACCCGACCTGTGGCTTCTCTGTTTTGAATAATATCTCCCAAGGGAGTAGAACTGACCACAGTGATGGGATGACCAAGGAAATACTGCTTCAACTTACGACTAGCCATGAACACGCCATAGACTAGCTTCTGCCAATGTGGGTATCTCTGCTTGGATTCAATGAGTACCTCGCTAACATAATAAACCAGTCGCTGAACCGGATATTCCTTGCCTGATTCCTTTCTTTCCACAACAATTGTCACACTGACGGCTCGGCTATTAGCAGCCACATATAACAACAAGGGCTCCTTATCAATAGGAGCTGCAAGGATTGGCGGCTCAGCCAACTGCTTTTTCAATGCCTCAAATGCCTGATCAGCAGCATCACTCCAGACAAAATGATCTGTTTTCTTCATCATCTGATACAGAGGGATAGCCTTTTCGCCCAAACGGCTTATAAACCGGCTTAAGGCCGCAATACGACCCGCCAGACGCTGGACGTCATTAATACACGCCGGCTTAGCCAAAGAAGTGATAGCTTTGATTTTCTCCGGGTTAGCCTCAATGCCTCTTTCAGAAACCAAAAAACCCAAGAGCTTACCTGCTGGCACACCAAAGACACACTTAGCCGGGTTAAGCATCATCTTGTAGACCCGGAGATTGTCAAAGGTCTCCTTCAAATCATCTATCAAAGTATCTTTCTTCCTAGATTTCACAACAATATCATCCACATAAGCATGAACATTGCGTCCAATCTGGTCATGGAGGCAATTTTGAACACACCGCTGATAAGTCGCCTGGGCACTCTTGAGCCCAAAAGGCATAGACACATAGCAGAAGGCTCCAAAGGGAGTGATGAAAGCTATCTTCTCCTGGTCCTTAACCGCCATCTTGATCTGATGATAACCAGAATAAGCATCCAGAAAGCTTGAACACTCACAACCCGCCGTAGCATCGATGATCTGATCAATACGAGGGAGAGCAAAAGGGTCAGCCGGACAGGCATTGTTAAGGTCTGTGTAATCCACACACATACGCCAAGTGCCATTCTTTTTGAGTACCAGCACCGGGTTAGCCAACCACTCGGGATGAAAAACTTCAACAATAAACCCAGCCGCCAAGAGCCGGGCCACTTCCTCACCAATGGCCTTGCGCCTCTCTTCATTAAAACGACGAAGGAATTGCTTGACTGGTTTAAACTTTGGATCAACATTGAGAGTGTGCTCAGCGAGTTCCCTCGGTACACCTGGCATGTCTGAAGGTTTCCATGCAAAGATGTCCCGGTTCTCACGGATGAACTCGATGAGCGCGCCTTCCTATTTCGGATCCATATTAGCACTGATATTGAACTGCCTGGATGAATCACAAGGAACAAAATAAACCAACTTAGTGTCATCTGCCGACTTAAACTTCAATAAGGGATCATGCTCCGTGGTTGGCTTTTTCAAGGGGGTCATATCTGCCAGGTCAACGTTGTCTTTGTAGAACTTCAGTTCCTCTGTTACACAAACAGACTCAGCATAAGCAGCATCGCCCTCTTCACACTCCAAAGCTATCTTCCTGTCACCGTGCACCGTGATGGTGCCCTTGCGACTCGGCATTTTAAGCTGTAAATAAACATAACAAGGTCGTGCCATAAACTTAGCATAAGCCGGCCGCCCAAACAAGGCTTGATAAGGGCTCTTTATCTTAACCACTTCGAAAGTTAACTTTTCAGCCCTGTAATCGTGATCATCGCCAAAAGCTACCTCCAAAGTTATCTTACCCGCCGGATACACCGACTTACCAGGCACCACCCCATGAAAGACAGTAGAAGACGGCTTAAGATCTTTGTCAGTTAAATTCATACGACGAAAAGTATCATAGTAAAGGATATTGATACTACTGCATCCATTCATAAGCACTTTAGTAAACTTGTACCCTCCAACCTGAGGCGCAACCACCAAAGCCAATTGACCCAGATTGTCAACCCGGGGCGGGTGATCCTCACGACTCCACACAATAGGCTGTTCAGACCATCGCAAGTAGCGAGGAACTGCCGGCTCAACCGCGTTTACTGCTCGCTTATGAAGTTTTTGGTCTCGCTTGCATAAGCTCGTGGTAAACACATGATATTGACCACTATTCAACTGCTTTGGATTACTTTGATAACCAGACTGTTGCTGCTGATTCCCTTGACCAGATTGCTGATTAAAACCACCTTGATTGCCTTTGCCCTGAAAGCCGGAGCTTGAGCCGCCATGCCCAAAACCAGGTCTGTGAGAGCCGGATCCTGACCCGCCATGCGGGCCGTGGTTGTTCTGGAAAAAAAATGGAATTTCTATATTCCCTCATGATGAAGCAATCTTTCCATACATGGCTGGCCGGCTTATCCTGTGTACCGTGCTTTGGGCAAGGCTGATTCATCATCGCCTCAATGTTGAACTTTGGCCCGCCAAACCGGGGCACTGATGACTTCCCCTTACGACGCTGATTATTATTCTGCGTATTGGTATTCGCCACAAAATCTGAACCGCCGTCCAACTGCTTGCGCTTACCATTGTTACCTTGACCCGCCGAACTATGCTGCTGTCCCTTTGCATTGCAATTCTTCTTCCCCTTCCCAATTTTCTCCTCATTGGACTCGGGGTCCTTAGTGCTATCAGAATTAGCATATTTGACGAGAGCCGCCATGAGCTCTCCCATATCATTGCAGTGGCACTTAAGCCGCCCCAACTTCTGCTTAAGGGGGAGGAAACGACAATTCTTTTCCAACATCAGGACGGCTGAACCGGTGTTGATACTGTTCGACGAGTGAATAATAGTTGATATCCGGCACACCCAATTGGTGGTTGACTCGCCTTCACCCTGGACGCAAGAGTCTAAATCAAGAATCGACATAGGCTGCTTGCACGTGTCTTTGAAATTTTGGATAAAACGCATCTTCAACTCAGCCCATGATCTGATGGAGTTAGGAGGCAATCCTTTCAGCCAAGTGCGCGCCGGTCCATCCAACATCATAGTGAAGTACTTAGCACACGCAACATCACTAACATCCAACATCTCCATGGTCATCTCATAACTCTCAATCCAAGCCTCTGGGGGCTGATCCGCTGTGTAATTAGGCACCTTGCAAGGGCCCTTAAAATCCTTGGGCAGGCGCTCATTATGTAAAGCCGGCACACCAAGGGTTCTAGAGGTCACTCCTGCCTCCACGGACGTCGATGGGTAAACCGAAGATTGTTGATGAGCTGTCAACTGAGCCGCTAGCTCAGCCTCCCGACGTGCCCTGCCCTGATCTACCAAAGTCTGAGCATCATTACCAGCATGCGGCGGGTCATGCTTACGAGGCTGGTTATGGTGCCGCTTACTGCTTGAAACTGCTGGCGAGTCAATATGCCTACTATAACTCGGGCTTGGCCGCGGGGTTGAGTGTATCCGATCAGGACTGTATGAATAAGCCGCCTGTTAAGCCACTGCGGTCCGAAGGAGCTCGCCGGCTCTCCGTATCTCTATCGCAGCTGGGGATTCCCCTTCAACAGGGAGAGCTGCCAATCGCGTTGCCGCCGCAATCATGTTGTCCAATGGGTTACAATAATGACCCGGTGGCGTCGGAACATGTTGAGGCGGAGTTGAATTCAAACGAGGCGGGTCTGCAGCACGTGGCTGAATCGGCGCTCCCGTTACAGGTGCCTCAGCAGCCCGGTTTACCACGGGCGGGTCACTGGTTCCTGCCCCGGGCGTGTTAAAAAGATTTCTAGCCTCAAACTCTGTAGGCAGTCGGGACTGGTGCCTCCTCCTCATGACGACGTTTGAAGCGTTTTGATCCAAGGTAAGTCGGAAAGATTCTGCCTGAATCCGTTGTGCCTGAGCGTCCAAAGCGGCTCATTCCGTGGCCATCCTGGTATTCTCAGCCGTGAGCTCTTCCCTGGCCTGAGTTATCTCATCCCGTAGCTTCGCGACATCCGCCTTATGCTGTTCTTGAGTCTCCGGGGTTACCTCTACCCCCATTAAAGCTGCCAGCGCATCCAACAGTTCGGTCAAAACCTGAGCCGGCGGGCGTGCAGAACTGCTAGCACCAGCCATCGCTGTAGCCGTGGAGCTGGAGGTCATAGCTGCGGCGGTCGTTGAACCGAGCACCGGTTGTGTGCCGGCCATGAAGATTGCAACCCTGTTCGGTGGCTCATAGGGGTCTGGAATACTGTCACCATCGGAACAGCCCCCAAGCCTACCGTCTTGCAGTTGATACATTGAATCGGTATCACCAGTTGAGGACTCACCATCAGAGTAGATCACCATCTCACCCCTGGACACAGATCCTTCCTCAAGATCCGCCCCATGGATGAAACCAACAAAGGCATGCTTCACAGCGGCTTGAACCTTGGCGGGTTGTGCACGCTGAGCCGTCTCGACGAGGTCGGTGCAGGTGTCCGGCTCAGGTCCTGACTCGCCGATCTTGCCGATGAAGACGTGGATTCCGCCGAAGGGGACCCGATACCCGTACTCAATTGAGCCGGCCTCGGGGCCCCAGCCAGCATCGTCGATGTAGAGCTTGCCGCGATGACTCTTGGTCATCCGGCCCACGGTGTATCCCTTGATCCCTGTGAAGCTACCCTTCAAGAACTCGAAACCACCATGCGCTGGCCCCACGGTGGGCGCCAACTGTCGTGGACTTAACATGGCAGATGCCCTAGCGAAAGGACTTAGGTGTGGAGCCATCACAACTAGGTTAGCTTGAAGGGGTTGAACGGGTCAAAGGACACAGAGAGTTTACCCAGGTTCGGCCCCTCTCAATGAGGTAAAAGCCTACGTCCCGCTTTCAGTTGTATTGCTGGAGTTTCGATTACAAGGGAGCGAATACGCTTGACCTAGCTCTCGATTGATTGTTTTCTGAGTTAAGCCGCCGCCGGGTCACCCCTTTATATACACAGGTTGATGCCCGACAGCTTACAGAGTCCCATCCGGCTCATACACAACGTGTCCGGCTCGGTGACTAACTAAGCTTGCCTTACAATACAAGTTAATCATATGGTGGTTCATCCTCTTGGGCCTCAAGTCACCTCTGGGTCTTGGGCCTTCAATAGGCTTGCTTCATGACCCACCATCTTCATCTTTAAGTCGCCAGTGGTATGACTCGGCCCCTCCTGGGCGGGTCATACCCAATAGTTATATCCCCAACAAGTGGGTATGTTTATTTGTTACTCAGAACCCGTATCTAATCAGTAGAATGTTTTTGAAATCTTTCTCTCGAAACAAGAGAGATCATCACTCAACGTATCAGTAGGAGTGGGGTATGTTTATTTGTTTTTCAAAACCCCTATCTAATTAGTAGCATGTTTTTTGGAATCTTTCTCTGTAAACCAGAGAGATTACTACTGAATCTATCACTAGGAGTGGGCATGTTTATTTGTTTGTCAACTTTTTTTGTGAGACCCCATTTAATAGGTAGCATGTTCTAATCTCTCTTTTTTGGGGAATCACAAGAGAATGATTGATGAAATTAAGTTTGCAGCAGCAACATGTTTTTTCAGTTTTTTTGTTGAAACCGTATGGATCAGTATGCTGTTCATTTTTTTTGTATATGAATAAAGATAATATGGTATTTTGATAGATTCATCTTTTTATCTCCACATCACAATGTAAATATATTTTCTGGTCATCAGCGTCGACGCCAATGATAACTCATCATTATCTCAAAATCCTTTTTCTTCAGAAGCATACAAGCATCACACTAAAATCATTAGCTGAATATGTATTCCTATCACTAGCACAAATTTATGTTTTGGCGCCTTTTTGTGCACAGGAGATGGTTGCAGAGTTTGTCTGAGCCCTTGCAACCACGAGAGCAGGGCAAGCGCATCAGCATGTATGTCTGGAAGGAGTTCAAAAACACAGGGGTAAGTCCGCAGCCTATGTTTGTTTTTTATTTGTATTTTTTTAAATTTTTTGATCCTTATTTTTTAGTTTATACTCATCATCACATAATATATTGTTGGAGGTTGACCTTTTTTCCATTTTTCTCCCTGAGTTTTGAAGCAGAGGGGAGCCCCTAGTTAACTACTTGTTTACATTGAATTATTGATTTTTTTATCCAGCATGTCAAGTTCTTCCTGTGGTTAGAGAGTAGAAAGACACGTACTGTCATAATAGGGATTTTATAAGTCTAAAAAAACAGGGATAATTTGTTAATGTTTGTAGCTTGGCTTTACTTCCAGAAGCCATGGCCATGATTTTAACTAGCAGCAGTGACTTTTTTTATTAGTGTTTTACTATCCAGCATGTCAAGTTCTCTATTTTGTAACTGTGTGTTGTTTGCCTGATATGGTTGGTTCATGTTTTAAGAGTTCAGTGTATCTTTTTCTTTTCTAGCCATTTTTTGACCCATGTAGAATGTAGAATGTAGAGTGTAGATTCTTTTTGTAGAATTCACAGTTTGATGTTCATGTTCAAACCGTGTAGGTTGTTTCCTGTAGATTTTTGTTGCTTGTGTCCTGTTGTTTGTGATTTTTCTGATTTGTAGCTCGTTTCCTATAGGTTTTTTGTTTTTTTTTGTGTGCAGTCATGCCTAGTAATATATGCTAGTTTAGATTGAATTTTAGGTTGTAGCAACTTGATGCATCACGCAGATTCATAATCGTTTGTTTATTTGATGTATCTTTTGTTACAATCTTTTTTTATCTAGCACGTGCTAAACTCTGCATGTGTGGCAACATGTCTTCTCACTTGGTTGTAACTCAACTTTTCTTTGTCGGAGGGGTCGGCGAGGAGAGGGGTGAGTTGCCTGTCCCACACTACACGCAATTGCATGTCTTCTAGCTTGGTTGCAACTAGGGCCTTTGTTTTGTCAGAGGGGGTGGCAGGAAGAGGGGGAGGGGATTGCATGCCCAACCATAGTCACGCAACTGCATGTCTCCCATCATGGTTGCAACTGCACGTCTTCTAACTTGGTTGCAACTAGGTTTTTGGTTTTTTGTGTTTTGTCAGAGAGGCCCGACAATGAGAGGGGCCAGTTGCATGTCCTACGCTAGTCACACAACTGCATGTCTTCTAACTTGGTTGCAATTGGGCTTTCGTTTTGTCGAAGGGAGCGATGAGGAGAGGGGCCAGTTGCGCGTCTCACACCAGCCACACAACTGCATGTCTTTCCAACATGGTTGCAACTGGGGTCTTTGTTTTGTCGAAGTGGACGGCGAGAAGAGAGAATGCGCTAGTTGCATGTCCAACTATAGTCACACAACTGCATGTCTTCCAACATACTTGCAACTCAAATTGGGGGGGGGGGGGGGTAAGAGTGAGGGCGCCAGTTGCATGTCAAACTATAGTCACGCAACTGCATGTCTTCTAACTTGGTTGTAATTAGGGGCCTTTGTTTTGTCGGAGGGGCAGCTGGAAGAGAGAGGGCTCCAGTTGCATGTCCCACACTATTCACGCAACTGCATGTCTTCTAACTTGGTTGCAATTGCACATCTCTTAAATTGGTTGCAATTGGGCTTTTTTTGTCGGAGGGACCGACGATGAGAGGGACCAGTTGCATGTCCAACTATAGTTACGCAACTGCATGTCTTCTAACTTGGTTGTAACTGGGGGGGGGGGGTTGTTATGTCGGAGGGAGCACCATGAAGAGAAAAGGCGCCAATTGCATGCCTAACTATTCACGCAATTGCATGCCTTCTAACTTGGTTGCAACTGCATGTCTTCTAACTTGGTTGCAACTGGGGACTTTGTTTATTCGGAGGGGGTGGCACGAAGAGAAAGTGGGCCACTTGCATGTCCCACACTAGTCACGCAACTGCATGTCTTCTAACTTGGTTGCAATTGTGGCCTTTATTTTGTCGGAGGGGGCGGTGGGAGGAGAGAGAGCGCCAGTTGCATGTCCAACTATATTCACGCAACTACATGTCTTCTAACTTGGTTGCAATTTGGGGGGGGGGGTGAAAGGACCACGATGTCGCCTAGAGGGAGGAGGGGTGAATAGGCGTTTTAAAATCTTTTACGGATTTGGCTATATCCTAATGCCGAAATATACTAAGCGGATACTTTTCAAGCACAAATCCTAAATATACTAGGCTCAACTAAGTGCACCAACAACTTATTCTAAATAAGATGAGCACAACAAGGATACTAACAAGCACAAGTAAGTTACACAAACTTAATTGAGCAAAATCACATTATATGGAAGTGTATGACACAAGTTAGCAATTCACACTAATCACAAAGTATATCAATAGTAGCAAGTATGAATTGTGGAATATGAAGTGTAGGCCTAAATAATCTCTACAAGGAAATGGCCAACACAATGTAATGAGTACAACAAGATATAGTGAATGCACGGTCAAGTGACCAAAGTAAACCACAAGTAAGGAGAAAGGGTTAGGGATAACCGAAGTCACGGAGACAAGGATGTATCCTGATGTTCACTTCCTTGGAGGGAAGCTAGTCATGTTGGAGGGATGGGTGTTACCACGAAGGCACACCAACACCACGAAGGCTCACCCTATTCTCCTTGAGATATCACCACGAAGGCGATTCTCAACCACTAGTGGTAGACCTTGAGGTGGCCTCCAAACCTTCACAAACTTTCTGGGGGACAAATCACAAGTTGATTCCTTACTGGGGTACTCCTACCGCCTAGGAGTCTCCAACCTCCAAGAGTAACAAGACCAAAGGAGGAAATGCTCAAGACTTGCTCAAATCACAAATTGCTTTGGTCAAAAGAGAGAGGAGGAGTGGATGTATGCTTGGATGAAATCTCTCTCAAGAACTCTCACAAATCTCTCAGAAATCTTTGATTTGGTGTAGGATAAAGGAGAGGGAACCACTTGGGTGTTCTTGGGTTCCTTTGGATGAAGAGTTCAACAAATGAACCCTAGATCCATGGGATAGTTTTCCCCCAAATGGATTGGAGTTTTGAGGCTTGGGGGAGGAGGAGTGAGCTCTCAAGAATGCGGAAATTTCGGATGTGGAACCCTAGCTCGTTGGGGAAGAAGGGAACCTTATATAGTGCCCCCACTAAATCTGCCCGTTATGCACAGAAAAACGCAGCCCGGAACTTCCGGGCATGCCCGGAACTTTCGGGCTCCCTTTGGAGAATATCAGCGCAACACTCTGGAATGCCCGGAACTTCGCCTGGAACCTATCCCGGAATGTCCGGAGCCCAGAACTTCCGGGCATTCCGGAACTTCCGGCCCTCCAGATAGTAAAACATGCACAACTTTTTCATACGAACTCCGATTTTGATGATCTTGGAATCATTTTGTAGCTATGGAAAAACCCTAGGTCCTCACATAGAGAACCACCCAAGATCAAGCAAAATGGAGGATGCCAAATATGCAAAGGTTTTAACATATATTTGGGATCCCTATTTGGCTTTGGATTTTCTTTGGTGTATAGGATAGGAGTGGAATTGTGTAGAGAAGATGTTGACTTGAGAAAATCTATCATGAACCCCTTTGATCCCTATAACTCAAGAATCATAAAAGAGCTACACTACATAGTTATCGAGAATCCATTCTTGAGTGTATGTGTTCCTTCGGTGGTCATCATTCCACAACACTAACGTCAAAGGAACTAATACCTTTGACTCGAGCCTTTCACTTGAGCTTGATGTTGATGTTTCTTCTTGGCTCAAGTTGAAGCCAAGACATTGGTGAAGTCTTCAAGTAGCTCCCCCATACACAATGTGGGAAGCTTTGCTTTGTATTCATCTTCACGTGTCCATCACATGATCATCTGCAAGCTTCAAGCATGTAATTCTCCAGACTGCCTATCTTGAACTTGCCCTTGTAAACCATGATCATCATCACTTGATCTCATCCTCTCATGGGCACTTGAAATCTTTCTCTTGATGTAAGTCCATGAGAATCATCTAACCCACACAGACATAGAAAACACATAGAATGGGTTAGTACACAAAGCACAATTGACAAATTCTTACCATACCACAAGAACCCATGTGGCACATGGTATGCGCTTGTGTGTTGACCATCTTTGAATTCTATCTTTGATCTTCATCTTGGTCAACATTTATCTTTGCTCCATGATTAATCTTGATGCACAACTATATGTATATGGCATTTATTCCGAATCCATTCAATATCCTTCTTGCATCACCCATGGAACAAACCTTCCTATATAACTTGATGTCATTGTTTCTTCATAGGAATTGTCATTCATTATCAAGTCTTAATGCATATATTTATGTTGATGGATTTCATCCATCAATTCATCCAATATTCTTCATGCATTGCAAATGGAACTTTCCTTCAAATGTATATCTCAATGCAAAAATTAGTCCATTAGGATTGTCATTTAATTACCAAAACCACATATGGGGACTACATGTACTTTCCGGGGGGGCTTTGTTTTGTTGGAGGGGGTGGCGCCAAGAGAAAGGGGCCAGATGCATGTCCCACACTAGTCATGCAACTGCATGTCTTCCAACATGGTCGCAATTGTGTGTCTTCTAACTTGGTTGCAACTGGGCTTTTGTTATGTTGAAGGGACTGGAGGGGGCGGCGCCAAGAGAAAGGGGCCAGTTGCATGTCCCACACTTGTCATGCAACTGCTTGTCTTCCAACTTGGTTGCAACTGCAAGTCTTCTAACTTGGTTGCAACTAGGCTTTTGTTTTGTCGGAGGGGCCGACGAGGAGAGGGGTCGATCGCATGTCCAACTGCGGTCATGCAACTGCATGTCTTCCAACATGGTTGCAACTGGGGGCTTTGTTTTGTCAGAGGTGGCATCAGAAAGAGGGAGGGACGGTGGGGAGAGAGGGCAACTATTCATGCAATTGTAAGCGTCGTCCCCGGACTACAACTGCACGTCTTTTACCAACATGGTTATGAATAGGCTTTTTTACTTTGTCAGAAGGGGCAGCAGGGAGAGGGGGCTAGTTTTTGTGAAGCGGGTAAGGTACCCCCCCTTCCCCCGCCCCGCGCACCTCTACCCCCGTTGTGCGTCACATGAGCACCGTAATAATCCCATTTGCCATGTTCGTTAGCACAAAAGAAGTGCCCCGATCTCACAATTAGCTTTGTGTTTGGGGCCGGAGCGCAGGGGGTGGGGGCAATTTTCATGATTTCCCCCCCTTTTCTTATTCTTTTTAAAATCATATACACAGTACAAACTTTTTTTGCATTTGTGTTTCCAATGGAGTATGTATGTGTTTTTTGTCAGAGCAATATTTGTTTTTCTCACAGGTGAATTTTATTTGTTGAAAATGGGCCTTCTGAAATGCATGGTGTATGGTCTGAAATTAGTGAGACCGATTGATGTGCTGTTATTCATGTAACTGGGCAGTAGGATTGATGAATCTTTGAGTGTAGCCTGCCTGCATGCATGCCTCCTCTCCATAGCTTCAGCTTCAGTAGTGCTGATGCATAATGGTGCATGTGAATTCAGTTTTCTAAAACTATAGATGTACTGCTTGGTACTATCTTTTATACTATATTTTGGGACAGAGGGAGTATCTCGCTAGCATCTCTTTTGCTTGTCCCCTGGACTGGAGTGTTCAGCTCACTTGTCCTAGTAGTTCATTGCAACTCTAGCTCACTCCAAGTTTCGGGATCTCTTAGGTCAGCTGCGACGATAACAGCTAGCAGTTCCATTGAAAATGGGCCTGCTAAAATGCATGGAGTATGGTCTCATTTTTTGTGTGTCAAACCACAGAGTCTGACAAACGTCATGGGCACGAGCCCGAATCGAGTAGCGGGTCCTCCATTTTTTTGTTGGCTAGTGTTCCTGATTCGGGCGCGAATCACGTTTTTTGAGGGATTTGCTAGTGCAGATTATTCAGAATTTTTGGTGCCTTTTTTCCTTTGTGTGAATCTTGATTTTCAGGGGGTCTAATTAGTGTTTTTAGATGGGGCTTCAGTGCTAAGTTATATGGAGGAAATATGTTTTTTTTACAGGTGTTGGGGCAGGTTAAGTGGCAACTCTAGTTTTCAGTTCCTCTGTATTTTGTCTTTGCCATTTGTTAGAACTTGAGAGGTAGTAAGAGGCGAAGAACTTAGATGATGGGCTTTAAATGGATTTTAGTTGGGAGATCTCATCGTCTAATAATGTCTGGAATAGAACATTAGAGGTGTTCATTTGACCTGCTGATCTGAATGTGAGTAAATGTAATTTATAGAACTACATGTTGCATTTATTTATTTTGTAAATTGAAGAGTTATTTACTGAAGAAATATGGCAGTGTTCCTGGTTATAGGTGTTCGGTTTTATAGAAGCAGTTACTCTTTTTATTTTCAGTTTTTTGTGGTGGCTGAGCCAACTTCTTTTTTGTTACATGTTAACATTTCTAAAGCAGGGCATGATTTACTGAAGAAATATGGCAGTGTTCCTGGTTATAGGTGTTCGGTTTTATAGAAGCAGTTACTCTTTTTATTTTTAGTTTTTTGTGGTGGCTGAGCCAACTTCTTTTTCGTTACATGTTAACATTTCTAAAGCACGGCATAATTTTTTTTGTTCGTGTTAAATCAATTTGTGATATATGTTGACATAGGTTAGTGCCTATTTTATGAGCAGGCTCTCATGGATGCCGACAAGCAGATTGAACACAAGATAGAAACTAAAACCGAGGCCTCCTTGAAACAAGGAGCAGGTCAACAGCCTAAAACTCTATGCACTCGGTCTCTTTTCTGTGTTTGATTTTAACCAGTTTTTTTCTATAGTTGTTATGAGTCTTATCATCAATTCTTATTTTCACATAGGATCCTGGGGAGAAGGCTAAAGCTGAAACAAGAGATTGGCTTAACAGTGTGGTATGTTAAATGCATCACCTTGTATGCTTATTCTTTTGTGCTGTCATTTATCTACATCTCTGTTGTTGGCTTTCCGTAAACACGAGCAAACAAAGAAGTTACCTGCAACATATATGTCTTGTATTGCTATTTCTCTTTCGCCTAGAGTATGTTCCGAACGACACAAGTTACCTGCAACTCTAATGTATCATATACATTTTTATGAATACAGCCACACACAGGTACAAATATTGAAGACGAAGGAAGTGGCCCTGGGAGTGACAGAAATGAAGATGGCAGAGAGCAGGGTCTTGAAGATACAAATTTAGAAGAGAGAGATCACTGACACTCAAGCATCAGAGGGTTTGCTGTATGAAGAAGTTGTGACGTTGTATGAAGCATTAGAGAAGGAACGAAGAACTGGCAGAGGAATGAAAGTTTTTCCTGTCGTTTAGCTACACAAATGGGTCTTACATTTTTCTGTTGTCTTTTTGATGCGTCCATGGACAGGGAGGGAGGTAAAACGGGCTAAACAAACAGACAACACACAAGAAAAAACAAAACAAAAAAGCCCACACCCCAAGCCCATCACATGGGAAGTTAAAACCCAACAGTGAGGGAGGTGAAACGGGCCTAATCTGCATAGGGTGACGTCAGCCGACTGAGACGAAGTCTCAGTCGACTGAGACCTAGACAGACCCAAAAGTTTTCATTATATTATGCCATTTATATTCAATAAAAATTGAAGTATACAATAATATACATATGAGTTTTAGTTCATATATTATTAATTCAAATAGTTATGTTTTGTATAACCAAATCTCATTGAAATATACTGCAATCGATTCCCGTAGTGAGGTACGAGGTCATCTAGTTTGATAAATCACGTGGCTCTCTTCCTCTCCTGTTGTTGTCATAACATTCACCATTTTGCATCACGATACATAATGAAGAGCATCTCCAACAGATGACAAAAAACACTACCATGCCTAAAAACAAGTTGTTTGGCACATTGGTGTATTACCTTGAATTTTGGGTATATTTTGGAAAAAAAAACTTCACTTTTCCTACAGGAATATTGACATGTTGTCCATCAACTACGCCTTTTGCATGGGAACCCCTTTCACTCGAGGAGAGGAATGCGGACAACCAAAATATTGCTCCAAAAGATGATGTATTTGTAGGTGGTGATGCAAATCTTTGTGGGCAGCCCAAAATTTTGCCCCACGTCGTGGCATATTTGCAGCGCCGTTACCTGCTGCCGCAAAATGAACATAGCTGCGTGAAAGCCAGCCGCCCCGCGGAAGTTTGCTCACCACCACCCAACGCCAATTCCATTTGGATCTCACCGTCACGGCAAGTTTATCATTCGGCCTCGGCCCAGCCGCGACCCCTGCAGCTTCGGACATCTGTGATTGCCCCATTCATCGTCACCGCCCAATTTGCATCAATTCCAGCAGCTTCCAACCCTCTGTCGCCCGATATGGTTGCCGCAACACCGGGAATCGCCATGGAGGTTGATTAGTTGCCCCCCCTTTGACCACTAATGTTCCTTCCAAGCTCTCGATTGTCGGTTGTCATGGCGTCGTTGACTTTGGCCAAGATCCCTGGCTCCCCAACGGCAGCAGGAGCATCACTATCTCATTCCTAGCCTGCCCGGCAACCACCTCGGCTCAGGCGTGTTATGATGGCCGGAATTCATCTTCATGCCCGCTAGGTGTTCGACAAAAGCCTCCAAGGTAAAAATCTCTTCCTCCATTTTTTTGTTGCGAGATAGTAGTGGATTGTAACAGTATGTGTTGTGTGGATGAGTTCATACTCATCATCCTCTCCATGGGATGACTCCTCTTTCGAAGAGGAATGTGAGTGGGAGGTGGGAGGACATTGCCATCATCATTACCGTGCACATGGAGAAGAACAAGTGGCCCAAGCATGGCGGTTCCGTTGTCGACCATGAGGTCATTCATAGGAGGAGGCAAGATGGCCACAACAAGTTGATGTTGGATTATTTTTGTCCAAATCCAGTGTACCCAGAGTGATAATTTTGACATTGGTTCAGGATGTCCATGAATTTGTTCCTCTGTATTACCAACTGCGTGAAGGAGCATGATTGATTCTTCGTGTAGAGAAGGATTTGTGCCAGAGCTCTTGGTCACAACACCACCTAGAAGGTGACTTCGGCATTGCGCATGATGACATATGGTATTCCTGCCGATTTGATTGATGATCGCTTGGCAATGGGAGAGAGCACTTTCATCAAGTGTGAAGCAATTTGCAAAGACGGTGGCTGAAGTGTTGGGGCCATATATAGTATTTGAGAGCACCCAATGCTTAGGAGACCCAGCGGCTTTTGGAGATGAACAAAGCATGTGGGTTTCCATGTATGCTCAGCTCAACTGATTGCATGCACTGGAAGTGGAAAAACTGCCTTACGACATGGCATGGGTAGTTCAAAGGCTATATGAAGGATGCCACCATCATTCTTGAAGTCCTGGCCAATCAGGAGACATGGTTTTCACATGCCTATTTTGGGATGCCTGAATCTTGCAATGACATCAATGTGCTCCACCGATTACCATTCTTTGCATGGTTGGCCAATGGGGAAGCACCAACGGTGGAGTTTCAACCAAACGGTCGCACATACAACATGGGCCACTACCTAGTGGATGGGATTTATCCAAACCGGGCAACATTTGTGAAGCCAATTTCTAGCCCCCAAGGTAAGAAAGCACTTCACTCTCATAATGCTCAAGCAACTGGTAGATAGGACATGGAGAAGGCATTTCGGATTTTGCAAGCCCAGTTTACTATTTTGCGATGACCACTATGTTTTGGGATCAAGAATCCTTTGGCACATCATGACTGCTGTCGTGATCTCGCACAACATTATCATTGAGAATGAGTGTGGCCATTACTCCTTCCACGAATTCATGGGAAAGGTGATGCGTCCAATTCGAAGGGAAGGCCGCATCTCATGCTTTCTTCAACTTCACTATGAAATTCGAGGTGCGGATACTCAAAAAGGTATTCAAAGAAATCTCAAAAAATAGCGGTGCAAGTGAAATGGGAAACAAGACCACTAGTTGTACCTCTATGTTTCATGTCTGTTGTGATCAACTTTATGTTACATATGATGAACAAGTTTATTGAATTTGAGCTTGTTGATTCATGAGATATGTAATAATTTAGTACTATTTGTGTTTTATTTGCTTCTGATTTATTTGACATGAGTTTGAATTATGATATCCTGTTTGGTTTCAATATGTATGCAATTGTGGAGGAAAAAGAGAAGGAGGGCAAAAAAATTGGGCGCCACTTTTGCATCATCTATTAAAGCAACAACAGTCATGGTGCCCCAAAACCTTCTCTCTCCTACCCTAAAATACTTTTTCATCACCAAGTTTTTCATCATTTGTTTGAGATTCTCTAAGAAAAGGAAGCACACTTGTTGTGAGATTGGAGTGGCGTTCCGGTGGCATGGCCGGCAACGGAGCCTAGCCGCGGCCAGCCAAAATACCTGCATCCCCGCAAGGGGCGGAAGAATTGGCTTGTGGAAGGGAAAAGAGATGGAGGCTCATCGACAAGGATCCAATGAACTCGCAGAGGTGGCAGCCAAGATGTTTAATCGAACCCTGGCTAGGCTAGAATCACTCAAGGCATGGTGATGAGAATGTTAGATCCACTGTGGAGAATCAGAAACTTGTGTCACTTCTCTGCTGAATTTTAGATGTTGCAGCTACAAAAGATTGATGTTTATCTTCCGTCAGTTTTTTTACTTTTGTCGTATTGTTGTGGTAAAAATTGAATGAATCAATCCAACCAACTGTATTCCATTGACGATCATAGAATACATACAAGGGGAACAGGCGTGATGAAGAGATGTGTCCGTTCGTGGGGATGTGGAGAGTGCCGAGACGGTTGCTATACGGCCAACCGCACAAGGCGCTTTACAAGGAAGGATTATCCTTTAATTGCAAGAATAAAAAATTCCTAACACTCTCCCTAATCCTTGCTTGTCCTCATGACCAATCATCCTTGGAATCATCTCCTTACAAAACCTAGTGGGAAAAATTCAGGAGAAATATACAATATGCCATGAAAAACTCCTACAAACCGAGTGTGAAAATAAGGAGAAAATGACATATGTAGTTCATGCTTGTATTGATTGCCTCATAAAAAACCTTACGTGAGAAATTATTAGGAAAAACTCACAAAGCAAAAGAGTGCAATATTGAATGATCTTAATAGGTTATAGCTAGGGGTGAACCGGATTGGATTCGGACGGATAATCCTTATACCATATCCTATTCCATATTTATTTTCGGATTCGGAAGTGGAACGGATGCGGATTCGAATACCGGATTATGCGGATTCGAATAGCGGATTATGCGGATTCAGACACGGTACGGTAACGGAACGGCGTCGGATCAGAAACGGTCATTTACCATATTCATATACGAGGAAGATATAAATGCTTCAAACTAAAAGTAAACATAAACAATGAGCAAATTTTAATACTTATACATGTTAAGAACACATAAAGCACTAGATGGTATTAAAATAAGCCAAATAAATCACTAATAAACATATGTCTCGTCTCATAAGTAAAGATAACATTCATGTATTGCTATTTAATACTTACAAATTCACCCATAAATCGGATTCGGAAATTAAAAGGTCGGATTATCCGGCAAGAAAAAACGGATTATCCTAATGCATCGTATATTAGCAATACCATATCCTATACCGTATCCTATCAATCGGACTCGGATTCAGATCGGATTGTTGTTGGATGTGAAAAATCTCCTACCGTATCCTATAAAAACGGTTTCGGACGGAAATTATCCTTACCACTTTCACCCTGAGTTATAGCCTAGGAGATACCCCCCCCCCTCGCGAATTTTGCAAGTCATGAAGCTGCCTCACACCAGTTCCATTTACATATTTAAACTGAGAACTTGGTAAGGGATTGGTAACTAAATCAGTGAGATTATGGCATGACTTTGTTTGCAAAATATTTATTTCCCCATTCTTTTTGAGCTTCAGACAACATCACCGACCTTTGTTGATCAAAGCGCTCCTTTAAGGAGTTTCTGAGTGATACATGACTTTCCCCCATCATGTACTCTTCTTACAGATAAGGATTAAGGTGGTGCCAAATGAAGTGCAAAGCAACATACTTTGCCATATCTGTGATAGCAGGCGCTCTGTGAGCAGTTGTGGTTATAGTACTGATACATTCCGGGCAACCAAGTTAATTTTGACATCTATCACCCAAATTAGATAGTTTCTGCCATCAATGGCAAGCTCAGCAAATTTTTTCTTGGATATGTCAGTCATGCCCTACATGAAGATATCATGCACATTAATTTACTCTTATGTAAATTAATTGTGTGCAAAATAAGATGCTTGATTCAAATATAAAGGTGTAGGAAATCCTACACGACCCAAAATATGACTTCCTACAAAAATAGAATCACCATAACATGGCTTAAATATTTTATTTTGTAGAACACATAAAGGTAATCACCACCTAGTGGCATATACCTTATTATTACGGCTGTTTTCATGCTATAATCTTTGTGCCTTCATTTTTTGCTTTAATCGCATGTAGGTAATCACTCCTAAGTAGTGTAGACCTTATTTTTATGGTAATCACACAACCTTGTGTTAATTAAAACACTTTAAAGGTAATAACCACATAGTGGTGCAAACCTCACAGTTGTGAACAAAATTATACATCGCGATAAATGCAATCCATAAGGTGTGTGCAATTTTTTTTTCTGAAACTAGTCATCATTTTTCAAGCATAATCAACACGTAGTAATTAAAATTGCATACATACATATGTTGACATAAATCTGCAGACATCACATAGTAATATGGTGCAAATTACTAACAAACACATATGGACAAAAACTAAAAAAAAACCGGAAGCTAATAAGAAAAGAAATACGGTAAAATAGCAATAGGCCAAAACTTAGCAGCCTACTATCGTGGCTCAGGCCACCCCTTTTTTTTTTCTCTTTTTGATTCTCCTTTTGCTACTGTATAGAGCATCAGCAAGTGCCCAACAGCCCTTTTGGCCTAGCGTGGGTGGCTTTTCACCCTTCCAACTGCACGATCGGATAAGGGAGGCGACAGGACAGTTTCTGTCCCCATCAATTAACTGCCCCCAATCCTGGTCCAAGCGGCGGCAGCGGCCACCTCCCGGTCATCCGTCGTCATCACCTCAATGACAAGGTATAGAGAGCCCGACGCACCATGCTCGTCCTCTTAAGGAAGAATCACCATGGAGCCTTGTCTCGTGCGAGACTCCATTGAGTGCCCATTCATTAGTCCAAGACCCACTGGGTTTGACTCCCCTGGTCGGCGAACGACATCAGCCCTTGCCAGCATGATGAAGCGGTCGCGATGTGGCGACTGCAATGGGATGACAGAGTTTGTTCTCCATTGCTGAAGACATCCCCACACGCAATAGCTGGTGTAGGGAAGCGCAACCCAGGGCCGACGCTCGACGAAGCAGCCGCAGCGTCCACCTCCTCATGCGCGGGAGTTAGAGATGACATGTCCAAGGATCCCGGTGGTACTGGTGCCGCGGGCTTGGCCTCCTCCTCGGTATCTCGAGTGCACGTCGCCATCATGGTATTGGCGAGCTTCGGCGCCACCACCGCAATGCACATGGCATTCATCCGTTCGGAGGCCATCAACATGGTTTCTGTCGTTTGGAGAGTGTCTTTGCGACCTACATCGAGGACATGGTGCCCGAGGAATCAGTGCTCCCCACCATGTCGGACCTTTCGATGCTTAGCCTAGTCCGGCCATGCCGGTGGCAACACCACTTCCGACATGGATTCTGACAGGACCAACCACTCCAATGCTTCACACGAACGAAGTGATGAAGCCCGTACGTAGATGACACGATGGACATCGACATCACCGGCATCGAGCTAGAACTCGCAGATCCTCCTTCACCGTGATCGCACCGGCTGCACGACTAGGGCCCATGTCCAACTCCGCTGCCAACTCCACCACAAGACTACAACGCCGAGGAGGAGGCCGAGCCCATGGCACCATGACCACTGAAATCCCTGGACATGTTGTATCCAACTCCAGCACATGAGGAGGTGGATGCCACGACTGCTCTGTCAAGTGTTTGCCCCGCGTTGTTGTGCGTGCGACATCTTCAACAATGGAGCAAGCAGCTCTCCTACCCCACCACAGTCGCCACGCCACGACCGCTTAATTGTGTCATGTGTCGTGCAAGCGAGGGCTGGCGCTGGTCATCAGACAGGGGAGTGGAGCCCGACGAGTCTTGGACTTGCGAATGGGCACTCCGATGGAGTCTCATACGGGACACCGCTCCTTGGTGGTTTTTCTTCAAGAGAGGAGGAGGGCGAGCCGGTGCTCTCTGTCCATCATTGTTGAGGCATGGCCGGGAGGTGGCCACTATCATCCCTTGGATCAGGATTGGGCATGGTTGGTCGATGGGAACGAAAAATACATCTTGCCACCTCCCTAGGATTGGGCGTGGTGTCGATGGGAACGAAAAAATTATCTCGCCACCTTCCTTATCTGATCGTGCGGTTGGGCTAAAGTCACCAATGCTAGGACAAAATGCCGGTTGGGCACTAGCCCATGCTCTGTACGAGCATCATAAAAAATCAAAACAAAAATAAGGGTGGCCTGAGCCACAGTAGTAGGCTACCTAGTTTTAGACTATTGCTATCTTTCGTATTTCTTTTATGATTAGCTTCTAGCTTTTTCAGTTTTTATACACATGTGTTTGTGTGTCATTTCTAGCATGCCACTGTGTCGTGGACTTGTCACGGCAGATGTCCTAGCAAAACGACTTAGGTGTGGAGCCATCACAACTAGGTTAGCTTGAAGGGGCTGAACGGGACAAAGGACACAAGAAATTTACCCAGGTTCGGCCCCTCTCGACGAGGTAAAAGCTTACGTCCTGCTTTTAGTTGTATTGCTTGGGTTTCGATTACAAGGGAGCAAATATGCTTGACCTAGTTCTCGACTTGTTGATTCTTGAGTTAACCCGCCGCCGGGTCACCCCTTTGTATACAGGTTGATGCCCGACGGCTTACAGAGTCATGGCCGGCTCACACAAACATGACCGGCTTGGCTTCTAACTAAACCTGTCGTACAGAGCAAGTTAACACATGGCGACTCACATATTTGGGCCTTGAGTCGCCGCCGGGTCTCTGGGCCTCCAATAAGCTTGCTTTATGAACCGCCATCCTTATGCCTTGGACCTCTTGGGCCTTCTTCACAATAGGTCGCCAATGGTGTAACCCGGCCCCTCCTGGGCGGGTCACACCTCGGAGTTATATCCCCAACATTAGGCCCCAGGTTGATTTGAACTTGTTCATATCAATCTCCACTGTTTAACTTAACAGAATGTATCTATGCTGAGTCTTCATCCGTCCGCTGTAACCCGCCATGACATCACATAAGTGAAATTATTATAACCCGCCATGACGTCATGCGCATTAATTCTGCACAAGGCTCAGGATATCTCAACGGATCCTTATCTTTAATAAGCTTCCCGAGAATCGAGGCGTCCATATGGCCACTTAATCATTTTTTCCTCCTCGATTTTTGCGCTTGCCATTTTATCACTTCCTTATAAATAGGGATAGGGGTCCTCTTTATTACTCTTTACCCCTGCCTCTTCCTCTTCGCCTCCTTCCTCGCGACGCCGTTGCAACTCGAGCTCCGCCGCCGCCGTCTTCTCTCCGCAACGTCAGCACCGGCCACTGCATCGACCTGAACGGACCAGAGAAACGCGGCGCACACCCGCTCTCCATCTCCACCGCCAGGTTCATATCCCCTTCCTTTATAAATCTGCATTAGGGTTTGCCAAGTTCATCTGCGTTCGTCGGCCATTCCTTGGAATTCTTCACAATACTTTCGTTCATGCCGTATTCAATCTCTCAATAGCACAGGAATTGCGTGATTCTTGTTCGCAACATCCAGATGTACTCGTAGATGCCTCCCATCTGTTTCAGATAAAACTTCAATGCAGTAGTTCATCCGCTGCGTGTTAGGTTTAATAATTTCCTTCTATTTTTAAACTGCAGTAGATCCAGAATCATAGAACTGATCTGTGAAACTTGTTTATTCAGCACTTAGCAAAATTTCACTTATAGATCTACAGATACCTGTGCACTGTAGCCGCACGGGCGGCTCATATGATATGCCGTAACCCGCCAAACACCATCTGGCCTGCTTTAAACTGCCAGTATATATTCAGTGTCTATCACCCGGCGGTGCCTTGCCGGTTTAATCATGCCAATCTTTATAGCACGTATTCTTTGCATACGAATTAATCTTGCATGACACTTGCTTTCTGAATATTGGACGGCTTAACATCATAAACTTGACCCGGCAATATTTCCCTTTCTAGGTTTTTTGATCGATAAAAATGATCAAGACCGTCACCTCATGCAACTGGGTCGTTTTCACTGTCAATGAGCAAATTCTCAATGAATATGTTCAAGAAGGCGTCTTAGCAGCCAAAAATGTTATCCACTAGAGAGCTCCGGGATAAGAGGCCATACCCGCCCCAAAGGAAGGCGAGGTCATCGTTTTCGCTGATCATATGCTCCGGGCTTTTCCCCACCCGGCTCAAAAAAATTCCATGACGTGTTGCATTTCTTTCAACTCCACCCTCAAGACATCGGACCCAACTCTGTTTCCAATATCTACAACTTTCAAGTTTTTTGCGAAGTATACCTTCAAGAAGAACCCATTGTAGATTTATTCAGAGAATTTTATTACTTGAACCGCCAAACCGAATTCACGGACGGACCCAGCGTAGAACTTGGCGGGATTTCTATTCAAAGATGGAAAGAAGTTGTCTTTCCCACAACCGCACTTCCCAGCCACCCGAAGGACTGGAATCAAACTTGGTTTTATCACTGGTACGCGTCGGTGCTATACAAATGGTTTTTAACCCCTTTCCGCGACGGCATTTGGAACCGTCGCCAAGTGAGTGTGGGCGATAGGGGGATCCTTCCCACACGACCCAGAAACCGTCGGGGATAGGGAGCCAAGATGCATATACAGTACTCCTACTCGTTTGTGCTCGCATTGCCATCGCAGTCGGTATTCTGTGGTACTACGTTTACGATGCGCGACCCATCACAAATGGTTCACTATTATAGAACGTGTATGATAAGCATACAATCACACACATTCGCTTGTCCCAAACCGTATGCGATAACTAATTAAGAAGATTAACTAATCGTCGTACGAGTGTCAGATAGGATTATGAAACGTCGGAACGTCGTAACATCGTCGTACACGACAACTATCGCACACGCTATTCTGTGGTGCAACATTTACGATGCACACTTCATCAGAAACAGTTCATGGTTGCGAATCATGTACGATAAGGCAACTATCACAAACGTTTAGTTTGCCCGCACCGTTTGTGATATTGTCTGACATCGCACACGCTTTGCAAACGGCAACTGTGAGCATGCTTGCACACGTTTCCTCTCTGTGAACCGTCTCGGATTATGGTGTATATCGCAAACATTTGTGTTTTACCAACTGTGTGTGCCGTAACGACCTGGAGAGCGTAATTTCACCGTAATTTAATTGCTGCTATTTCAAATTGTACCGGATTTGAATTTGAATTTGAATGTATGCTATATCTTTATTCATATCCATCAGGTTCAAACAACCAATGCATTATTCGATTCATAGGTACATATGTTCAAGAATTACATAAGAACCAAATAAAGAATGATGAACCATAATTGTATACTTGTACTATTAAAGACGGTAAAGAAAGAGGCAAAATACATTCTGGTTGCTGAACAAGGTGAAGCGGAACGCCCATATTGTGCCCTCCTCCATGCAGAAGGCACGCACGACTCTAGTCCAACCCCTTGTGATGGCCGACCGCCCATCCTTCACGGTCTTCATGAAAACATCTACATAATCATCGTGTTCTGGTAGAAATACTTTAACCTTTGCATGCCCACCAATCATGTAGTTTGAGAGGTAATCTTGAGTAAACTGCTTTGGCAACCACTGTAAAGGAAAAAGATTCAGACATTGTCATCTAACACAACTCATTATGGGCAGTAAAAAGAAGGCTACAGAGTTCTTACTTACCATCCTGCAGTTCGCTGTTGTCTTGGATAAAGTGTAAACAAATAGTTTAATTGTCATCTTTGGACCCATTTTACTAACAATCTTTATCAGCTTCCTCACTTGATGCTGGTTCATCAATATCTCATTGCCCCATACGCAGAAAGGGTCGAAGCGTGGATCTTTACCAATGACATATGTACCTAAAAGCACCAAGTTAATATTAGAAGCTAAACAGCAATTGCACAATGATGTAGTACAACACTCTTTTATAATATCTTATAACATCCAATATACTCACATATTAGATGAACTAACATCTTATATTATGGGCCGGAAGGAGTTTATTGCATTCTTACAAATTATCGGCTGATTAACTGCTGCTGTATCCATGGGTTACAGTTAGTTTGAGCTAGTTCGGGCTCAAATAGCCCTAAAGTATATCTAAACATGAGGGCTAGTTTGAGCTAGTTGCATCTATAACCCACCCAAAAAAACTATCCAACCCAAGAGGTGCTAATTGGAGCTAGTTCTCCTAGTGCATTTATTGTCAATCTAACCCTGCCATCCAAACAACTCTTTGAATGGAGTTAGTTCAGGGTTAGTCATGAGCTAGAAACTAACTCTAACCTCTAGCTAAGTTGAGTATCCAAACAGGGTTGTGTTGTTGTTGCTGCTGCTGCTCTTCTACGTATATCTAGACATCATCAGAACATTAATGTAACACTCTTCCTTATTGCTATGTAGCCTAGGATTGCATATTTAGACATTAAGTACAGTGCATGTTGCTATGTAGCCTCAAATATATTACATATGGCCCTAGTTAACCTAACGATAAATGAGTTGTAGATATATTCAGTTAAAAGTCCGATTCACTGATTAGTCCCTTATCAGCCCCCGGCCTATATGGTACCAGCTACCGATATCCTGAACAGTGAGCATATATAAGCCATGGGATGAAACTAACCTCGATGGAAAATAGTAGTCGTTCCCAAAATTGTCCTGTGTAGGTACATCGAGAAGCATGTTAAGCACAACAGGCTAAACATCAAACAAAATTATCCATGGTAGACAAAATAATCTCCAAAAGATAGCTTCAGTGTGCAGGTTTAAGCACGCTAGTAAAGCAAAACAAGTGGAAAGGTGTGTTAACTGCAACAAGCCTAACATTTAATAACAAGCAAACATAGTCATTCAAACTGGTATTGTGCCGGTCTAAGTACACTAGTTATTGTTAAAGAAAAATGGAAAGGCGTGTTAACTACAAGATGCAACAACCAAATTTAGTCATTCATAGTGGTATTGTTGAAACTAGTATTGATGAAATTGAACTGCACAGTTCATACTTGCACATATAGAACATCACGTTGTGAATAACTAGAATAAACAAGGCATACTACGAACAATCAAAGATAGCATTTGAAACTGAACATATGCTAACTACAAACAACCGAACAATCAAAAAACTTTAAAAGAGGCATATGCTAGCTATAACAGGCTTAACAACATGCAAATATATGCATTCCTATCGGTATGTTTAAAACTGGATTGATGAAATGTACTGCACAGTAAATAATTGCACATATAGAGCATCACATTGTGAACAACTAAAATAAACAAGGCATACTGCAAACAACCAGATATAGCAATTAAAACTAGACATATTCTCACTACACTACAAAAGGGACTCGACAAAACAAATCATGGGTTTCCCCCTGTGAAGAGGCATGGCAAAACAAATCATGGGTTTCCTCACTTGTCACAGATGGGCTCGTTCCCGTGGGAAGAGCACAGACCCTGGATGCGCTCCATGTTGTCGCAGATGGGCTCCTTCCCCTTGGAAGAGCACGGCTGTAGGGTGCCCTCCCTGATGTCGCAGACGGGCGCTTTCCCCTTGGAAGAGCAGATGGGCTCTTTCCCCTTCGAAGAGCCGGAGAGGGTGCCCTCCTCGTGGTCGCCGTCGATGAGGTCTGACTTGGAAGCTGTGGATCCCAAGCCAGCGTCGCAGAACGTGTCCTTTAGAAATGACAAAAGGGGCTCGATGGCGATGTAGGATGGCAAATTCTTGACAGCGAGCCAGAGGAGATCAGCGGCGGGGCCATGGATGAGATCGACGGCAGTTGAACCCGAGGGGTTGGGGGTGGGCCACTTAACCTGTGACATAGCCCGCCTCAGGCCATCGCTGTCGACGACCTCGATGTCGTAGCCGGCGTCCGTGACATACCCGCATACTCTAGCCCGCTGATTGAGTGTCTGCGGCCAGTAATGGTCGTCGGGCGAAGAGACCGCGATACACCTCTTTTGTGCCAGTCGCTCCTCGAGCTCCATGGGAAGCGTAGCTGGGCTTAGGCTGCGACGCTCTGGAGTGGGGGATGGGGATCTGTGGGAAAGGGGGCGTTTGGCAGGCGTCATCTAAGAAACTCAGGGCGGCCTGGGTATGAAGATCGGTGGGTAAGCTGCACGGGCAAACCGGCAGATGTTGACAATGGAGGCCTTGCGGCGGTGGCGGGGACCTTGCTAGGGTTTCGAGCGAGGGAGGGGGTGTGTGTGTGTGTGCGCACGCCCGAGGAGGTTTTGGTGTGTGTGTGTGTGTGTGGAGGGGGGGCGGGGGGTGTGTTTGAGGAAATGACGCGGGTACTGAAAATTTTACTATGCGGGGCGGGAGTCAAACGCGGGAGTGAAATGCCGGGGCTATTGAAAATATTGATGATGGTGCATTGCACACGGTCCGGAGATAACAACTGTATGTTATGAAACAGAAAAACCCTCGAGGCGGGCAGATATTTTCGAGGGATGCAGGCGGGATTGGGAACAAGAAACATCACACACGGCCGAAACACAATAACCGTGTGTTATCAAACAGAAAAAAGCTGCAGGCGGGTAGATATTTTTGAGAGGGGAAGCCTCATGGAGCCCAATGCACACGGTTAGTTTGAGTGAACCGTGTCTGTTGCGTCATCTGACTTGTCTAATGTTCATAAATTTGGCGAAAAATGACGCGGGAGAGGGTCAGAACACGAACACACTTGCTTGTGGACCAAATTTATGTATGAAAAGGGTGGTTTGATTTTCAAATACCAAATGCAACTTCGATGTGGCACCTATCTCGCAAAGCGCACGGTATTGCTTGCCCCCACCCCCCCTCGTGTCGGCTTGAAGGGAATCCTAAGCTATGAATGCATGCCCCCTCCCCCCCAACCGAGGTTCACCTAGCAAAGTGCGAAGTAGCTAGCAGCCCCCCCTTCCTCATGTCGGCACGAAGGGAATCATAATCTATGAATGCATGCCCCCCCCAACCGAGGTTCACCTAGCAAAGTGCGAAGTAGCAGCCCCCCCCACACACACACTTTCAGTCGGCGGGCCAGAGAGGCATCTCACCAAGATGGATCGTAAAACGAACCAAGAATAATCCACCTTGGTTGTACAACCTCTCTCTTGTTGTTGGTCAAAGTGATGGCCGTCCATGCGACCCCGGAGATGGGCTAGCTCGCCAATAATCACGCAAGTAGCTAGTCCCCGAAGACAACCACTGCATGCGTGTGGCCCAAACATATGTATGGAGAGGTGTGTTTTTGAGTACACAATGGAACAACTTTGATGTGGCACTGTGATTTTGAACTAGAAATCCCCACACTGAGTGAGGGTTAGGTTAACGATGCATATGTATGTTACACCACACTTCAAGCCGACGACGGGGATTCATGCATTCATGCGTGCATAGTATATGCGCTCAAACTTAATTAGGTCTGAATCTCACCATGACCTATACTACGATAACACGAACCAAATGAGGAATCCACCATGGTAACCTATCTTGTTGTCGGTCAAGGTGATCATGGATGTCCACGCGGGCCCACGAATATATAGGCTTGTCGCCAATAACCACGCGAGGGAGTGTACCGTTCGAAGGCAACCACTACATGCATATGTATGGAGGTGATGCGTGCATGCATGTTTGAATACCATTTCACAACATTGATGTGGCGCGTGCGTCGAAAATCATACACTCCCCACACAGAGCGAGATCGGTTCATGACGTGTCGTTGTACTAGCCACTTCGACTCGATGGGAGGAATTCATGCGTACACATGCATGTGTGTGTGCTCAAACTGAATCATGCATGTCATCCCAGAGCATGACCTATATATATATACCGTATTACAAGCAAAAAAAAATCCCCTCCTAAGTCAAATTAACCTCTCTCGTTGTCAGGCAAAAAGTAGTGATGGACCAAGTGGGCCCACAGATGGAAAGCATCGATATCGCTGATAACCGCTTAAGTGGGTGCGAGAGGACAACCACCATCGCTTTGCATGTGGGCCAAACATATATATGTTGAATACCCAAAATGCACAACTTTGATGTGCCACATGCCTCAAAAACCATAAACCATGCACCCACACATAGCGAGGTTCATGAAGCGTACTACATATGATGGTCCCCTTCCCCCCTCTTCGACGCATACTATATACTCCTACCGTAATACATACAACCCAAAAAGAATCCTCATCGATGGTGAAATTAATTAACCTCTCCCGATGTAGGTCAAAGTGATGCATGCATGCATTGACGATGGCCTCGTGGGCCCACAGATGGAAGCATCACACGTGAGTGTCCTAACTAGGATAACCACCGCCTGCATGCATGTGGCCCAAAGAGGTGTTGTGTGATGTTTGAATAGCCAATTTCACAATTTTGATGTGGCACGTGCCTTGGAAACCGAAAAGTCCCGACACTGAGTAAGGTGTACTTGTTCACGGATGCGTACGTATAGTATATATGCTAGTACCCTCCCACCTCTTCGACGCGTACTATATACCAACATAACACAAACAAAAAAGATTCTATCTTGCTGGTCAAATTAACCTCACTGCCGGCTGTTCGTCAAAGTGATGGACGACGACCTCGCGGGCCCTCAGAAAGCGTCACACGCGAGTATCGAGTGTCGTGTAGGACAACCATCAACTGCATGTGGCCAAAACATGTATGTATGAAAGGGTTGTGTAATGTTTTAAATAACGAATTCACGACTCTGATGTGGCACCGGCCTGCCTAACAAAACGGCCAACCCACACGGTGGCTCACAACTCGTAGTGTACTGTGAGCCACCCGCCACCCCCCAGACGCACACACCCACACACACACCGTGAATCCACCGCAACTATGATGCATGTTAAATTAATTATCCCGCGGTGAACATATGTTACCAAAGGAGGGACGTTTTAATTTTGAAAAAAAATAGAGATCATTAAGATGTTTTAGTACATTAATTGATTGATTTTCTACGGGTATAATGTGTAAAAAATCAAATTTGAGCTACATGCACACGTGACAGTGCACCTAAATGGATTGCAAAAACACATGTGTCTTACTGGGTGCATGTTTACTCCCCGTGCAACAAATTTTAAACATTGAGAATCTTGATTTTTAAATTCTAGTACATCCAAAACTTATTTGAAGTTCATGAAACTTATCGTGTTGTCATATGAACACCAATACAAAGTGGCATTGTACTTTTTTTTGTCAAATTTGAGACCAGTTTTGATGTAATCTTTATCTAATTACAAACGGGAGATTATTAATAATTGGGAACCAATATCCCAAATGGATTATTTATTCGAACCGTGAGCATTAGACCAACAATAGATACGTGCCATGTTTAGTTAAGCAATAAAGCGGCAGAATTAATCATCCAAATAGAAAAACAATATACGTGCCACCGCGCGACCCGTGTGCCGTGCGAGCAGGCGTGAGTTGACGGGACGCATGCGAGCAGTCCGCCGCGCAGGCAGACCAGGAGGCGTGCGTGCAGGTGTGTGAATTGACGGAGGCGTGCTCACTGCGCAGTGTCATCGGGAGGCATGCGAGTAGCTGTGTGAAACGACGGTAGGCATGCCAGCAGTCCGGTGCGCAGGCTCACCGGGAGGCGAGCCATCGGTTTGACCGCCGCCCGCCTCTCTCCCACTACTCCCACTACTCCATATTAATGGTGCGCCCGAGCGGCCGCACCCCCATCCTCGCCACACACACAATCCTCTCTCTTCGCATGCATCCTCGATGCCGCTCTCAGTCCTCAAAGCCGTCAGTGTATGAGGATGCCGCCGAAGCGCCCCATCGGAGGGAGTGGCGACGCCGGGGCTGCTAAAGCACCAGAGCACGGCGTGGAGATGGAGACAGAGGTTGCCGTCATCGCCGGCGAGTTATCGCTGCACCCTGACGTCGTCGACGGCCTCGAGCTTCCATAGCCGGAGGCGTAGTTCCACACCGACTCTGGTGACGACTTGGGCGACGCCCCGGCGTCGACTCCGGCGACCACTCCGACGACGACGGACAACTGGTTAGTCATCTATACCCATTTATGTGTCAAATAGATCCTAGGGTTTCTCTGGTTACTCTTGCCTCCCGCTTTTTGGAATAGAAATCCTATAGTTATGTTCTCCCAATCCATGAAATCTGAGGAAGTTTTGTTAGATCCGTGTAGTGTATTGATTGTTTGAATGGTACAAGTGATAAGTGATTAGTTGTTTCATCTGTGGAAATGATTTCTGCTAGTAATCCGACTAGGGTTAGTGTTCGTGCTAATAATTCCTAGCCAGGACTTGACAATTGATTTTGAATGACCTACATATGTTTGTGCCATTATTTTCTTCAAGATTGGTCTGTACATAGACAAATGTGCTTAAAAATTGAACCATAATCTTTGGATATGCATAAAAAAATAGCCATATATTCCTAATCCTACTTCATGGCATGTAAACATTGATTTGATGCCAAATTTGTTTTACTATTTGTATAGGTGCTGTCTGACGATGTGGACAGCGAGGATGAAGATGTCCAGAGGAGGTACAAGAGGCAAATCCTGAGGGAGCTTTATGCGGGAATGCATAACAGGCGTATTAGGACCTGGGACAGCAGCTATCGATGCCCATTTTGCTACCACAAGCTTCATGACGCGTATCAAAGTGTTATGGCGCATGCAAGAGGACGGGCCGTTGGCTCCTTCAAGCAGAAGTATCCTCGCAGGGTGGCACACGGCGCATACGCGGAGTACCTGGAGAAGCTTCAGGATCGTGCCGGCATGTGAGATGAGATGTGGGATCGAACTATGTACACTTGAGCAGTGCTTAATGACGGTTGAACTATGTACTTATGGTTGAACTATGCTTGTGTACGTGTACGCTTATTATCTATGCCTGAGTATGTTTAATCTATGTTTACTTATGTCTAACTGTGGGATATGGATGCAATCAGTTCGGTTGATGGAATCTACCTCCGTCCTCGTTTATTGGTCCCCTTTGTAATTTGTGTTAAATGTTGACCAAAGATTTAACTGACAAAATGTTAGTGCAGGTCAGCAAAAATTATATCGTTGGATGCGTATTTGAACATAGTGTTCAATGATATAATTTTTGGTGACATGCATAAACATTTCTTAGTTAAATATTTGGTCGAAATTTGGTACAAACTACAAAGGGGACCAATAAACCAGGACGGTGGTAGTACGTCAATCACACACGGTTCCCAAAATTGGAACCATGTGGAATGACCTTCATTTTGCCTGTTGCATCAATCACACACGGTTCCCAAAATTGGAACCGTGTGCAATGACTTTCATTTTGCCTGTTGCGTCAATCACACACGGTTGGCTCTAGCAAACCATTGCCTCCGAAATTCTTTGTGGGACAGAAAACCCTCACCACCCAATTCAAAAAAGAAAAAAGAAAACCCTCGCCATCCCCACGTCACAAAAACCCTCACCCCGCCCGCCACCCCCTCCGGTCCCCATTCACACCTGCACAAGCTCCTCCGCGTCTATGCATAGCACCGCCTATCGCGGCGGTAACCACTTAGCTCGACGCCTGCCGCCGGCGCCAGGCTGCCTGCAAACCCCACCGCATTTCGCCACTTCCGCTTGCCGCCGCCTATCGCCATCGACTTTCTCGACGCTGCTCGCGGTTGACCCAGCTCCGCTTGGTTGGGGAATCTGCCGTACTGAGGGTTCTTTCTCATGGACAAGGTAACTAATTTAATGAGATATTATCTCATCTCTTATCCCAGTTCATCTGCCTCCTTTAATCACCCGGTCGAAATCGCCGTGAATTCATTTTTATTCGAGCTGATTTGAGGGTTTTCTTTCATTCATAGAGTGTACAGTGCGCCGACACATCAGGACTTTGCGGCCTCCACCAGACATTCCATCTCACCGTACCAGATGACTTGAGGATGCGCGCGGTATGTTCAATCTCACCCTAAATCGGTTGGCATGGCCTACTTTCCTGAACATATTCTAAATATTGCTACATTTGGATAAAAGGTGCCACATGCACCATATACGTCAAAGGGGATTTCCATGACATCATGTTTACCCTATCTGTTATTTCCTGAACATCTTTCTATATTAGGATTAATGATGTATTGTTCTTTCGATTACTCTCATATTTCCATGGCATCATGTTTACACTATCTGTTTAATTATAGATATTTGTCCTTCGATTTCGACTGCTGTACAGTTCTTTCAATTTGGGCCCATATTTGCATGTTACCATATTTTCTTTAACAATCCTACCATTTTCTGCAATGCGTCCCTTGCTATGCAACAGAATCTGTAGTGCACAATCTTTCCCTTTACATAAATCAAGACTGCAGGGATGTCATACTGCACACAAACCTTTGATTTAGAATCGTTGCTATTGTAAGATTTGATGAACGTGGTGACTCCTATTTTGGCACTAGCTTTTGGAAAGAAATTTCTAAGTTTTATGAACAGAAAGCTGGCACTAGAATTGCACTGCACATAAAAGGGCCTGGTCATGAGATATATGCTAACTTCCCTGACGATATCATCCGTCCAGACTTTGTTCGAAGTAAGTTTTCTTTTCAACTATCTGCATGTTGACTTACACAGCAATATCAAATGAATTGTGTAGTATTTAAGCAACCAATTGTTATTCCCTTTTCTTACTATATTCCTACCTAATAACTTCTAGTTACCAATACACTTTTCTATTGCCCTGTTTTAACTAAATATTCCCTGTACTCCCATTTCTATCAGAAAGCGCCGCTGACAAGGAGACTCCGGAGGTGGAGAACGGGGCTGCCAACAAGCGGATGCGGGGCGAGCTAGAACCGCAAGTGACTCCAGCAGGCCTAGACTTCATCAGCAGCCTCCCCGATGATATGTTGACAGTCATCATCTCCCTCCTCCCAATCAAATATGGGGCGCGGACAACCGTCCTTTCCCGGCGGTGGCGCCCCCTATGGAACTCCAGCCCTCTCGACCTCATCGACACCCACGAGCTCTACCATGGCTATCGCAAAAGCTTGGATGCGTTCTCCAAGATCCTCGGCAGTCACCTTGGCCCAACTAGAGGCCTTAGAATGGGCAAGTTCCGTTCCAACGGCAAGGACCGAGCCAAGCTTGACGACTCGTTCCGATCCCCCGCCCTAGATCAGCTCGAGGAGCTCACTTTTGATGATGGGCATATGCGCTCGCTGCCAACGTCCGCGCTCCGCCTCGTGCCCACGCTGCGCGTCACCAAGTTCAGGAACTGCCATTCCCCCCCCCCTTAATGATGCGCCCACTCTTATTCTACCACGACTGAAGCACCTCAAGCTCGTCGCCGTCTGCCTCTCAAACGGTGACATGGAGCGCCTGCTCCGTGGCTGTACTGCACTCGAGTACCTTCGTCTTCAGGCGATCAATGGGTTGAGTACCTTCCACATCACCTCCATGACTCTCTGGACTATTTATGTGTGTTGCTAGTGCGGCAGGAAGACATCACAAGATGTGTACCACGGTATGGTCATTGAGGACACACCTGCACTTGAGAGATTACTTGTAGTTGATCAAGAAGGTCCAACAAGAATCAATGTCATTTCTGCGCCGAAATTGACAGTGGTGGGCTACTCGTCTGACAAATACTCCGAACTTGTTATTGGATCCACACCCGTTCAGGTACAACAGCCGCCTTCTACCTATCCTTCTACAAATTAACATTATTTCTAATTTTAAAGATGTTTGTTCGTCTGTCATTCAGAAAATGATTCCAACAAGCTTGACCCCGAAACTGCACACAGTGAAGGTCTTGGTACTAGAATCTATTGGCCCCAACCTGGAGCAAGTTGTCAGTTTCCTGAGATGCTTTCCGTGCCTGGAGAAGCTATATATCGAGGTGATGTTCCTTTCCTGTTAAATATTAACCATAAGGGAGTTCAATTTGTGACACCTTTTTCCAAGTTTACAATGACAATGTACTACGATTTCTGAAGGATTCTTTTGGAGGATTTCAGTACATACATGTCCCCCCCTCCCCCATATTGGTTGCTTGATCCATATGGTTACAATCCATATGCATTTCTCCTTTGGATTCATCTGTACTAGTTTTCTTAGGGAACTTTTCATCCACTCCAACCTCTTGTGAAGATCGAAGATGGCATGTTAATGCCCATGTTAATCATGTCAGATCAAAGATGGCATGTTAGTGCATTTTACAAATCCTGCAAACCAAATAGGCCTGTAGTAGTGTTCAAAACTACATGTACGCACTAACACGTTTTCTTCTTTTGCAGATAAGATTAGGCCCAGTGGTGGATAATGTGATACAATATAACAATCACATCGAATGCCTAGATCTGCATCTCTCAGAAATTACTTTGAACTCCTACCGAGGGACCTTACTGGAGATTATATTCGCCAGATTCTTTGTTGTCAGAGCAAGGGTGCTGAAGGTAATGAGGTTTGCCCTACATTTATTTCGCAAAAATGAATGGTTTGCTGATCAGCGCCGGCGCCCGCGGCAGAATGGAATAGGCTCCAAAAATGTTGAATTTCATTTTGGAACTTTAGATGACAGAGTAATCGGAAGTCATCGTGTCAACCCCATACATGACTTCTCAGTGGCTGACCCCTTTACAAAAATTGTGAGGTTTCGAAACCAGACTTAGAAGTGGTAATATTAGTTTGAACCTCTCTGATATCCATGTTCAGTGGATCAGCGTGAGCGTTTGCAGCTGATGAGCTGAATTTCATTTCTAATATCAGTTTGAACCTTGTAATCTTCAAATTTGAGCCATATAACTGGAATTTGAACCTTGTAATATTTCGAGCTTTTGTGGTACAATCGTTGAAATGGCATCGTATGAGACTCGTATATTGGTAGCACTATTTTGACCTTAATATGCAATGGTCTTAGATTTTATTAACCATTCTCAAATCTGTTTACCTTGTCCATCTCACAGCACACGATCTGTATAGCTAACTCGACTGCGATCTTTGACATTATTGCACACAGTTGGTTTCTTCCACCGTGTGCCCTGTAGAGCGCAGAATTAATTATCGCACTCGAGTGTCCATCATCACCCTTCTGTGTAACTTTGACCTCATCACCCACGGGTAAACTTATGACCGAAGTCATTCCACACACTTCGTTTTTACAAAGCTTTTTGCCAATAAACGCCCATGATTTGTCCCTCTTCTAGCCGACGCATGGCCAAACTAGCCGGGCGGGAAGCTTGCACAGTAAACTGCGCAGTAGCATGGGAACAGGCTCACCGATGATACATTTGGCGCCTCTTCGAGCCCACGCGTGGTCAAACGAAACGCGTGCGGTGCAGTGTTGTCAAGCGTGCACTGGAATCCTCCGCTATGAACGCCGTGACAAGACGTGACGATTACAGGCCGGCTGGCCCCCATTTGTTACAGCGGCCATTTAAGCCTTGTGTCTCTTCAACCTTTTGATCACGCCCCACCATTGCAAGAAGCACACCCACCACGACAAGTTCTTAGAGGGTATCCTGTGCGGCTCTAATGGCGGTCCGAGCGGCTGCCGACGACGAGCAGCAGTTCACCATGCATGCCGTGGTGGATACCCACCGAAGGTTCACGGAGCTCTCGGTGGTGTACACCAACAACCCGGTCTAGGTGGAGCACTCCATCCACATCATGGAGCTGTTGCTTGCCGAGGAGAAGTACAAGGTTGTCGGGTTCGACCTCAAGTACACCCGCGCTCGTGCCGGGTCTCGTCCCAAGGTCGCCGTCGCCCATATGTGCGTGCGTAACCACGTCCTCGTCTACCACTACTGCCTGGCCACAAGGCCTTGCGAGCATTTCGCCAGGTTTGTCAATAGCCCCCACTACATGTTTGCTATGGTGGACATCACCAACGATGTCAAGGTGCTCAAGAATTTGAGCATCGCCTGCCAGAATCTTGTCGACATCCAGGGCCAATACAAGATCTGGGGAAGCAAGGAGCATGAGAAGGACTCACTGGTTCACCTCGCCGAGGCCGTCATCGACCCCTACTACAGAGACATGAAGGATTCCTGCAACAAGGACAAGCGTGCCTGGCACTTGGCCTGGATGGAGAAACTCGACAAAGCTCACGTCGTGTACACGGCCAAGGAGGCGTACACGAGCTACGACATGTACATGCGGATCGTTGACATGAGGAAGTGCCTCCTTCCCCAAAACGGCCAGGGATCCATCCGGAAGCAGAGCAATGGCAAGCGTCGTCGCAACAAGAAGTAGATGATTAGATCCTCATTTCTCCTAGTTTAGTATGCATGTAATTGCTTACTTTGGTGTGTGGAAATGTTATGTGTGTAGTCACTTATGTAATTGTATGCTTAATTTGGTTATGCAATGCTGTCTTTTTAAGTATATATGTTGATGCTCTGTAGACAGAGCAAATCACATCGCACACGGACTAAACAATGGAACCCGTCAGTGATGATTTCATCAACCACTGACAATTGTATACCAGCAATCGTTTGCTCACAACACACACGGCTTGTTAACAGGAATCGTCTGTGTTGTTATCGGTCTTCCCACACATTTCTGATTACAGACCTGTTTGCCGCGTATCACACACATCTTGTTAAGTTGAACCGTTTCTGTTCTCTTGGCTCAACGCAAACAGTTCATCCGAGTGAACTGTATGCCGTATATCGCACACACCTTCATCTGGCTGTCCGTTTCTGTTGTTCCGCCTCATCACAAATAGTTCATCCGAGTGAACCGTATGCTGTACATCGCACACGCCTTCATCTAGCAGCCCGTTTCTTTTGTTCCTCCACATCACAAACAGTTAATTGAACTGAACCATATGCCCATCATCGCACACGCAATCAAAATCGGAACCGTGTTTGATGCATCCGTCATCGCAAACATTTTGCACCTTTTTTGATGGGTTTTTTACACCACCGTTTGTGATTATTGCAGCGCACACAGTTTCATTGAAGGGTCTCTGATTGTAGTGTCGCGTTAGCAGCATCCTGCAGTAGTGTATTGCCAAGATACATCTCCAGCTGATGAAAATCCTCTGCCGGGTTTCCGTGAAAACCGGCTTAGTTCAAGACATCCCCTCCCAGACCGGATTAGCACCGAAGAACGGGCTAAATATATGCCCATCTTTTCAAAGACAAGAGCCTTAATGGCCAACGGGTTGACCGGAGTTGATTTAGTCCGATGCTGGATCGCTTGGAGAATTTTACCATTGAGCCGCCGGCCCGGTTTAATGTGTGAATATACTGGCGATGTCAAAGATCCACAGTATTACTGCCAAGTGCGACTGGACAATAATGAGATCAATAAGATTACCAAAACGCTGCTTCATGAGAGCTTGGCCACTTGTAGTAAGACGGGGTTGAATCCCTTTTGCACCCTTAACCCGGCTCCGGCTGTAAGTACTTCAGGCTCATTTCTATCTTATTCTTTCTTCTTATATGTTGCCTCCTTACTATTACTTGTTTTCCTCAGGCTGATGATCCTTTCTGGAACAAGAAACTTCAAGACAAGCCGGCCAAAAAGAACAGGGTAAAGAGCAAGGCTCCCAAGAGGCCTGCTAAGAATAAAACAGACACAACAAAGCTATTTACACTGAACGATGATGAGTCGGAGGTAGAACTTGATTCCCATGGATCCTTTTTTGTACATCTTATTGATGCTGATTACTATCAGGATGACGCGGAGGCCAGCCATGCAGACGGTGAAGAGGTAACTATCCTTTCCTCTGACTCAGAGCCTTTGCCAAGACAGAAAGTTCGACAAGTGAGCCGGAAAGTAAGGTTTTCTCACCCTTTAGCTTACTTGGATCCAAACTTTATTTTGAAGAAACAACAGCATGAAGCTCGACGCACAACCCGGAACAGCGGATGTGGAAACCTTTCCTCCGGCTTACCCAACACACTGGTTCCTTGGAAACACCAAAATGAGGTGCCACAGAATTCAACCTTGTCCTTTCCTAAGGCGGGCCTTATCCGTCAGCCACTTAATCCTTCCGACTCAAATTATCAGGGAACCTCTAACTCCTCCTCCGGTGACTTAACTGGGACTCGGATTCCCCTCTTCAAAGTCGCTCCCGGGTGAGAACATTAATTTCTTTGCTTTAACACTTTACCAACTGACATATTAACCTCTTCATACGTCTTATTTTCAGTGGCATAGCCAAGCCGAGCAAAAAGCTAAAGGTTAGTAAGCAAAACAATGGAAAGGAAAATGATTATCAGACTAATCAGATCAATGACAGGGAAATCGCACACATATCCAGCTCTCCGGGTGGACGGGATTTACGAGATCCTAAGTGTCGGCATTAGTAAATTTATTAAACCCGAATAGAAGAGTGACCAGAGTCCCAGAGTAAAGACGAGGAATAAAAGATCCTAATACCACCCAGTTGGCGACGTGGGCCCATAAGCCACATAGCCAAGTTAGTAAAACAGTTTTCGGTTACTAGACTCAACTTCGGCCAAGGAATTCGATAGGGGGATTCCTAGAGGCAGTCGGCTCTGATACCAACCTGTGACGACCCCGGCTTAATCGTACACTAATCATACACGCAAATGCACACGATCAAGCCTAAGGACTCACTTGAAGATATCACAACACAACTCTAAAACATAAAGAAGTCATACAAGCTTTATATTACAAGCCAGGGCCTCGAGGGCTCGAATACATAGCTCGATGGCATATAAGTGTCAGCAGAAGCATCATATATCTGGGTACAGATATAGCAGAATTAAAGATAGGCCTTTAGAAAAGCGTGCAAAATAAAACTCTACGATCGAAAGGCGTAGGCCTCCTGCCTATGACCCTCCGAACCTACTCCTGGTCATCGGACGGCTCCTCGTAGTAGTACTCACCGGGAGGGTAGTAGTAGTAGTAACCATCGGCCGGGGCAGCTGGCTCAGGGACTCCGTCATCTGGTTTCGACAAATGGATAAGGGGAGAAAAAGAAAGCAAAGCAAACATGAGTACTCATCCGAAGTACTCAGCAAGCAAGGATCTACACTACTTATGCAACATTTTCAAAGGAAGGTTGTATATGTGGACTGGGCTGCCGAAATGCCAGAATAGAGGAGAGAGCCTAGTCCTATTGAAGACTATCATCTTCAAGCATCTTCAACGGTCTTGCAACATTAGAAGAGTGCAGATTAACATAATGTAAAGTAGTAGTAATGTCATCAACCTCGCCCAGAGATCCTTCCTCCACTCCCTGCGAGAAAGCAATCCTAGAGCCATACTATCCAGTTATCATCTCAAGTCACCAGTTCTAGTTGTACCGATCGGGATACAACTCTGAGTGTCCGTTACCGTAGGACAGGCTATCGATAGATTAGTTCTTCCCTGCAGGGGTGCACCAACTTACCCACCATGCTCGCTTAACTCCGCCCGGACACACTTTTCTGGGTCGTGCCCAGCCTCGGCCAAACGATACGCCGCAACCCGACCGAATACTTAACATAGAGGTCAGCACGCCAGACTAAACCTAGGCATCCAGGGGTCTTGGGCCATCGCCCCGGACGCTCCTGCACATTGCGAACACGGCCGGTGAGCAGACCTAGCCCCCCTTATACAAGTGCAGGGCGTTACCAGTCCAACCCAGCGCGCGCCGCTCAGTCGCTAACGTCTATTAAGCTCCGGCTGAAGTATACGACGCAGAACGCCCATACTATGCCCACGTGATGGTTAGTGCTATCAGGCCAGAGGCCTCTCGGATCAAATATCCAAACTATTAGTGTGTTGGTAGTGCGGTAACGAGCAAAGACTCATGAAAGATGTGACCCCGTTGCCCCGTCTCGAGGACTTGCGGCAAGGGCCAAGAATGCCCGGCCACGCCTCATGTTCAACTCTCGGGCACCATCCAGGTCCACCTGACTCCATATCACTCTCATCATAATCTCGTGCGGGTACCCATCAGGGCCGACCCGTCTTTATCCAGAATAAATAGTATCAACAGTAATATAAAGGCATTCGTGTGGCTACCACATCAAGAAGGAATCCAAGGCATCACCCTCGTTGGATTCCCACCTGACGTAAACATCAAGGTGAACGAAGGAGGAATCACCCTCGAGGTCCACTCTTGAGGAGTTGCGCGACGGTGTCGTTATCAGGGGTGGTGTAGGAGGAATCACCCTCGCTGACCATGACTGGCTAACTAACCTACAAGGTTATCATCAGAAGTGCTGACGAGGTATCACCCTCGGCACTCGATAGTAACCCAGTAGTGTCGAGCAACTAAGGGGAAGTGATGTGCGGTGCCGTGGCCTGGTCTTCGATCCCGTTAATCGGGTCTTCTGATGATCTAGCGGGGCAGTCGGGATACAGAGGGGTCTTTGATGGGTCTCTACCCAACCTATACTAAACAGTTTAGGATAAGCTGGTAGGTAACAATAGCAGGTTACAATAAATAGGCTGTGCAGCAGAAATAGGATAACAGCAGCAGCAGTAACTTCTAATGCAAGCATAAGAGAGAAGAGAGTAGGCGATATCAGAATGCTCAAAAGAGGGGTGCTTGCCAGGAAGCTCGGCGGCAAGGGTCTGATCGTCAGGGGCGTAGTCGACCTCCGGAGCTGCGTCGGTCTCGGGAGCTACGTCGACGTCGGGGTCTATCGAGGGAGAAGAGGGGGAAGAAACATATAAATACACAAGAAACAATGCAATACAGGGCATGCCATGCCTAGGATGCAGTGCAGGGTTGCCTTAAGTATGGCTAAGTCATTTTAGTTATTTCAGGATTTAAGTTGAATTTATTAACCGGTGAATATGCACTATTCATATACTGAAATCGGGATAAAAGTTAAGGGTTCTCCTACGTAGGGGGTTCCGACATCGAAATAGACTACACAATCAAATTCGTCTCGTCGTTCTGATCAATTTTTATGTTTTAAGTTTTTCGATCTGAGCTACGGTTTAAAAGTTATGAATTTTCAAAGATTTAAACTATTTTCTAAAATTATTTTTTTATTAACAGAAAAGGATATATGACGTTAGCATTGCGTAGGAGTGATGTCAGCAGGTTAACTGGTCGTTTGACTAGGTCAAACCTGACATGTGGGTCCAGTGGGACCCACATGTCAGCCTTAGAGGGGTTAATCAATGCTTAAATTAATCTAACAGAGGGGTTTAGCTAGTGGGCCCGGGCTGTCAGTGTGTCATTAGCTTAGTTAATTTAGTTTTAATTAGTATTTAGTTAATTAGGTTGATTAACCATAACGGGCCCACACGTCAGTGGCAGTGCTTGCCACGTCAGCTGCGTTGACTGTGGTCAACGCGGTCAACCGCAACCTGGGACCCACTGGCAGCGACCCAGGGGCGGGGCCCACCTTGCCACATCGGCCGACCGGCAGCTGAACACCGGCGAGCACGAAAACGCGGCGGAGGGGCGCGGCCAGCGTCGGAAATGCCCCACAAGGGGTCTTTTCACGCGCGCTTGGGCGCGTTGGAACGGGCGTTTGATGCCGCGTCCATCTAGACTAGGGAGAGGCGCCGGGGACGTCCGGAACGGTGCCGGCGATGAGCTAAAGCGGCACCGGAGTTTGGGCCTCATTGGATTCGACGCTACACGGCACGGGGAAGCTCGCGCTCGAGCTCGTTGGGCTCCTGGGAGCGCCAGGTGCTTGATGCCGTGCCCAGGCGAGCACGGCAGGGGCTATGGCCACGGCGGCGAGGCGATCCGCGGCGACGGGCTCATGGCAACGGTGACGAGGTAGCTACGATGCATGAGGGGTCAACGGGGAGGAGCAGGGGACGGCGTAGCTCACCGTGCGGCACGCCGAAGGCCCTCGAAAGCTTAGGAGCTGCAGTGGCGTCGTGGTCAACGGGGATCGCCGGCGACCGAAGCGAAAGGGGACAAGGTGATTCATGCACTGTGGCACCTCCAAGCTCCAACTGCGGCCACCAGTGGACGGGGAGGACGACGGCAAAGCTCTACGACATCAACAGCGGGTCGATTCGTTGGCGGTGGCCGCGGTAACGATGGAAACGCGGCGGCGACGGCGCTCATGCGCTGGATCTGAGAAGGAGGGGAGGCGACGGAGAGAGCAGGGAGAGGGGAAGAATGATGAGGAGGACCAGGGGGAAGCACGGGCTCGCCCTTATCCCCCCGCGGCGTCGGTGGCTGCCGCCGTGTCGCCGTTCGACCAGCGCGCGCGAGCAGCCACGGCGGTGGCGACATGACGAAGGAGAGAGAGGGAGATGGGCCAGGTGGGTTGGGCTCCAGGCACTGTGCACTTGGGCCAGTGCACAGTGGCCTTTTTCTACTTTCCTCTTTTTCTGTTTTCTGTTTCTTTATTTCTTTTCTGTTTTGTTATTGTTTGAGCACTTAATGATTTTTGTAAAAGGTGTGACCTAGCTCATAATTTGCAGTGCAATTTATCCTAACATCTAAAACTAGTCTGGTTAAAATACTATTTCATTTTGTTTTGTATTAATTTAAAAGGCTATTAATTATTGTTTTCAGCCAATGTTTGAGGTGGTTTGAGTTACTTAACTAATTCTATAATTATTGATTACAATTTTATCATTGCCTCTGGATTATTTGCTATTTAATGAACATTTTTCCAACAGGATTTGAACAACTTCATAATTCACTTTTGAATTTGAGTTGCTTTTTCAGAATAGAGTTTGAATTGAATGTTTAACCAAAGTGATTAGGCACTGCAAATGAAGATGACTTGGCATACTTAGCAGAGTGTCACAGTGCTTATTACATAGGGGTGTTACAAATTCTCCTCCTCTAAAAGAAATTCTCGTCCCGAGAATTTAGGAGATAGAAGGAAAGAGGTCGGGATATTCTTCCCGAAGATGATCCTCGCGTTCCCAAGTGGCTTCATCTTCAGTGTGATTTGACCACTGCACTTTCAGGAACTTGGTTGTCTTCTGACGGGTTCGACATTCAGCTTCATCGAGAATGCGGATCGGATGCTCCTTATAAGAAAGATCATCTTGCAATTCGAGCATCTCATGATCCACTGCTCGGTGAGGGGATTCCTCGAAGCATTTACGAAGTTGTGACACATGGAAGACGTCGTGGATATGAGAGAATTGCGGCGGCAACTCCAATTTATAAGCCACCTGTCCACGTCTGGCAACGATGCGAAAGGGGCCGATGTAGCGTGGAGCTAGCTTGCCCTTCATTCCGAAACGACGGTTGCGCTTCATAGGAGTGACACGAAGATAAGCTTGATCACCTGGTTGGTAGGTCAAGCCCCATCGTTTGCGATCATAGTTGCTCTTCTGGCGGTCCTGAGCCGCCTTGAGATTTTCTCGAACAATGCGGACTTGTTCTTCGGCGTGTTGAATAATATCCAGTCCCACAAATGGTCGTTCCCTAGTTTCTGACCAATTTAGAGGGGTTTGACACTTACGTCCATAAAGCACTTCGAAGGGGGCCATTTTCAAGCTGGCTTGATAGCTGTTATTATAAGACAATTCGGCAAACGGAAGAGATTCTTCCCACTTCTTACCGAACGATATAACACAAGCCCGAAGCATATCTTCAAGCACTTGATTAACTCGCTCAACTTGGCCTTGGGATTGTGGATGATATGCTGAACTCCAGGTAATGTGAGTTCCCATAGCTTCTTGGAAACTTTCCCAGAACTTGGAGGTGAAAAGTCCACCACGGTCTGAACTGATCTCCTTTGAAATACCGTGGAGTGAAACGATTCTGGAGATATACAATTCTGCTAGCTGGCTAGCGGTGATAGTCTCCTTGACAGGCAGAAAATGTGCAACCTTGGAAAGTTGGTCGACGACGACAAGAATAGCATCGTGACCTTTCTGAGACTTGGGAAGACCAGTAATGAAATCCATTTGAACCTTATCCCATTTCCACAAAGGAATAGGAAGTGGTTGAAGAATTCCAGCAGGCTTCTGATGTTCTGCTTTCACGCGACGGTAAACGTCACATTCAGCAACATATCTAGCGATATCCAGCTTCATTCTAGACCACCAGTACCTCTGTCGAAGATAGCGATACATCTTGGTGCTACCCGGATGGATAGACAGCGGTGTATCATGAGCCTCCTTCATGACCTTGTCAGTCATAAGCTCGAAACGACGTACGACAATTCTATCTCTGAAATACAAGGTTCCGTCTTTAGCAATCGAGAAATCCCTGTACTTCTCGAGGTGAAGTTCTTTCTTCATTAGATCTACTCCGGCATCTTTGGCTTGCGCAATCTTTACAGCTTTCTCAAGATCTGGCTGTACCACAAGGTTATTAAGAGATCCCTGCGGAACAATACAGAGGTTCAGCTTGCGCAGTTCTTCATATAGCTGGGGTTGAGCTTGCTTAACCATGAGATTGTTGCAATAGGACTTGCGGCTCAAGGCATCAGCCATTACATTAGCCTTGCCAGGGGTATAAGAAATACCACAGTCATAGTCCGTGATTGTTTCCAACCATCGCTGTTGACGGAGATTAAGATCCGGTTGAGTGAACAAATACTTTAGACTCTGATGATCGGTATAGATCTCACACCGGTTACCAAGAAGGTAGTGTCGCCATTGCTTCAAAGCATAGATCACAGCAGCGAGTTCGAGATCATGCACTGGATAGTTTTCTTCATGCGGACGCAATTGTCGCGAGGCATATGCAATTACCTTTCGCTCTTGCATTAGGACACAACCTAATCCCTGACGGGAGGCGTCGCAATATATCACAAAGTCCTTGCGAGAAACGGGAGGAGCAAGCACTGGAGCAGAAGTAAGCTTGTCCTTGAGGGTCTGGAAACTCTCCTAACATTTGTCTGTCCACTCAAACTTAACACCTTTGTGGAGCAGATTAGTCAGGGGCTTGGCGATCTTGGAAAAGTTCTTGACGAATCGACGGCAATAGCTTGCAAGGCCGAGAAAACTTCTGACTTGCTTGGCGTTCTTCGGAGGAGTCCAGTCAAGAATAGCCTGAACACGCTCCGGGTTAACAGCGATACCGTCCTTGGAAATCACATGTCCAAGGTAGGTCACTTCAGAAAGCCAGAATTCGCATTTGGAGTACTTGGCATACAACTTGTGCTCTTGAAGTCTCTCCAGAACAAGGCGAAGATGTTCGGCATGTTCTTCCTTATTCTTCGAATACACTAAAATATCATCCAGATATACCACGACGAACTTGTCGAGGTAATCCATGAATATATAATTCATCAGGCGGGAGAACGTAGCTGGAGCATTCGTTAGGCCAAAGGACATGACGGTGTATTCATAGGAGCCATAGCGAGTAACGAAGGCAGTCTTCGGAATATCCTCTTCGCGGACACGGATCTAGTGATAACCCAACCTCAAGTCGAGTTTAGAGAACACCGATGATCCAGCCAGTTGGTCATATAAATCATTGATCCGAGGAAGCGGATATTTATTCTGAATGGTTGCCTGGTTGATAGGACGGTAATCTTGGACCAGCCTATTCATACCATCTTTCTTCTTGACAAAGAGTGACGGTGCTCCCCAGGTAGAGGAACTAGGGCAGATGAAGCCCTTCTTAAGTGATTTATTGATTTCTTCCTTAAGCTCAAGAAGGTGGTGCGGAGGCATCTTGTAAGGACGCTTCGCGATAGGAGTGGTGCCAGGCTTCAAGTCGATGACGAACTCGACAGCTCTAGCAGGGGGTATTCCTGGAAGTTCTTCTGGAAAAACATCTTGGAATTCGCAGACAACTAGAATGTTTTCGATCCCCTCAAGCGGAGAGGCATTCAATGCTTTCAAGGCATAAATCTGAGCCTCGGCGTTCTGAGTGATATGAGCATGATAATGCACTATCCCAGCTGTTGGGTGCCTGAGATGTACGACTTTGGTGGCACAATTGATTGAGGCATGGTGAGCCTTCAACCAATCCATTCCCAAGATAAGATCAATTTTTGAATTATTTAGGATAATGGGGAAGGCCTGAAAATTACTCCCTTCAATCACAACATTGACTTCAGGGCTAAACATGGAGGCTTGACACTGACCCGCGGGAGTGTTTACTGCTAATGGATGGTGCAACTTCTCATATTTAATGTCATGCATGAATGCGAAATGTTCGGACATGAATGAATGTGATGCTCCTGAATCAAATAAAACAGAAGCTGGTACTGAATTAATAAGAAGTGTACCCATCATGGTTTCAGGTTGATCCTGAGCTTCAGCCATGTTGACGTGGTAGTACTGTCCACGACCATGAGAAGGCCTGACACTGTTGTTACGCTACTAAGGAATTCCACGACCATTACCACGGCCAGCAGGAGGAAGAGCTAGTTGATTCTGACTCTGAGAACAATCTCTGGAATGGTGACCTAGCTGGCCACACTTGACGCAGAGTCCACTGTGTGGACATGGTGCAAGAGCTCGAGGTGGTGGAGCTCGAAGAGGCTGCCTCTGTGGTGGAGGAGGCAGACGAGGTGCAGCATAAGCAGGCCTGTACACTGGAGCTGTTGGACGGTACATGCTCTGTGGAATCCATATGCGGCGCTTCTGGGAAGACGAGCCCGAAGATGAGCCCGCTTCACGAGCGCGTCTGGTCGCTTCCTTATGCTTCCTCAGACCAGTCTTGACCATGATAGCCTTGTTCACCAAGGTGGCGAAGTCAGGAAAGTCTTGGACAAGCAGGGCTAGCTGAATGTCATGGTGTAGCCCATCACGGAACTTCTCCTGCCTACGAGCATCAGTGGGAATGTCTTCTTCAGCATAGCGAGACAAGTCAAGGAACTCATGATGATAGACTTCTACTGTCTTGTTGCCTTGAACGAGGCTGCGGAACTCAGCCTTCTTCCGATCTATAACTCCTTGAGGTATATACCGGGCACGAAAAGCAGCCTTGAATTCCACCCAGGTGACGACAGTTCCAGGAGGTAAGGTCTGTCTGTGAGTTGCCCACCATTATGCTGCGGATCCCTTCAAGAAGTATGTCACGAATGTGACATAGCTGATAGGGGGAACATCAGCTGACTCCATCTCATAGAAGATGTCACGTAGCCAGTCATCGGCATCTAGCGGATTAACAGTGTTGCGGAATACCGATGGGTTGAGACGCACAAACTCGGGCAGCGTAATTGAAGCTGGATGCTGGTTGGCATTGGGACGGGGAAATTGATCCATAATCCCCGTCATGAACTGACGGTTGAGTTCAAATTGTTGCATCATAGCAGCCATATAGTCAGGTGGTGGCGGCGGTGGTGGATTGTTATCACCCATCCTGCTAAATTCAACAGGGGTAGTTTAGCAGAGGCTATTGCGAGTGTTTAGCAACAAGCATGATGTAACACGATGGAATTTAAATAGTGTAACAGATGCTTAACAGTATTCATTAAGACATACAGATCCATACAGAGTCGTTTACAATCGGACAACATAACGGCGCAAATTCAAAAGCTAGACATGCTAGGCGGCACGCAGGCACACGGTAAGGAAGTACACAACGAGACATAGCAAAGGCTACATCAACGTCAGAGAAAACCACTGAAACGGGGTAGCTGCAAGTGCAGACGACGAATGTTCATCGTGGAAGGATCCTGCGCTCCATGTGCACTCTGATGCAGAACCCGGTCTCAAGCTGAAAGAAGAGGTCCACGTGCAGGTGTGTGACCTCCCACAGCAGGCCAATCAATCCCTGGTGGCATCTTGGTCCTGCGCGGGTAAAGAATGTGCTCCGGATGTATCCCTGCACGAACAACTAGTATCAACTGCGTCATAGCATCGTAGAGGCGTGCTCGAGTGGCAAATAACTCAACGGGAAGAGCTCGAATAGTGCGATCCAGAGCCTGAGTACACTGAATCAGAACTCGCGGATCGTAGCAACGAGGCTCATACGGGGCACAGATAGCTGTGTAGTATCCAGTAGCATCTCTAGCAGGGGCATACGGAATGTATCAAAACTCAGAGGCATCCAAGCTAACGCTGAGCTCTCCTCGGAGACGTGCGACAGCAGAGTAGGCGGCATCATGGACTGCCATCTCAATCGTCACGCCAATACCGTGGAAAAGGTGCAGCTCAGTGTCTGAGTCATCCTACTGATCATAGATACGAACATCAACATAGTACTGCTCCTGGTTAAACTCGCGGTAAACCTCATAGACCATGTACTCAGGGTACCAGCGGTAACCCAGTTTGGTCAGGAGGGCGATCAGGACAACTGGAAAACCAGGGGCATCTCGAGCCCAAGTACGAAGCACAAGCTGCATCGTAGGATGTGGTGGAAATAGACGATCCATCTGAAATAAAGGAAATTTAGGATTGTCATTTGACGATGAGAAGTATAACAGATCTCGAAGAGAAAGGTTAAACAAATCAATGGAAAGGAAAATGATTATCAGACTAATCAAATCAATGACAGGGAAATCGCACACATATCCAGCTCTTCGGGTGGACGGGATTTACGAGATCCTAAGTGTCGGCGTTAGTAAATTTATTAAACCCGAATAGAAGAGTGACCAGAGTCCCAGAGTAAAGACGAGGAATAAAAGATCCTAATACCACCTAGTTGGCGACGTGGGCCCGTAAGCCACACAGCCAAGTTAGTAAAATAGTTTTCGGTTACTAGACTCAACTTCGGCCAAGGAATTCGATAGGGGGATTCCTAGAGGCAGTCGGCTCTGATACCAACCTGTGACAACCCCGGCTTAATCATGCACTAATCATACACGCAAATGCACACGATCAAGCCTAAGGACTCACTTGAAGATATCACAACACAACTCTAAAACATAAATAAGTCATACAAGCTTTATATTACAAGCCAGGGCCTCGAGGGCTTGAATACATAGCTCGATGGCATATAAGTGTCAGCAGAAGCATCAGATATCTGGGTACAGATATAGCAGAATTACAGATAGGCCTTTAGAAAGGTGGGGCAAAATAAAACTCTACGATCGAAAGGCGTAGGCCTCCTGCCTAGGACCCTCCGAACCTACTCCTGGTCGTCGGTCGGCTCCTCGTAGTAGTACTCGCCGGGAGGGTAGTAGTAGTAGTAACCGTCGGTGGGGGCAGCTGGCTCAGGGACTCCGTCATCTGGTTTCGACAAATGGATAAGGGGAGAAAAAAGAAAGCAAAGCAAACGTGAGTACTCATCCGAAGTACTCAGCAAGCAAGGATCTACACTACTTATGCAACATTTTCAAAGGAAGGCTGTATATGTGGACTGGGCTGCCGAAATGCCAGAATAGAGGAGAGAGCCTAGTCCTATTGAAGACTATCATCTTCAAGCATCTTCAACGGTCTTGCAGCATTAGAAGAGTGCAGATTAACATAATGTAAAGTAGTAGTAATGTCATCAACCTCGCCCAGAGATCCTTCCTCAACTCCCTGCGAGAAAGCAATCCCAGAGCGATACTATCCAGTTATCATCTCAAGTCACCAGTTCTAGTTGTACCGATCGGGATACAACTCCGAGTGTCCGTTACCGTAGGAGAGGCTATCGATAGATTAGTTCTTCCCTGCAGGGGTGCACCAACTTACCCACCACGCTCACTTAACTCCGGCTGGACACACTTTTCTGGGGTGTGCCCAGCCTCGGCCAAACGATACGCCGCAACCCGACCGAATACTTAACAGAGAGGTCAGCACGCCAGACTAAACCTAGGCATCCAGGGGTCTTGGGCCATCGCCCCGGACGCTCCTGCACGTTGCGAACACGGCCGGTGAGCAGACCTAGCCCCCCTTATACAAGTGCAGGGCGTTACCAGTCCAACCCAGCGCGCGTCGCTCAGTCGCTGATGTCTATTAAGCTACGGCTGAAGTATACGACGCAGAACGCCCATACTATGCCCACGTGATGGTTAGTGCTATCAGGCCAGAGGCCTCTCGGATCAAATATCCAAACCGTTAGTGTGTTGGTAGTGCGGTAACGAGCAGAGACTCACGAAAGATGTGACCCCATCGCCCCGTCTCGAGGACTTGCGGCAAGGGCCAAGAATGCCCGGCCACGCCTCGTGTTCAACTCTCGGGCATCATCCAGGTCCACCCGACTCCATATCACTCTCGTCATAATCTCGTGCGGGTACCCCTCAGGGCCGACCTGTCTTTATCTAGAATAAATAGTATCAACAGTAATATAAAGGCATCCGTGTGGCTACCACATCAAGAAGGAATCCGAGGCAACACCCTCGTTGGATTCCCACCTGACGTAAACATCAAGGTGAATGAAGGAGGAATCACCCTCGAGGTCCACTCTTGAGGAGTTGCGCGATGGTGTCGTTATCGGGGGTGGTGTAGGAGGAATCACCCTCGCTGACCACGACCGACTAAGTAACCTACAAGGTTATCATCAGAAGTGCTGACGAGGTATCACCCTCGGCACTCGATAGTAACCCAGTAGTGTCGAGCAACTAAGGGGAAGTGATGTGCGGTGCCGGGGCCTGGTCTTCGATCCCGTTAATCGGGTCTTCTGATGATCTAGCGGGGCAGTCGGGATATAGAGGGGTCTCTGATGGGTCTCTACCCAACCTATACTAAATAGTTTAGGATAAGCAGGTAGGTAACAATAGCAGGTTACAATAAATAGGCTATGCAGCAGAAATAGGATAACAGCAGTAGCAGTAACTTCTAATGCAAGCATAAGAGAGAAGAGAGTAGGAGATATCGGAATGCTCAAAAGGAGGGTGCTTGCCTGGAAGCTCGGCGGCAAGGGTCTGATCGTCAGGGGCGTAGACGACCTCCGGAGCTGCGTCGGTCTCGGGAGCTACGTCGACGTCGGGGTCTACCGAGGGAGAAGAGGGGGAAGAAACATATAAATACATAGCAAACAATGCAATACAGGGCATGCCATGCCTAGGATGCAGTGCAGGGTTGCCTAAAGTATGTCTAAGTCATTTTAGTTATTTTAGGATTTAAGTTGAATTTATTAACCGGTGAATATGCACTATTCATATAACGGAATCGGGCTAAAAGTTACGGTTTCTCCTACGTAGGGGGTTTCGACATCGAAACCGACGGCACGATCAAATTCATCTCGTCATTCTGATCAATTTTTATGTTTTAAGTTTTTCGATCTGAGCTACAGTTTAAAAGTTATGAATTTTCAAAGATTTAACTATTTTCTGAAATTATTTTTTTATTAACAGAAAATGATATATGACATCAGCATTGCGTAGGAGCGACGTCAGCAGGTCAACTGGTCGTCTGACCAGGTCATACCTGACATGTGGGTCCAGTGGGACCCACATGTCAGCCTCAGAGGGGTTAATCAGTGCTTAAATTAATCTAACAGAGGGGTTTAGCTAGTGGGCCCGGGCTGTCAGTGTGTCATTAGCTTAATTAATTTAGTTTTAATTAGTAGTTAGTTAATTAGGTTGATTAACTGTAACGGGCCCACACGTCAGTGGCAGTGCTTGCCACGTCAGCTGCGTTGACCGTGGTCAACGCGGTCAACCACGACCTGGGACCCACTGGCAGCGACCCAGGGGCGGGGCCCACCTTGCCACGTCGGCCAGCCGGTGGCTGAACGCCGGCGAGCACGAAAACGCGGCGGAGGGGCGCGGTCGGCGTTGGAAATGCCCCACAGGGGGTCTTTTCGCGCGCTTGGGCGCGTTGGAATGGGCGTTTGACGCCGCGTCCATCTAGACTAGGGAGAGGCGTCGGGGACGTCCGGAACGGCGTCGGCGACGAGCTAAAGCGGCACCGGAGTTTGGGCCTCGTTGGATTCGACGCTACATGGCACGGGGAAGCTCGCGCTCGAGCTCGTTGGGCTCCTGGGAGCGCCAGGAGCTCGATGCCGTGCCCAGGCGAGCACGGCAGGGGCTGTGGCCACAGCGGCGAGGTGATCCGCGGCGACGGGCTCATGGCAACGGCGATGAGGTAGCTACGATGTGCGAGGGGTCAACGGGGAGGAGCAGGGGACGGCGTAGCTCACCATGCGGCATGCCAAAGGCCCTCGAAAGCTTAGGAGCTGCAGTGGCGTCGTGGTCGACGGGGATCGCCGGCGACCGAAGCGAAAGGGGACGAGGCGATTCCGGCGCTGTGGCGCCTCCAAGCTCCAGCTGCGGCCACCAGTGGACGGGGAGGACGACGGTGAAGCTCTACAACATCACGGCAGGTCGATTCATTGGCGGTGGCCGCGGTAACGACGGAAACGCGGCTGCGACGGCGCTCGGGCGCTGGATCTGAGAAGGAGGGGAGGCGACGGAGCGAGCAGGGAGAGGGGAAGAATGATGAGGAGGACCAGGGGGAAGCACGGGCTTGCCCTTATCCCCCGCGGTGTTGGAGGCTGCTGTCGTGTCGCCATTCGACCGGCGCGCGTGCGCGCAGCCATGATGGTAGTGACACGACGAAGGAGAGAGAGGGAGATGGTCCAGGTGTGTTGGGCTCCAGGCACTGTGCACTTGGGCCAGTGCACAGTGGCCTTTTTCTATTTTCCTCTTTTTCTGTTTTCTGTTTCTTTATTTCTTTTTTGTTTTGTTATTGTTTGAGCACTTAATGATTTTTGTAAAAGGTGTGACCTAGCTCATAATTTGCAGTGCAATTTATCCTAACATCTAAAACTATTCTGGTTAAAATACTATTTCATTTTGTTTTGTATTAATTTAAAAGGCTATTAATTGTTGTTTTTAGCCACTGTTTGAGGTGGTTTGAGTTACTTAACTAATTCTATAATTATTGATTACAATTTTATCATTGCCTCTGGATTATTTGCTATTTATTGAACATTTTTCCAACAGGATTTGAACAACTTCATATTTCACTGTTGAATTTGAGTTGATTTTTCAGAATAGAGTTTGAATTGAATGTTTAACCAAAGTGATTAGGCACTGCAAATAAAGATGACTTGGCATACTTAGCAGAGTGTCACAGTGCTTATTACATAGGGGTGTTACAGTACTCACACTTGGACGTTAATGAATTATACTCTGGCTATCTGAACCAGTTGCACACTGGTCGTGATCTGGAGGCAGACTTGGTCAAGAACTTGCGCCAAAAATATGAGGTATGAACATTTGTTTCCTTTACATATATAGTCATCCAGCCCCCAAGTCTTATCCGTAGGAAAAGATACTTTGAATAGGGTTAAGACTTTGTCCATATGTTTCTTCAATCTTTCAAAGTCGTAGCCCTCATGGGCCGGCTTATCTTGATAAAGATGAGCCGGTTCATTTATATGGAAAGAATTTTAGACCATAGCCCTCATGGGCCGGCTTATCTTAATAAAGATGAGCCAGTTCATTACTTTGAAAGAACTCCAGATTATAGCCCTCATGGTCCAGCTTATGTTGATAAAGATGAGCCGGTTCATTACTTTGAAAGAACTCCAGATTATATCCCTCATGGGCCGGCTTATGTTGATAAAGATGAGCCGGTTCAAAAGAAATATAAGTGGGAAAAAGAACTTCCGCACGCATTAGCCCCCAAGTGTCAAGTGCTTTGCTTGCAACGTGCTTGAGACTTGTCCATAAATTGTGTCCTGGCAAATATGTATATAATTTTGTTTAACTCTTATTTGCAGGATGCGTTAACCCAGGCTGAAAACCAGGTGGCCGATTTGAAGACCCGGCTTAAGCGGCAAGTGGCGGAGACGCGCGAAGCTGATTCCAAGCTCAAGCTTAGTGTTGAAGAGAATGAGAAGCTCAAAACTGGGTTTTGCACAGAAAGAACCGCCTGGGACAAGGAGAAGGCCACCTTGGTTCAAAGAGCAGAAACTACCGAATCTTCTTTGAAGGAAACGGCTGCAGAATTGACCGGTTTAAAACACCGCATATCCCAGATGATAGCTGCAATCTTCGGTAAGCCACTCAGGATGTTTTGCCCACTTTCACTTTTTAACCTTAACTCGCCTGGTGACTCATTTGTGCACTTATTCAACAGGCCCCAGGAGTACCAACCTCGGCCAAGATATGTTGGTGAAGCTTAAGGCTGTTTACACTCTGGTGGAACAGCTGTACACAGGCACACAACGGTCACTAGCAGTTATCTTGCATAATAAACAGCCCCCTGCACTTATCAAGGATGTATTAGACAAGTTATCTGTCATGCCCAAAAGGATTGAAGAGATCAAGTGATCCGCAGCTCGAGCCGGTGCAATTACTGCTTTGAGCCGGGCTAAAGCCTGGCAAGCGGAGTTGGACCCGGAGGAGATGGCCACTGGCTGTCCGAGCTTCAAAGAAGACGGGTCTCCCTTCAATGCCAGCGACTTCACAAAATGTGTAAGAGAGATGCGCCCGCTGGCCAGTAAATTGGCTGAGGAGACAGATTTGTCTAAGTATCAGGTGGCTTATACCAAGGAAAACCAGAAAGTGAAAGCGCCAGCTTATGAGATTGTAGAGCTCATTCCTCCAATACGTAACCACACTTTTGCTCCTGATATTGATCCGTCCAACCTTATAGACGTTGCAGCCGAGTTCACAGTTTTAACTGGCATCGACTGGACATCATCTGACTTCCAGACGATGGAGGGAGAAGAAGAAGAACCGGTGCAGGATGACCCGGAGGCTTCAACTCGCCAAAACCAAACCAACTGATCCAAAGGGCGACTTTCAGACTGCAGCACGGCGTTTTCTTTTTGAAAAAACTCTTAATCATTCGGGCTTTGGAGAGCCGTGTAATAGGCTAGTTAAAACAATGATCTGTCATGCCATCGTGCATGTTGAGCCGTAAAACTGCTGTTAAAATACTTTATGTGCCACTAACGAGCTTTGTAGGGAATATCATATTGTTTTTCAATGTTCCTGCACACATAGTAAACAACATACACCGTGGCGGTTTACACCAGGGCATATCATAATTTCCAATATAACATGCTCTGGCGACTTAAAGTCGATAACCAGGGCGGGTTAAAAAGAACCCGAATTTTTTACTCAAATATGAAGTCATACCTGTAGACTGATATCATAATGATGCTGTGATGATTGTAATCCATCAGAGGTATTAACCCGTAAACAGGAAAAATCATGACTTGAATTTATTCAAGGCAAAACATCCTGGCGACTTAAAGTCTGCTTATTAGGGCGGGTTATTAACCCAATATGATCAAATATGAGTCATAGAATCAAGGCTACATGGACTAAATTGTGAAAACCATATATTCATATGGAAAAAGACATGAACCCAACAATCTTCAGAAAAATATTAAGTCAGAAAACAAGGCTTTCATAGGCCGCCAAGCCTAAAACTTCAAGTGCTTTCATGGGCCGCACAGCCACCGGGTTAGTTTCCAGCACACCTGTAAGCCGGCCCTCACATGACAAGCCGCCGGTTTAACTTGAACGAGTTCAGGGTCTTTAAAAGATTGACTATTAAGAACACGGCGGGTCATTCCAGGATTACGTGGGCGGAGGAACAACAACATACAGGCCGGTTAACCCATAATTTGGTGTTTCCACTTGGCTAGGAAGCCAATCAAGAGGGTATGCAAGGCTATGCTCATTGAGCAGGAAGCCCCCAAATGACCAATAAGATGGCTAGGAAGCCGACCAAGAGGGTAATCAAGGCTCTGCTCGTTGAGCAGGTAGCCCCCAAGTGATCAATAAGATGGCTAGGAAGCCGACCAAGAGGGTAATCAAGGCTCTGCTTGTTGAGCAGGTAGCCCCCAAGTGATCAATAAGATGGCTAGGAAGCCGACCAAGAGGGCAATCAAGGCTCTGCTCGTTGAGCAGGTAGCCCCCAAGTGATCAATAAGATGGCTAGGAAGCCGACCAAGATGGTAATCAAGGCTCTGCTCATTGAGCAGGTGGCCCCCAAATGATCTTTTTGAACAAATGATAAAGTCTCAAACTCATTGAAGTGAAAATGACAGAGGCCCTGAATTATCAGGGATGCCGGCTTTATTATACTGATCATAATATATACATTGATGAAAGTATGTACAGCACAAGAGCCGGTGGCTCAAGTGTAATAAGGCCGAAGATAAGCAATGTTCCAAGGCTGGCAGGTCTCTTCCTCTGATGTGCATGAATCCTTGTGTTCTCGAATATCAATGAGGTAGTATGACCCGTTTTTCAGATTCTTGCTAACCAGAAAAGGTCCTTCCCAAGGTGGGGATAACTTGTGCATATCTGTTTGATCTTGGATGAGCCGGAGCACCAAGTCGCCTTCTTGAAAGGTCCGGGTCTTAACCCGGCGGCTATCATAACGTCGAAGATCTTGCTGATATATTGCCGAACGAGCCACCGCTAGGTCACGCTCCTCATCCAACCTATCAAGAGCATCCTGACGTGTGTTTTCATTATCAGCTTCAACATAAGCCGCCACGCGAGGTGAGTCATGACGGATGTTGTAACACCCATGTGTAATAAGCACTGTGATCATCTGCTAATTATGCCAAGTCATCCTCATTTGCAATGCTTAATCACAGTGGTTAACTCTTGCAATTCAAAATTCTCTTTGAAACTCAATTCAAATTCAACTGAAAAATAGAAGTTGTTCAAATCAGAAACTAAAATGTTCATTAAATAGTAAATAATCTATTACTAATTATGTTTAGGAAAACAACATCACCTAAAATACTTAAGTGACTCTAACAACCTAAAACAATAGTCAAATAACACATGTTAATCCATTTTAAATAAACCAATCTACAAATGAAATTGAATTTTAGCCAAACAAGTTTTTGGTGGCAGGTAATATTGCACTGTAACATTTGGACCAAGTCTCACATTTTACAAAAGTAGTTTAGAGGCTAAACAATTAGCAAAACAGAAATAAAAACATAAAACAGAGAAGAAAATAAAAAGAAAAGAAAAAGGCCTGGACTGACTGGGCCTTAGTGCACAGTGGCAGGCCCAGCCTGCCCCACGCGCAGTCATCTCCCTCCTCCGTCGCCGTGCCGCCACCGCACGTGCCCGCGCCGGCGATCGCCACACGCCAGCCATCCCGCGGCTCCCTGGCACCGTTAAGACCGTCCCCGATGCCCTAGGGTTCGCCCTCTCCCACTTCCCCTCACCACTTCTCCCCTCTCGCTACAGATCCGCCGCGCCGCGCACACCCGATCGCGGCCGTCGCTGCCGCTCGCCACCATCACGGCCAGAGAGCACCCCGTGCCGCCTAGCCATGTCCAGGAGGACCGCGGCGCCCGTCCACCTCGACCACGACCATCGGACCAAGCCTGGAGGCAATCCAGCGCCGCATCGGCGTCTACCTCGGGACACCGGAGCTCCTCGCCGTTGATTCGCCGCAGCTGTAGCTCCTAAGCCTCCGCCGGGCCCTCGTGCGTCCACTAGGTAAGCTCCGACGCCGCTCCCCTCTCTCCTTCCTCCCGCGCGAGCCTCACCTTGCCGTGGCGCCGTTGCCGGAGCTCGAGCTCCGCTGACGTGCTCGCCGCCGTCGCGTTAGGTTGGTATCAGAGCCAGATGCAGCAGTTTGAATTGAACCATCAGCTCAACAAGAGTCTGGTAAAATGTTTGGAACGCAACGATGCTCGTCAGGAGCCTGGACCGATCTCACTGCCAGAATTTGTTCGCCTCAATCCATCTGTTTTCCGCAACTCTACCAATCCTATGGATGCTTATGATTGGCTTCATGACATCCTATTTGAGATGGAGTCAGCTAATGTGGCCCCTGATAGTTACGTCACCTTTGCGACATTTCACTTGAAGGGTCCCGCTGCTCAATGGTGGGAAAGCCACAAGAGTATGTTACCTGCTGAATCTGTAACCACTTGGCAGGAATTTCAGTCAGCTTATCGTGCATGGTACATTCCTCCAGGTCTGATCGACCAGAAGAAGCAGGAGTTCCGCAAACTCTCATAGGGCACAATGACTGTGGATGAATATCAGAGGAAATTTCTCGAATTATCCCGCTATGCTAAAGATGATGTCGACACTGACGCTCGTAAGCAGGAGAAATTCCGTGAAGGACTGCGTTCTGATATACAGCTCGCACTTCTTGTCCTTGATTGTGAGGACTTTGCGACGCTTGTCAGCCAAGCCTACCGAGTTGAAACTGGTTTGTCTAAGTATCATGAGTCGCTCAAACACACTCGTGATGTTGGCTCATCCTCGGGTCAGCCTGTTCAGAAACATCGAGTCTAGATTTCGCACAATGTTTATCACCGACCTGCTCCAACGCACCTCGTCTTCCTTCACCGCCGAGACAGCTAACAGTTCAGGGTGGACGGCCTAATGCTATGGCAACTCCTCAAGTTGCACCATGTCCTCCTGTTGGTCGTAAGAAGAGCTGTCGAAACCGCCGACTCAGGAACCGTAATATTATACCGGCTACTATTGTACTTGGCCATGTCAATCATGTCGATGCTGAAAAGGCCCTAAAGGAACCAATAATTGTGATGGGTACCCTTCGTGTTAATTCAGTGCCAGCTTCTGTTCTCTTTGATTCAGGAGCATCGCATGCTTTCGTGTCCCAACAATTTGCTCAGTTGCTTGGACTAGGCATGGAAGAATTACCCACTCCTCTAGCGGTTCAATCTCCGGGGTCCAAGTGGCAAACCTCAATGGTAAGCCACCACAACCACATCGAGATTGGAGGTCTACTTTTTCTGGCTTCCCTCGTTGTGCTTGGACCATCCAACATTGATATCATTCTTGGTATGGAATGGTTGACAGCGCATAAGGCTCTGATTGACTTGAAACCAGGCACAACTCCTATTGCGAAGCGTCCTTATAAGATGCCTCCACACCACCTTCTCAAGCTTAAGGAAGAAATTGATAAGTCACTTTAGAAGGGTTCATCCGCCCCAGTTCCTCTGCTTGGGGAGCACCTTCCCTCTTTGTCAAGAAGAAGGATGGTACGAATCGGTTGGTTTAAGATTATCGACCTATCAACCAAGCAACAATTCAGAACAAGTATCCGCTTCCCAGAATCAATGATCTATATGATCAACTTGCTGGTTCCTCAGTATTCTCTAAGCTTGATTTGAGATTGGGATACCACCAGATCCGAGTTCGTGAAGAGGATATTCCGAAGACAGCCTTCGTTACTCGCTATGGTTCTTACGAGTACACTGTCATGTCCTTCGGCTTAACCAATGCTCCAGCAACCTTCTCCCGGTTAATGAACTACATCTTCATGGATTATCTCGACAAATTCGTCGTGGTATATCTGGATGATATTCTGGTTTATTCAAAGAATGAAGAAGAACATGTTGAACATCTTCGCCTTGTACTGGAGAAGCTGCGTGAACATCAACTGTATGCCAAGTACTCAAAATGCGAGTTCTGGTTATCTGAAGTGACGTATCTCGGCCATGTGATTTCCAAAGATGGCATTGCAGTTAACCCAGAATGAGTTCAGGCTATTCTTGAATGGACTCCACCGAAGAATGTCAAGCAATTCAGAAGTTTTCTCGGCCTTGCAAGCTATTGCCGTCGCTTTGTCGAGAATTTCTCAAAGATTGCTAAGCCTCTGACTGATCTGCTTCACAAGGGTGTTAAGTTTGAATGGACAGAAAAATGTCAGGAAAGTTTTCAAACACTCAAAAACAAGCTGACATCTACCCCAGTACTTGCTCCTCCAGATACTCGCAAAGATTTTGTGATCTATTGTGACGCATCCCGTGAAGGATTAGGCTGTGTCCTAATGCAAGAGCGTAAAGTGATTGCCTATGGCTCTCGTCAGTTGCGCCCGCATGAAGAGAATTATCCGGTACATGATCTAGAACTAGCTGCTGTCATCTATGCACTTCAGTTGTGGCGACATTACCTCCTCGGTAATCGTTGCGAGATCTACATGGACCATAAAAGTCTGAAGTACTTGTTCACTCAGCCATCTCTGAACCTCCGTCAGCAAAGATGGATGGAGACCATTGCGGACTATGATTTGGGTATTTCTTATACCCCTGGCAAGGCTAATGTAATGGCTGATGTGTTGATCCGTAAATCCTATTGCTGTGAACTTGAAGTCCAGCTAGAGCAACCACTTCTGTATGAAGAGCTTCGAAAGCTAAATATCGAGATAGTTCCTCAAGGATACCTAAAAACCTTGGTTGTTGAACCAAACCTTGAGAAGGTTGTTAAGAGTGCACAAGCTAAAGATGCTGAAGTTGATCTGATGAAGAAAGATCTTCACCTGGAAAAGTACAGGGATTTCACGCTGTCTGAAGATGGAACCTTGTACTTCAGAGACCGCATTGTCGTACCTCGCTTCGAGCTAATGACTGACAAGATCATGAAGGAGGCACATGATACACCGCTGTCTATTCATCCGGGTAGCACCAAGATGTATCGTGGTCTCCGTCAAAGGTATTGGTGGTCTAGAATGAAGCAGGACATTGCTCGATATGTTGCTGAATGTGATGTTTGCCGTCGCATTAAAGCAGAACATAAGAAGCCTGCTGGAATTCTGCAACCCCTTCCTATTCCTTTATGGAAATGGGATAAGGTTCAGATGGATTTCATTACTGGCCTTCCCAAATCACAGAAGGGTCACGATGCTATTCTTGTCATCGTCGACCAACTATCTAAAGTTGCACACTTTCTGCCTGTCAAGGAGACGATCACTGCTAGTTAGTTAGCAGAATTATATATCTCCAGAATTGTATCACTACACGGTATTCCGAAGGAGATCTGTTTGGACCGTGGTGGTCTTTTCACCTCAAAGTTCTGGGAAATTTTCCAAGAAGCTATGGGAACTCATATCACCTAGAGTTCAGCATATCATCCTCAATCCCAAGGCCAAGTCGAGCGAGTTAATCAAGTAATTGAAGACATGCTTCGAGCTTGTGTTATTTCTTTCGGCAAGAAGTGGGAAGAATCTCTCCTGTATGCCGAATTCTCTTATAACAACAGCTATCAAGCCAGCTTGAAGATGGCCCCCTTTGAAGTACTCTATGGACGCAAGTGTCGAACCCCTCTGAATTGGTCAGAAATTGGGGAACAACCGCTCGTCGGTCCGGATATTATTCAACACGCCAAAGAGCAAGTCCGTATCGTTCGAGAAAATCTCAAGGCGGCTCAGGACCGTCAGAAGAGCAACTATGATCATAAACGATGGGGTTTGATCTATCAACCTGGTGATCAGGCTTATCTGCGAGTCACTCCTATGAAGGGCACTCACCGTTTCGGAATCAAGGGCAAGTTAGCTCCATGCTACATTGGTCCTTTCCGCATTGTTGCTAGACGTGGTCAGGTGGCATATAAACTGGAGTTGCCACCGCAATTCTCTCATATCCATGACGTCTTCCATGTGTTGCAACTTCGTAAATGCTTCAAGGAATCCACGCACCACGCATTGGATCACGAGATGCTCGAATTGCAAGATGATCTTTCTTATAAGGAGCATCCAATCCGCATTCTCGATGAAGCTGAACGTCAGACCCGACAGAAGGTTACCAAGTTCCTGAAAGTGCAGTGGTCAAACCATACGGAAGATGAAGCTACCTGGGAACGCGAGGATCATCTTCGCAAGGAATACCCCCAACTCTTTCCTTCTACCTCCTGAATTGGTCAGAAATTGGGGAACTTCTTTTAGAGGAGGAAAATTTGTAACACCCCTATGTAATAAGCACTGTGATCATCTGCTAACTATGCCAAGTCATCCTCATTTGCAATGCTTAATCACAGTGGTTAACTCTTGCAATTCAAAATTCTCTTTGAAACTCAATTCAAATTCAACTAAAAAGTAAAAGTTGTTCAAATCAGAAACTAAAATGTTCATTAAATAGTAAATAATCTATTACTAATTATGTTTAGGAAAACAACATCACCTAAAATACTTAAGTGACTCTAACAACCTAAAACAGTAGTCAAACAACACATGTTAATCCATTTTAAATAACCCAATCTACAAATGAAATTGAATTTTACCCAAACAAGTTTTTGGTGGCAGGTAATATTGCACCAAACGACACACCGCAGCCCTACCTAGAGCTCAGCAGAGAGGTCCCTGCCGGTCTACCTCCTAAGCGCTCAGGGGTCTTGGGCCATCGCACTGTGCACTCCGGGTCGTTGCGAGCAGGGTGGATACCAGCACCGCCACGAATGGCCGTCACGATCCGACCGTGCCGCACTGCTGAACTGGACGTCTGACAGAGCTTTCGGCTGATGCTACAACGCAGAGTGCCCATAACTATTCCCACGTGATGGTTAGTGCTATCAGGCCGTAGGCCTGCTCGGATCAGATATCCAAATCGTTAGAGGACTAGGGGCTTGCGGTAACAAGCAGAGACTCATGATCGATGTGACCCCATCGTCCCGTCTCGAGGACTTGCTGCAAGGGCTAAGAATGCCCGGCCGCGCCTCGTAAATATCTCACGGTAACTTCCCATCATTCGCGGGTACCACTCAGGGTCGACCCGCCTTTCCAAGTATCAGTTGTAAAGTCACATCATCCATAGTAACCGTGTGTCTAACACCAAGGGGAACCCTGAGGAATCACCCTCGATGGAATTCCACCTGATGTTATCATCAAGGTGAACGAAGGAGGAATCACCCTCGAGGTCCACACTTGAGGTGTTGCATGACTTCGCCGTTATCGGGGGTGGTGTAGGAGGAATCACCCTCGCTGACCATGACCGATTAACTAACCTACAAGGTTATCATCAGAAGTGCTGACGAGGTATCACCATCGGCACTGGATAGTAACCCAGTAGTGACGAGCAACTAAGGGGGAAGGGAGGTGCGCTGCCGGGGCCTGGTCTTCGATCCCATTGATCGGGTCTTCTGAGAATCCAGTGGGGCAATCGGGACAAGTGGGGGTCACTGATGGGGCTCTACCCAGTCTATTCTAAATAGTTTTTAGGATGAACAGGAAGGTATCAACAGCAGGTTACAATAAGCAGGCTATGCAGCAGAAATAGGATAACAGTAACAGTAGCAAAATCTAATGCAAGCAGGAGAGAATAGAATGGGCGATCTCTGGATGCTCAAGGGGGGGGGGCTTGCCTGGTTGCTCTGGCAAGAAGGAGGGGTCGTCGGGAGGCTACTTATCCAGAGCGTAGTCGTACTCAATTGTGCCGGCGTCGGTCTCGGTGTCTATCGAGAGAGAAGGAGGGGGAAGAAACAATCAATTCATGGCAAAATGCAAACAATATGCATGACATGCCTAAACGATGTGCAGAGGTGTTCTACTGCCTAACTAGATGATTTAGTTAATTTAGGAATTTATTCGGATTTATTTAATTAAAGTTGAGCACTATTCATCTACCGAAATCAATCTAAAAGTCCCATGTTCAGGTAGTTAGGGGCATCTGACAGGAATGCGGAGGGCGTATTCAGATTCGTATCATCGTTCTGAGCAACTTTCATGTATAAAGTATTTTCATCTGAGCTACGGTTTATTTTATATAATTTTGTAAAGTTTTAATCATTTTCCGAATTTATTTAATCATTTAAATCAAACATTTTCCAGAATAGTGTCTGGTGATGTCAGCATGATGTAATGGTGACGTCAGCGGTCAACAGCCCGCTGACCAGAGTCAAACCTGACCAGTGGGTCCCACTGGTCAGTGGCTCAGGGCTGATTAGGTATTAGTTTAATTTAGTTAGGGTTAATTAGTGAGGTGGGGCCCTACTGTCAGTTTCTATTCAGTCTAACAAATTGAGTTTTAATTAGAAACGGGTTAATTAGTTAGTTATCAGAAGGGGGCCCACACATCGGTGTCAGTAACTAATCCAACAGTTTAACTAATCTAACCATTAACAGTAATTAGCCACGCGGGCCCACATGTCAGTGGCCGTGGTGAATAGTAATAGGCGTTGACCCAGTCAACAGAGTCAACCCAAGGCCAGGGGCCCACTTGTCGGTGTCTCAGAAAGGGGCACGCGCTTTGCCAGCTCATCGCCGGCGCCGGAGAGGCTCCGGTGAACACCGGACGCGGCCAAGAGCTCCGGCGAGCTCGGGTTTCGCGCACAGCGGGTCAAATCGAGCGCCGTTTCTTGCTCTCGATCGGGCATTGCAAGCCGCGACGAATGGCGGCGGTGGTGTGGCCGGGAACGGCGCGTAGCGACGGTGACGAGCGCAAAGGCGGACGACCGGAGCCGGGCGTTGGTGGGGATCGGTTTACGGGGCTCGGCGAGGGCAACGGACAGGCGCTACGGGTTTAGACGGTGGCGCTGAATGCGAATGTGAGCACGGGCGTGGACTGCGGCCACAGGGGCCACGCCGGCGAGCTCGACCGTGGTGGCGGGAGCGCGAGTGCGTCGGGGGCGAACTACGGTCTACAAGGTGGAGCAGCAGGGTGAGGGGCCGGACGGGGTGCTCACCGAGGGAGCACACGGGGGCTCGTCGGAGGTTTAGTAGCAGCAGGGGCGTGGATCGACGCAACGGAGCTCCGGTGGCCGCAGTTGGGGAAGACGGTGATGGCGGCGAACTTGGGGGCTGCCGGCTCCAGCTTGAGGACGGAGAAGACGTGGAGGAGCACGGCGGAGCTTCCAGACATGCTCGCGAGGCTGGGAGGCGACAGTAGCTGGGCAAGTCAGCGAGGCGAGGCCATGGCGGCGCTCGGGCTCGCGGGAGAGGAAGGGGACAAGGTTGGGAGAAGGAGAGGTGAGGATTAGGGTTGTCCACAGTGGCAAGGGCAAGCTCATGTAGCGCTCCAGGGCTCTTGTAGCGCGCCGGTGTCGAGCATCGGCCGGCGTCGCCGGATCTGCGCCACGCGCTGACCGACACGGAGGCGGGAGGTGGTTGACGAGGCCAGATAGGCTGGGTTGCTCTACCTACTGGGCCGGTTAAGTGCCCAGTGCCTTGCGGCCTTTTACATTTTCTTCTCCTGTTTTCTGTTTTACAGAAGTGCAGAAAAACAAATGGGCTGCCAAATCACTTTTATAAAATGTAGAACTAGTCCACATAATTACTAAGTGATTTATGACACTGCCACAAAAAGTTTGGAGGCCAGAGGAATCCATTTGGGAATTTACAAAAATGAAATAGCAAATTTAAATGGCTGAAATAGCACTATTTAAATGTTACTGCCCATTTTAGCATAAGAGTGATGTTCTTTTTCTTAACAACAAATTGTTTTGGAATTTATGCTACATAATGAACATTTTTCCAACCACTTTTGAGCAACTTCAAATTTCACTTTGAATTTGAATTGAGTTCAGTGGCAGAATTTGAAAAGAGAACTTTCACTACTGTGATCAAGCATTGCAAATGATGATGACTTGGCATGATTAAGAGGTGACCACTGTAGTGTGATGCTGGGGATGTTACAAATCTCCTCCACTACAAGAAATCTCATCCCGAGATTTAAGTGAGGAAGTAAAGAGTAAGTTCGGGAGATCTAACCTTTGCAAGGTCGATTATCTGGCAGATAACTCAGGAAATGCGATAGGAAGTATCTCTCGAGCTGAAACTTAAGAAAAACATCGAGAGAAAAATAGGAAAGTACAATAAGAAGTTTCAAGCGAATGGACAAACGATCGATACCTGAATAGATAGTGAAAAGGGGTTTAGAGCATCGGGAATAGATCATCTCTCGGAGGGTGGCTCGTGATAACACACAAAACCAAGGGCATAGGATACTTCGGAATCAAGGATGTACAGGAGATTCAGGTTCCGATCATGTGGAGCTATGGGGGATGTCGATCAAAAGTAGGGAGAACGGTGACATCTTACCGGTCATGACTGTCAGATGATAGTCTATCAGCTATGTCGGCAACAACGTCGGTACAAAGGGCGAGGGACGAAGAGAACCATTTTCCTGCTCATAAGAACGAGGCGGACCAATAAGGCAAAGTTCTCGTCCATCGGTGGTTACCGGAATGTCATCAACAGTAGTAACAGGGTCTCACTGACCGAATTGTACTTCGAGGTGTTTTCATAAGCAGGGAATTATTTCTGCTTATATGATGTACATCACAAGAAAAGGTTAAACAAACCAATGGAATGGAGTAATGATTAATTGATTATTCAAATTAGCCAATGGGAAGGAAAATGTGTTTGCACACAAGAACTAGGGGTATATCATTTCCCAAGGATAAACGGAGCATGACACACCTAATAGATCAGCAAGTCCAAAAGCATTTAGATAAAGGGGCGGGGAAAGAATCATGTTATTATCCATGCAACGGTGTTTGGATAATTGATCGAGAAACATTGGATAATGCGCTTCCAATGTTCCTGTTGGTGTTCGGAATACCACAGTCATGCTTCGAGGTAACAATAACATGGTGTTTCAAGTAAGGGTTGGAGTTGAAGATCACAAGGGTTACTCAAGAAACAATTGCAAAAACAGCAAGGAGCTCAAAGTATAACCAAGACATGATCAAACATGTGTTGGAAAGAAGACAAGAGTGTTGTCGGTGATACCACAAATCATCGAGGGACAAGAATGGTATTTCTAGCCATGAATTCAGTTGACATCTCTGAAGAAGCCAAAGTGTTGACGGTGATCACGACAATTTTGTCGAGAGACTCCATGAAGATGCCATCGAGCAGCGACGATATCAAGCAAAAGGAATGGTGCAACGAAAGGTTATTGGAACCACGGTTAAGTCACAAGCTCGAAATCAAGCTTGTTGTTCGAGGTGAAATGACAAGATGAGGAAGATCGACGTAAGCTTCGCTCATCGTCGGAATTTGTGCTCCGGGAATAAGGACCAGGTGGCACAGTTAAAAGTTGGCACGATAAAGATATAGCCGATCAGGCTAGGAATGATGCGATGGGGTATTAAACTTCCCAGTAACAAAGTACTAGGGGTGCTGAATCACCGAGCGGAATCGATTCATTGTTCGGTGGTCTCGGTTGAAGACAACCCAGAACCCATGGAGTGACTGTGACAGGGAAAGGTATCACTCCATCGGAAAACTTCATAGAACGTAGTTCAATAGAATGATATCCTCGAGATAGTATGGGGTTAATACTTGAGGTAGTTCAATATAGAGGTTGGACAGGCACATTGATTTGCTGAAGACAAGTATTCTAACTTGTCCGAGAAAGGAATCAAGAGATATTAGTATGGCCGGAACCATGATTACAAAAGATCAATACACAGATGCAAGATGAATTAGTACCAAGGAAATAATTATTTTTACGATCAGCTTCCATGATAAGTTCTACATCGGGTCCATGGGCATGAACACAAAGGTTCAAGGTCGACTCCCACTTCTTCAATGCATCACCTTTCATTCACTACTCTTTAAAAAAATGATTTTAGTATGAAAACCTACCTGGTGAATTACCGGGGAAGTATAACCCGTGAAAACTTTTCGGGTTCACACAGATTAAGGAAGGCATAGGTTCAACCCGTAGGGGTATCTTAGGAACATATACCTCAAACTTCAGGAGTACTTAACACAAGCTCGACAGCAGAGCATGGTTGACAAAAGGAGAGGATACAATTTTACCAAAGGCATTATGTATCAGGGAAATAACTCACAAGAATTTTTGGATGTGAAGGACACTGTCAGATAACAACCCAACAATGGATCAGTTGGTTGGCAAAGGATCTGATGTGAGTATCGATACTCAAATAGAAGAAGAATGCAAAGGCATCGGGTTGTAGAAGCAACTGAATAATTCGGTGTTCAATTATAAAGGGTTTATGATTTCCAAAGAAAGGGATCAGAAGGAGACGCTTGGATCAAAAGATGGGTAAGTAGAATAGAACTAGATGGACAATTATTTGCAGCTTGAATGCCCGAGATCCAACTCATGTCCAAATTGACGTCTGAGCCAGTAGGACGAGTTCTATGAATTGACTGTTGATTGCGAGCATTCGCAACATAATGAATCAATAGGCTCGGGATGACAATGACAAAGGATGTTAATGAATATTGCCGGACGTATGGATTTAACCATACTGCAGGCAGACAAGACTTTTGGGAGCACTAGGCTACAGAGGATCTTCGGGAGATCAGATAGCAATACGAAGTATTTCGTGGAACACAAGAACAACTGGGATGAATGGATTCTCGGAAATGTGAGGAATTATTCATAAGTATGTTCAGGCGGAAAGGAACTGCAAGGCAGTAGGTCCAGAGAATTCTCGAAATGTCGAATAGTATTTCGATATGTCGGATGGAACAAAAGAGTAACTGAGATGAATATATATACGACGAGTGTAAGGATTTATTCATCAGGATTTATCGGTGGTCAGGAATTGCAAAGTAGTGGGCACAGGGTCTCGGTTAATGTCGAGGAGTATCTCCAGAATCTTCTGATGAAGTGGACGATCATCTGTAATGAAGGGGCTCTCTGGGAAGAAGTGGTTACGAGAACCTAGTGTTGGAGTTAGCAAATTCATTTAACCCGAAAAGAAGAGAGATCGGAGTCCCAGAGTAAAGATGAGGAATAAAAGATCCTAATACCACCTAGTTGGCGACGTGGGCCCGTAAGCCACACAGCCAAGTTAGTAAAACAGTTTTCGGACCACTAGACTCAACTTCGGCCAAGGAGTTGGAAAGGGGGTTTCCTAGAGGCAGTCGGCTTTGACACCAATCTGTGACACCCCTGGCTTAATTGTGCACTAATCATACACGCAAATGCACACGATCAAGCCTAAGGACTCACTTGAAGATATCACAACACAACTCTAAAACATAAATAAAGGCATACAAGCATTATATTACAAGCCAGGGCCTCGAGGGCTCGAATACATAGGCTTGATGCCAAACAAGCATCAGCGGAAGCGTTAGATATCTGAGTACAGACATAAGTTAACAGACGAGCCTTAAGAAAGGCGGGGCAAATAAAAGCAACGATCGAAAGGCGCAGGCCTCCTGCCTGGGACCCTCCGATCCTACTCCTGGTCGTCGGCCAGCTCGTAGCAGTAACCACCCTCGGGGTAGTAGTAGTAGTCGTCGGCGTGAGCAACTGTCTCAGGGACTCCGTCATCTGGTCGCATCAAATGGATATGGGGGAAAAAGAAAGCAAAGCAACCGTGAGTACTCATCCGAAGTACTCAGCAAGCAAGGATCTACACTACATATGCAACATTATCAAAGGGAGGCTATATATGTGGACTGGGCTGCAAAAATGCCAGAATAGAGAGGAAGGCCTAGTCCTATCGAAGACTAGCATCTTCAGCGGTCTTGCAGCAATAGAAGAGAGTAGATCAGCATAGTATAATGTAGTAGTGGTTGTGTCAAGTAACAGTCTCGCTCAGAGATCCTTCCTCGACTCCCTGCGAGAAAGCAATCCCGGAGCCACATATCCAGGTATCATCTCAAGTTCTAGTTGTATCGATCGGGATACAACTCCGAGTGTCCTTTACCGTAGGACCGGCTATCGATAGATGTTTTCTTCCCTGCAGGGGTGCACCAACTTACCCACCACGCTCGCTTAACTCTGGCCGGACACACTTTCCTGGGTCATGCCCGGCCTCGGCCAAATGACACACCGCAGCCCTACCTAGAGCTCAGCAGAGAGGTCCCCGCCGGTCTACCTCCTAAGCGCTCAGGGGTCTTGGGCCATCGCCCTGTGCACTCTGGGTCATTGCGAGCAGGGTGGATACCAGCACCGCCACGAATGGCCGGCACGATCCGATCGTGCCGCACTGCTGAACTGGACGTCTGACAGAGCTTTCGATTGATGCTATGATGCAGAGTGCTCATAACTATTCCCACATGATGGTTAGTGCTATCAGGCCGTAGGCCTGCTCGGATCAGATATCCAAATCGTTAGAGGACTAGGGGCTTGCGGTAACGAGCAGAGACTCACGATCGATGTGACCCCGTCGTCCCGTCTCGAGGACTTGCTGCAAGGGCTAAGAATGCCCGGCCGCGCCTCGTAAATATCTCACGGTAACTTCCCATCATTTGCGGGTACCCCTCAGGGTCGACCCGCCTTTCCAAGTATCAGTTGTAAAGTCACAGTATCCATAGTAACCGTGTGTCTAACACCAAGGGGAACCCTGAGGAATCACCCTCGATGGAATTCCACCTGATGTTATCATCAAGGTGAACGAAGGAGGAATCACCCTTGAGGTCCACACTTGACGTGTTGCACGACTTCGTCGTTATCGGGGGTGGTGTAGGAGGAATCACCCTCGCTGACCACGACCGATTAACTAACCTACAAGGTTATCATCAGAAGTGCTGGTGAGGTATCACCCTCGGCACTCGATAGTAACCCAGTAGTGTCGAGCAACTAAGGGGGATGGGAGGTGCGGTGCCGGGGCCTGGTCTTCGATCCCATTGATCGGGTCTTTTGAGAATCCAGCAGGGCAGTCGGGACAAGTGGGGGTCACTGATGGGGCTCTACCCAGTCTATTCTAAACAGTTTTTAGGATGAACAGGAAGGTATCAATAGCAGGTTACAATAAACAGGCTATGCAGCAGAAATAGGATAACAGTAACAGTAGCAAAATCTAATGCAAGCAGGAGAGAATAGAATGGGCGATATCGGGATGCTCAAGGGAGGGCTTGCCTGGTTGCTCTGGCAAGAAGGAGAGGTCGTCGGGAGGCTGCTCTTCTGGAGCGTAGTTGTACTCAACTGCGTCAGCGTCGGTCTCGGTGTCTATCGAGAGAGGAGGAGGAAGAAACAATAAATTCACGGCAAAATGCAAACAATATGCATTACGTGCCTAAACGATGTGCAGAGGTGTTCTACTGCCTAACTAGATGATTTAGTTAATTTAGGAATTTATTCAGATTTATTTAATTAAAGTTGAGCACTATTCATCTACCGAAATCAGTTTAAAAGTCCCATGTTCAGGTAGTTAGGGGCATCTGACAGGAATACGAAGGGCGTATTCAGATTCGTATCGTCGTTCTGAGCAACTTTCATGTATAAAGTATTTTCATCTGAGCTACGGTTTATTTTATAAGATTTTCTAAAGTTTTAATCATTTTCTGAATTTATTTAATCATTTAAATCAAACATTATCTAGAATAGTGTCTGGTGATGTCAGCATGATGTAATGGTGACATCAGCGGTCAACAGCCCGCTGACCAGAGTCAAACCTGGCTAGTGGGTCCCACTGGTCAGTGGCTCAGGGCTGATTAGGTATTAGTTTAATTTAGTTAGGGTTAATTAGTGAGGTGGGGCCCTACTGTCAGTTTCTATTCAGTCTAGCAAATTGAGTTTTAATTAGAAACGGCTTAATTAGTTAGTTATCAGAAGGGGGCCCACAAGTCGGTGTCAGTAACTAATCCAACAGTTTAACTAATCTGAACATTAACAGTAATTAGCCACGCGGGCCCACATGTCAGTGGCCGTGGTGAATAGTAATAGGCGTTGACCCGGTCAACAGAGTCAACCCAAGGCCAGGGGCCCACTTGTCGGTGTCTCAAAAAGGGGCCCGCGCTTTGCCAGCTCATCGCCGGCGCCGGAGAGGCTCCGGTGAACACCGGACGCGGCCGAGAGCTCCGGTGAGCTCGGGTTTCGCGCACAGCGGGTCAAATCGAGCGCCGTTTCTTGCTCTCGCTCGGGCATTACAAGCCGCGATGAATGGCGGCGGTGGCGTGGCTGGGAACGGCGCGTAGCGATGGTGACGAGCACAAAGGCGGACGGCCGGAGCCGGGCGCTGGTGGCGATCGGTTTACGGGGCTCGGCAAGGGCAGCGGACACGCGCTACGGGTTCGAACGGTGGCGCTGAATGCGAATGTGAGCACGGGCGCGGACTGCGGCCACAGGGGCCACGCCGGCGAGCTCGACCACGGTGGCGGGAGCGCGAGTGCGTCGGGGGCGAACTACGGTCTACAAGGTGGAGCAGCAGGGTGAGGGGCCGGACGGGGTGCTCACCGAGGGAGCACACGGGGGCTCGTCGGAGGTTTAGTAGCAGCAGGGGCGTGGATCGACGCAACGGAGCTCCGGTGGCCGCAGTTGGGGAAGACGGTGATGGCGGCGAACTTGGGGGCTGCCGGCTCCAGCTTGAGGACGGAGAAGACATGGAGGAGCACGGCGGAGCTTCCAGACATGCTCGCGAGGCTGGGAGGCGACAGTAGCTGCGCAAGTCAGCGAGGCGAGGCCATGGCGGCGCTCGGGCTCGCGGGAGAGGAAGGGGACAAGGTTGCGAGAAGGAGAGGTGAGGATTAGGGTTGTCCACAGTGGCAGGGGCAAGCTTATGTAGCCCTCCATGTAGGGTAACGCAGCAGAAAACAAAAATTTTCCGACCTACGCACCAGCCCAGGACCACTATGGAGACTGCATACAAGGTTTGATCATTTTCGTTACCGACTCGTAGCGCAGCGGAAGTAGAGTCGATGACGATCGGCGGTGCAGATCCCCGCAGCTAGGATTTACAACCTCCCAACCGCGAGGATGTATACCCTCATCCGCGCCCCGGACAGCCCTCCGGGAGGCGGTCGAATAGTCCCCCGGACGGTGTCGCGGACAGCCCTTCGGGAGGACCTTCGAAACTCGGACGGTCACTCGGACAGCCCTTCGGGAGGACTCACAGAACTCGGACCGTCACTTGGACAGCCCTTCGGGAGGCACTCACGAACAGCCCCTCGGGCACTAAGATCGTAACTACGACCTCTCTACAGAGTTGCACACATACGGTGTCATCTATCCGGCAGGGCTTCGCCGTCCAGAACTAGTTCCCACCGGAACCTAGACAGCCTTTCGGCTCTACGAAACTATTTCGCGGGGAGGGAGAGAGAAGCCAGATCATTGCAATGGCACTTGTATGTGAGAAGGGATGGAGTTGTGGGCAGCCCACTCTCCTCTATTTATAGGAAAGCCAAGGGGTAAAGTTGGCATTCACAAATACCAAAAGTACCCCCACTTTATGTCATTTACATAAAGAATAAAGCAAAAAGGAGTGCCATGTGGAGCTCCATGGAGCTCCACCCTCCATGGCTGGCCACCCCTTGGGGGGGCCCCCCTAAGGGGGCTTCCTTAGTGCCTAAGGCTTCTAGAAGCCTTTTGGGAAATTTCCCAAAAGGTGCTTTCCATAAAATTCCCAAAAAGCACTTTCACTATTCACGACGACATTTTTCAGCGTCTGTTCGAACTGAAAATATTTATGTGGGCTTAGAACATTTCTAGTACACACTAAAATAATTTTCAATGCGTTCTGGAACAATTCCAGTTTAGTGATTTCATCTGCGAAAAGCATCTGAAGCGGTTCCGGCAGCCTCGGAACATTTCCGGTTTTTCTTCCAGAAAATTCCCAGAAGTTTCCAGAATAATTCTGGCATCCTCCAAGAATTATCAGGCATGTGCCAAAACCATTTTGACTTAATGGTATCCCCTGAAACAACTTTTCAGTTTCACCGGAACTCATCTGGTGACCTCTCTCTGCGGAACTTTTCCGCTGTACGAAACTTTTCGGTGTCCGAAACTTTTTCGGTGATTTTCTCTCAGACTCCCTGTCTAGTATTCAGCAGATAGATGACCCTTAAGCGTGTGACCCTATAGGTTCGGTGAAGTATAGACATGACACGGAAACCCCTTCCGATCAATGATCAACATCGGAGCCGTGGACACCCATATTGACCCCTATACCCACACGAATGAATATTCGAGTGAACCTCCAGTTGCCGTGTGCTATTCCTGTTGCTTCGCGATATGTTACAAATACCCGAGGTGAGACATGTTGGCATTCCCGTGGATCAACAACTTGTCCACTATGCTAGTCACCTCGTTACCGGTATTGTTCTCTTTTCTCGTTACCGTGTTCCGGCATCCCCGTGATCAAATCACAAAGTGTCTGGCCAGACGATGATGGATACCGTAACACCGAGAGGGCCCAGAGATATCTCTCCATCGTCGGAGGAGCAAATCCCAATCTTGAGCTATCAAGTTACTTGACATACTTTCCCATGAACCCGTAAGCCGCCGTAATAGCCATCCATTTACGGATGATGTTTAACAAACCCCAAAGTTCATGAATCAAGCATGAAGAAACTCGATACTCTCATGGTCTGAGGAATCATGCAAACATTAACCATCTCTGTGTTATTAACCATTAACTCATGACGAATGTATCTCATAGCATAACATCAATTCGGGTCGATTCAACACAAATGTCCTTCCTGACATTGTGCCCTCAAAGTTGCTGGCATAGACATGCCCATGATTGGAAAAACATAATCATCATGCAACACTTGAGCTAGTCTTAGAGGCACGACTACGAATACATTTTACCGTTTATTATACCACACGTGCACATGGGTTTTCCCCAGAGCCTTTATGGATATACGGGCTCGGGAACCATAGCAGTTATAGCATGGAACATAAACCTAATTATGAACACGGAGATAAATAATAACATTTATTATTGCCTCTAGGGCATATCTCCTACAGATCGAAACAACGACCTCTCTACAGAGTTGCACACATACGGTGTCATCTATCCGGCAGGGCTTCGCCGTCCAGAACTAGTTCCTGCCGGAACCCAAACAGCCTTTCGGCTCTACGAAACTCTTTTCGTGGGAGGGAGAGAGAAGCCAGATAACATCTTGGCATGTGTATGAGAGCAAGGGATGGGGAAATGGCTGCCAAGATCACTCCTATATATAGGCTAGCCAAGGGGTAAAATTGTCACACAAAAACCCCAAAGTGCCCTTGGAATATCCCTTTCCAAAAGGGAATATGCCCTATGGGAGTGCCATGTGGAGCACCATGGTGCTCCACCTCCTTGGCCGGCCACCCTTGGGGGGGGACCCCCCCCCATGAGGTGCCATGCCCTCCTTCCCCTTCTAGAAGGCCCTTTTTGGAATTTCCAAAAAGGTGCTTTCCATAAAATTCCCAAAAAGCACTTTCACTATTCACGACGACATTTTTCAGCGTCCGTTCGAACTGAAAATATTTATGTGGGCTTAGAACATTTCCAGTACCCACTAAAATAATTTTCAATGCGTTCTGGAACAATTCCAGTTTAGTGATTTCATCTGCGAAAAGCATCTGAAGCGGTTCCGGCAGCCCCGGAACATTTCCGGTTTTTCTTCCAGAAAATTCCCAGAAGTTTCCAGAATGATTCTGGTATCCTCCAGGAATTATCAGGCATGTGCCGAAACCATTTTGACTTAATGGTATCCCCTGAAACAACTTTTCAGTTTCACCGGAACTCATCCGGTGACCTCTCTCTGCGGAACTTTTCCGCTGTCCGAAACTTTTCGGTGTCCGAAACTTTTTCGGTGATTTTCTCTCAGACTCCCTGTCTAGTATTCAGCAGATAGATGACCCTTAAGCGTGTGACCCTATAGGTTCGGTGAAGTATAGACATGACACGGAACCCCTTCCGATCAATGATCAACATCGGAGCCGTGGATACCCATATTGACCCCTATACCCACACGAATGAATATTCGAGTGAACCTCCAGTTGCCGTGTGCTATTCCTGTTGCTTCGCGATATGTTACAAATACCCGAGGTGAGACATGTTGGCATTCCCGTGGATCAACAACTTGTCCACTATGCTAGTTACCTCGTTACCGGTATTGTTCTCTTTTCTCGTTACCGTGTTCCGGCATCCCCGTGATCAAATCACAAAGTGTCTGGCCAGACGATGATGGATACCGTAACACTGAGAGGGCCCAGAGATATCTCTCCATCGTTGGAGGAGCAAATCCCAATCTTGAGCTATCAAGTTACTTGACATACTTTCCCATGAACCCGTAAGCCGCCGTAATAGCCATCCAGTTACGGATGACGTTTAACAAACCCCAAAGTTCATGAATCAAGCATGAAGAAACTCGATACTCTCATGGTCTGAGGAATTATGCAAACGTTAACCATCTCTGTGTTATTAACCATAAACTTATGACGAATGTATCTCATAGCATAACATCAATTCAGGTCGATTCAACACAAATGTTCTGCTAACATTGTGCCCTCAAAGTTGCTGGCATAGACATGCCCATGATTGGGAAAACATAATCATCATGCAACACTTGAGCCAGTCTTAGAGGCACGACTAGGAATACATTTTACCGTTTATTATTCCACACGTGCACATGGGTTTTCCCCAGAGCCTTTATGGATATACGGGCTCGGGAACCACAGCAGTTATAGCATGGAACATAAACATAATAATGAACAAGGAGATAATAAATAACATTTATTATTGCCTCTAGGGCATATCTCCTACACTCCAGGGCTCCTGTAGTGCGCCGGTGTCGAGCATCGGCAGGCGTCACCGGATCTGCGCCGCGCGCTGACCGACACGGAGGCGGGAGGTGGTTGACGAGGCCAGATGGGCTGGGTTGCTCTGCCTACTGGGCCGGTTAAGTGCCCAGTGCCTTGCGGCCTTTTCCATTTTCTTCTCCTATTTTCTGTTTTACAGAAGTGCAGAAAAACAAATGGGCTGCCAAATCACTTTTATAAAATGTAGAACTAGTCCACATAATTACTAAGTGATTTATGACACTGCCACAAAAAGTTTGGAGGCCAGAGGAATCCATTTGGGAATTTACAAAAATGAAATAGCAAATTTAAATGGCTGAAATTGCACTATTTAAATGCTACTGCTCATTTTAGCATAAGAGTGATGTTGTTTTTCTTAACAACAAATTATTTTGGAATTTATGCTACATAATGAACATTTTTCCAACCACTTTTGAGCAACTTCAAATTTCACTTTGAATTTGAATTGAGTTCAGTGGCAGAATTTGAAAAGAGAACTTTCACTACTGTGATCAAGCATTGCAAATGATGATGACTTGGCATGATTAAGAGGTGATCACTGTAGTGTGATGCTGGGGATGTTACACGTTTGGCCGAGGCCGGGCATGACCCAGGAAAGTGTGTCCGGCCGGAGTTAAGCGAGCGTGGTGGGTAAGTTGGTGCACCCCTGCAGGGAAGACGACATTTATCGATAGCCGGTCCTACGGTAAAGGACACTCGGAGTTGTATCCCGATCGGTACAACTAGAACTTGGGATGGTACCTGGATATGTGGCTCTGGGATCGCTTTCTTGCAGGGAGTCGAGAAAGGATCTCTGGGCGAGACTGTTACTTGATACTACTACTACTTCACATTATGCTAATCTGCACTCTTCTAATGTTGCAAGACCGATGAAGATGCTGAAGATGCTAGTCTTCGATAGGACTAGGCCTTCCTCTCTATTCTGGCATTTCTGCAGCCCAGTCCACATATACAGCCTTCCTTTGAAAATGTTGCATATGTAGTGTAGATCCTTGCTTGCTGAGTACTTCGGATGAGTACTCACGGTTGCTTTACTTTCTTTTTCCCCCATATCCATTCGATGCAACCAGATGACGGAGCCACTGAGACCGCTGCCCCGGTTGACGACTTCAGCTACCACTTCTACCCTGAGGGTGGCTACTATTATGAGCTGGCTGACGACCAGGAGTAGGTTCGGAGGGTCCTAGGCAGGAGGCCTACGCCTTTCGATCGTAGTGTTTTATTTTGCCCCGCCTTCTTAAAGGCTTATCTCTGTTTTTCTTTTATATCTGTACCTAGATATCTGATGCTTCCGCTGACACTTGTATGCCATCGAGCTATGTATTCGAGCCCTCGAGGCCCTGGCTTGTAATATAAAGCTTGTATGAATTTATTTATGTTTTAGAGTTGTGTTGTGATATCTTCAAGTGAGTCCTAGGCTTGATCGTGTGCAATTGCGTGTATGGTTAGTGCACGATTAAGCCGGGGGCGTCACAGATGTCACTTGGAAGAACCGCCTCGGCCTCGTAGACCATGAAGAAGGGCGTATAACCCATGGATCTGTTGGGGGTAGTATTGATACTCCAAAGCACTAAGGGTAACTCTTCAACCCAACAACCCGGCGTCCTTTGCAAAGGGACCATGAGCCGGGGTTTGATTCCTCTCAAGATTTCTTGATTGGCCCTTTCAGCTTGACCATTGGATTGGGGGTGAGCAACTGATGAGACATCAAGACGAATATGCTCTCGCTGACAGAACTCTTTCATAGCACCTTTAGACAGATTAGTACCATTATCAGTTATGATGCTGTGAGGGTAACCAAAACGGAAAATCACCTTCTTAATAAACTGAACCGCTGTTGCCGCATCACACTTGCTGACCGGCTCTGCCTCAACCCACTTGGTAAACTTATCAACCGCCACCAAGAGATGGGTCTTCTTGTCCTTGGATCTTTTGAAAGGTCCAACCATATCCAGCCCCCACACTGCAAACGGCCAAGTAATTGGAATCATCCTCAATTCTTGAGCCGGCACATGAGCTCGTCTAGAAAACTTCTGACAACCGTCACACTTGCTAACCGGATCCTCTGCATCAGCGTGAGCCGTCAACCAATAAAAACCGTGCCGGAAGGCTTTAGCAACCAGAGATTTAGAGCTGGCGTGATGACCACAATCACCTTCATGGATCTCCCTTAGAATCTCACGGCCCTCCTCGGGAGAAATACATCTCTGGAACACGCCTGTGACACTACATCGGTGCAACTCGCCATTGACAATGGTCATGGATTTAGACCGCCGAGTTATCTGCCTGGCCTCCGTTTCATCCTCCGGTAACTCACCCTGGGTCATATAAGCCAAGTACGGCACCGTCCAATCGGGTATAGCATGAAGAGCCGCCACCAACTGTGCCTCCGGGTCAGGAATTGCAAGATCCTCCTCTGTTGGTAACTTCACTGAAGGGCTATTCAGTATATCAAGAAAAACATTCGATGGTACCGTCTTACGTTGAGACCCCAGCCGGCTTAAAGCATCGGCCGCCTCATTTTTTCTTCGATCAACATGTTCCACTTGATAACCTTTGAAATGACCAGCAATACTGGCAACCGCCCGGTGATAAGCCGCCATGAGCGGGTCCTTAGAATCCCAAGTTCCGGAGACTTGCTGGGCCACCAAATCTGAATCGCCAAAACACCTGACCCGGCTTAAGTTCATCTCTTTGGCCATCCGAAGACCATGGAGCAGGGCCTCATACTCAGCTGCATTATTAGTACAAGGAAACATCAGCCTTAAAACATAGCAAAATTTGTCACCTCATGGGGAAGTCAAAACAACTCCAGCCCCCGAGCCTTCCAATTGCGTGGACCCATCAAAATGAATAGTCCAATATGTATTATCTGGCTTCTCCTCAGGCATATGCAACTCTGTCCAGTCGTTGATGAAATCCACGAGAGCATGAGACTTGATGGCCGTCCTTGGCATATATTTCAAACCATGAGGTCCAAGCTCAATGGCCCACTTGGCTATCTGGCCAGTGGCTTCTCTGTTTTGAATAATATCCCCTAAGGAAGCAGAACTGACCACAGTAATGGGATGACCCTGGAAATAATGCTTCAACTTGCGACTGACCATGAACACCCCATAGACTAGCTTCTGCCAATGTGGGTACCTTTGCTTGGACTCAATTAAAACTTCACTGACATAATAAGCCGGCTTCTGAACCGGGTATTCCTTTCCTGTTTCCTTCCTTTCTACAACAATGGCCACGCTGACGGCTCTACTGTTAGCAGCCACATATAAAAGCAAAGGCTCCTTCTTGTAACGCCCGGATAATTAAGCTACAGTAATCCTCTACTAATGATGCCATGTCATCGCCTTTACTGTTGCTAAATCCCACGTTGATTCAAACCGGTTTAAATTCAAATTTAAATTAAAGTCAAATAATTAAAGTTTTCAAATTTCAAAACTAAAAAGTACAAACTGTGGCAAATAATTCATAGGTAATTATGGTGTAGAAACCACATTTTTAGAAAGTGTTTAAATACTCCAAAATAACTAAAACAGTGGCTATAACAATTAAAATAATGCCTTTTATAAATATTAAAATGTTAAACTATTTTGTTTGGGGGTCCAACCTTTTGTGGCAGAGGGCTAGACCTTTAGTATTTTACAAAACTATAATAAGTCAAAAACTAAAATAAAACCGTAAAGACAAAAACACAAAAAAAATTAGAAAAGGGAAAACCTCCCTGCCCCTTGGGGCCTTAGCCCACCAGGGCAAACCCAGTGGCCCAACCCACCCAACCTACAGTGGCCCAGCCGACCTCCCCTCATCTCCCTCCCCTCGCTACAGGAGACGGGGGAGGGCGTGGCGGCTATCCCGACCACCATGGTCGCCGTGTCGGCCATCCCCCGGCTACCCTGGGGCTTAAGACCGCACCCCCTCTCTTCCCCGAACCCTAGATCGATCTCCCCCCCCTTTCCCCCACCTCGCATCGTTCTCTCTCCCCCACCATCCTGAGCGTCTCCGTCGCCGTTCGTCGCACTCCTCCACGGCGACCGTTGGCCTCGCACCCTTTCGCCGTGTCCAGGAGGATCGCCCTCGACCGCTTCGTCACCTGCATCGACCCATCGGAGCTCCCCGCCTCTACATCGTCGCGGCAACCTCTTCTTCTTCCTCGGGCACCGGAGAGCACCGCCATCGATTCGTCATCACCCGAGCTTCCCTGAGCATGCTGAGTCGACCGACAACTTCGCTGTGAGCCTTCTCTTCCTTTCCTCCTTTTCCCCCGTCGGATTTGGTTCCTTAGCTTGTCCGCTCATAACCGTAGCCACTGTCCGCCATGGCCGCGAGCTGGACCTAGCCGAGCTCGTCTAGGACCTATCCGCCTCACCCGTGGGCTCCTCTGGACGAGGTCGCACCTGTGCACGCCCCCGCAGTCCCGTATGTGCCCACGAGCATCCTCCCGTGCCTCCCCGTGTGCGTGCAGTGCGCCGGCCATCCTCCGGCGTGCTGCCGTGAGCAGCCGCTCCCTGTGTGCCCCGCGGTCCGGCCGCGTCGTCCCCTCCCACTCGCCGCTGCCTGGCGCAGCTCCTGCCAGCTGGCCTCGCCCGCCCGCTGCGCCGCTGTGCTGCCCGCGTGTGTGCGCGCGCCCGCGTACTTGGCTGCTCCCGCTCCGCTGCTGCTCTTCACTACTACTACTCCTCGCCGCCGCTCGCGCCCGCTTGCTCCACTGCTACCCCTGCGCGCCTGTCGCTACTGACCACGTCGGCCGCGTCCGCGTGCCCCAGGCCGCACTTGGCCGCCCGCGCCATTGCTCTGCTGCTGCTGAGATCCGCTGCTACTTGCTGCTGCTTTGTTTGCTGATGCCTGCTTGCTACTTAGCTGCTGCTTTGCTAGTTGCTGCTTGCTGCTCGCTACAGCTGCTGCTCCTAGTCACCGCCACCGCTGCTTGGACTGCCTTGCTGCTGCTCTAGTTGCTGCGTGATGTGTGTGTGTGTGTGTGTGTTGTGTATGTAGGTGTGTTGTGTGTGCAGCGTGTGTGAGTGTGTGGCCGATGTGCCCTTGTGTGTGGGGCTGCCCCGAATTAGTTTAGGTCTAATTGGGGTTAATTAGTTTAGGTGTGTATGACATGCGGCCCCCCTGGATTAATTAAACTGATCAATTTAACTCTAATAAAACTGACCCTATGACAAGTAGAACCCACCCTACACTGTTGACTTTTGACCAGTCAATTGTTGATTGCTGAATCAGCAGTTGACCAGGCCCACATGTCACCCTCTGGTACTCTTCTGTGTACACAGATCTGGGTGCACCTAGCATTTACTCATTATTTTCGAATTAATAATAAATTCCGAATATTGTTTAACTCTTTGAAAAATCATAGAAAATAATCCGTAACTCGGATGAAAAAGTTTTATACATGAAAGTTGCTCATAAAAATGTGACGAATCCGAATACGCTCTCCGTTCATATGTCACATGCCCCTAGCATAGCGAACATGTAACCGTCCCCCTCTGTTTCATCTGTCCGATAATCACCTGGAGCTGGGAGAACACTCCTGGATAGTTCCCGCTCCCACTAACTTGCGTAGTACTGCCTTAGGGCACTCCTCGAATAACATGCTACCATGCCATGCACCTGTGATTGCATTTGTTTGCTTTGTATTTATTGTTTCTTCCCCCTCTTCCTTCGGTAGACCCCGAGACCGACACAGCTCAGGAGACCGACGACACTACAGACGACCCCTCCTTTGCCGCAGAGCTTCCAGGCAAGCACCCCCCTTTTGAACATGCCGATATCGCCTATTCTTTCTCTCTTATGCTTGCATTAGAAATTGATGTTGTTACTGCTTTCCTATTTCTGATGCATAGCCTGTTTTTGTAACTGCTGTTGATACCTACCTGTTTATCCTAAACTGCTTACTATAGGCTGGATAGAGACCCACCAGAGACCCCCACTTTGTCCCAAGTTACCCCCGCTGGATTATCAGATGACTCGATCAACGTGATCGACAACCAGGCCCCGGCACCGCACATCACCCCCTTAGTTGTATGACACTGCAGCGTTACTATCGAGTGCCGAGGGTGATACCTCGTTTAGCACTTCTGATGTTAATTCTGTAGAGTAGCTATGCGGTCATGGTCATCGAGGGTGATTCCTCCTTCACCACTTCCGATAACGTCGCCGTCGTGCAACACCTCAAGTGTGAACCTCGAGGGTGGTTCCTCCTAAGTTCACCTGGACGACTACATTAGGTGGAATCCATCGAGGGTGATTCCTCAGGTTTCCCCCTGGTGTTTGGACACACCGTTACTTGGACTTTACAACTGTTACTTGGAAAGTCGGGTCGACCCTGAGGGGTACCCGAGTGAGTATAAAATGCGAGTGATGTGGAGACGGGTTGACCTGGAGGGTGCCCATGAGATAATTACGAGGCGTGGCCGGGCATTCTTAGCCCTTGCCGCAAGTCCTCGAGACGGGGCGACGGGGTCACATCGATCGTGAGTCTCTGCTCGTTACCACACTACCAAAACACTAACGATTTGGATATTTGATCTGAGTGGGCCTCTGGCCCGATAGCACTAACCATCACACAGGAAAGTTGTGGGCACTCTACATCGTGGTATCAGCCAAAAGCTCTGTCAGATGTCCAGTTCAGCATTGCGGTACAGCTGGGCCGGTGCCATCCTATAGTGGTGGTACCGAGATTCGCCCTGCACGCAATGACCCGGAGTGCACAGGGCGATGGCCCAAGACCCCTTAATGCTTAGGATGTAGACCTGTGGGGGCCTCTCTGCTGAGCTCTAGGTAGGGCTGCGGTGTGTCGTTTGGCCGAGGCCGGGCATGACCCAGAAAAGTGTGTCCGGCCGGAGTTAAGCAAGCGTGGTGGGTAAGTTGGTGCACCCCTGCAGGGAAGAACTAATCTATGCATAGCCGGATCCTCGGTAACAGACGCTCGGAGTTGTATCCCGATCAATACAACTAGAACTGGAAACTTGAGATGAGAAATGGATAGTATGGCTCTGGGATTGCTTTCTCGCAGGGAGTCGAGAAAGGATCTCTGGCCGAGGTTGATGACACTACTATTACTACTTTACATTATGCTATTCTATACTCTTCTAATGCTGCAAGACCGCTTAAGATGTTTCCGCAAGACCGCTGAAGATGCTAGTCTTCGATAGGACTAGGTCTTCTCTCTATTCTGGCATTTCTGCAGCCCAGTCCACATATACAGCCTCTCTTTGATAATGTTGCATATGTAGTGTAGATCCTTGCTTGCTGAGTACTTCAGATGAGTACTCACGGTTGCTTTGCTTCCTCTTTTTCCCCTTTTCCCTTTTGATGCAACCAGACGACGGAGCCCCGGAGTCAGCTGCCCCCGCCGACGACTACTACTACCACCCCGAGGGTGGTTACTACTACGAGCTTGCCGACAACTAGGAGTAGGATCGGAGGGTCCCAGGCTGGAGGCCTGCGCCTTTCGATCGTAGCTTTTGTTTTGCCCCGCCTTTCTAAAGGCTTATCTGTTTCTGTTTCATATCTGTACTCAGATATCTGATGCTTCCGCTGACGCTTGTATGCGAGCTTATGTATTCGAGCCCTCGAGGCCCCCGGCTTGTAATATAAAGCTTGTATGACTTTAGTTATGTTTTAGAGTTGTGTTGTGATATCTTCAAGTGAGTCCTTAGGCTTGATCATTTGCATTTCCGTGTATGATTAGTGCATGATTAAGCCGGGGGCGTCACACTTCTCAACCGGAGCTGCAAGAACCGGCGGCTCAGCTAACTGTTTTTAAGTGCTTCAAACGCCTCGTTAGCAGCATCACTCCAAACAAAGTGATCTGTTTTTTTTCATCATCTGGTACAAAGGAATAGCCTTCTCTCCCAGGCGGCTTATAAACCGGCTTAAAGCTGCAATACGACCCACCAGACGCTGAATGTCATTAATACATGCCGGCTTAGCCAATGAAGTGATGGCCTTGATTTTCTCCGGGTTAGCTTCAATGCCTCTCTCCGAAACCAAGAAACCCAAGAGCTTGCCTGCAGGCACACCAAAAACGCATTTGGCCGGGTTAAGCATCATCTTGTAGACCCGGAGGTTATCAAAGGTTTCCTTCAAATCATCTAGCAGAGACTCCTTCTTTCTGGATTTCACCACAATATCATCCACATAAGCATGAACATTGCGTCCTATCTGGTTATGAAGACAATTCTGAACACAGCGCTGATAAGTCGCCTGGGCACTCTTGAGCCCAAAGGGCATAGACACATAGCAGAAAGCTCCAAAAGGTGTGATGAAAGCCGTCTTCTCTTGGTCTTTAACTGCCATCTTGATCTGATGATAACCAGAGTACGCATCCAAAAAGCTCAAACGCTCACAACCCGTCGTAGCATCAATGATCTGATCAATACGGGGAAGAGCGAAAGGATCAGCCGGGCAAGCTTTCTTAAGGTCTGTGTAATCCACACACATGCGCCAAGTGCCATTTTTCTTAAGCACGAGCACCGGGTTAGCCAACCACTCAGGATGAAAAACTTCAACAATGAACCCGACTGCTAAGAGTCGGGCCACCTCTTCTCCAATAGCCTTGCGCCTTTCCTCATTAAAACGCCGAAGGAACTGTTTGACCGGCTTAAACTTAGGATCAATATTAAGAGTGTGCTCAGCGAGTTCTCTCGGTACACCCGGCATGTCTGAAGGCTTCCATGCAAAGATGTCTCGGTTCTCACGGATGAACTCGATGAGCGCGCTTTCCTATTTTGGATCCATATTGGCACTAATCACAAACTGTTGAGATGAGTCGCCAGGGACAAAGTCAACCTGCTTGGTATCATCTGCCGATTTAAACTTTAGTAAAGGATCCTGCTCTGTGGTTGGCTTCTTCAATGGAGTCATATCAGCCGGGTCAACATTGTCTTTATAAAACTTGAGTTCCTCTATGGCACAGGTAGACTCGGCGTAAGCTGCATCACCCTCTTCACATTCCCAGGCTATTTTCCTGTCACCATGTACCATGATGGTACCCTTGCGACCCGGCATTTTAAGCTGCAAATATACATAACACGGCCGCGCCATAAAATTGGCATAAGCCAGCCGCCCAAATAGAGCATGATAGGGACTTTTGATTTTAACCACTTCAAAGTTCAATGTCTCAGCCCTGTAGTCATGTTCATTGCCAAAAGCCACCTCTAAGGCTATCCTTCCTACTGGATAAGCCGATTTACCAGGCACCACTCCATGAAAGACCGTAGAGGACGGCTTAAGATCTTTGTCAGTCAAATTCATCCGGCGAAAAGTATCATAATAAAGGATATTGATACTGCTGCCTCCATCCATAAGCACCTTAGTGAACTTGTAGCCTCCAACTTGAGGGGCCACCACCAAAGCCAGCTGACCCGGATTGTCAACCCGGGGTGGGTGATCCTCACGGCTCCATAAAATTGGCTGCTCTGACCATCGTAAGTATCGAGGGACCGCCGGCTCAATCACGCTAACTGCTCGCTTGTGAACCTTCTGATCTCGTTTGCACAGGTTCGTGGTGAAAACATGATATTGGCCACTATTTAACTGCTTTGGATTGCTCTGATATCCTGACTGTTGTTGTTGATTACCTTGACTGAGCTGCTGGTTAAAACCACCCTGATTGCCCTGACCTTGAAATCCGGAGTTTGAGCCGCTACCTCCAAAGCCAGGCCCCTGTGAACCGGAACCTGACCCGCTGTGCGGGCCATTATTGTTATGGTGGTCTTGATGAAAACCGGAATCCTTATACTGCTTCATGATAAAACAATCTTTCCACAAGTGAGACGACGGTCTGTCAGGACGACTATGCTTCGGGCAAGGTTGATTCAACATTGCCTCTAGGTCAAACTTTGGCCCTCCGACCCGAGGCTCCGGCTTTCCCCTTCGACGCTGATTCTGCGTGTTGGTGTTTGCCACAAAGTCTGACCCGCCATCGGCTTGCTTGCGCTTACCGTTGTTGCCTTGATTCTGCCCCGCCGTGTTCGGCTGCTGCCCCTTGCCGTTTTTCTTCCCCTTACTGGATTTTTCCTCATCTGAATCAGGATCCTTAGTGTTGTCTGAGTCGGCGTATTTGATAAGAGCCGCCATGAGCTCTCCCATGTCATTGCAATGACGTTTAAGTCGCCCTAGCTTCTGTTTGAGGGGGATAAACCGGCAATTTTTCTCCAAAATTAAAACAGCGGAACCGGCATTGATGCTATCTGACGAGTGGATAATAGCTGAGACCCGACGCACCCAGTGGTTGGTCGACTTGTCTTCGCGCTGGACACAAGTGTCTAGGTCGATGATTGACAGAGGCTGCTTACACGTGTCTTTGAAATTCTGGATGAAACGTGCCTTCAACTCAGCCCACGAACTGATAGAATTAGCTGGTAGCCCCTTCAACCAGGTTCGAGCCGGCCCATCCAGCATCATAGTGAAATACTTGGCACATACAGCATCGTTCACATCTAACATCTCCATGGCCAGCTCATAACTCTCAATCCATCCCTCAGGTGGGAGATCGGCTGTGTAATTAGGCACTTTACGAGGGCCCTTAAAATCCTTGGGCAAGCGCTCATTGCGCAGAGCCGGCACCAAACAGGGCACACCAACTGACCTAGAGGTCATCCCAGCCTCTACAGATACAGAGGGGTTCAACTGAAGCTATCGATGAGCAGCTAATTGAGCCGCCAGCTCCGCCTCTTGGCGTGCTCTAGCCTGATCCGTCAGGAATTGGGCATTGTTATCATCCCGTGGCGGGTTAAGCCCATGGGGCGGGTTACGATGCCGCTCACTGCTGGAAACCGCCGGCGACCCCATGCACCGGTTGTAGCTTCGGCTCGGTCGCGGAGTTGAATGGATTCGCTCACGGCTGTAGGAATAAGCTGCTTGCTGGGTCACCGCCGTCTTAAGAAGTTCCACGGCGTTCCGGGCCTCTATCGCAGCTGGCGACTCACCTTCAATTGGGAGGGCCGCCAGCCGTGGGGCTGCAGTAATCATATTATCCAGTGGGTCGGAGTAATGCCTCGGGGGTGTCTGCACTTGCTGAGGAGGGGTCAAGTTCACACGAGGCGGATTTGCTATACGAGGCTGAGCCGCCGCCCCGGTTGCCGGTGCTTCATCAGCCCGGGTCTCACCGGGCGGGTTACTTGGCCCTACTCCGGGTGTGATAAAAAGATTCCTCCCCTCGAATTATTGTGGCAAACGGCTCTGGTGCCTCCTCCGCATCACAGTGTTTGACGCGTTCTGATCCAGACTTAAGCGAAAAGCCTCGGCCCTTACCCTCTGTGTCTTAGCTTCTAGGGCGGTCCGTTCTACAGCCATCCTGACGTTCTCAGCGTTGAGTTCCTGAGTAGATGGCCGTCTCACCACCGGACACGTAGCCTTCCTCGAGATCCGGTCCATGGACAAAGCCGACGAAAACATGCTTCTGGGCGGGTTGAATCTTGGCGGGCTGGACCCTGGCGGGTTGAACCTTGGTGGGTCTCGCGCGCCGAGCCGTCTCAATGGTGTCAGCGTAGACTTCTGGCTCAGGCTCAGACTCACCAATCTTGTTGATGAAAACGTGGATACCACCAAAGGGGACCCGGTACCCGTATTCGATTGAATCGGCCTCTGGACCCCATCCAGCGTCGTCGATGTAGATCTTGTCGCGGCGACTCTTGGTCATCCGGCCCACGGCGTATCCCTTGATCCCTGAGAAGTTGCCCTTCAAGAACTCGAAACCACCATGCGAGGGCCCCACGGTGGGCACCAACTGTCGTGGAGTTGTCACGGCAGATGTCCTAGCAAAAGGACTTAGGTGTGGAGCCATCGCAACTAGGTTAGCTTGACGGGGTTGAACGGGACAAAGGACACAAGGAATTTACCCAGGTTCGGCCCCTCTCGACGAGGTAAAAGCATACGTCCTGCTTTTAGTTGTATTGCTTGGGTTTCGGTTACAAGGGAGCAAATATGCTTGACCTAGTTCTCGACTTGTTGATTCTTAAGTTAACCCGCCGCCGGGTCACCCCTTTATATGCAGGTTGATGCCCGACGGCTTACAGAGTCCCGGCCGGCTCACACAAACGTGACCGGCTCGGCTTCTAACTAAACCTGCCGTACAGAGCGAGTTAACACATGGCGACTCACACCTTTGGGCCTTGAGTCGCCGCCGGGTCTCTGGGCCTCCAATAAGCTTGCTTTATGAACCGCCATCCTTATGCCTTGGACCTCTTGGGCCTTCTTCACAATAAGTCGCCAATGGTGTAACCCGGCCCCTCCTGGGCAGGTCACACCTCGGAGTTATATCCCCAACACACTGTGTGATGTCTGCACATTTTATATCAACATATGTATGGATACAATTTTAATTGCTATATGTTGATTATGCTTGAAAAATGATATGACTACTTTAAAAAAATGCACGCAACTTATGGATTGCATTTATCACGATGTATAACGTTGTTCACAAGAGGTCTACATCACCATGTAGTGATTATCTTCAAAGTGTTTTAATTAACACAAGGTCGTGCGAAGTAACATAAAAAAGTAAGGTCTACACTACTTAGAAGTGATTACCTACATGTGATTAATGCAAAAATGAAGGCACACAAATTATGGCATCAAAATAGCCATAAGAATAAGGTCTACGTCACTTGGTGGTGATTACAAACTACCTGTATGTGTTCTACAAAACAAAGATCTATGTCATGTTACGTTGATTATCTTTCTTTTTTTTTGTCGAAAGTCACATTTTGGGTCGTTTAGGCTTTTCCTAGACCTTTATATTTGAATCAAACATCTTATTTTACACATAATTAATTTACACGAGGGTAAATTAATACGCATGATATCTTCATGCAGGGTATGGTTGACATATCCTGAAGGAATTTGTTGAGTTTGCCATTGATGACAGAAACTATCTGACCTAGCCCATGGATGTCTAGATTAACTTGGCGACCAGATTTTTTATTTGATCTGCACTATAACCACGCCTGCTCAGGGAGCTCATGCTATCACATATATGGCAAAGTATGCTGCTTTGCACTTCATTTGACACTACCTTGATCCTGCTCTGAAAGAAGAATACGTGATGGAGGAAAGTCCTCTATCACTCTAGGACTTCTTAAAGGAGCGCTAGGATCAATAGTGGTCGGTGATGTTGTCTGAAGTGCAAAGAGACCGAGCACTTATCCGCTTTGGGGATTTAGGTCCGTTATAGCATACAGTTCTATTGTGCATCAAATCAACTATAAGTTGAGATTCCGCAACAGTGTAGTTCCGGATGCAGATCTCATGAAAAGACGATCCCCACTTTTCATCCCAATGAGGATACTTGTTGAACAACATCGTCATCGGAAATACAAGCATTTTGAGTTGGTATATGCACTTCTTCAGGCAGAAAAGCACAGTGAAATTCTTGACAAGAATAATCTATCTTGTCCAATGGGAACATTGCCATTGCCTGCGCATTTCAATTCTCGGAATACTCAAAAGTTTCATGGTTCTAAAAAGAACCATACGAAGTTTAAAGAAAAGTGGAGACATAATGAGAATCAGAATAGCAATGGAGTTCAAAAGGGCAAGAATCATTTTAAGGAAAATGATAAGGGTAGAACCTCTCAAGTTTGCCACAGGTGCGGTTGTACTACTCATCGTGCAAGGAAGTGTACAACTCCTAAGCATTTGGTGACAAATATTTCCCATGTGAAGAATATTTCTCATATATGTTTCGAGCACCAATGATATTGGTTTCTTCTATCGAAAAAAAACAAGAGAGAGCCATGGTATATTAATACGATGTTGGATACTTGTCTGATCCCCATAATGCCAGATCACAGACTGGTTGTGTCTTCTTACATGAAGGTACGACCTTTTCTTGAAAGTCAACAAAGCAAACCTTAGTGGCTACGTCCACCAATCACTCTAAGATAATTGCTTTATACGAACCATCTCGGGAATGTGTACGGCTTCACACAATGATGAACTTTGCCCAAGGTTCAAGTGGGATAGATTCACTGCAATCGCCTACTATATCTATGAAGATAATCCTACTTATTTTTTACAAATGCACACAAGTTATATTAAGAGCTATATCACAAAGCATATTGTTCCTAAGCTGTTTTATCCCCATGAACTGCAAAAGAATAGGGAATAAATAGTTTGCTAACGAAGTCGCTGATTTATTTACCCAAGTCTTTACCAAGTTCTCTTTTTCATAAATATGTAAATGAAATTGGTATGATGCGACTTTGTGACTTGCAAAATTCAGTGAAAGAAATCCTATAACCTGTTAAGATCATCAATATTGCACTCTTTTCCTTTGTGAGTTTTTTCTAACGATTTCTCATGTAAAGTTTTTAATGAGACAATATCAGTGCAAGCATGGACGACATGTCATTTTCTCCTTATTTTCTCATTGGATTTTTAGAAGTTTTTCATGGCATACCGTATATTCCTCCTTAATTTCTCCCATAAGGTTTTTGAAGATGATTCCAAGTATGATCGGTCGCAAGGACAATCAATGATTAGGAGGTGTTCAGGATTTGTTTAATCTTATAATCAAAGGATCATCCTTCCTTGTAAAGCGCCAAGTGGGGTTGACCGTATGGCAACAGTCCCCACGCCCCCACGAACGGATGCATCTCTTCATCACGTCTATTCCCCTTTATGATCATTGATGGAATACAGTTGGTTGGATTGATTCATTTAGTTTTCGCCACAACTCTTCAAAAGAACTATTTAAAGTTGTAAAATGATTTGGCACTGTTTACCAAATAAAGTGGTGAGAACACACACTCGATTCCATAAAAATACTAGTCTACTTAAGAAGACGCTGTCTTTATACACCCTTCCGAATAAGTACATCACTTGTGTCTTTTAGCAGCTACTAGTATTTTTCTTTTATAGTGAAGCTTCGGCTGGCACAGCTCTATAATTTGGCCCAAACCAGCCGAGTCAATAAAGGCACCGCGGCTGACCGATGACTTGCACTAGATGAAAGAGACTGTCTGCATCCGAATTATGGAAGGGCATAAATAAAAAAATGCGAAAACACACTAGATTTGATCAAAAATTTGAGAGAAATTGGAACTCTATGATTCGATTCTTTATTATTTTTATTTTATTTTACAAATGACTGAGCATAGTACAAAAAATTATCTCTAGCTAAATACTGCCACCCAAGATACTTACGGAAAGAGCAGTAAAGAACAAAGAAAAACATGCCCCGGCCGAAAACACACACATGTGCATCCAAAAATGTGTGCACCTCACGATGTTTTCCAAATGCTTTTCTTTAAAAACTAGAATTGCTTTCCTAGTTTATGTGACCGGAGAAGAGTTGATTGCTGCTTCCCTTCTCCGACGACTATTGACTTCCGTCTACCGAACTTTGAATATGCAGAGCGCCTTCCTCTTCCTCACTCCCGACGACGACGCGCCAGGCAAGTCGTTTTATAACCAGGCCAGGCAGCTAATCTTGCTGACTCTTCTATGGCTGTTATTCTCCATTCTCCATTCACTTAGCCATAGGAGCATATGTTTTGGGGGAAAGTTAATAGCCCCCTGTATACAATGAGTGTTTGAGTGTATCCGAGGTTGATCCATTTACACTTCGGCCTTTTTGAGGAGAGAAGGCCCTTCATTTGACACGAAGGAACGAAAACAATGAGGTGGTGAGATATAAGGCGAGGTTTGTCAAGGGTTTACATGCGAACCCTACATTGATTATATATTCTCTTATGATGAGTGGAATCACGTTGTAATACTTGATATCACCAGCAGTGCAAATGAATTTGTATATCCAATTGATGGATGTGGTGAGTGCATATTTATATGGGTCCTGTAACACCCCCAGATCTTCACTCTGTTGTTAAGCTAATTAAATTGCCAAGTCATCATATTTCACTAAGTCAAAATGCCACTTGTCCCAAGTCCAACTCAAATTCAAATTTAAAATGCAAGTCAAAATAAAAATCATCCAAACAGCAAAACTAAAATGTTCATATTATTGCAAATATTCCCAAAGCAATTATAAAAATATAATCAATTTTAATTGAGTTAGTTAGGTGACTCTAACATCAAGAAACAGTACCCCTTTAATCCATTTCATTTATTGAAAATTCATATGAAACCATTTTGGCTCCAAACCAATTTCTGACAGTGTTAAATAATACCTAGTATTTAATTGGACAGCAGTAATATTTTACAAAAGTATTTCTGTGACTAAATAATTTTCAGAACAGAAACAAAACAGAAAACAAAAAAAAATAAGAAAATAGAAAAGGCCTAGAGCTACTGTGCACTTAGGCCTGCTGCTACAGGTTTGGGCCCAGCCCACCTCTCCTTTCTCCCTCCTCCGTCGCCGTGTCGACGCCGCGCGTCGAGCATCCAGGGCCCCTCGCGGTGGATAAGGCCTACCCCGCGCGCCCTCCTCTCTCCCCTGAAACCCTAGCGCGAGCAGCCCCCCCCCCCTCCCCTCAACCGCGCTCTGCCTCTCTGTTCCTCTAGGCCGAGCGAGCTCGTCGCCGCACCACCGTCGCCGGCGTGTCCACCAGCCTCCCCGCGCTGTCAATCGATGTCCAGGAGGACCGCCGGGCTCGTCCTCATCTCCTACGCCCCCAGATCGACGACGGGGAGCAGCACAGCAACGTCGGCGACCCGATCCCCTTCTCCGGCCATCGCTACCGCATCGCCTCGATCCGCACCGCCGCTGCCTTTCTAAGCTTAACAACGACCATCTTGTGCCACGCGGTGAGCCACCAGCTGTTCCCCTCTGCTCTCCTGCTTTATTTCACGCTCTGGCACGCGTCACCGTAGATGCCGAGCTCCGCCGCCGCTGCTGCACTCCATGCACTTGCTGTAGAGACGCTCCGTCTTAGCTAAGCGCGTCAGCCTACTCGCCTGCCTCCGCTGATGCCCCACGTAGGCTTAGCTCGCTCGTTGTCGCGCTGTAACACGATCCCGCTGAGCGCCAACTCCGGCCGCCGTCTGTCGTCATCGCCGCGGTCAACCCCGGCCTTCCCGGCACCAGCTTGTGCCACCATCGGACGCGGCTCGTCGTCCACGTTCGAACGCGACCGCTCCCGCTTTGATCCGAGCTCGATAGAGCTTTTCCGACGAGCTCCGGCGCGTCGCCGCCATTCGGTTGCTCACCGGCGCGCGCGTCGGCGTTCAAACGCCGGTGGGGCCCGCGTGTCGGGTGGTTAGCGCTAATCCGAGACTAAACAGACACTGACATGTGGTCCCGAGCAATGTAGCGATTAGTATTAGGACTAATTGACTAAATACTAATAACCACTGACATCTGGGCCCCACCCCTACTAACTAGCTAATTAAATTAGTTAGATTAGGTTGAAACTAATAACATTGTTAATATAAGTGGTGCCACTAACACGCTGGTCCCACTGGACCCGCTGACCAGTCAACCCAGCTGACTGGGCAGGCCCAGTCACTGGCAGGTGGGTCTAGGGGGCCCCTTTGACCAGTCAAGCCTCCAGTTGATTGCTGACTGGGCAGTCAACTGGGGCCCACTGTCAGCCACACTAGCACTCTGCTGGGTGCACCAGTGGGTACCCATAGCATTTTCATTTTAAAAATAATTCGAAATATTAATAAAACAGAAAATCCAGAATATTGATTAAACTTTAAAAATTCAAAAGAAAATTAACCGTAACTCGGATGAAAATGTTTTATATATGAAAAACGATCAGAAAAACGAGACGAATCCGAATATCCCTCCTTATACCTGTCACATGCCTCTGGCATGATGAACATGGAACTTTCCCCTCCGGTTCATCTGACCCAAAATTGCCCGGAGCTGATAAAATATCTCCGGATGTTTTCCCGCTCCGTCTGCAACGTGTAGCCCTTCGTTTGGTCTCCCCTAGCACCGCATATCTGCCTTGTTACGTTTTGTGATACTTTGATTGTTCTGTTATTTATTGTTTCTTCCCCCTCTTCTCTGTCGATAGACCCCGAGGCCGATGATGACCCGATGATCGTCTACCTCGTCGAAGACACGTTGGTGTTTGCAAAGAACCAGGCAAGCACCCCCATTTTGAGCATACCGATATCGCCTATTCTTCTCTCTCTTATGCTTGCATTAGAAGTTGCTACTGTTACTGTTATCCTATTTCTGCTGCATAGCCTGTTTATTGTAACCTGCTGTTGATACCTACCTGCTTATCCTAAACTGCTTAGAATAGTCTGGGTAGAGACCCATCAGAGACCCCCACTTTGTCCCGACTGCCCCGCTGGATTATCAGAAGACCCGATCAACGGGATTGAAGACCAGGCCCCGGCACCGCACATCACTTCCCCCTTAGTTGCTCGACACTACTGGGTTACTATCGAGTGCCAAGGGTGGTACCTCATCAGCACTTCTGATGTTAACCTTGTAGCTTAGTTCATCGGTTATGGTCCTCGAGGGTGATTCCTCCTTCTCCACTCCCGATAACGACACTGTCGTGCAACTCCTCAAGAGTGGACCTCGAGGGTGATTCCTCCTTCGTTCACCTTGACGATAACATCAGGTGGAATTCCGTCGAGGGTGATTCCTCAGGGTTCCCTTTGGTGTAATATACACGGTTACTATGGTTACTATGACTTTACACTGAACCATGTTATTAAAGACGGGTCGGCCCTGAGGGGTACCCGCGCGAGCATATTTGTGAAGTGATGAGGAGACAGGTTGACCTGGAAGGTGCCCGCGAGATAACTACGAGGCGTGGCCGGGCATTCTTAGCCCTTGCCGCAAGACGTCGAGACGGGGTGACGGGGTCACATCGATCGTGAGTCTCTGCTCGTTACCGCGCGCTCCTAATCCACTAACGGTTTGGATATTTGATCCGAGGGGCCTCTGGCCCGATAGCACTAACCATCACGTGGGCATAGTATGGGCGTTCTGCGTCGTATACATCAGCCGAAGCTTAATAGACGTCATGCGACTGAGCGGCGCGCTCCGTGTTGGACTGGTAACGCAACTGCACTTGTATTAAGGGGTTGCTAGGTCTGCTCGCGGCCGCGTTCGCAACGTGCAGGAGTTCCCGGGGCGATGGCCCAAGACCCCTGGGGGCATAGGTTTAGTCCGGCGTGCTGACCTCTCTGTTAAGCCTAGGTCGGGTTGCGGCGTATCGTTTGGCCGAGGCCGGGCATGACCCAGTAAAGTGTGTCCGGCCGGAGTTAATCGAGCGTGATGGGTAAGTTGGTGCACCCCTGCAGGGAAGAAACAATCTATTGATAGCCTGTCCTACGATAACGGACACTCGGAGTTGTATCCTGATCGATACAACTAGAACTGATGACTTGAGATGAGAAATGGATAGTATGGCTCTGGGATTGCTTTCTCGCAGGGAGTCGAGGAAGGATCTCTGGGCGAGGTTGATAACACTACTACTACTTTATATTATGCTAAACTGCACTCTTCTAATGCTGCAAGACCGTTGAAGATGATAGTCTTCGATAGGACTAGGCTTTCCCCTCTATTCTGGCATTTCTGCAGCCCAGTCCACATATACAGCCCTCCTTTAATAATGTTGCATATGTAGTGTAGATCCTTGCTTGCTGAGTACTTCGGATGAGTACTCATGTTTGCTTTGCTTTCTTTTTCTTCCCATATCCGTTTGATGCAACCAGATGACGGAGCCCCTGAGACCGCTGCCCCTGTTGACGACTACGGCTACTACTACTACCCCCCTGGCGAGTACTACTACGAGGAGCCGACTGATGACTAGGAGTAGGATTCGGAGGGTCCTAGGCAGGAGGCCTACGCCTTTCGATCGTAGCTTTTATTTTGCCCCGCCTTTCTAAAAGCTTATCTGTTCCTCTGTAATATCTGTACTCAGATATCTGATGCTTCCGCTGACGCTTGTATGCCATCGAGCTATGTATTCGAGCCCTCGAGGCCCTGGCTTGTAATATAAAGCTTGTATGACTTTATTTATGTTTTAGAGTTGTGTTGTGATATCTTCAAGTGAGTCATTAGGCTTGATCGTGTGCATTTGCGTGTATGATTAGTGCACGATTAAGCCGGGGTCGTCACAGGTCCCTCGATATAGATATCTATGCGAAAGTTTTCAAGGGACTGAAGATTTCAGATCCAAAAGCTAATCACAATATGTATTGCGTTAAGCTACAAAAGTCACTCTACGACTTGAAACAGTCGGGTAGAATGGTATAACTGACTAAGTGAGTTCCTTCTACATACAGGTTACTAAAATGATGACGATTGCCCGTGTGTGTTCATCAAGAAATCCACCTATGGATTTATATAATCTATGTGTATGTTGATGACTTGAACATCAATGGAACTACACGAGAAATACATGAGGTAGGCAACCATCTAAAGCCAGATTTGAGATGAAAGATTTGGGTAAAATCAAATTTTGTCTTGATTTGCAACTTGAACATATTTCTTCAGGAATGCTTGTATATCAGCCTACTTATATCCAAAAGATACTGGAAAAGTTTAGTATGGATAAAGCATACTCCCTCCGTTTCATTTTAGTCTGCATATAAGTTTTGTGTGAAGTCATACTATCTCAACTTTGACCAAACTTATAGAAAAAAGTATGAACATTCACGATACCAAATTAATATCACTAGATTCATCATGGAATATAGTTTCGTATTATAGATATTTGGCTTTGTAGATGTTAATATTTATTACTATAAACTTGGTCAAAGTTTGCACAGTTTGACTTGACAGAAATCTTATGCGCGGAGTAAAAAGAAACGGAGGGAGTACCCATAAAAACACCTATGGTTGTCACCCATTTAGGCCTAAGGATGATGATAAGATATTGGGACGGATGCGCTAATGTATCTAGCAAAACTAAAGTAGACCTGCCATATCATTTGTAGTTAATTAGTTGGCTAGATACGGTGCATCAACAACAAAAAGGCATTAGATTGGTGTGAAGAATATTTCTCGCATATCTTTAGGGCGATCTTGGTTTGTTCTATCAGAAAAATCAAGAGAAAATCATGGTGAGGAATTACGGTGTTGGATACTTGTCAGATCCCCATAATACTAGATCGCAGATTGGTTTTGTCTTCTTACATGGAGGTATAACCTTCTCTTGAAAGCCATCAAAGAAAACCTTGGTGGCCACGTCCACCAATCATTCTGAGATAATCCCTTTATAGGAAGCATCTCAGGAATGCACATGTCTTCGCAGAATAATGAACTTTGTCCAAGGCTGGAGTAAGATTGGTTCGCTGCAATCACGCACTATCATATGTGAAGATAATGTTGCTTGTATTGTACAAATGCAGACAAGTTATATTAAGAGCAAACTTGTTTTATCCCGTTTAACTATAAAAGAATGGGAAATAAATATAGTTTGCAAACAAAGTCATGCGGTAATCTCGCCGATTTATTTACCAAGTCCTTACTAAAATCTTTGTTTCATAAATATGTAAATGGAATTGGTATGAGGCGACTTTGTGACTTGCAAAATTCAGGGAGGGGGAGGGGGGGGTCTCCTTGTAACTTGTTAAGATCATCAGTATTGCAATCTTTTACTCAGTGAGTTTTTCCTGACGGTTTCTCATGCAATGTTTTGTACAAGCATGGATGACGTATGTCATATTCTCCTTATTTTCTCACTTGGTTTTCAGGGGCTTTTCATAGCATATTGTATATTTCTCCTTAATTATTCCCACAGGGTTTTCGAGATGATTCCAAAGATGATCGGTCGCAAGGACAAGCAATGATTAGGAAGAGTGTTAGGATTTATGTAATCTTGTAAGTAAAGGATAATCCTTCCTTGTAAAGAGCCTCGTGCGGTTGGCTGTATGGCAACCGTCCCAACGCTTTCCACGTCCCCATGAACGGACGCATCTCTTCATGATGTTTGTTCCCCTTGTATGATCACCAATGGAATACAGTTGGTTAACACTTGCAAAATGATTTGACACTGCTTACCAATTAAAGTAGTGAAAATGCAAGAATCAAACACTGACAATATGTTAATTCCCTGATTTGCTTGTCCCTAACAGCTACTACTCTCCCACTATAATCCATTAATAATCTTCTTCAGTGAAAGTGCTACTACTTATAGTAGGTGCTGTCGTTTAGGACGTAGAGAACGTAGTATGGCTCGTTAATTAAGGTATGAAGAAAACGATGAAAGCTACTGCATGCGTCCGTACACCCTTCCGAATAGTACATCACTTGTGTCTTTTAGCAGCTACTAGTGGCTTTTGATAGTGATGAAGCTTGACCATTTTTGATAATTGGCCCAAACCAGCCTAGTTGAGCCTGACCGATGACTTGGACTGGATGGAGAAAATTATGAGAGCCTAGTAAAAATATCTCTAGCCCAATATGCCAAGTAGCTAACCACTTGGAAAAGGAGCAGTAAAGAACAAAGAAAATCACACACATGCATCCAAAAATGTGTGCCCCTCACGAATGTTTCCAAATGTTTATCTTTAGAAACTAGAGAAGAGTTGATTGCTGCTTCCCTTCTCCGACGACTTTGACACCAGTCTGTCGGGCTTTGAATATGCAGAGCACCTTCCTCCCTCCCTCCCGAAAACGACGCGCCCAGGCAAGTCGTTTTATAACCAGGCAGCTATCTTGCTCACTCTTCTATGGCTGCCATTCTCTATTCTGCGGCATCACAATAATTTAAGAGGAAGCACACCTGCTCTGAGAGTGCACTCGGCCACTCCCATCCTTCGTCCACGGAGCCCACAATGGATGAGCCAACCGTGCAGCCATCATGGGAGTACACCCTGCGGAAGTACCTCCTGCTGCTGGCCACCCTGGTGGTCAACGTGACGTACGCCGCGGGTTTCAACCCGCCGGGTGGCGTCTGGCAGGCCGCCTACGACGGCCAACCCGCCGGCGACCCGATCATCCGTGACACCCACTACCACCGCTACCTCGCCTTCTTTTACTGCAACGCCACCGCCTTCGCTGCCTCGCTCGTGGTCATCGTGCTCATCCTCATCCTTGCCGTTCGGCACGACAAGGAGAAGGAGAAGGGGAAGAAGGACGCCATTCATGTCATCAAGCCGCTGCGGGCTGTCATGGTGCTGGATCTGCTCAGCCTCGTAGGCGCCTACGCCGCCGGAACCTGCCGGGACAAGATTTCCACTGTCTACTCCGCGGTGCTGGTGGCCGCTGTCTTCTTCTACATCGTGGTTCTCAAATTGCTGGACTGGTGGTTTCCAGACACTCTCCACTCCGGCCCTGGCTCTGGTGGCACGATTACCGGCTCCGACTCCGGCGGCACGATGCCAACCACCAATATCGACTCCGGCGCCGGCGCAATTGTCGCCCACACACCCGACTATGACCCCGAGGTGAAGGCCAAAGAAAAACAGGCCCGGGAGAAGAAAGCCCAAGAACGGTTCTGCAAGGTCCTGATGCTTCTCGCGACTTTCGCGGTGAGCATCACATATGTCGCCGGACTGAGCACGCCTGGAGGCTTCTGGGACAGCACCGGGGGCAGCCACCGCCCAGGCGACGCGATTCTCAGGGACCACCACAGCCCGCAGCTGACGGTGTTTTTACTCTTCAACACAACGGCGTTCGTGGCGTCCCTGCTCATCGCCATGCTGCTCATCATCGACGGCAAGAAGCTCCGTGACAAGACGGCTCAGCTTCACGTGCTCTATGTGTGCATCATCGTCACGCTTGTCAGCCTCGTCAGTGCATATGCCGCTGGCAGCTCCAGGAAAACCGACACCACCATCTACGTGGTCAGCCTGGTCGGCGCCGTTCTGGCATACATCCTGCTCCATGGCTTCTACACTTATTATCTTTCTAGTCGTGATGAAAAGAAGAAGACAGGTAATAATGCCAGGTACTGATGCAAAACAACATATACGTTGCAGTTACGCTGTTTCTTTTATTTCTCTGCAACGGAACTGAACTATGTTTCTTCTTCTCTGCAAATACAATGTAATGCAGTGCTAGGGAGGCTCTGGACAAGGCTCGCTCTCTTGTTCTACTGCTTGCCACTCTTGCCGCCACCATCACCTACACAGCAGGGTTGGACCCACCGGGTGGCGTTTGGCAGGACAATGGCGACGGACACATGGCTAGCGACCCGATTCTCCTCACAACCGATGCTAAGAGGTACAAGGCCTTCTACTACTGCAACTCGGTTGCGTTTGTGGCGTCACTGGTGGCCATCGTCTTGGTCCAGATGGAGAAGCTGGTCAAGCACCATGTGCTGGAGGCAGCCATGATACTCGATCTGTTTGGTCTCATCGGTGCATATGCCGCTGGGAGCTGCCGGAACGTGAACACCTCCATTTACGCCATGGCTTTGGCAGGGGCCGTCTTGGTCTATGTGGTGATCCATGTTGTCTTCTTCACGCTGGATCACAAGGACAGGAACAACAGCGACCAAGAAGATCAGTTGCTGGAGAAGAAGCGCAAACGGTTGCTCCTCTTTGCGATCTTGACCGCGACCATCACCTACCAAGCTGGCCTCACTCCTCCTGGCGGCTTCCTGCTCCAGGACGACAAGCTCGGCCACCACGCCGGTGACCCGGTCCTCTTGTACAACTACCCACGTCGCTACCATGCCTTCTTCTACTGCAACTCGGTGAGCTTCATGTTGTCCATCGCCGTCATCATCCTCCTGGTGAACCCCAATCTGTACAGGCCAGCAATACGAAGCAATGCGCTATCTGTCTGCACAGCGGTGGGCTTGTTTTGTTTGATGGGGGCCTACTCCACCGGAAGCACGCAACACATTAAGACATCCATCTACATCTTCGCGTTGGTGGCTGTGGTCCTCTTCGTTGTAGCCATACTGCTGCTAGTATTTTTACTGAGAGGGGCGGACAAAAATGGCACCATAGGACAGGACGAAGAACAAGGGAGGAAGGTAAAAGAAAAGAAGGGGGGTGGGGATCGAGAAGAAAGGAAGAAGCACGTGAGGTGCAAGTACCTGATGCTGCTAGGCATTCTGGTGGCGAGCGTAGCCTACCAGGCCGGCCTAGAACCGCCCGGCGGAGCGTGGCAGAGCAGCGGCAACGGGTATGAGGCGGGTAACCCAGTGATGCACGACAACAGGAGGCCCAGGTACCTCGCATTCTTCTACAGCAACTCCATCTCCTTCATGGCTTCCATAATTGTCATCATCATATTGCTATGGCAATGGTTGCCAAACAAGGATGAAGGAGAATGGGAGAAACAGTCTCTGAGGGTGATGAACTGGATGATCCGACTGGATTTGGTAGCTCTCCTTGTGGCCTATGCAGCCGGCTCCAACAGGGGGTGGAAGACGTCTGTTTACGTCGCCATGCTCATTGTTGCTGTGCTGGGCTACTTTGCAATCCATATGATACTATCATGTACGGTTTGTCACCATAAGAAGCCCGAAGGGAGATATGCAGCGAGAAGGCCCAAGGCACATCTGAAGCGTAGCTATACTATGTGAGAGCTATTGCTCATCTGAGCTGAGACCTATTTATGTCTTCCTATCTCTAGATCTCAAATCAGTTTGCCCTGCTCTGCCTCCTTGCTCAAGGGCTTCATCAAAAAGCTTCCCTCTTTTCAGATTCCTATACTCTAGTTGATGTAATCAGATGAATAACCTGCATCCACTTGGAGCATGCTTACATTGTTTGTCGACTTACTGAGCAAGTGTGTGCATCTTAATCAAATGAACATGCATGGCAGGTGACGTTTTCCTGATCCTATGTGCACTCTCCGTCTCATAAGAACTTGAATGGCACGTCCAATAACATTTGTATTCCGGAAACTGAAGCATTTGTTACTAATAACATATGTCGTTGCGCTGGTTGGCCTCGTCGGCGCTTACGCCACAAGCAGCTGCAGGGAGACCGACACCACCGTCTACGTGGTCTCCCTCATTGGCACCGTTCTAGCATACATCCTGCTCCATGGCTTCTGCAGTTCAGCAACCAAATTCTTTTCTTGTTGTTCCAGTCCAGCCGAACAACCTGATCAAAATAAGCACACTGATGAGAATAATGTCAGGTACAGAGCACTGTTTCGTTCTTTCTTTGAAACTCAACTCTGTTTCTTCCTTCTCTGCAACTGAACTCTGTTTGTCTTCTTGTTCCAGTCCAGCACAACAAACTGATGAAAATCAGCACCCTGATGATAATGTCAGGTACAGAGCACTGTTTCTTTCTTTCTCTGAAACTGAACTCTGCTTCTTCCTTCTTTGCAACTGAACTCTGTTTGTCTTCTTGTTTCAGTCCAGCCCAACAACCTGATGAAAATGAGCACACTGATGAGAATAATATCAGGTACAGAGCACTGTTTCTTTCTTTCTCTGAAACTGAACCATGTTTCTTCTTTTTCTGAAACTGAACTCTGTTTCTTCTTTCTCTGAAACTGAACTCTGTTTCTTCATTCTCTGCAAGACTGCAACTGAACTCTGTTTTGAAATGCAGTGCTAAGGAGGCTCTGGACAAGGCTCGCTCTCTTGTTCTACTCCTCGCTACTCTTGCCGTCACTATCACCTACACAGCAGGGTTGGACCCGCCGGGTGGCCTTTGGCAGCGAAACGGAGATGGGCACATGGCCGGCGACCCCATCCTCCTCACAACCAACGCTAGGAGGTACAAGGCCTTCTTCTACTGCAACTCGGTTGCATTCGTGACCTCCTTGGTGGCCATCATCCTGGTCCAGGAGGAGAATCTGGTCAGGCACCATGTGCTGGAGGCAGCCATGATACTCGGCCTGTTTGGCCTCATTGGCGCGTATGCCGCCGGGAGCTGCCGGGACGTGAGCACCTCCATTTACGCCATGGCCTTGGCAGGTGCCGTCCTGGCCTATGTGGTGATCCATGTTGTCTTCCTCACACTGGACCACGAGGACAAGGAAAACAACGACCAAGAAGATCAGTCGCTGGAGAAGAGGCGCAAACGGTTGCTCCTCTTCGCGATCTTGGCCGCAACCATCACCTACCAAGCCGGCCTCACCCCTCCTGGCGGCTTCTTGCTCCAGGACGAACTTCGCGATCTTGGCCGCAACCATCACCTACCGCAATGGCTGCCAAAGGAGAAAGGAGAATGGGAGAAATGGTCGCTGAGGGTGATGAACTGGACGATCCTACTTGATTTGCTTGCTCTCCTAGTGGCCTATGCAGCTGGCTCCAGCAGGGGGTGGAAAACGCCTGTTTATGTCGGCACACTCATCATTGCTGTGCTGGGCTATTTTGCAATCCATATGATGCTGTCATGTATTGTTTGCGGCCGTGAGAAGACCCAAAACAACTCTGAAGTGTAGCTCTACTATGTGAGGGCAATTGCTCATCTTAGCTGTGATTTATCTATTTATTTCTGTCTCTAGATCTCTAATCAGCTTACCCTTCTCTAGCTAGCACTGCTTCCTTGCCCAAGGGCTTCACAGAAAGCTTCCCTCCTTTTAGATTCCTACTCTAGTTGATGTAATCGAATGAATAACCTGCATCCAGTTAGAGCATGCTTACATTGTTTGTCGACTTACTGAGGAAGTGTGTGCATCTTAAGCGAATGAATATGCATGGTAGGTGACGCTTTCCTGACCCTATGTGCACCTCTCTGTCTCATAAGAACTTGAATGGGACGTGCATGAATTGCAATAACATTTCTACTGTATTTCGGAAACTGAAGCATTTATTACTACTGATAAAACATACTCCCTCTGTCCTAAAATAAGTGTCTCAATCTTAGTACAACTTTGTACTAAAGTTAGTGCAAAATTAAGACACTTACTTTGGGACGGAGGGAGTATGTCACTGGGTACAGTCTGAAGTATTGTGCAATCCTATTAGTAATCACTGATGGAGAGGAAACATACCTTGAATCTAGAGGGTTATCGGACGCCGGCGGCGCAATCTCCCTAGTGGGGCATTTCACCGAACACCTGCAGGGCGCCCGATCCCCGCATGCAGATGGCAACTGAGATGAGCAGGCCGCCATTACCGTGCGTCGACAGATACGTACGCTAGCATCAGAGGCTGGAGCCATTTTGGTCGGAGAGGATTCCTCGAGCGTGGGTCGCCTCGATCGCAAGTAGTTGCTCGAGGCGTGATGCAGGTGCGGCTCGAATCCAGCTGGTTTAGCATCAGTCGCTCCTTGCGATCTTCTGACTATGGGCGGGCTGCCCAGGTGCAGGTCGGGGCGGGCGGTCGCCGGCAATCTCCTGAGAGAAGGAGCGGCACCTTGGCTCCGGGCTTGCCTCCCGCGCTGCTGCGTCTCGTGTGGACACTGGCATTCAGAAAGGGTGTATTTTGTAGGGCGTATGAAGGGTGTATCACAGCAAAAGTTTCCTTCTCGACCCATTTTTTAAGTATTTGATAGAGTGTATGAAGTGTGCATGAGTCCACACTAGTTTAACACAAATACACTAAAAGCACGCATGAGGAGAGCATACATAAAGAGGGGTGGTGTGATGAGCATGCATGAAAACGAAACAACTATGTAAAGATGAGAATACAACCAAACAGACTCAAGCAAACCGTGGAAACCGGCAACCTAGGCGGTAGTTCGTCTTCTTTTTTTTTTTTTGCGAGAGAACTTCTGATCTATTCATCTTCAATCATGGCAGTACAATGAATACCACAAAAAATAAAAATTACATCCAGATCCGTAGACCATCTAGCGACGACTACAAGCACTGAAGCGAGCCGAAGGCGCGCCGCCGTCATTGCCCCTCCCACGCCGAAGCCGGGCAAAACTTATTGTAGTAGACAGTCGGGAAGTCGTCGTTCTAAAACCCGATATGACCAGCGCAGCAGAACAGCAACTGCCACTGATGAAGAGTATCATAGATCGGAAGGATCCAACCTGAAAACACATGAATGTAGACAAACTACGATCAGTTCCGAGCAAATCCACCAAGGACAGATCCGCTGGAGACACACCTCTACACGCCCACCGATGATGCTAGACACACCATCGAGACAGGGGCTAGGCGGGGAGAAACTTATTCCATCTTCATGGAGCCGCCGTCGTCTCGTCTTCCTGAGCAGGACACAAAACAGAACAAACGTGAAGAAATAATCAACAACAGAGCCCTCCCGCCGACAAGAGCCAAGATCCATCGCGTTGCCATGACCCTAAGGCCATCGAAGACGAGGCGGACCAATGGCGCCGCTCGCGGAAGGCAGGGAACCCTTCATCTTCTTTCATCACTAATAAATTACTATCCAAACTGAGCACTCACGACACTAGCTAATCGCCGTTAGATTAATCCCTCCATAAACAAGGAACGTGAGATCCTATCATCACGTCCACATGTCGTACGTGAAACATCATGCGCGAAGCTATTCCGATAGCAAATTTTGTGACATGGCTGTGCATGCGGCCCAAGGGCAGGTAGCATGCTCTCCTATCATTTATTATTAAACATGTGTCAAGCAAAAGCAAGCATGGATGTAGACTAAACTTCTTACTTCCTTAGTATTTTGAGATTTATGTTAACCATCAATTTTATGGTAATATGTAAGCTATGTGTTATAAGCCTAAAAGTATTCGCGAAAACAAAACAAAAAATTAAAAGGTTTCCCACTAGAAACATCTCTAAAATACGTTTTATACGACTAATATTGTGTTGCTTAAATTGATAGTCAAAAAAATTTGTGCGAGAGAAATTTCTAATCTATTCATCAATAATAGCAGTACAGAGAACACTAGAGGTAATAAAAATTACAACCAAATCCATGGACCACATAGCGACGACTGCAAGCGCTAGAGCGAGCCGAAGGCGCGCCGCCGTCATCGCCCCTCCTCCATCGGAGCCGGGCAAACATGTTGTAATAGACAGTTGAGAAGTCGCCGTGCTAAGACCAAAAAAGACCAGCGCACCAGAGCAACAACCATCGCTGATAATTGATAGTCAAAGTTAACCTCAAAACACGTGTAGTTCTTAGAAGCGAACTGCAAGTATGTTTGGCAACCATTGTAAAGGGAAATATGTATTTTAAATGGAGTTGTGGAGAGAATAGATATTAGATGTGTCATTTAGTCCCAATATACCGTTTGGTCTCAAATGACTAATGGTTGTAGAATTTGAGAGATACTTATTCTCTATGTTAGGTAAAATTTATAACAAATTAGCCAAGGACTAACGACATAGGCTATGATGAAATGGTGTGACCTCATGAACACAGCACGCGAGAAAACCACACCCTAGCCCCCGCGTTGTCCCCCATGGGCGACATGGGCGGCCGCCAGATCCACCTTAGGCGGACCCTCCTCCTCCTACCTTCGCCGCCGCCGTCGGCCGGTGCTGCCAGGGGCAAAGCCCCTCGCGGTGGCTGGCGGCAGGGCTCCTTTTCCCCTCTCCTAGGTGCGGCTGGTGAGGGATGGCCGGCCTGGGCAGGAGGCGTCGGGCTGGTGCGGGGCCTGGCAGCGAGTGGGCGGTTGCTGCGCGGCGACGGTCAGGCGGGAGCTCATGGCACGGAGGCTGCGTCCTGTGGTGGTGTCCGAGGTCTTGATCTGGCCCTCTGGTGGCTACGGGCGGTTCTGGCAGGCTCCTGCCGCCGGGTGGCTTGCTGCCTATGGCTGCCTAGTTGGCAGCCCTAGGGATGGCCGGTTCATCGATCGGTGGAGTGGGAGGCGGTTGTGCAGGTTGTGGTGCTGCCCTGGCTCCGGGCAGGTGGTGTAGGGGCGGCTCCGGGCAGGAGGTGGCGGGCTCGTCAACCGTCCTCGTGGTGTGGTGTTGTGCATGGTTGGTGGTGGATGTCGGGCGGCGGTGTGCCAGTGATGGGGTCGACCTAATCCGCAGGTGTTGTCTTCGTGTTAATGCTCCCTTCTCGGTGGCTCGGCTGTGGCGACGGTCCAAGTGTAGTGCCCTTGTTTTTGCTGTGTCGTCGGTCTTTTCGGCGCCGATGGCTACGGGTGTGGCGGCGTGTGAGCTCTGCTTGGCCTAGGTTAGAGGACTTGGTTGTGGCTAGCACGACGGTGGCCGTTGGCAGCCGCTAGGTTGTGTTCCCCTCTGGTCCACTGGGACGGGCTGGGGACACAGGTGTGGAGGCCTCCTGCGTGTTGGGAAACGTAGTAGAAAACAAAAAATCGCTCTACGATCACCCAGGAACAATATGAAGATGCATATAAGGTCTGGATCAACGATCGTTACCGACTCCGGAGTGTAGCAGAAGTAGACGAGTCGGTGTAGATCGTACTTGAAGTCCCTCAAACCGTTGATGATGATCCCACAAACCGCCCTCGAACGCAAGACCGAAAGCACGACCTCTCTACTTGGTTGCAAGTGTATGGTCTTCACGATCTGGCAGTGCTTCGCCGTCCAGAGCTAATCGTTGCCGGAGAATTAGAGGGTTGAGATTAGAACCACACTGGACTTCTAATTATAAGGATTAGAGGAACTAGGTCTAGCTCTAATTAGATCAACTAGGATCAACTAGTTCTAGAACTAGATGAACTAGAGGAGGCTCCAAAACTTGTATCACAAAAGAGTCTAATACCTCAAGTATATATAGGTTAGAGGGGGGAGGGATACCGCCAAGGAGAGAAAGACCATCCTTGGGGCGCCGCCCAAGAGGGAGGAGTGGGACTCCTCCCCTAGTCCAATCCTCCCCCCCCCCCCCCCAAAAGGAAAGGGGGACGCCACTTCCTATTGGGCCATGGTAGCCCAATCACTAGTAGAAACACAGGGAACTAGTCCCGGTTCCAGAGGGCCTTTAGACCCGGTTCTGGAACCGGGACAAAAGGGTCGGGACTAAAGCCCAAAACCTTTGGTCCCGGTTCGCTTACGAACCGGGACAGAAGGGGCTCCACGTGGCCGCTGCAGGGCGCCCAGGCAGGAGGACCTTTAGTCCCGGTTGGTAACACCAACCGGGACCAAAAGGCTGCCATGCGTCAGCAGCTCGCAGGCGCTGGGGTTTTTGTTTTTTTTTGAAAGGGGGGGGGGTAGGGGTTTTGGAGGGTTAATTTAGGGGTTTCATATTGTGTTAGCTAGCTAATAGAGAGAAGTGACCTCTCTTTCTCCGTGCTTGGTCGACGCTAGCTACTTTACATATAGAGAGAACTCGACACGCTAGCTAGTAAGCAAATGAAGGAACCATTAATTACACAAGATCGTCATGAACATATACAGAGAGAAGTGACCTCTCTTTCTCCGAGAGATTGGTCGAACAACAAGTTTTCGTATATCTATCCGACGCTACTACATATATACAATATAACATCTCTTACAATCCCTCATCTAAAATCCATTTTAATTTCCAGATGGTATTCTCCCTTCTTATTTATGACGTGATCAAGAAAGAATCCCGCCAATTCCTCTTGAATTGCTCGTATGCGATCATGTGGTAGGAGTTCATCCCGCATCTGCCACATCTAATTTAAAGAAGAGGGTCAATACATATATATGAATGAAACTCAACACAAATGATGGTAATAAAACAAAATTGTGAATATTGTTTATGTAGTTCATATTGTTTGTCAGAGTAGCCCTGCTGAGAGGTCGAGTTGTAGATGAACTCGCAAACATAGTATCCACATAAATTATTCCTGCCTTCCTGCCACAAGCACTTTACGAGAATAGAGTTCAATCAAACTGATAATCAAGCATGATAAATGGTATTGATGAAACTAGAATCAATGGGAGATGCGCGGAACTAGCTAGTACTACTTACTTTCGGGTGTGTAAATCTCAGCTCCCTCGGCAGTCCCGGAACCATTCCGGTGAACTCTTTCCAAACCCTGCCAGACAAAGAAAATAATTGTTTGATATCCGGAAATAAACAAAGCTGCCGATATGATATGGTGCGATAATGATCGATTGAACTTACTTCTGGAGCATTGCAGTCATGTCCGCATAAAGCTGGGGATCTTTTCGTCTCGAGTCTAAGACAGTTACTACTCCCCGGTCAAGCTTAATATCTAGCAGAATAAAGTGGAAGCTGCGCACGCATGCATAACTCATCAATTACATTACTATAACCTCGAGTAAGCGAAACCGAATATGCACAAGATAGTAACACTCACTTGAAGTTGTAAGGAAAGAGTATTTTCCCTTTGTTTTGATTTCAAAGTAACGATTTTAGCAAGTTGTCCTCAGTTTCTTTGTCTCTGTTTTGAACCGACCATTCATTTATGGTATTTGGGTTAATGAACCCAATGTCATAGATTTGTGCTTTTTTGCATTCGATGATCTTCAGTCTGCATAATATAGTGAGGATAATTATATATACATGCAATGAAAGAGCAGAGCTATAGAGACTTAATTACAGAGGTAATACTTACAGACAGTAGCAAGTCATGAGTTGTTTGTCGAGGGTGTCTTGATTGAATAACTGGAATAACTCCACAAATTCAACAGGCATCACCTCAGTTCCAACGAGGTCGTGCTCCTCTTTAATTCTCAGCATCAAAGTATCCTTCCCAGACTTCCTGCAGGTATCCATGTACCATTCATGCAATCTTTGCATCATCATTGTTAGAGGAGGATGATCAGGTTTGACGAGAGGCTTCCCATACTCGTATCTGAAGATATCTACTACCTCTAACATTTCAAACTATACATCATCGGCCAGGTAATCAGCAGGATTGGTACCGGGCCCTAGCCCCGGATGATTAGCGACGATATCACTAGACACCTTGAGCGGGGGGCCCGATTGCTTCGCCTGTTCGCCGAGCTGGGGAATTGTTTTCCCACTTCTTCGTTTTGCTTCTCTTGCAGCACTACAAGTACTTTCCGACCGCTCCGCTTCCTTATATGTCCTTTCAATAATGCGCTCATAGTTGGATTGTGGCGGAGACGATGGTGGTCGCTTAAGGGCACGCAGAGTGCTGATGTCTGCTAGAACTACATCGGTTTTTGCCCAGAGAGGGAGGGATGATGCAGCACAGCGACGGTAGGTATTTCCCTCAGTGATGAGACCAAGGTTATCGAACCAGTAGGAGAACCACGCAACACCACGTAAACAGCTCCTGCACACAAAGAACAAATACTTGCAACCCGACGTGTTAAAGGGGTTGTCAATCCCTTTCGGGTAACGAGATAGATAAAATTGTAGTAGATTGAAAGATGCAAATAAAAGCAAATAAAATTCAGCGAGGTATTTTTGGGTTTTTAGATTAATAGATCTGAAAATAAAAGTTGCAAATAAATAAAAGAGTGAATAGCAAAATAGATCTTGAAGGCAAATATATTAAAGAAGAGACCCGGGGGCCGTAGTTTTCACTAGTGGCTTCTCTTGACAAAAATAGCAAACGGTGGAAACAAATTACCGTTGGGCAATTGATAGAACTTCAAATACTCATGACGATATCCAGGCAATGATCATTATATAGGCATCATGTCCAAGATTAGTAGACCGACTCCTGCCTGCATCTACTACTATTACTCCACACATCAACCACTATCCAGCATGCATCTAGTGTATTAAGTTCATGGAGAAACGGAGAAATGGAATAAGAATGATGACATGATGTAGACAAGATCTATTTATGTAGAAATAGACCCCATCTTGTTATCCTTAATGGCAACGATACATACGTGTCATTTCCCTTTCTGTCACTGGGATCAAGCACCGTAAGATCGAACCCATCACAAAGCACCTCTTCCCATTGCAAGATAAATAGATCAAGTTGGCCAAACAAAACCCAAATATCGGAGAAGAAATACGAGGCTATAAGCAATCATGCATATAAGAGATCAAAGAAGACTCAAATAACTTTCATGGATAAAAAGATAGATCTGATCATAAACTCAAAGTTCATCGGATCCCAACAAACACACCGCAAAAAAGAGTTACATCATATGGATCTCGAAGAGACCATTGTATTGAGAATCAAACAAGAGAGAGAAAGCCATCTAGCTACTAACTACGGACCCGAAGGTCTACAATGAACTACTCACGCATCATCGGAGAGGCACCAATGAGGATGATGAACCCCTCCGTGATGGTGTCTAGATTGGATCTGGTGGTTCTGGAACTTGCGGCGGCTGGAATTGATTTTCGTCGACTCCCCTAGGGTTTCTGGAACATTGGGGTATTTATAGAGTAAAGAGGCGGTGCGGGAGGCCCCCAAGGTGGGCACAACCCACCTGGGCGCACCTGGGCCTCCAGGCACGCCCTAGTGGGTTGTGCTCCCCTGGGAGCACCCCCAGGTGCTTCTTCGGCCCACTAGATGTCTTCTGGTCCAAAAAAATCCACAAAAAGTTTCGCTGCGTTTGGACTCCGTTTGGTATTGATTTCCTGCGATGAAAAAACATGCAGAAAACAGCAACTGGCACTGGGCACTATGTCAATAGGTTAGTACCAAAAAATGATATAAAATGATTGTAAAACATCCAAGAATGATAATATAACAGCATGGAACAATCAAAAATTATAGATACGTTGGAGACGTATCAGCATCCCCAAGCTTAATTCCTGCTCGTCCTCGAGTAGGTAAATGATAAAAACAGAATTTTTGATGTGGAATGCCGCCTAACATGTTCATCACATATTCTTTTCTTAATAGCATGGACATTTGGACTTTTATATGGTTCAAAGCAATAGTCTAGTTTTGACATGATAACTTAAATACTCAAGCATATCAACAAGCAACCATGTCTTTCAAAATATCAACGCTAAAGCAAGTTATCCCTAGCCCGTCATGCTCAATCATTGATCTATTCATGAAACACACTCGAATATTAGCTACACCCAATGCTCAAGTACGATCATAGTGCCCCTTAGTTGGTGCTTTGTAAGAGAAGATGGAGACTCAAATTAAAAATAAAAATTACATAAAGTAAAAGAAAGGCCCTTCGCGGAGGGAAGTAGGGATTTGTAGAGGTGCCAGAGCTCAAAGCTTAAATTGAGAGATAAAAACATTTTGAGAGGCATACTTTTCCCACCAACGAAAATGACTTAGAATTCCCAACACTTTCCATGCTAGATATATCATAGGCGGTTCCCAAACAGAAAATAAAGTTTATTCCTTTTTCCACCATTTCTTTCACTTTCCATGGCTAGCCGTATCCACGGGTGCCCTCCATACCAACACTTTCCAAGGAATTTATTATTTGACAACATAAAGTAAATTCATTTTTCATTTCGGGACTGGGCATCCCTAATACATTTGCCATATTCTTGTGCAATGACAAGTGGATAAACACCCATCGTGAGAATAACACATCTAGCATGGAAAATATCGGTCACCCCTCATCGCCTCGCGAACGGTACGAGCACACAAAAGAGAAATTTATTTTGAAAATTAGAGATGGCACATACAAATTTGCTTAGAACGGCACGAAAATACTGCATATAGGTAGGTATAGTGGACTCATGTGGTAAAACTGGTTTAAAGGATTTTGGATGCACAAGTAGTGATCATACTTGGTGCAAATAAAGGCTAGCAAAAAGATTGAGAAGCGCCCAACCAAGAAACGAATAATCTTGTAAGCAAGCATTAAGCATAAGTAACACCGAATAATGCACCATAAGTAAGATATAATTTCATTGCATAACTATTGACTTTCATACTTGCATAGGGAACCACAAACCTTAACACCAATATTCTTACTAAAGCATAATTACTCATCAACATGGCTCACATATTATATCATCATATCTCAAAACTATTACAAAGAACCAAGTTTATTTTGTCCAATGATCTTCTTGAAAGTTTTTATTATATCCTTCTTGGATATCTATTGTGATGACCCCGGCTTAATCGTGCACTAACCATACACGCAAATGCACACGATCAAGCCTAAGGACTCAATTGAAGATATCATAACACAACTCTAAAACATAAATAAAGTCATACAAGCTTTATATTACAAGCCAGGGCCTCGAGGGCTCGAATACATAGCTCGATGGCATACAAGCGTCAGCGGAAGCATCAGATATCTGAGTACAGATATAAAAGAGAAACAGAAATGCCTTTAGAAAGGCGGGGCAAAATAAAACACTACGATCGAAAGGCGTAGGCCTCCTGCCTGGGACCCTCCGATCCTACTCCTGGTCGTCGGCCAGCTCGTAGAAGTAACCACTCTCGAGGAGGTAGTAGCAGTCGTCGGAGGTGCAGCTGTCTTAGGGCTCTGTCATCTGGTCACGACAAGCTGATATGGGGAGAAAAAGAAAGCAAAGCAACCGTGAGTACTCCGAAGTACTCAGCAAGCAAGGATCTACACTACATATGCAACATTTTCAAAGGAAGGTTGTATATGTGGACTGGGCTGCAGAAATGCCAGAATAGAGAGGAAGGCCTAGTCCTATCGAAGACTAGCATCTTCAGCATCTTCATCGGTCTTGCAGCCTTAGAAGAGAGTAGATCAACACAATATATAGTAGTAGTAGTGTCAAGTAACAGTCTCGCCCAGAGATCCTTCCTCGACTCCTTACGAGAAAGCGATCCCAGAGCCGTCATATCCAGTTATCATCACAGGTATCCAGTTCTAGTTGTATCGATCTCCGAGTGTCCTTTACCGTATTACCGGCTATCGATAGATTATGTCTTCCCTGCAGGGGTGCACCAACTTACCCACCATGCTCGCTTAACTCCGGCCGGACACACTTTTCGGGGTCATGCCCGGCCTCGGCCAAACGATACACCGCAACCCTACCTACAGCTCAGCAGAGAGGTCCCCGTCGGTCTACCTCCTAAGCGCAAGGGGGTCTTGGGCCATCGCCCCTCGCCCTCCGGGTCGTTGCGTGCAGGGCGAACCAGGCTCCACCACTACCGGATGGTGCCGGCCCAGCCTGGCCGCCAGGCTGAACTGGACGTCTGACAGAGCTTTCGGCTGATGCTACGATGCAGAGTGCCCATAACTGTTCCCACGTGATGGTTAGTGCTATCAGGCCAGAGGCCTGCTCGGATCAAATATCCAAATCATTAGTGGATTAGGGGCTTGCCGTAACGAGCAGAGACTCACGATCGATGTGACCCCGTCGCCCCGTCTCGAGGACTTGTGGCAAGGGCTAAGAATGCCCGGCCACGCCTCGTATTCATCTCATGGGTAACCTCCAGGTTAACCCGACATCCCATCATTCGCGGGTACCCCTCAGGGTCGACCCGCCTTTCCAAGTATCAGTGGTAAAGTCATAGTAATCATAGTACCGTGTGTCTAACATCAAGGGGAACCCTGAGGAATCACCCTCGATGGAATTCCACCTGATGTTATCGTCAAGGCGAACGAAGGAGGAATCACCCTCGAGGTCCACACTTGAAGTGTTGCACGACTTCGTCGTTATCGGGGGTGGTGTAGGAGGAATCACCCTCGCTGACCACGACCGTTTAACTAACCTACAAGGTTATCATCAGAAGTGCTGACGAGGTATCACCCTCGGCACTCGATAGTAACCCAGTAGTGTCGAGCAACTAAGGGGGAAGTGAGGTGCGGTGTCGGGGCCTGGTCTTCGATTCCGTTGATCGGGTCTTCTGAGAATCCAGCGGGGCAGTCGGGACAAGTGGGGTCACTGATGGGTTTCTACCCAGTCTATTCTAAACAGTTTAGGATGAACAGGAAGGTATCAACAGCAGGTTACAATAAACAGGCTATGCAGCAGAAATAGGATAACAGTAACAGTAGCAAAATCTAATGCAAGCACGAGAAAATAGAATGGGCGATATCGGGATGATCAAAGGGGGGGCTTGCCTGGTTGTTCGGCGGCAAAGGCAAGGTCGTCCGTAGTGTAGCCAGTCACCGGAGCTGCATCGGTACCGGGCTCTATCGAGAAGAGGGGGAGGAAACAGTATAAATACAAGGCAGACAAAGCAACACAGAGCAGGCTACGCTAAAGTGCGGTGCAAGGTTGCCTAAAGCATGTCTAAGTCATATTAGTTATTTTTAGGATTAAAGTTGGAATTATTAACCGGTGATTATGCACTATTCATCTACCGGAAACAGGCTAAAAGTTACGGTTCACCTCCGTAGAGGGTTCCGACACGGAAACATACGGCACGGTCAGCTTCGATTCGTCGTTCTGAGCAACTTTCATGTACGAAGTTTTTCGATCCGAGTTACGGTTTATTTTTTTATGAAATTACCAAGTTTTAAAGATTTTCAGAAATTTTCTGGAATTAGTAATAATTTGAGTTGACCAAGTCAACTTGACTGGTCAAATGGGGAGGGTGTGGCCCACATGTCATAGGCAGCAAAGAAACTATTCTTGTTATTTAGATTAGTTAGCCTGGGGCCCCCTTGCCATTTGCTAATGGGCTAAATTAGTACTATACTAAACTAATACTACCTAGCCTAATTAAACAAGGGCCGGCCATTACTGGACACAACCCAGCCGGCCACACACACGGCCATGTACAGGGCCTTGGCACCCATGGCCAAGAGCGGTAGCAGCAAATGGCAGCAGCAGCTAGTAGCAAGCAGGGTACTGCGCTGCTAGCAGCAGAGCAATGCAGTAGCGGCAAGCAGCAGGAGCAAGTAGCAGCAGTAGCAAAGCAGCGGTGGCGGAAGCATCAGCAGCAAGCAAAAGCAGCTACAGTAGGCGAGCAGTAGTGCATCAGCAGCAGTAGCAGTAGGCCGCAGCACAAGCAAGCAGCGCATCAGCAGAACGCAGCAGCAGGGCCAGCAGCAGGCACACAGGCGTGGGCGCGCACGCATGCGCAGGGCGCAGGCAGGGGGCACGCGGGACGCGGCCATGGCGCAGGACGCGGTGAGCACAACGCTAGCAGGCAGCAGGGCGCGTACAGTACGGGTGCGGCCATGGACGAGCACAAGGCGGCGGCTACGTCTACGGATCGAAAGGGGAAAGTAGGGGAATCGGAGGAGGGGCTCACCACGGAGCTCGTGGACGTGGTCAGGAGGTTGGGGGCGGCCCGGAGCAGCAGCAACCGGCGACGGACGTCGGCGACCGTGGGCGAAGATGAGGACCATGGCGAAGCTGCGGGGCGTTCCGGCTCGATTCAAGGCTTGGGGAAGACGAAGCCGAGGGTGGCGGTCCTCCTGGACAGATCCTCAGTCGCCGGGGAGTTCGGTGGCCACGGGATCGACGGTGGCCATGGCGACTACGCTACGGTTGTGTTCGGGATCGAAGGAAAATGGCACCAGGAGGAAGAGTGGGGGCTAGGGTTGGCCGAGGGAGTGCGGGGCATCAAGTAGGCGTCAAGGGGAGGTGTCGGATGGCCGCCACACACGGCAAGGCCGGTGGATGGTCGCCACGATCCCCCTGCCTCCCCTCTGTACAGTACAGAGGTAGGGGAGAGGCCGGTGGTGGGCTTGGGCCGCACTGTAGTTGCATAGGGCCTAGTAGCACAGTAGGTCTTTGCCCCTTTTCTGTTATTCATTTATGTTTTCATTTACATTTCTGATTCGGGTTAAGTTGAGCCAACATAAGTATTTTGTGAAATAAGAAACTTGTCATATAAATACTATGCAATATTTATGAAAGCCAAAAAAAGTTGGGAGGCAAGATGATTTCATTTGAATTTTACTTAATTACAAATGGATTAAATAGGTTGTTTTAGGCACTGTTTTAAATAGATTAGTGGCAATTTAATATTGCAATTAATATTGGTTTCTACAAGAAAATTACTTAGTGAATATTTTCAAGATTATGAACACTTTAGTTTTGCAGTTTGAAGAAATATTATTTTTGACTTTATTTTAAACTTTGAATTTGAACTCGGTTTGGATCAAAGTGAGGTTTAGCAAATTAATTGCGATGACATAGCTCCATTAGTGTGTGATTATTGTAGCTTAACTACCGGGGTGTTACAAATCTCCTCCACTACATGAAATCTCGTCCCGAGATTTAGGAGGGGGAGTAAGGGGGAAAGACTCGGGAAGGACGGAGCTCAACACATGATAGGTACCTTGGGGCTATCTCAGTGAACGTGGCATAGAGGCATCTTTCGAGTTGAAATTCAAGAAAGTCATCGAGAGCAAGGTAAGAAGGTGCAATAAGAAGCTTCAAGCGGGTAGGCAATTGATCGTTGCCTGAAACAGAGGGTGAAAGGGGTTCAGAGCAATGGGAATAAGTATTGCGTTTGATACCAGAGTAGATCATCTCTAGGAAGGTGGCTCGTGAATTACATGTGAAGCCAGTGTGAGGAATAACTTTGGCAACAAGGGTCTACAGGAGAGTCAGGTTTCGATCTTGTGGAACTGTGGGTTATGGGCCCACCATGTGGGTTAAAGGTAGGAAGGGCGCTGACATCTTGCACAGATGATAGCAAGGCATGTCAGAGGACAACCTGTCAATTATGTTGGCAACGACGTCGGTACCAAGGGCGGGGAACGAAGAGAACCACTTTCCTGCTCGTTAAAACGAGGCGGACCAATAGGCAAAGTTCTCGTCCATCGGGGGTTACCGGAATGTCATCAACAATAGTAACAGGGTCTCACTGACAAGGTTGTACATCGGGGTGTTACATAAGCAGGGAATTATTTCTGTTTATATCATATAGATCATGAGAAGGTCAAACAAACCAATGGAAAGGAAAATGTGTTTACACACCAGAATTGGGAGTATATCCTGCTCAAGGAAAAGCGGAGCAGGATATACATGATAGGACAACAAGTTGAAAAGTATGTAGATAAAGGGGCGAGGGAAGAATCATGATATTACCCATACAACAGTGTTTGTATAATAGATCAAGAAACATTTAGCGTTGCGCTTCCAATGTTCTTTTTGATATTCGGGATGCCACAATCATGCCTCGAGGTAGCGATGATATGGTGTTTCAAGAAAAGGTTGGCTCTGAAGGCCACAAGAATACACAGGGAATAACTCCAGTAATAGCAAAGAAAACAAGGTATGAGCAAAACATTACCAGGTCTGTGTTGGCAGGAATACAAGGAGGTTGTCGATGATATCACAAATCATCGAGGGGCAGGGATGGTATTTCTAGCCATGAGTTCAATTGACATCTCTGATGAAGCCAAAGTGTTGATGGTGATCACGACAAATTTTGTCGAGAGACTCTATGAAAATGCCATCGAGCAGCGACGTCGTCAAGCAAAAGGAAGGATGAAGTGAAAGGCTATGAGAACCACAGATTCGACACAAGTTCGAAGTCAAGCTTGTTGTTGGAGGTGAAATGATAAGATGAGGAAGATCAACGTAAGCTTAGCTCATCGTCGGAAGTTGCTCCGGGCATAAGGACCAGGTAGCACAGTTAAAAGTTTGCATAATAAAAATATAGCCGATCAGGCTAGGAATGATGTGATGGGGTATTAAACTTCCCAGTAACAAGTACTAGGGGTAATACCGAAAGGTAAATCGGAGTAGAGGTTGGACGGGGAAATGATTTGCAGAGGATAAGTATTTTAACTTATCCGGGAAATGGAATCAAGGAGGAAATATGGTCGGAACCACGATTGCAAAGGACCAATTCACAGATACAAGATGAACTTATACCAAGGGGGAATTATTTTTACGAGCAGCTTCCATGATAAGTTCTACATCGGTCCATGGGCATGAACACAAAGGTTCAAGGTCGACTCCCACTTCTTCAATGCATAACCTTTCATTCACTCCTCGTTTTTGAAGAAATTGTAGTGCTGAAAATTTATCTGGTGAAGCACCAGAAGAGTATGACTCGCATATCTTTCGAGTTCACACGGAGTAGGAAAAGCATAGGTTCAACCCATCGGGACAACTTAGGAACCTATACCGCAAACTTCAGGAGTAAATAACACAAGCTTGAAAGTAAGTAGAGGATACAATTTGCCATAGGTTTTACGTATCAGGGGAAAAACTCTCGAGGTTTTCTGTATGCGATGGATGCTGTCGGATATAATCCAACAAGGATTTTGGCGGTCCACAAAGGATCTGATGTGAGTATCGGTACTCAACCAGAAGAAGAAAAATGCAAGGGCATCGGATTGTAGAAACAACTGAATAATTTGGCGTTCAAGTTGAAGGGAACTAGGTCGTCAATCAATTACAACATGATTGGCCGAGATCCAACTCATGTCCAAAATGACGTCTGAGCAGAAAGGTCAAATTTCAGGGTTTGACTGATGATTGTGAGCATTCGCAACATAATGAATCAATAGGCTCAGGATGACAATGAAAAAGGATGTTAATGAATATTGCCGGACATATGGATTTAACCATAATGCAGGCAAACAAAACTTTCGGGAGCACTAGGCTGCAGAGGATCTTCGGGAGATCGAGATTTTGTGAGACATCTGAGCAACTGGGGATGAAGGTACAAACGGCAAGGATGTTATTCACGGGGATTATCGGTGGTCAGGAACTGCAAAGTAGTGGGCACAGAGTCTCGGGAAACATCGAGAAGTATCTTCAGAGTCTTCTGATGTAGCAGACGATCATCTGTGGTGAAGGGGCTCTCCGGGAGGAAGCGGTTACGAGAACCTAGTGTTAAAGTTAGCAAAATCTTTAACCCGAATAGAAGAGAGATCAGAGTCCCAGAGTAAAGACGAGGAATAAAAGATCCTAATACCACCCAATTGGTGACGTGGGCCCGTAAGCCGCACAGCCATGTTAGTAAAATAGTTTTGGACCACTAGACTCAACTTCGGCCAAGGAGTTGGAAAGGGGGTTTCCTATAGGCAGTCGGCTCTGATACCAACCTGTGACGACCCCGGCTTAATGTGCACTAACCATACACGCAAATGCACACGATCAAGCCTAAGAACTCACTTGAAGATATCACAACACAACTCTAAAACATAAATAAAGTCATACAAGCTTTATATTACAAGCCAGGGCCTCGAGGGCTCGAATACATAGCTTGATGGCATACAAGCGTCAACCGAAGCATCAGATATCTGAGTACAGATATAAAAGAGAAACAGAAATGCCTTTAGAAAAGGCGGGGTAAAATAAAACACTACGATCGAAAGGCGTAGGCCTCCTGCCTGGGACCCTCCGATCCTACTCCTGGTCGTCGGCCAGCTCGTAGAAGTAACCACTCTCGAGGAGGTAGTAGCAGTCGTCGGAGGTGCAGCTGTCTCAGGGCTCTGTCATCTGGTCACGACAAGCTGATATGGGGAGAAAAAGAAAGCAAAGCAACCGTGAGTACTCCGAAGTACTCAGCAAGCAAGGATCTACACAACATATGCAACATTTTCAAAGGAAGGCTGTATATGTGGACTTGGCTGCAGAAATGCCAGAATAGAGAGGAAGGCCTAGTCCTATCGAAGACTAGATCTTCAGCATCTTCATTGGTCTTGCAGCCTTAGAAGAGAGTAGATCAACACAATATACAGTAGTAGTAGTGTCAAGTAACAGTCTCGCCCAGAGATCCTTCCTCGACTCCCTGCGAGAAAGCGATCCCAGAGCCATCATATCCAGTTATCATCACAGGTATCCAGTTCTAGTTGTATCGATCAGGATACAACTCCGAGTGTCCTTTACCATAGGACCGGCTATCGATAGATTAGTTCTTCCCTGCAGGGGTGCACCAACTTACCCACCATGCTCGCTTAACTCCGGCCGGACACACTTTTCGGGGTCATGCCCGGCCTCGGCCAAATGATACACCGTAACCCTACCTACAGCTCAGCAGAGAGGTCCCCGTCGGTCAACCTCCTAAGCGCAAGGGGGTCTTGGGCCATCGCCCCTCGCCCTCCGGGTCGTTGCGTGCAGGGCGAACCAGGCTCCACCACTACCGGATGGTGCCGGCCCAGCCCGGCCGCCAGGCTGAACTGGATGTCTGACAGAGCTTTCGGCTGATTCTACGATGCAGATTGCCCATAACTGTTCCCACGTGATGGTTAGTGCTATCAGGCCAGAGGCCTGCTCGGATCAAATATCCAAATCGTTAGTGGATTAGGGGCTTACGGTAACGAGCAGAGACTCACGATCGATGTGACCCCGTCACCCCGTCTCAAGGACTTGTGGCAAGGGCTAAGAATGCCCGGCCACGCCTCATATTCGTCTCACGGGTAACCTCCAGGTTAACCCGACATCCCATCATTCGCGGGTACCCCTCAGGGTCGACCCGCCTTTCCAAGTATCAGTGGTAAAATCATAGTAATCATAGTACTGTGTGTCTAACATCAAGGGGAACCCTGAGGAATCACCCTCGATGGAATTCCACCTGATGTTATCATCAAGGTGAACGAAGGAGGAATCACCCTCGAGGTCCACACTTGAAGTGTTGCACGACTTCGTCGTTTTTGGGGCTGGTGTAGGAGGAATCACCCTCGCTGACCACAACCGATTAACTAACCTACAAGGTTATCATCAGAAGTACTAACAAGGTATCACCCTCGGCACTCGATAGTAACTCAGTAGTGTCGAGCAACTAAGGGGGAAGTGAGGTGCGGTGTCGGGGCCTGGTCTTCGATTCCGTTGATCGGGTCTTCTGAGAATCCAGCGGGGCAGTCGGGACAAGTGGGGTCACTGATGGGTTTCTACCCAGTCTATTCTAAACAGTTTAGGATGAACAGGAAGGTATCAACAGCAGGTTACAATAAACAGGCTATGCAGCAGAAATAGGATAACAGTAACAGTAGCAAAATCTAATGCAAGCACGAGAAAATAGAATGGGCGATATCGGGATGATCAAAGGGGGGGGGGGGGCTTGCCTGGTTGCTCGGCGGCAAAGGCAAGGTCGTCCGTAGTGTAGCCAGTCACCGGAGCTACGTCGTTACCGGGCTATATCGAGAAGAGGGGGAGGAAACAGTATAAATACAAGGCAGACAAAGCAACACAGAGCAGGCTACGCTAACGTGCGGTGCAGGGTTGCCTAAAGCATGTCTAAGTCATATTAGTTATTTTTAGGATTAAAGTTGGAATTATTAACCGGTGGTTATGCACTATTCATCTACCGGAAACAGGCTAAAAGTTACGGGTTCACCTCCGTAGAGGGTCCCGACACGGAAACAGACGGCACGATCTGCTTCGTCTCGTCGTTCTGAGCAACTTTCATGTACAAAGTTTTTCGATCCGAGCTACGGTTTATTTTTTTTATGAAATTACCAAGTTTTAAAGATTTTCAGAAATTTTCTGGAATTAGTAATAATTCAAGTTGACCAAGTCAACTTGACTGGTCAAATGGGGAGGGTGTGGCCCACATGTCATAGGCAGCAAAGAAACTATTCTTGTTATTTAGATTAGTTAGCCTGGGGTCCCCTTGCCATTTGCTAATGGGCTAAATTAGTATTATACTAAACTAATACTACCTAGCCTAACTAAACAAGGGCCGGCCATTACTGGACACAACCCAGCTGGCCACACACACAACCATGTACAGGGCCTTGGCGCCCATGGCCAAGAGCGGTAGCAGCAAATGGCAGCAGCAGCTAGTAGCAAGCAGAGTACTGCGCTGCTAGCAGCAGAGCAATGCAGTAGCAGCAAGCAGCAGCAGTAGCAAAGCAGCGGCGGCGGAAGCATGAGCAGCAAGAAAAAGCAGCTGCAGTAGGCGAGCAGTAGTGCATCAGCAGCAGTAGCAGTAGGCCGCAGCACAAGCAAGCAGCGCATCAGCAGAACGCAGCAGCAGGGCCAGCAGTAGGCACACGGGCGTGGGCGCGCACGCATGCGCAGGGCGCAGGCAGGGGGCACGCGGGACGCGGCCATGGCGCGGGACGCGGTGAGCACAACGCTAGCAGGCAGTAGGGCGCGTACAGTACGGGTGCGGCCATGGACGAGCACAAGGCAGCGGCTGCGTCTACGAATCGAAAGGGGAAAGTAGGGGAATCGGAGGAGGGGCTCACCACGGAGCTCGTGGATGTGGTCAGGAGGTCGGGGGCGGCCCGGAGCAGAGGCAACCGGTGACGAACGTCGGCGACCGTGGGCGAAGATGAGGACCATGGCGAGGCTGCGGGGTGTTCCGGCTCGATTCAAGGCTTGGGGAAGACGAAGCCGAGGGTGGCGGTCCTCCTGGACGGATCCTCAGTCGCCGGGGAGCTCGGTGGCCATGGCGACTACGCTACGGTTGTGTTCGGGATCGAAGGAAAATTGCACGAGGAGGAAGAGTGGGGGCTAGGGTTGGCCGAGGGAGTGCGGAGCATCAAGTAGGCGTCAGGGGGAGGTGTCGGATGGCCGCCACACACGGCAAGGCCGGCGGATGGCCGCTACGATCCCCTTGCCTCCCCTCTGTACAGTACAGAGGTAGGGGAGAGGCCGGTGGTGGGCTTGGGCCGCACTGTAGTTGCATAGGGCCTAGTAGCACAGCAGGTCTTTGCCCCTTTTCCTTTATTCATTTATGTTTTCATTTACATTTCTGATTCGGGTTAAGTTGAGCCAACATAAGTATTTTGTGAAATAAGAAACTTGTCATATAAATACTATGCAATATTTATGAAAGCCAAAAAAAGTTGGGAGGCAAGATGATTTCATTTGAATTTTACTTAATTACAAATGGATTAAATAGGTTGTTTTGGGCACTATTTTAAATAGATTAGTGGCAATTTAATATTGCAATTAATATTGGTTTCTACAAGAAATTACTTAGTGAATATTTTCAAGATTATGAACACTTTAGTTTTGAAGTTTGAAGAAATATTATTTTTGACTTTATTTTAAATTTTGAATTTGAACTCGGTTTGTATCAAAGTGAGGTTTAGCAAATTAATTGCGATGACATAGCTCCATTAGTGTGTGATTATTGTAGCTTAACTACCGGGGTGTTACATCTATCACTTTGGGGCTAGTTTCATATGTTGCTTTTAATAAGCTCAAACAAATATAAGTGAAGAACATGAGCATAATATTTCTTTCTCTCAAATTAATCTAAGTGAAGCAAGAGAGAATTTCTTCAAAATTTTACTAACTCCCAAATAAATCTTAGTGAAGCATGAGAGCATTTCTTCAAAAATAACAAAGCACACCGTGCTCAAAAAGATATAAGTGAAGCACTAGAGCAATTCCAAGGCTCTAAAAATTTAAGTGAAGCATAGGAGCAAGCATAGCATAGTTTTTGGCTCTCTCAAAAAGGTGTGTCCAGCAAGGATTCAAGACTTAAAATAAAAAGCAAAACAAGAAAAGACTCAAATCATACAAGACGCTCCAAGGAAAACTCATAATATGTGACGAATAAAAATATAGCTCCAAGTAAAATACCGATGGTCGTTAGAAGAAAGAGGGGATGCCACTCGGGGGCATTCCCAAGCTTAGTTACTTGATACTTCTTGAATATTATCTTGGGGTGCCTCGGGCATCCCCAATCTTAGCCTTTTGCTAATCCTTATTCCTTCATCCATCGTAATATCACCCAAAACTTGAAAACTTCAATCACACAAAACTCAACAAAATCTTCGTGAGATCCGTTAGTATAAGAAAACAAATCACTACTTTAAGTACTGTTGCAAACCCATTCATATTTTATTTTTGCATTATATCTACTGTATTCCAACTTTTCTATGGCAAAAACTCTTCAAAGAAAACCATAGAATCATCAAAACAAGCACACAACGCAAAGAAAACAGAATCTATCAAAAACAGAACAGTTTGTAGCAATCTGGATATTTTGAATACTTATTTAACTCCAAAAATTCTGAAAAATTAGGAAAACGTAATATTTTTTTTATTAATATTCTGCAAAAAGAATCAACTCAAAAGCACTCTTCTGTAAAAAATAAAAAATACTTTCGTGAGCGCAAAAGTTTCTGTTTTTCAGCAAGATCAATTCAACTATCACTCAAATCACCCCAAAGGCTTTGCTTGGCACAAACACTAATTTAAACCACAAAAACACATCTAACAAGAGGCATAATTTGGTAATTTATTTAAAACAGCAATAAAACCAAAAAGAAAAAAGATACAAGTTGGGTTGCCTCCCAACGAGCGCTATCGTTTTTCGCCCCTAGCTTGGCATACCGCAAAAGATCTACATGTTGTCAACTTTGTTTCGAGATCCATAAGATGCCCTCATGATTGATTCATATGGTGGCCTAATTCTTGTCCTAGGGAAGTGCTCCATACCCTTCCTTAGTGGAAATTGAAATTTAATATTGCCTTCTTTCATATCAATCACGGCACCAATAGTACGTAAAAACGGTCTACCAAGAATAATTGGGCAAGACGGATTGCAATCAATATCAAGAACAATAAAATCTATGGGCACATAATTCCTATTTGCAAGAATAAGAACATCATTAATTCTTCCCATAGGCTTTTTAATAGTAGAATCCGCCAAGTGCAAATTTAAAGAGCATTCTTCAATATCGGTAAGACCAAGCACATCACACAAAGATTTAGGAATTGTAGGAACACTAGCACCCAAGTCACATAAAGCAAAAAACTCATAATTTTTAATCTTGAGTTTGATAGTAGGTTCCCATTCATCATGTAGTTTTCTAGGAATTGAAACTTCTAATTCCAACTTTTCTTCAAAAGCTTTCATCATAGCATCAACAATATGTTTAGTAAAAGCTTTATTTTGTTCATAGGCATGGGGTGAATTTATCATGGATTGCAACAAAGAAATACAATCAACCAAAGAGCAACTATCATAATTAAAGTCTTTGTAATCCAAAATAGTGGGCACATCACTAGTTAAAGTCTTGACCTCTTCAAACCCACTTTTATCAAAAATTTCAACAAGATTTTCACCCTCCAAATTATCGGGATGCCTTCTAGCTAAAGTTGACTCTTCTCCAGTCCCTTTATCATCAATCTTAATTTTAATAAACAAGGAATCAATAGAAGAAACACCAATCATTTTAAGATCTTCATCACTTTTATGAAAGCAATCACTAGAAAACACTTTTTCTAAAAATTCTCGCCTAGCTCTAAGCATAGCGGTTCTTTTCTTACCTTCATCCATAGAAACATAAAGAGCTTTAATAAATTCCTCAACCTTAGGCACACAAATTTTCATCTTGAGATTTTCCACATCATGAGAAATTCTATCAATACTTCTAGACAGATCATCAATCTTATTCAGCTTTTCTTCGATTGTAGCATTGAAAACTTTTTGATTATTGATAAATTCTTTAATATTATTCTCAAGGTCAGAGATATTCCTATTATTATTATAAGAAGGATTACCATAGGAATTACCATAATTATTAGCGGAATTACTAGGAAAACGCCTAGGATTAAAATTACCTCTATAAGCATTGTTATTAAAATTGTTTCGCGAAATAAAGTTCACATCTATGGCATCACTATTTTGCGCAATCAAAGTAGACAAAGGCATATCATTAAAATCAATAGGAGCATTTTTATTAGCAACCAACTTCATAAGAGCATCAACTTTTTCACTCAAAGAATTTATTTCTTCTACCGAATTAACTTTTTTACTAGTAGGAGCTCTTTCGATATGCCATTGTGAATAATTTGCCATAATGATATCTAGCAATTTAGTAGCTTCACCCAAAGTAATTTCCATAAAAGTACCCCCCGCGGCGGAATCTAAAAGATTATGAGAAACGAAATTCAATCCCGCATAAAAAATTTGTATGATCATCCAAAGATTTAACGCATGAGTTGGGCAATTCCTTAGCATCATTTTCATCCTTTCCGAAGATTGTGCAACATGATCATGCTCAAGTTGCTTGAAATTCATGATTTGGGTTCTAAGGGAAATGATTTTCGTGGGCGAAAAAAACTTAGTGATAAAAGCGTCCTTGCACTTATTCCAAGAATCGATACTATTGCGAGGCAAAGAGGAAAACCAAATTTTTGCGTGATCTCGCAAAGAAAACGGAAATAATTTCAACTTCACAACATCATTGTCCACATCTTTTTTCTTTTGCATATCGCATAATTCCACGAATGTGTTAAGATGGGACGCGGCATCTTCATTAGGAGTACCAGAAAACTGATCTTTCATAACAAGGTTCAACAAAGTAGTATTAATATCACAAGTCTCCGCGCTAGAGGCGGGAGGAGCAATCGGAGTGCTAATAAAATCATTGCTGTTGGTATTTGAGAAATCACACAACTTGGTGTTCTCTTGAGTCATGGTGACTTCGCAACAAGATTGCACTCAAAAACAGATCTGACGAGAAAACGGCGAACGAAAAAGAGGGCAAATAAAATGGCAAATTTTTGTGAAGTGGGGGAGAGGAAAACGAGAGGAAAATGGCAAATAATGTAAATTGCAAGGAGATGAGATTTGTGCTTAGGAACCTGGTTGATGTTGATGATGTCTCCCCGGCAACGGCGATAGAAACACTTCTTGATGTCTGCTAGAACTACGTCGGTTTTTCGCCAGAGAGGGAGGGATGATGCAGCACAGCGACGGTAGGTACTTCCCTCGGTGATGAGACCAAGGTTATCGAACCCGTAGGAGAACCACGCAACACGACGTAAAAAGCTCCTGCACACAAAGAACAAATACTTGCAACCCGACGTGTTAAAGGGGTTGTCAATCCCTTTCGGGTAACGAGATAGATAAAATTATAGTATATTGAAAGATGCAAAAAAAAGCAAATAAAATTCAGCGATGTATTTTTGGGTTTTTGGATTAATAGATCTAAAAATAAAAGTTGCAAATAAATAAAAGAGCGAATAGCAAAATAGATCTTGAAGGCAAATATATTAAAGAAGAGACCCGGGGGTCGTAGTTTTCACTAGTGGCTTCTCTCGAGAAAAATAGCAAACGGTGGAAACAAATTACTGTTGGGCAATTGATAGAACTTCAAATACTCATGACGATATCCAGGCAATGATCATTATATAGGCATCACGTCCAAGATTAGTAGACCGACTCCTGCCTGCATCTACTACTATTACTCCACACATCGACCGCTATCCAGCATGCATCTAGTGTATTAAGTTCATGGAGAAACCGAGAAATGCAATAAGAACGATGACATGATGTAGACAAGATCTATTTATGTAGAAATAGACCCCATCTTGTTATCCTTAATGGCAACGATACATACGTGTCGTTTCCCTTTCTGTCACTGGGATCAAGCACCGTAAGATCGAACCCATCACAAAGCACCTCTTCCCATTGCAAGATAAATAGATCAAGTTGGCCAAACAAAACCCAAATATCGGAGAAGAAATATGAGGCTATAAGCAATCATGCATATAAGAGATCAAAGAAGACTCAAATAACTTTCATGGATAAAAAGATAGATCTGATCATAAACTCAAAGTTCATCGGATCCCAACAAACACACCGCAAAAAAGAGTTACATCATATGGATCTCCAAGAGACCATTGTATTGAGAATCAAACGAGAGAGAGAAAGCCATCTAGCTACTAACTACGGACCCGAAGGTCTACAATGAACTACTCACGCATCATCGGAGAGGCAATAATGAGGATGATGAACCCCTCTGTGATGGTGTTTAGATTGGATCTGGTGGTTCTAGAACTTGCGGCGGCTGGAATTGATTTTCGTCGACTCCCCTAGGGTTTCTAGAATATTGGGGCATTTATAGAGCAAAGAGGCGGTGCGGGAGGCCCCCGAGGTGAGCACAACCCACCTGGGCGTACCTGGGCCTCCAGGCATGCCCTGGTGGGTTGTGCTCCCCTCGGAGCACCCCTAGGTGCTTCTTCGGCCCACTGGATGTCTTCTGGTCCAAAAAAATCCACAAAAAGTTTCGCTGCGTTTGGACTCCGTTTGGTATTGATTTCCTGCGATGAAAAAACATGCAGAAAACAGCAACTGGCACTGGGCACTATGTCAATAGGTTAGTACCAAAAAATGATATAAAATGATCGTAAAACATCCAAGAATGATAATATAACAGCATGGAACAATCAAAAATTATAGATACGTTGGAGATGTATCAGCATCCCCAAGCTTAATTCCTGCTCGTCCTCGAGTAGGTAAATGATAAAAACAAAATTTTTTATGTGGAATGTTGCCTAACATGTTCATCACATATTATTTTCTTAAAAGCATGGACATTTGGACTTTTATATGGTTCAAAGCAATAGTCTAGTTTTGACATGATAACTTAAATACTGAAGCATATCAACAAGCAACCATGTCTTTCAAAATATCAACGCTAAAGCAAGTTATCCCTAGCCCGTCATGCTCAATCATTGATCTATTCATGAAACACACTCGAATATTAGCTACACCCAATGCTCAAGTACGATCATAGTGCCCCTTAGTTGGTGCTTTGTAAGAGAAGATGGAGACTCAAATTAAAAATAAAAATTGCATAAAGTAAAAGAAAGGCCCTTCGCGGAGGGAAGTAGGGATTTGTAGAGGTGCCAGAGCTCAAAGCTTAAATTGAGAGATAAAAACATTTTGAGAGGCATACTTTTCCCACCAACAAAAATGACTTAGAACTCCCAACACTTTCCATGCTAGATATATCATAGGCGGTTCCCAAACAGAAAATAAAGTTTATTCCTTTTTCCACCATTTCTTTCACTTTCCATGGCTAGCCGTATCCACGGGTGCCCTCCATACCAACACTTTCCAAGGAATTTATTATTTGACAACATAAAGTAAATTCATTTTTCATTTCGGGACTGGGCATCCCTAATACATTTGCCATACTCTCGTGCAATGACAAGTGGATAAACACCCATCGTGAGAATAACACATCTAGCATGGAAAATATCGGTCACCCCTCACCACCTCGCGAGCGGTATGAGCACACAAAAGAGAAATTTATTTTGAAAATTAGAGATGGCACATACAAATTTGCTTAGAACGGCACGGAAATACCGCATATAGGTAGGTATAGTGGACTCATGTGGCAAAACTGGTTTAAAGGATTTTGGATGCACAAGTAGTGATCATACTTGGTGCAAATGAAGGCTATCAAAAAGATTGTGAAGCGCCCAACCAAGAAACGAATAATCTCGTAAGCAAGCATTAAGCATAAGTAACACCGAATAATGCACCATAAGTAAGATATAATTTCATTGCATAACTATTGACTTTCGTACTTGCATAGGGAACCACAAACCTTAACACCAATATTCTTACTAAAGCATAATTACTCATCAACATGGCTCACATATTATATCATCATATCTCAAAACTATTACAAAGAACCAATTTTATTTTGTCCAATGATCTTCATGAAAGTTTTTATTATATCCTTCTTGGATATCTATCACTTCGGGACTTGTTTCATATGTTGCTTTTAATAAGCTCAAACAAATATAAGTGAAGAACATGAGCATAATATTTCTTTCTCTCAAATTAATCCAAGTGAAGCAAGAGAGAATTTCTTCAAAATTTTACTAACTTCCAAATAAATCTAAGTGAAGCATGAGAGCATTTCTTCAAAAATAACAAAGCACACCGTGCTCAAAAAGATATAAGTGAAGCACTAGAGCAATTCCAAGGCTCTAAAAATTTAAGTGAAGCATAGGAGCAAGCATAGCATAGTTTTTGGCTCTCTCAAAAAGGTGTGTCCAGTAAGGATTCAAGACTTAAAATAAAAAGAAAAACAAGAAAAGACTCAAATCATACAAGACGCTCCAAGCAAAACTCATAATATGTGACGAATAAAAATATAGCTCCAAGTAAAATACCGATGGTCGTTAGAAGAAAGAGGGGATGCCACTCGGGGGCATCCCCAAGCTTAGTTGCTTGATACTTCTTGAATATTATCTTGGGGTGCCTCGGGCATCCCCAAGCTTAGCCTTTTGCTAATCCTTATTCCTTCATCCATCGTAATATCACCCAAAACATGAAAACTTCAATCACACAAAACTCAACAAAATCTTCGTGAGATCCGTTAGTATAAGAAAACAAATCACTACTTTAAGTACTGTTGCAAACCCATTAATATTTTATTTTTGCATTATATCTACTGTATTCCAAATTTTCTATGGCAAAAATTCTTCAAAGAAAACCATAGAATCATCAAAACAAGCACACAACGCAAAGAAAACAGAATCTGTCAAAAACAGAACAGTCTGTAGCAATCTGGATATTTCGACTACTTATGTAACTCCCAAAATTCTGAAAAATTAGGAAAATGTAAGAATTTGTTTATTAATATTCTGCAAAAAGAATCAACTCAAAATCACTCTTCTGTAAAAAATAAAAAATACTTTCATGAGAGCAAAAGTTTCTGTTTTTCAGCAACATCAAATCAACTATCACTCAAATCACCCCAAAGGCTTTGCTTGGCACAAACACTAATTTAAACCACAAAAACACATCTAACCAGAGGCATAATTGGGTAATTTATTGAAAACAGCAATAAAACCAAAAAGCAAAAAGATACAAGTTGGGTTGCCTCCCAACGAGCGCTATCGTTTTACGCCCCTAGCTAGGCATAACGCAAAAGATCTACATGTTGTCAACTTTGTTTCGAGATCCATAAGATGCCCTCATGATTGATTCATATGGTGGCCTAATTCTTGTCCTAGGGAAGTGCTCCATACCCTTCCTTAGTGGAAATTGAAATTTAATATTACCTTCTTTCATATCAATCACGACACCAATAGTACGTAAAAACGTTCTACCAAGAATAATTGGGCAAGACGGATTGCAATCAATATCAAGAACAATAAAATCTATGGGCACATAATTCCTATTTGCAAGAATAAGAACATCATTAATTCTTCCCATAGGCTTTTTAATAGTAGAATCCGCCAAGTGCAAATTTAAAGAGCATTCTTCAATATCGGTAAGACCAAGCACATCACACAAAGATTTAGGAATTGTAGAAACACTAGCACCCAGGTCACATAAAGCAAAATACTCATAATTTTTAATCTTGAGTTTGATAGTAGGTTCCCATTCATCATGTAGTTTTCTAGGAATTGAAGCTTCTAATTCCAACTTTTCTTCAAAAGCTTTCATCATAGCATCAACAATATGTTTAGTAAAAGCTTTATTTTGTTCATAGTCATGGGGTGAATTTATCATGGATTGCAACAAAGAAATACAATCAACCAAAGAGCAACTATCATAATTAAAGTCTTTGTAATCCAAAATAGTGGGCACATCACTAGTTAAAGTCTTGACCTCTTCAAACCCACTTTTATCAAAATTTTCAACAAGATTTTCACCCTCCAAATTATCGGGATGCCTTCTAGCTAAAGTTGACTCTTCTCCAGTCCCTTTATCATCAATCTTAATTTTACTAAACAAGGAATCAATAGAAGAAACACCAATCATTTTAAGATCTTCATCACTTTTATGAAAGCAATCACTAGAAAACACTTTTTCTAAAAATTCTCGCCTAGCTCTAAGCATAGCGGTTCTTTTCTTACCTTCATCCATAGAAACATAAAGAGCTTTAATAGATTCCTCAACCTTAGGCACACAAATTTTCATCTTGAGATTTTCCACATCATGAGAAATTCTATCAATACTTCTAGACAGATCATCAATCTTATTCAGCTTTTCTTCGATTGTAGCATTGAAAACTTTTTGATTATTGATAAATTCTTTAATATTATTCTCAAGGTCAGAGGTATTCCTATTATTATTATAAGAAGGATTACCATAGGAATTACCATAATTATTAGCGGAATTACTAGGAAAACGCCTAGGATTAAAATTACCTCTATAAGCATTGTTATTAAAATTGTTTCGCGAAATAAAGTTCACATCTATGGCATCACTATTTTGCGCAATCAAAGTAGACAAAGGCATATCATTAAAATCAATAGGAGCATTTTTATTAGCAACCAACTTCATAAGAGCATCAACTTTTTCACTCAAAGAATTTATTTCTTCTACCGAATTAACTTTTTTACTAGTAGGAGCTCTTTCGGTATGCCATTGTGAATAATTTGCCATAATGTTATCTAGCAATTTAGTAGCTTCACCCAAAGTAATTTCCATAAAAGTACCCCCCGCGGCTGAATCTAAAAGATTATGAGAAACGAAATTCAATCCCGCATAAAAAAATTGTATGATCATCCAAAGATTTAACCCATGAGTTGGGCAATTCCTTAGCATCATTTTCATCCTTTCCCAAGATTGTGCAACATGATCATGCTCAAGTTGCTTGAAATTCATGATTTGGGTGCTAAGGGAAATGATTTTCGTGGGCAAAAAAAACTTAGTGATAAAAGCGTCCTTGCGCTTATTCCAAGAATCGATACTATTGCGAGGCAAAGAGGAAAACCAAATTTTTGCGTGATCTCGCAAAGAAAACGGAAATAATTTCAACTTCACAACATCATTGTCCACATCTTTTTTCTTTTGCATATCGCATAATTCCACGAATGTGTTAAGATGGGACGCGGCATCTTCATTAGGAGTACCGGAAAACTGATCTTTCATAACAAGGTTCAATAAAGTAGTATTAATATCACAAGTCTCCGCGCTAGTGGCGGGAGGAGCAATCGGAGTGCTAATAAAATCATTGTTGTTTGTATTTGAGAAATCACACAACTTGGTGTTCTCTTGAGTCATGGTGACTTCGCAACAAGATTGCACTAAAAAACAGATCTGACGAGAAAACGGCGAATGAAAAAGAGGGCAAATAAAATGGCAAATTTTTGTGAAGTGGGGGAGAGGAAAACGAGAGGAAAATGGCAAATAATGTAAATTGCAAGGAGATGAGATTTGTGATTAGGAACCTGGTTGATGTTGATGATGTCTCCCCGGCAACGGCGACAGAAACTCCTCTTGATGTCTGCTAGAACTACGTCGGTTTTTCCCCAGAGAGGGAGGGATGATGCAGCACAGCGACGGTAGGTATTTCCCTCAGTGATGAGACCAAGGTTATCGAACCAGTAGGAGAACCACGCAACACCACGTAAACAGCTCCTGCACACAAAGAACAAATACTTGCAACCCGACGTGTTAAAGGGGTTGTCAATCCCTTTCGGGTAACGAGATAGATAAAATTGTAGTAGATTGAAAGATGCAAATAAAAGCAAATAAAATTCAGCGATGTATTTTTGGGTTTTTGGATTAATAGATCTAAAAAAAAAGTTGCAAATAAATAAAAGAGCGAATAGCAAAATAGATCTTGAAGGCAAATATATTAAAGAAGAGACCCGGGGGCCGTAGTTTTCACTAGTGGCTTCTCTCGAGAAAAATAGCAAATGGTGGAAACAAATTACTGTTGGGCAATTGATAGAACTTCAAATACTCATGACGATATCCAGGCAATGATCATTATATAGGCATCACGTCCAAGATTAGTAGACCGACTCCTGCCTGCATCTACTACTATTACTCCACACATCGACCGCTATCCAGCATGCATCTAGTGTATTAAGTTCATGGAGAAACCGAGAAATGCAATAAGAACGATGACATGATGTAGACAAGATCTATTTATGTAGAAATAGACCCCATCTTGTTATCCTTAATGGCAACGATACATACGTGTCGTTTCCCTTTCTGTCACTGGGATCAAGCACCGTAAGATCGAACCCATCACAAAGCACCTCTTCCCATTGCAAGATAAATAGATCAAGTTGGCCAAACAAAACCCAAATATCGGAGAAGAAATATGAGGCTATAAGCAATCATGCATATAAGAGATCAAAGAAGACTCAAATAACTTTCATGGATAAAAAGATAGATCTGATCATAAACTCAAAGTTCATCGGATCCCAACAAACACACCGCAAAAAAGAGTTACATCATATGGATCTCCAAGAGACCATTGTATTGAGAATCAAACGAGAGAGATAAAGCCATCTAGCTACTAACTACGGACCCGAAGGTCTACAATGAACTACTCACGCATCATCGGAGAGGCACCAATGAGGATGATGAACCCCTCCGTGATGGTGTCTAGATTGGATTTGGTGGTTCTGGAACTTGCGGCGGCTGGAATTGATTTTCGTCGACTCCCCTAGGGTTTCTGGAATATTGGGGTATTTATAGAGCAAAGAGGCGGTGCGGGAGGCCCCCAAGGTGGGCACAACCCACTTGGGCGCACCTGGGCCTCCAGGCGCGCCCTGGTGGGTTGTGCTCCCCTTGGAGCACCCCCCAGGTGCTTCTCCGGCCCACTGGATGTCTTCTGGTCCAAAAAAAATCCACAAAAAGTTTCGTTGCGTTGGGCCTCCATTTGGTATTGATTTCCTGCGATGTAAAAAACATGCAGAAAACAGCAACTGGCACTGGGCACTATGTCAATAGGTTAGTACCAAAAAATGATATAAAATGATTATAAAATGATTGTAAAACATCCAAGAATGATAATATAACGGCATGGAACAATAAAAAATTATAGATACGTTGGAGACGTATCAAGTGCGCTTCACTTTCACCTGATCTATTGTTTCCTTCAGAGGTGGAGGTTTCCGTGCAAAATGGGCCTCCACTTCGGCAGCACTGATTTTCGCGTTTTCCTCGTCGGTCCTCTCATATGGTAACTTTTCTAGAGGCTTAAGGCTTGGACCGTATTTGAATCTCTTCCCGCCAGGTCCTCTTGTACTGCTAGCTGCCAGAGCGGCGCCGTCTCTTTTCTGCCATTGCTGACGTGGCGGAGTCCACTGACACGCCGGAGGAGGCGGAGGAGGAGGCGGAGTGCTCTGACACGCTGGAGGAGGCGGAGTGCCCTCACGCGTCGGAGGAGGCGGAGTGCTCTGATCACTCGTCGGAGGAGGAGGAGGAGGAGGAGGCGGAGTGCCCTGACCCGCCGGAGGAGGAGGAGGAGGAGGAGGAGTCCAGTTCGGAAGCTTGATGTACTCCTTCCTCCATAGACAGGTGCTCCTTAAAGCATTTTCCAGATGATTCTCCCCTTCACCTGTAGGGTAGTCAAGCTCTAGCTCCTCAAATCCCTCCATTATTTCATCCACCGTCACAACAGCATAGCCATGTGGAATCGGACGGCAATGGAAAGTTCCCTCAGCTTGAGGAGGTGCAACAGAGTCGACCGCCACCTTCAAAGTCAGGTTCTGCCATTTCGTTATTAGCTCGCAATGTTGAGCCTCCGTGATAGTATCCATGGGGTAGCGAGGAGCCATGAAATCAAGCTGAACGAGCTCCGTGGAAGCCACACTGCTTCTCCGCTGAGATGGTGGGGTAGCTTCTGGGGCAGCGTCGAAGCAAGGATCTTCGTGCCGCTGAGATGGTTGGCCGATAGCTGCAAGTTCCTCTTGCTTTCTATTCTTGCATTGAGCTTCTGCATTTCGCTCACTTCCTCTTTCCTCTTTCTCTCTCGGCTTCTGTAACCACCACTGCCGGGAAACCCAACCACCCACGGAACGGAGCTTGGTGTGCCTCGTGTTCTTCCAGGGTGCTCAGGATTCCCAAGGGCCTCTGTCAGCTCGTCCTTCTCTCTGTTGGGAATGAACGTCCCTTCCTGCGCTGCCCTGATATATTCCTGAAGCTTCTTCATGGGTATTGCATGTTGCTCGTCCGTCCAACGACACTCCCCTGTTTCTGGGTCCAAAGTTCCCCCAACCCCGAAGAACCAATTCCTTAAACGATCTGGCCAGTTCAATGTCGCTGGTTGGACCCCTTTAGCAAGCAGGTCTTGCTCAGCTTTGTCCCACAATGGTCGGGCTTTGTAGTAGCCACCTGACCCCGTGTGATGGTGATACCTCTTCTTTGCAGCATTTTTCTTGTTTGTCTCTGACCTTTTCTTACCCTTATCCGATTTCTTGTAGGCCACAAATGCGGGCCAGTGATCTCTTATCTTCTCATATCGGCCGGTGAATTCTGAAGTCTTCCCTTTGTCGACAAACTGTGTGTTCAACTCTTTCTTCCAGTTCCTGAATAGATCTGCCATCTTCTTAAGAGCAAACGCCTTGACCTTTGGCTCTATAACTGGCTTATTCGGATCCTCCTCTGGCGGTAGGCTGAAATTTGCCATCAGCGAGGTCCAAAGATCACCTTTCAGTCTATCCTGGACATAAGAAACTTTAGGGTCGTCCTTACTCTTATTCCATTGCTGGACGCTGATCGGGATGCTGTCCCTAACAATAGCTCCGCACTGACGTACAAATGCGTCCTTGGTCCGCTTGGGAGCAATCGGTTGGCCATCGTCCGCGATTTCTGTGATCGTGAACCTTTCATCCTGGCGCAACCTTTTCTTCGGGCCTCGTCTCCTTACGGAAGTTTGGCTCGATCCGGAGGGCTATAAAAGAAGAAAGAAGCGTTAATATATGTACATACCAAAACAATTAATGCATCAAGTCAGCACAGGCGGGATTAATATATATACCTCGCCGGACTTTGCAATAGCTCCCTCCTCCGTTCGGTCACCGGAGCCGTCATCATGGTCTTCTTCCTCCGCCATTCGGTCACCGGAGCCGTCATGATCTCCTTCCGTCTCCATTGTTGGATTACCGGAGCCGTCATCCTTTCCTTCCTGACCATCGGTGTCGTTGAGAAACGACAAGGGATCACCTCCGTCCCGGATTATATCCCCCAACAACTCTTCTTGTTCTAAGTCTCTGTCCATAGTTTCTGCAAATATTACAACATGGCAATATACAAACATGAGAGATGAATTTATTAGTGGCAAACATAGACCTAGCTAATATCACAACAAGGAATCATATGCATATATGAGCAATGGATTAGTTGCGGACCGCCTCTCTCATGCATGTCCGACGTCCCCCCTCATGTCGAAGTTATCGGGTAGGGGCGGGAGGGGGTAGGAGATCGACAACGCTCTTTCTTCTAGGGTTTGGGTGGCCTCGAGAGTTGGTCGGGCGAGTGGACCGGGAGTAAATTAGTAACTTTGAACTTCATAAATTTGGGTGGCCTCGAGAGTTGGTCGGGCGAGAGGGGGTTGATCGACGTCCCCCCTCATGTTGAAGTTATCGGGGATATGTTTCGAGAGAAAATACAACACTTGATATGTTTTGAATATATTAACATTTTAACTTAGTAACTTAGTAAGTTATCGGGGAGGTGGCTCGGCGTCGCGGCAGGGACGGCGTTGGGGGCGGCGACGAGGAGCTACATCCATGGATCATATATAAAAACTTTGTCTGAACAAAAAACTTTATATGAACATCATTGCTCATATATCAATGCATACATATCTGTGACGCCCCCGGCCCGATCATGCACTAATCATACACGCAAATGCACACGATCAAGCCTAAGGACTCACGGGAAGATATCACAACACAACTCTAAAACATAAATAAAGTCATACAAGCTTTATATTACAAGCCAGGTGCCTCGAGGGCTCGAATACATAAGCTTGCGAACAAGCGTCAGCGGAAGCATCAGATATCTGAGTACAGATATAAAAGAAAGCACAGAAAGGCCTTTAGAAAGGCGGGGCAAAATTAAAACACTACGATCGAAAGGCGAAGGCCTCCTGCCTGGGACCCTCCAATCCTACTCCTGGTCGTCAGTCAACTCATAGCAGAATCCATCCTCTGGGTAGTAGTAGTAGCGATCGTTGGCAGGGCAGCTGTCTCAGGGGCTCCGTCATCTTGTTACGACAAACTGATATGGGGAGAAAAGATAAACAAAGCAACCGTGAGTACTCAGAAGTACTCAGCAAGCAAGGATCTACACTACATATGCAACATTTTCAAGGGGAGGCTGTATATGTGGACTGGGCTGCAGAAATGCAAGAATAGAGAGAAGGCCTAGTCCTATCGAAGACTAGCATCTTCAGCGGTCTTGCAGCAGTAGAAGAGAGTAGAACAGTACCATATAATGTAGCAGTATCATTAAGTCTCATCCTCACCCAGAGATCCTTTCTCGACTCCCTGCGAGAAAGCAATCCCAGAGCCATACAGTCATCAACCTCGTTCGGAGATCCCTTCTCGACTCCCTGCGAGAAGCAATCCCAGAGCCATAGTATCCAAGTATCCAGTTCTAAATTGTATCAATCAGGATACAACTCCGAGTGTCCTTTACCGTAGGACCGGCTATCGATAGAAATGATCTTCCCTGCAGGGGTGCACCAACTTACCCAACACACTCGATTAACTCCGGCCGGACACACTTTCCTGGGTCATGCCCGGCCTCGGCCAAACGACACACCGCAGCCCTACCTACAGCTCAGCAGACAGGTCCCCGCCGGTCTACATCCTAAGCGCAAGGGGGTCTTGGCCATCGCCCCTCGCCCTCCGGGTCGTTGCGCACAGGGTGGATACCAGCATCGCCTCAGGTGGCCGACACGATCCGACCGTGCCGCCATGCTGAACTGGACGTCTGACAGAGCTTTCGGCTGATGCATACGATGCAGAACGCCCATACTATGCCCACGTGATGGTTAGTGCTATCAGACCAGAGTCCTGCTCAGATCAAATATCCAAATCGTTAGTACTAGGGGCTTGCGGTAACGAGCAGAGACTCACGAAAGATGTGACCCCGTCGCCCCATCTCGAGGACTTGTTGCAAGGGTTAAGAATGCCCGGCCGCGCCTCGTATTCACCACTTGGGCACCACACTGGCACCCGTCTTCACAGCACTCGCCTCTCAGGCGCACGCGGGTACCCCTCAGGGTCGACCCGCCTATCCAAGTAATAGTGTAAAGTCCAAGTATCCGTGTGTCCATAACATCAGGGGAATCCGAGGTATCACCCTCGTTGGATTCCTACTCGATGTGTCTGTCAAGGTGAACTCGGAGGATTCACCCTCGATGGGTTCACACTTGATGTGTTGCACGACAGCGTCGTTACCGGAAGTGGTGAAGGAGGAATCACCCTCGATGACCACGACCGAATAGCTACTCTACAGAGTTAACATCAGAAGTGCTACAAGAGGTTTCACCCTCGGCACTCGATAGTAACGCTGCAGTGTCGTTACAACTAAAGGGGGTGATGTGCGATGTCGGGGCCTGGTCTTCAATCCCGTTGATCGGGTCTTCTGACGATCCAGCGCGGCAGTCGGGATAAGTGGGGTCACTGATAGGTCTCTACCCAGCCTAAACTAAGCAGTTTAGGATATGCAGGTAATTATCAACAGCAGGTTACGATAAACAGGCTATGCATCAGAATAGGTAAAGCAGCAGCAATTCTAATGCAAGCATGGGAAATTAGAATGGGCGATATCGGGATGATCAAAGGGGGGGCTTACCTGGTTGCTCGACGACAAGGGAAAGGTCGTCAATGGTGGCGTCGGGCTCCTGAACCGCTTCGGTACCGGGAACTGCGTCGGGGTCTAACGAGAGAGAAGAGGGGGAGGAAACAGTATAAATATAGAGCAAACATAAGCAACACGGAGCAGGCCATGCTAACGTGCAGTGCAGGGTTGCCTGAAGACATGTCCAAGTCATTTAGTTATTTTAGGAATTTGTTTGGAATTTTTTTATTAAGGTCATACACTATTCATCTATCTAAAACAGGCAAAAAGTTGCATGTTCAGATAGTTAGAGGCATCCAACAGGTATGTGGGTAGCGTATTCGGATCCGTCTCATTTTTCTGATCATTTTTCATATATAAATTATTTTCATCGGAGTTACGGATTAAAAGATATGATTTTCTAAAGTTTTATTGATTTTCTGGAATTTATTTAATTAATTAAATTTGAATTATCCAAAACAGTGCGGGGGTGATGTCATCATGACACAGTGCTGACTTCAGCAGTCAACAGGGGGTCGGCCAGGTCAAACCTGACCAGTGGGCCCCACGTGTCATTGACTGGACTAATTAACAGAGTTATATTAACTAATCTAATCCTAATCAGCTAGCGGGACCCACCTGTCAGTGTCTTATACTAATTATAATTAGTTTAAAATTTGATTAGGGTTAATCAGGCACTGGGGCCCGCAGGTCAGTGACAGGAGCTGCCCGTCAGCAGCGCTGACCGGGTCAAATGGGCAGTGGGGGGGAGTGGGGGTGACGGGGATTAGGGTTTCCCCCTGGGGATAAGGAGGAGGGGAGTAGGGTGCCGGCTGGGCCGGCCTGGCTAGCCCAGTGGCCAGCTGGGCCGAGGCCCAGCGAAGGGGGGGGTTCCTTTTATTTTCTTTTAGCTTTTCTTTTTATTTATTCTTTTCTCTATTTTGCAAAAATGTCTAGGCTACTTCTGGACTTTTGTAAAATATGAGACTGGTCCAAATATTAACAGTGCAAAATTAGTCACTGCTAGAAATTGGTTTGGCGTCCATATCTTTTTGTTTGGATTTTATTTAATTTGAAAAGGATTAAATAGTGCTATGTTGCTGCTGTTTCTTGTTGTTCGAGTCCTTTTACAATTCCAACAAATGTTGCAATCATTTTTATAAATGCTTTGGGAATATTTGCAACATGAGGCACATTTTAGTTTTCAGGTTTGGACAACTTTTATTTTCCACTTTTATTTAAATTTGAATTTTGACTTAGGAGTTGAAATGCAATATGATGTTAATGATGATCATGCACTGATAATCATGCTGACTTGGCATTATCAAAATGGGATTACTGTGGCTCACCACTGGGGGTGTTACAATATCCATATCCATCAAAAAGTTCTATGAAAAAAAGTTCATATTCTACAATATCACCAAAAATTATATGAACAAAAAAAACATCATAAACAGAAATTTGCATATGAACATACATACATACATAAACAGAAATTTGCATATGAACATACATACATACATACATAAAATTTGCATATTAACAAAAGAACATCATAAACAGAGCGTGCGGCGGCGGCGGCAAGCAGAGGACGCAGCGGAGGAGCTCACTGGAGGGCCGGCCGGCGACAAGGGGAGCGCGCGGGGGAGGCGTCGGGGCAGGGCGCGGCGACGGCGACCTCGGGGTGGCTCGGGGAGACGACGGCGACGTCGGGGCAGGGGCGCGACGACGGCGTCGGGGCAGGGGCGCGGCAACGGCGACGTCGGGGTAGGGCTCGGGGAGGCGACGGCGACGTCGGGGTAGGGCTCGGGGAGGCGACGGCGGCGGCGTCAGGGCAGGGCGCGGTGAGGGGAGCGGGGGACGGCGTCGGGGCAGCCTGGCGGCGTCAATGAGCTCGGTGTCGTCGGGGCAATTGGTAGATGAAAATTGAAAATTTCTAAGTGTTTACTTATATACACGAAGCATTGGTCCTGGTTCGTGGCACCAACTGGGACCAATGCCCCCCTTTAGTCCCGGTTCGTGCCACCAACCGGGACCAAAGGTCAGTTTTCGTCAGCCCAAAGGGCGGGAAGCAGAGACCTTTGGTCCTGGTTGGTGGCTCGAACCGGGACCAATTCCCACCTTTGGTCCCGGTTCGTGCCACCAACCGGGACCAATAGCCCGTGCCTGGCACAGCCGCGGTGTGGTGGATGTTTAGTCCCACCTCGCTAGCTGAGAGGCGTCGGGACTGGTTTATAAGCGCGCCTGCGCCTTCCCTGTCGAGCTCCTCTCTAAGGCAGGCTTACGGGCCTAAACACTATATATCTGCCTGTGGGCCTACTGGGCCTTCTGCGGGCCTGAATCCTGCCCCAACTAGCTGGTTGGGTTTCTAGTCGTATTCAGGCCGTGGTGGCCCAGTAGGCGGCATTTTTTTTAAATTTTTTTCCAGTTTTTTGTTTTGTTTTTTGCTTTATTTATTTTCTTTTGTTTCTACTTACAGCTAAATACTTACAGTTTTTCAGTGATTCTTTTTGCTTTTAGGTCACAAAAATTATAAACTTTCTGTTAGTGCCATTAGTTTTCAAATTTGAATAGTTTAAATTTGAATTCTTTGAAATTTGTGTGAATCACTAGTTTGTGAATAACTTTACTATAAAAAGAGATTTTTGAGTGATTCTTTTTCCTGCTTGTTTTATCATTATATTCAATTTGGTAATTTTTAGGTTATTTTAAATGTCTATTTTAATCAAAAACAGATTTTGTTATTTTAGTTTGCTATTAAAGTTTCTAACAAAAATTTTCTTTATGAAAATTCTTTTTGCTATTAATGTTTTGAACAAAAAATACTTTGATAATTTTAGGTGCATAAATTTTATATAATTTTAGTTTAAAAAATACTAGAGGTTTATAAAATCTTTTTAGTTGATTCCTTTTTGCTATTAGAGTTTCATAAAAGTTTTCTAGTTCATTCTTTTTGCTATTAGAGTTTCATAAACATTGGCATGGTATCATCATTTCACCCACATAGCATGTTCTAAAAAGTTGAGAGGGTTACGGCAAAAACTGGATGCATTTCGTGTATAAAATGGACAATCTTTTTCAAAGTATCAGGGTTTCGGACGAAAACTTATCTGTTACAAAGAGATTTCCTTTTTTTGAACTTATTTGAACTTCATACTTTTTATGTGTTCAAAATGCACCATTCAATGCCACATCATCAATTTTTAACCCTTTCTGACTTCATTTGGTATTTTTCATGCATTTACTGATTTGTTTGAGCTAAATGACCCTGAAATTGAAAAGCACTAAAAATGAACTCTGAAAAGGTTGAAAGTTGGCATGGTATCATCATTTCACCCACATAGCATGTGCTAAAAAGTTGAGAGGGTTACGGCAAAAGCTGGATTCACTTCGTGTACAAAATAGACAATCTCTTTCGAAGTATCAGGGTTTCGGATGAAAACTCATCTGTTACAAAGGGATTTCATTTTTTTGAACTTATTTGAACTCCAGACTTTTTGTGTGTTCAAAATGCACCATTCAATGCCACATCATCAATTTTCAACCCTTTCTGACTTTATTTGATATTTTCCATGTATTTACTGATTTTTTTGAGCTAAATAACCCTGAAATTGAAAAGCACTACAAATTAACTCTGAAAAGGTTGAAAGTTGGCATGATATCATCATTTCACCCACATAGCATGTGCTAAAAAGTTGAGAGGGTTACGGCAAAAGCTGGATGCACTTCATGTACAAAATGGACAATCTCTTTCGAAATATCAGGGTTTCATACGAAAACTCATCTGTTACAAAAGGCATTTCATTTCTTCACATGTAACTGCAGTGATATTCTAGATTAAAGGCATGATCATAATAGTTGTGGAGAGAAAGTCTTCACTTTTTCTTCGCTTGTGTCTTTTGCTTATTGCGCCGTAACCATGGATAATCTTCATCGTTTAATAGGGTGCTTGGGTCAGCCTTGACTTTGAAGGGAGGAATTTCATGAAACTTTTCATAATCTTCAGACATGTCTGTCTTGCCCTCCACTCCCACGATGTTTCTTTTTCCTGAAAGAACTATGTGGTGCTTTGGCTCATCGTATGATGTATTCGCTTCCTTATCTTTTCTTTTTCTCGGTTTGGTAGACATGTCCTTCACATAGAAAACCTACGCCACATCATTGGCTAGGACGAATGGTTCGTCTGTGTACCCAAGATTGTTCAGATCCACTATTGTCATTCCGTACTCTGGGTCTACCTGTACCCCGCCTCCTGACAGATTGACCCATTTGCACTGAAACAAAGGGACCTTAAAATCATCTCCATAGTCAAGTTCCCATATGTCCACTATGTAACCATAATATGTGTCCTTTCCCCTCTTGGTTGCTGCATCAAAGCGGACACCACTGTTTTGGTTGGTGCTCTTTTGATCTTGGGCGATCGTGTAAAATGTATTCACATTTATCTCGTACCCTTTGTAAGTCAATACAGTCGAAGATGGTCCCCTGGCCAACGAGTACAGCTCATCAGAAACAGTGTTGTCACCCATGAGACGTGTTTGCAACCAACTGCCGAAAGTCCTGATGTGTTCACATGTAATCCAGTCGTCACACTGCTCCGAGTGTTTGGAGCGCAGAATATTCTTGTGTTCATTGACATACGGGGTCACCAAGGTAGAATTCTGTAGAACTGTGTAGTGTGCTTGAGACCAAGAATGCCCGTCCCTACATATTATTGAGTCCGCTCCTAGCGTGCCTTTTCCAGTCAGTCTTCCCTCATACCGCGATTGAGGGAGACCAGTCTTCTTAAGGTCAGGAATGAAGTCAACACAAAACCCAATGACCTCCTCTGTTTGATGGCCCGTGGAGATGCTTCCTTCTGGCCTAGCACGGTTACGGACGTATTTCTTTAAGACTCCCGTGAACCTCTCAAAGGGGAACATATTGTGTAGAAATACAGGGCCCAGAATGGCAATCTCGTCGACTAGATGACCTAGGACGTGCGTCATGATATTGAAGAAGGATGGTGGGAACACTAGCTCGAAACTGACAAGACATTGCGCCAAATCACTCCTTAACTTTGGTAGGATTTCTGGATCGATCACCTTCTGAGAGATTGCATTGAGGAATGCACATAGCTTCACAATGGCTAATCGAACATTTTCCGGTAGAAGCCCCCTCAATGCAACCGGAAGCAGTTGCGTCATAATCACGTGGCAGTCATGAGACTTTAGGTTCTGAAACTTTTTCTCTCGCATATTTATTATTCCCTTTATATTCGACGAGAAGCCAGACGGGACCTTCATACTAAGCAGGCATTCAAAGAAGATTTCCTTCTCTTCTTTGGTAAGAGCGTAGCTGGCAGGACCTTCATACTACTTTGGAGGCATGCCGTCTTTTTTGTGCACACGTTGCTGGTCCTCCCGTGCCTCCAGTGTATCTTTTGTCTTCCCATACACGCCCAAGAAGCCTAGCAGGTTCACGCAAAGATTCTTCGTCACGTGCATCACGTCGATTGCAGAGCGGACCTCTAGGTCTTTCCAATAGGGTAGGTCCCAAAATATAGATTTCTTCTTCCACATGGGTGTGCGTCCCTCAGCGTCATTCGGAACAGATAGTCCGCGGGGACCCTTTCCAAAGATTACTTGTAAATCATTGACCATAGCAAGTATGTGATCACCAGTACGGACGGCGGGGTTCTTCCGGTGATCTGCCTCACCTTTGAAATGCTTGCCTTTCTTTCGACATTGATGGTTGGTCGGAAGAAATCGACGATGCCCCAGGTACACATTCTTCCTGCATTTGTCCAAATATATACTTTCGGTGTCATCTAAACAGTGCGTGCATGCGTGGTATCCCTTGTTTGTCTGTCCTGAAAGGTTACTGAGAGCAGGCCAATCATTGATGGTTACAAACAGCAACGCATGTAGGTCAAATTCCTGCTGGTCGTGCTCATCCCACACACGTACACCTTTTCCATTCCATAGCTGTAAAAGTTCTTCAACTAATGGCCTTAGGTACACATCAATGTTGTTGTCGGGTTGCTTAGGGCCTTGGATGAGAACTGGCATCATAATGAACTTCCGCTTCATGCACAGACAAGGAGGAAGGTTATAGATACATAGAGTCACGGGCCAGGTGCTATGATTGCTGCTCTGCTCCCCAAAAGGATTAATGCCATCCGCGCTTAAACCAAACCATACATTCCTTGTGTCACCTGCAAAGTCCCCCACTTTCTCTTGATTTTTCTCCACTACGACCCGTCAGCGGGTGCTCTCAACTTCCCATCTTTCTTACGGTCCTCTTTGTGCCATCGCATCAACTTGGCATGCTCTTTGTTTCTGAACAGACGTTTCAACCGTGGTATTATAGGAGCATACCACATCACCTTGGCAGGAACCCTCTTCCTGGGGCGCTCGCCGTCAACATCACCAGGGTCATCTTGTCTGATCTTATACCGCAATGCACCGCATACCGGGCATGCGTTCAAATCCTCGTATGCACCGCGGTAGAGGATGCAGTCATTAGGGCATGCATGTATCTTCTGCACCTCCAATCCTAGAGGGCATAGAACCTTCTTTGCTCCGTACGTACTGTCGGGCAATTCGTTATCCTTTGGAAGCTTCTTCTTCAATATTTTCAGTAGCTTCTCAAATCCGTTGTCAGATACACCATTGTCTACCTTCCATTGCAGCAATTCCAGTGTGGTACCGAGCTTTGTGTTGCCATCTTCGCAATTGGGGTACAACCCTTTTTTGTGATCCTCTAACATGCGATCGAACTTCAACTTCTCCTTTTCACTTTTGCATTGTCTCTTTGCATCAACAATGACCCGGTGAAGATCATCATCGGGCACATCGTCTGGTTCCTCTTGATCTTCAGCTTCCCCCATTGCAGCATCACCGTATTCAGGAGGCACATAGTTGTCATCATCCTCTTCTTCTTCGTTGTCTTCCATCATAACCCCTCTTTGTCCGTGCTTGGTCCAAACATTATAGTGTGGCATGAAACCCTTCTCAAGCAGGTGTATGTGAAGGGTTTTCGAGTCAGAGTAAGCCTTCGTATTCCCACAGATAGGGCATGGACAACAGATAAAACCATTCTGCTTGTTTGCCTCAGCCACTTTGAGAAAATTATGCAGGCCCTTAATGTACTCGGAGGTGCATCTGTCACCGTACATCCATTGCCAGTTCAGCTGCGTGCATTATATATAATTAAGTGTGTCAAAAACCATTACAGAACATCATGAATAGAGAAGTGACCAAATTAATAGAAGTTCATCATCACATTAAAACCAAAGTACAGTAGTGATCAAATGTTATTACTGAAAAAATAAATAAATAAAGTTCATACATAGTTCTCATTGAACAACATATAGCTCTCTAGAGCATCTAATTAAAACATACATTGAAACTATGTAAACCATTTCAATGCAACAACAAATGCGATCATAATCGCAACTAAAGTAACCATTGATCCAACGGCATAATGATACCAAGCCTCAGTATGAATGGTATATTTTTTAATCTTCTTATTCTTCAAGCGCATTTTATCCATCTTGATCTTGTGATCATCAACGATAGCCGGAACATGCAACTCCAATTCCATCTTCTCGTCCTCAATTCTTTTCAATTTTTTCTTCAAGTAATTGTTTTCTTTTTCAACTAAATTTAACCTCTCGACAAGAGGGTCGGTTGGAATTTCCGGTTCACATACCTCCTAGATAAAAACATCTATGTCACGTTGGTCGGCATAATTGTCATAAACACTAAATGAAACAAATAGTTATAAAAGATAATATATACCACATCCGAATCATAGACAGGACGAGGGCCGACGGGGGCGGATACCAAAACCATCGCACTATATAATAACAAACAATAATAAAAGTAAGAAAATTATACAAGTATCTACGTAAATCATACAAGTAAGAAATTTTTTTTCTTTTAGAAAGAAGATAAGAACAAGAGGCTCACCACGGTGGTGCCGGTGACGAGATCGGCGCGGGCGATCGACGGCGGTGAGAACGGGGACGGGACAGGACGGACCGCCAAACCTAGACAAATCTTGAGGAAAATGGAGCTTGGACAAGGAGCTTCGAGAGGAGAAAGCTTAAGTGTGGCTCGGGCATTTCATCGAACACCTCATGTGCATAGGAGGTGAGCTAGAGCAACACAAAGCTCTCCCACGGCCGCCAAAAAAACAGAGCAGTGGCTCTGCTCGCGGGCAGGGGCAGGGGTATATATAGGCCTCTCTTTAGTCCCGGTTTGTGGCTAAAACCGGGACTAAAGGACAACCTTTGGTCCCGGTTCCAGCCACCAACCGGGACTAAAGGTTGTGGGCCAGGAGCGAGGCCCATTGGTCCCGGTTCGTGTCTGGAACCGGGACCAATGGCCCCCGAGGCTCGGCCGGCGCCCTGGCCTCACGAACCGGGACTGATGCCCCCTTTGGTCCCGGTTCGTGAGTGAACCGGGATTAATGCCCTTATCCTGGCCTCAACCAAAGCCCTGTTTTCTACTAGTGAATACTCCTTCCACCACTAGGCCTTTTAAGGCTCGTTGATATTAAATTAAATATAAAAGCCCTCTAACAATTACTAGAGCATTTTATTATGAATTTAACACCTCTAAAAAAATTCTACCTATATATTATTTATCAGTAATACCCGGTATTGCCCGATAAACTCTGAAACGCTTCCGGTTCCTCTTGAAACTATTCCGAATATTAATGAAAATATTCCACAAATAAATCCTCGATACTCTCATCCTACTAACACTCAGCAGATCATGATTACGTTATGCTTGTGACCCCGTAGGTTCGGTAAATTATAGACATGAACAAAACTCCTTCGTTCAATGACCGATAGAACCGTGGATGTCCATATCTATCCCTATGATTACATGAATGACATTCGAGTGAACCTTTGGTTATCATGTGATGTTCCCTTTGCTTCGTGATATTTTACAAAACCCAAGGTGTGTCGGTATCCTCTTAAGTCATGCACATGCTCACTATACCGTCATCCTTGTTACCGGTTTTGTTCTTCTTTCTCGTTGAAGTGTTCTGGCATCCCCGTGACGATGTCACTTGTGTCTGGCCAGATGATGAATGATGCCGTCACACCAAGAGGGCCCTAAGAATATCGCTCCATCGTCGGAGGAGCAAATCCCACTCTCAAGCTATCTAGTCTCTTGTCAAACTTTCCGATGGACCTGTAAGTTGTTGTTATGATCACCGTGTTACAGATGACGTTTGAGCAACCCCAAAGTTCACCGTATGGTAGGAAGTGACTACGATACTCTCATGGTCCGAGGAACTAAAACACATGGTAACACTCTGAGTTATAACGATTGATTTCAGATGATATTATCTCAAAGTATAACAAACAAGTTTGGGCGATTCAATATGATCATTCTTCTAACGTCATACTCTCAATGTTGTTTTAGGATTGTCGTTACGCTTAACGATATCCTAAGATCCGGAAAACATGATCACCAACAACACTTGAGCCAGTCTTAGAGGTAAGACTAGGAACCTATACTTTACTGTTTATTATTCTACACGTGCCTATGAGTTTTCCACGGAATCGCATATTCCAGGATCATAGCAGTTATAGCATGAAATATAAACTCTTAATTATGAAAATGGAAATATAATAATACAATATTATTGCCTCTAGGACATATTTCCAACACTACGGTGGAGGTGTTAACCAAGACCTGGTGGTTGATGCCGGGCTAGGAGTGGAAGAAGGTGTCTTCCACTCTTCCTACCGTGGTTGGTGCGTTGGGACGGCGATGGTCGATGGTGCCTCAGTACATGGATGCCAGGGCGTCGGCCTCAGATGGTGGTCCGCATGGATGGCTCGTCGGTGGGTGGCATGGCAGCAGCGATGGTTATGCTTCTTGGTCATCAGGGCGGCAAGGGGTGTAGTGGCGGGTAGCTCGGGCACTCTATTTGTCTTTGGCAATGGGTTACCCGGATTTGGATTTGGAGGCTGGTACACGTCACGACTGTCCTCGGTGCCAAGTGGTGGCACGGGTGAGTTGCCGAGCGAAAACTCCGCGCTTTGGCGCCGACGGCGGCGACACCTTCGGGGGCCGCTATCCTCTTGGGGACGCCGTTGTGGTTCTCCTCTCCGTACCAAAGCTCCTGGTGAAAACCCTCGTCTGATTCGGGCTCGACAACGGTGACGCTTGACGTCGTTTCCCCTCTTGATGGCGTTGTCGTGGAGTTTAGGTGTCCTAGGGCATCTTGTGGTGTTGTAATCTGGCCGTCCTATGTTTTCTGTCGGCATCATAGTCGTGTGCATTTGTGTTGTCCGGTTATCTCGAGATCTGCTTTGTAAGAGGGCTAACTCATTACCCTGTATCGTTCGGTCGTGTAACTTGGTTGTGGTGCTTTATATAAAACGGGGCGAAAGCCTGTTTCGAGATGAAATGGTGTGACTTAGGCTGTAAACTCCTGCATTGAATCCCCTCACAGATTATCATTTCCTCCATTCTCGTTCCATCTCTATACTTAGGGAGTTGCTCGCCCGAAAGTGTCATTGTACAGTCTACACCCGCGCTCAAATACTTCCTCTGTGAACAATACATTTTTTAAACACATAAAAAGAAAAAATATTTTAACAACAACCGTTGCTTAGTTCTATACCTATATATGTATACATTTTCCGTGATTGAATGCCGTTCATGGAGGTCTGAAAAGAAATCAATGCTCTAAAATGCTTTAAAAAATAATCTATTGAAGCACCCGTTTTTCTACAATTTTTTTTTTTACAAAACGTTGCGCATGGGTGAAACATACATCCATGTTTGTAAAAAAAATCATATTATTTTGAATTTTATTAATATTTATTTATCATCTCGGTGTATGTGCACCCACTAGCAAAAACTCCATATATGTTGCTCGCCGACAACCACAACTCCATAGGTTGGCCCAAACCAGCCGAGTCGAGCAAGACAACGAGAGTGAATTTTCTACCATCTCGTGCATGGATCCACCGTCTACAATTGCTTTGAGATTCATGCTATCTTTCTGAAGGGTTAGGTAAATTTTGTCTTGTATCAGTGTTACCTAATGTTTTGTTTTTTGGGGAGGCCGGTCAAACCGATGTGAATGTGTGGACGGTTCCAGGGCTGCTGGAGAGAGTTTTTCGAGTGGAACTAGGGTGGACGCCCCGAGAGCTCAGCATGTGGGATTTCGTACATATAAATCGGTCCGGCATGCTTTGGATGGCTAAAAGTGCATGGACTGTCCGGAACGAACATTTGCGAGTGTTTTGAGGATCTGATGCCCTCTGTTTGTGGTGCGTTATATGAACTACTAGTCGACATGTTTTGTTAAACCATCCCCTGTGCCGAGAACTAAAAAAAACCTCACCTTAGTGGCCGCTGGTGTGTCCCACCTGCTCTACGGCACGCAGGTCCCCAACTGCGCCGCCACACCAAAAGGCAGGATTCATATGCGTTGAGCACAGCAACACCAACCCTAGCACTACAAGAGTAATCGAGGACTTTAACCGTGAACACGCCACCGCGAAGAGATGAAGCCGCATACGACGAACCGTGGACTCCAAGGCGGCGCCTTCAAGAAGGTTACGACACCGGAGCGTGGCCACCGCCCGATCCGAGGATAAGAGTTTCTCCTGGAGCAACACGACGGGCGATGAGAGCCGCGGCGACACCTTCAAGAAGGAAACGAGCTTCGCCGCTGCCGGTCCGTTCGAATATAGAGCAAGTTTTCACCCCGGTCAATGCTCACCGCCACCGAACGCCACACCCCGGCTACCACGCCGCCCGCACGGCCGTGGCCACCGAGCAGCACCGAGCCATAGGCCCTGCCCAAGAGCACCACACTACCATCACCAGGGCCGCCGCCCCGGCATCCAAGACCTTGCGAGCACACATTTCCCCTCCTCATCGCCAGTGGCCGACGATTCATACTCCGGCCTCTCTCATGTGCCAATATTGGCCTGGAATGAATCCTCATTGGCGCAACAACGAGTAAACAACCGGGATGGAGAGGTTGAGAAGAATCGGAACGTAAGCGGCGGAGGAGAAGGATACCGGCCTGTGCGTGGGATTTGACTGTCACTTGTTTTTTAGTAGAAGAATGCTCACTCGGCCACTAGACTGCGCAGCACGCACACTTTGCTTCTGTTGGGCCGGACACGAAGCGGCCATTTCTGTCGATGTCGACGTAGCAGGCCTCATGCCACGTGAAAGTACAACAACAGGGCCACGAAGGCCCCGCCTATTGGCTATGCCAAGATACATGTGGATGCTCCCCTAAAAAAATATACATGTGGATGCTGGTGTGCCAAAGGGAGTTGGAGGAATGACTGCTACTGTGTGCAGAAACAGGAATGGAATTTTTCTAGGTAGCAGCTCACTTGTCATTGGTGGGGTGGACGACGTGGTGGTCTTGGAGACTATTGCATGCAGGGAGGCACTGGCTCTGGCAGAAGGTCTTCAACTCCAAACAGGTGGTACGAGACATTCAGAGCGGGAGCCGAGGAAGCAATGGAGCCATAATTAGCGAGATTAAGTTACAAGCGTCCTTATTTGATTGTAATTTTTCTTTGAAAGTCGTGCTATCAATATCGAAGCACATAGTCTAGCCAGGTTCTCACTTTTGTTAGGTCTGAGACATCATGTCTGGTTTGGCCAGTCCCATGAACCGAACTTTATTCCATACTCTGTGGTGTTTGATGAATAAAACATGGTTTTACCTCTCAAAAGATTACAACAGGGCCATACTGTGCGAATATCCATTTCTGAGTCCAGTCTCATCTGCACCCGCGCTGAAGGAAAAAATCAAAACAAATACTATAAAATTTAAAAAAAAATCCAAATTGTTTTTGCACGGTAGAGAATTTGATGCGTGAGGGCCGCTCCAATTTTCAGATCATTTGGACATCTGAGTAGCTCTAGACAAAAAATAAAATAAATTTGAGGTTTGTAAAAAAAGTTACTGTTCATATACTTTTCTGACCCGATTTGTCTTTTTTGCAAAGAGTAACTCAGATGTCCACATATCTGAAAATTGAAGCAGAACTCACGCAATAAATTATCTACCATGTAAAAAGAGAATTTTTTCTGAATTATTTTCTGACCGGGTGCAGATGAGCCTGGACACACCATGTTCTTTTCTAACCGGTTATAAGGGATAGGTTAGAAATGCCCTTAGGTCCTAGTGCCACATGAAAGTATGACAACAGGGCCAAACCGTGTTCTTTTAGATTGATGGACCGGTCGAGGAAGATTGTGTGCATAGGATGCTCACCCGACGCAATTTCATGACGAATTGCAGTGACGTACTGTACTCAACATGACCACACATCACGTCACACCCGGCTCTGTTTTTTTCCTAGATATAAAACCTGCGTTCAACTACGGCGCCCCTAGTTGACCGGAGGAAGACTTGCTCGTTGACCGGAGCAAGACTTCTCGTTGGCTTGTTCCTTCTTCCCTTCCTCGACGGCTCTGTCAGACTTTGATGACAGAGCATGCAGGCCCCAGAGGCTCGGCAGCTTCTCCCGACGACTCGCGCCGAGCCAAGTCTTTTTCATATACTGTACGTAGTATACAATCGCACCACTCTAGATTTTTTTCACCTGTCGCTGCCATGGCATTCGCCATTCTGCATCACAATGATTAATAAGAAGAAAAAAAGAGAAAGACCTGGTTTGTATATATCTATAATAAGGAGAAAAGAGATGGAGGATCCAAAGAACACACGTACGGATAAAATATCCAAGTAACACCTAGGAAAGCTGTCGTATAGTAAGAACAAAGAGAATCATGACCAGGCCGAAGAGCATCAGTCCAACGATGATCTACACAAAGACATCCAAAAACGCAAACGCGTGCTCATCACGATGTTTCCGATCGACTTCATCTTAAAAAGCTAGGCTAGGATAGCTTAGTTTATTTGACCGGAGAAGACTTGGTTGCTTTGCTTCACTTTCTCCGAGGACCGCTGACGTCCGTCGGTCCGCATGTGGGAATTGCTGTGCAGGGCGCAGAGGCTCAGGCAGTCAGGCTATAGGCACCTTCGCCCCGACGACGCGCACGCACCGAGTCAAGTCGTCATATAATCACGACGAAACCATTCGCCAGTCTGCATCACATCACAATAATTAAGAACAGGAAGGGAACCACACGCAGCTGTTGAGTGAGAGAATGGAGTGTGGTGGCGTCTCCGCCGTGCAGGTGCAGCCGGCAGCGCCCATGGATCAGCCCGGCCAGCCGGCAAAGCCGCCGGTGCAGCCATGGGAGTACAGCCTGCGGAAGTACCTCCTGCTGCTGGCCGCCCTGGTGGTCAGCGTCACGTACGCCGCTGGCTTCAGCCCGCCGGCGACCCCATCATCCGCGGAACCCAGTACCGCCGCTACCTCGCCTTCTTCTACTGCAACGCCACCGCCTTCGCCGCGTCGCTTGTGGTCATCGTCCTCATCCTCGTCCTCGCCGTCCGCCACGACAAGAGGGGGAAGGACAGCCGCTGGGTCGTCGTGCCCCTCCGGCTGGTCATGGTGCTGGACCTGCTCAGCCTCATGGGCGCGTACGGCGCCGGCACCTGCCAGGACAAGATCTCCATCGTCTACTCCACGGTGCTGGTGGCCGCCGTCTTCCTGTACGTCGCCGTTCTCAAGATGATGGACTGGTGGTGCCCAGACAACAAATCCAGCTCCAGTTGCGACGGCACAATGTCCGCCGCCCCCAACCGCAACTCCAACTCCGGCGGCGTGATGCCCACTCCTAATCCCGACTCCGACGCCGGCACGATTCCCTCACCCGTCCGCGACTCTGACCCCAATGTCAGAGAAGAAGAGGACCGCAAACGCGAGGTCCTGAAGAAGCTGAAAGCCGACGAACGGCTCCGCAAGGTCCTGATGCTCCTGGCGACATTCGCGGTGAGCATCACGTACGTCGCCGGGCTGAGCACGCCGGGTGGCTTCTGGGACAGCACCGGGACCAGCTACCGCCCGGGCGATGCAATCCTCAAGGACCGCCACCGCCCGCGCCTGACGGTGTTCCTGCTCTGCAACACCACATCGTTCGTAGCGTCCTTGCTCATCATCATGCTGCTCATCATCGACGGCAAGAAGCTCCGCGAGAAGACGGCTCGGTCGCTCGTGCTCTACGGGTTCATCGTCGTCGCGCTAGTCAGCCTCGTCGGTGCTTACACATCTGGCAGCTGCAGGGAGACAAAAACCACCATCTACGTGGTCTCCCTGGCTGGCGGCATTCTGGCAACAGCACACATCCTACTCTATGCTTTCTACACTTTAAAGTCTTCTCCTTCCAGTCCAACGCAACAAACTGATGCAATTCAGCAGGCTACTGATAATGTCAGGTACTGTTTGCAACTGAACTGAACTCTGTTTCTTCATTCTCCGCAACTGAACTGAACTCTGTTTCTTCTTTCTTCGCGACTGAACTGAACTCTGTTTCTTCTTTCGCCGCAGTGCTAGAAAGGGTCTGGACAAGGCTCGCTCTCTTGTTCTACTGCTCGCCACTCTTGCCGCCACCATCACCTACACAGCGGGGTTGGACCCGCCAGGTGGCGTTTGGCAGGACAAGGGCGATGGGTACATGGCCGGCGACCCGATTCTAATCACAACCAACATTAGGAGGTACAGGGCCTTCTACTACTGCAACTCGGTTGCGTTCGTGGCCTCCTTGCTGGTCATCGTCCTTGTCCAGACAGAGAGGCTGATCAAGCACCACGTGCTGGAGGCAGCCATGATACTCGACCTGTTTGGACTCATCGGCGCATATGCCGCCGGGAGCTGTCGGGACGTGAATTCCTCCATTTACGTCATGGCTTTGGCAGGTGCTGCCCTGATCTATGTGGTGATCCATATTGTCTTTTTCACGCTGGAGCTGGACCACAAGGACAAGAAAGATGACGATCAAGAAGATGAGTTGCTGGAGAAGAGGCGCAAAAGGTTGCTCCTGTTCGCGATCTTGGCCGCAACTATCACCTACCAAGCAGGTCTCACCCCTCCCGGCGGGTTCCTTCTCCAGGACGACATGCTTGGGCACCATGCCGGTGACCCGATCCTCTTGCACAACTACCCAGTCCGTTACCATGCCTTCTTCTACTGCAACTCAGTGAGCTTCATGCTGTCCATCGCCCTCATCATCCTTCTGGTGAACCCCAATCTGTACAGGCCAGCCATACGAAGCAATGCCCTATCCGTTTGCACGGCGGTGGGCCTGTTTTGTTTGATGGGGGCCTACGCTGCTGGAAGCACGCAACACCGCAAGACATCCATCTACATTTTCGTGTTGGTGGCTGTGGTCCTGCTCATTGTAGCCGGACTGCTGCTGGTATTTTTGCTGAAGAGAAAGCACAGCAATGCGGTCGTTGCGCAACCCAGAGAACAGAACGAAGAAGAAAGGAAGGAGGTAGAAGAAAAGAATGAGGATGAAGAAGAAGCAAAGAAGCATGCGAGGCGCAAGTACCTGATGCTCTTAGGCATCTTGGTGGCGAGCGTAGCCTACCAGGCCGGCCTGGAACCGCCCGGCGGGGCATGGCAGAACAACGACAACAGGCACGAGGCGGGCAACCCGGTGATGCACGACAACAGGAGGCCCCGGTACCTCGCCTTCTTCTACAGCAACTCCATTTCCTTTGTGGCTTCCATCGTTGTCATCATCATGTTGCTACCGCAATGGCTGCCAAAGAAGAAAGAAGGAGAATGGGAGAAATGGTCACTGAGGGTGATGAACTGGACGATCCGACTGGATCTGTTTGCTCTCCTAGTGGCCTATGCAGCTGGCTCCAACAGGGGGTGGAAGACGTCTGTGATTGTGGTCGCGCTCATCATTGCCGTGCTGGGCTACTTTGCAATCCATACGATACTGGCATGTACTGTTTGTCACTGTGAGAGGCGCCGAAGCAGCTCTGTAGTGTAGCTCTACTATGTGAGGGTGATTGCTCATCTGAGCTCCGTAGTGTAGATCTCTAATCAGCACGCCCTACTCTAGCTAGCTGTGTCTCCTTGCTCAAGGGCTTCATCGAAAAGCTTCCCTGTTTTTAGATTCCTAGTCTAGTTGATGTAATCGGATATTCAGATTAACCTGCATCCCAGTTGGGGCATGCTGACATTGTTTGTCGACCCACTGGGCAGGTCTGTCTGTATCTTAACCCAATGAATATGTATAGTAGTGACATTTTCCTGAATGTATCTTAACCCTATGTGTACTTTCTTTCTTACAAGAACTTGAATGGGGAGTGCATGAGCTGCAATTGAATCTGTATTCAGGAAAGTGAACCATTTGTGGCAACTGAAACATGCAAGTATATCACTAGGTACAGTCTGAAGCATTGTGTAATCCTATAAGTAATTACTGGTCAGCCAGGTCAGGTCGAGAGGAAACATACCCTTAATCCGTGACCCAACTCTTAACGGCGCAATCTCCCTAGCGTGGCAATTCGCCGAACACCTGCAGGGCGCCCGACCCCGAATGCAGAAGCAGGCAGCTGAGCTGAGCAGGCCGCCGTCGTGAGTAGCGTGGTTACCGTGAAGCATCAGAGAATTCCACGAGCGTGGGTCGCCTCGATCGGAAGCAGTTGCTGGAGCCGACGAGTGGATGGTGCGCGAATGCAGGCGCTGAGATTCAAACGAGCGAGCGAATCCAGCTCCGAACCAGCCCCGCTCGGCCGCTCTGTCCCTTCGATCTTCCACACGAGGTACACGGGCAAGCGGAGGGCCAGGAGCAGCGTTGCGCTGCCCGGGTGTAGGTCGGGGTGGGCCGTCGCCGCCTCGCCGGCGATCGCCGGGAAAGGAACAGCGCCTAAGGCCTCCTGCGCGGCTGCGTCTCGTGTGGCCGAGCGGTAGGATGGGCCGAGCGAGCAGACTCGGGTTGGCTTAACCGGATCGATACGGTGCGGGTACATGCGGCCCGTTGGTTTTCTGTAAATAGTAAAACCTAAATCCTTAAAAGTGCACGCGCATCATCTAACAGAAACGGGCGGACGATCGCGCCAGCGATCGCGCCCGTGCGGGCCAGGTGCCACCTGGTCTGGATTGGGTCCGCCGCGCGGTCGGGGGCGGTTTGTCCATATCCGGACGTGGGGAGGCCCACATGTAAGCCGTGGAGGGGGGAGGAGAGGGGGATCGTGGGCGCCGGTTTTCGAAATCTGTGCCTGAAATCCCTCGCGACGGTGTTCTCTCCCCATTTCATCTTCGTCTTCGTCCTCGCCAGCCTCTCCACCGAACGGGCGCGATACGGGGGAGGCGCGGCGGAGTCCTCAAGTCGGCGGCGGGCTTGCGGGTGGCTCTCCGCGAGGGGAATCGCTGGTGCTCGTCGGCGTCGGAGGTATGCTCGCCCACGACTTCTCCATGCTTCTCCTCCCTCTCTCTGTCTCGCGGGGCGCGGATGTGCCGATATGTGAGGGGAATGCTTTCTAGGGTTCGGGAACGGCGCGAACTACCCCCACTTATGCTCGATATTGGCAATGTCTCCTCTTGATGCGGTTGAGTTTTCTCCTCTCTGGTAGCACGCACCCAACGGTGGCCGGGATCTATGGCACAAGGTGTAGTTGGGCAGGGCACGGGGTAGTCGATTTGTTGCGGTTGTCGATAGGTAGCAGGGGATGCACGTCCACGGCGCCCGTTGCGCGATTTTAGGGCGATAGGTAGTGTTTGTTCGTTGTCCTTGTTTGTTACTGTTTAAGGGGCAGGGGTTTGAGATCTGTTCATGATTTCTCCTAGTCCTTCTCCAAGTTCTATTGTTTGTTGTTAGATGTGCGCATTGCTGTGTGCAATGCATTGGCTGATTCAAGGTAGAGATTTTTGATTAGTTGCACAAAATTCTACCCAGTTGGCTGCATTCATATAGTAGTTGGCTGTCCATATGTTCTGCAGTTGCACCAGTTGTCTTGCTCAGTTGGCTTACTGTTTGTACTAGTTGGGTGTTTACACGCTGTTCAGTTGCACAAGTTACCTGCTCAGTTGGCTGCATCACTTTACTAGTTGGCTGTCCATATGTTCTACACTTGCACTAGTTGTCCTGCTTAGTTGGCTTGCTGTTTTGCACTAGGTTGGCTGTCTATATGTTGTTCAGTTTCACAATTTGCCTGCTTAGTTGGCTGCATCCATATACTAGTTGGCTGTCCACATGTTCTGCATTTTTGCACTAGTTGTCATGCTTAGGTTGCTTCCAGTTTTGTACTAGGTTGGCTGTCTATATGCCGTTGAGTTGCACAAGTTGCTCTGCTTCCGTGTTCGAGTTGCCCTCGTAGGTGCCCTGCTGGTGCACCTACTTGTCCATATATTCTAGTTGGCTATTCATTTCTTTTGTCCTAGTCCTTCTTTTGTTTGTCCCAGTTGCACAAGTTATCATACTCAGCTGGTTGCCTCTACTTAACTATTTTTCTGCCTAGTTATTACTTGCCTTAGTGAAACTAGTTGGCTTATATGCTATCCAGTTGCACAAGGTTGACTGCCCAGTTGGCTGCATCACTGTAGTAGTTGGTTGTCCACATGTTCTACAGTTTTTGCACTAGGTGTCCTGCTTATGCGTAGAGGTCTGCAGATCAAAGCAACCTTTTATGTTTTTTCTAGTTTGTTTCCGCATTTTCTAACTATGTTTTCTTTTCTTGTATTTCCCCCGCAGGCTAAAAATGGTTATAATAGGAGGAGATGCGGATGGCAATGAAGAAGATGTATTTTTTTCATTTTTTCTGTGTCTTTGAGTTGTTTTCAACTTATCCATGTATGCTTATATCCTTTTTTTCATGTTTTTTTGGTTGCTTAATTAGGGTTCTGGAAGTCAGTCCCTTCGCCGGAACTCGAAGCGTGCTACTAATCGCCGGCCACTCTCTGCGCGTAGTGTTCAGCAGGGAGAGGAAGTTGAGGTAATTGGCATGCTGATGACACATGCATCTTATTTTGGTTTTGTTTGGATCATATAATAATTTTTTGTTTTTTCCCATGCCCATGTTTTTTATTTTCTTAGGATGTTGATCAGTTTCGGGTTGTAAAGCGGACTAGACTTGCAGCAGTTGCAAGGGGAGCTGAATCATCTACTAGGGTAAATAAATCCTTGAATGTGAGTGTTTCTCGCTTTTTAGATGCTGATGAAATTATGCAGCCGTTGGCACCACTATTTGTTGTAGTTGCTCAATAACCATCTTGTAGTTGACATCACTGGTCATCTTGATCTAAATAGAGTTTTCCCAGAAGTTGACATGAGTTGGCATCTTGTAGTTGACATCACTGGTCACCATTTTTGCAGGCAGGAGTTGCTGGAGGAGCTGCCTCATCTTCCACAGCAGATGCTGAGGTATGTGGTTTTTTTTGTGTGTTTATGAGCTATTGAACAGTTTCTTGCAAACCTTTTTTTTAGTTGCTGTTATCTTCTTGCAATATCATGCTTATCGTTGCACATCCCCTAGAACTTTTTGTAGTTGTCAGGTCAAGTATATTTCTTAGTTTTTTTTGCAGGTTGCACACTGGTAGTGTTCAGTTGTCATCATGATCTTTCATAGTTGCACAAGAACATCATATTAGTTGGCATGATCCATTTTATGTTTATATAGTTTTAGCAAAGTAGTTGGCCCTCCCTTTTTTTTGCTATACTGATCCAAATGATCATTCCTAGTTTTTTTTCAGTCCAGTTTTTTGTCTTGTGTTTAATGTTTTTATTTTCTCATCAACAGGGCATCGGTGAAGGAGTTGAGGTGGGTGTAGGGGAAGATGTGGAGCGACCATCACAAGCGGGCAGGATAAGGGCATCACCAGGGCGGTTTGCGAAATTCAACAGCTCGCTATCCCCACCGCAGAAGTCTGAGTTAGTTTCAAGGTTGTTTGGGGGCCTCTTGAACTTATCAGAGACACTTCCAGCGGACCTCACTAAATTCTTGGTGCAGTCCTACCAGCCAGAGAGCTCTGAAATGGTTTTCCCAGGCAGGGGAAGGATCCGTGTCGATGCTGACAGTGTTCACAGGGTATTTGATCTCCCAAACAGGGGTCAAAAAGTCAGATATGTAGTAGACAAAGATGCAACTAGGAGATTCAACGAGGCTTTCAACATAACTGGAAATTCTCATCCCCAGATCAGTACATGGTGCAAGATGATTAAGGATATGGCGGGAAAAACGGATGACACATTCTTTATGGCCTGGCTTGCGGTTGCATTCAGCACCTTTCTAGCACCAACCACGGCCCTGAAGCTGAGCCCAAAGTGCTACGGACTTGTGCTAGATTGTGAAATGCTCAAGAACACAAACATCTGCCTCTTTGTAGCAGAACACATAAATGAAGCTTTCCGGAACGTGGACCAGGAGAAGCAAACCGTTTGCTGCTGCTTGTATCACTTGATGGTGAATGAAAACTAGCACTTCCATGTGTTTTTCTTCTTTTTGCAGTTATAGTTTCTGAAATACTCCTCATAATAACTGAAGTTGGGTTTCCTTTTTTGGTTCTGCGGCAGATCCTATACCTTGATGCGCTCGTTCATGATATCCCAGTAAGCAACTGCGCCATACGAGCGAATGCATGGGATAGTAGCCTAATTGCCAAGGTGATCAAGAAGGACTCGATCTCTCCTGGTGTGTTTGGCAAATTACAAGTGAGTTCTCTTTGTTTTTTTCCAACAGTGGCTCTTTTTATGTTCTATTCATGTCTGCTTAGTTTTTAATTCCTTGGTAGCTGCACATATGCTTTTGAGATAAGCTTTCGACACTTTTTGGTAGTTGCAAAAAAATTGTGATCAGTTGGCACAACAATGCCTATAGTTGCACCGCTTGTAGCTTTAGTTTGGCATCTGCACACATGTTCATTTTTAATTGGCACATCATCTGTTTCAAATTGCACAGTTTTACTTATCTTGTTGCACAGATGTGTGACATCAGTTGGCAGAAACATTTTTAGGTGTCCTGTGGGTTGCACAGTTTTTTTGGTTTGTGCAGTTGCATATATGTAGAATCCAGTCTGCCCAGCATTTTGTTGTAGTTGCACAGGTTATAACAATTTGGTTTTCGTTCCACACAAAATCTGTTTGATAACCTTGTTCTTTTCTTTTTCTCCTTTTCACATCAGCTTAAAGAGGAGTATAGGGGCACGGAGCAGACACCACTGTTTGGTGGTCTTTTGCAAGCTGAAGCATTTGTGGCATCCAAGTTACCATTAACCTACAATCCGCAGGTAAGTCTTTGCATAAAGGAGTTTGGATCAGTTACCAACATTTTTATTTTTAAGATGTTTTCTAATTGAATCAGTACTGATCTTTGTTTGTGTTGATGCAGAAAAAGGAAAAGATTGCCAAAGTGGTTAATGACCTGTGCAAGGCAGTGCTACTTCTTGAGCTTGCGTTGGTTTTTCCCTTGAAGAGGAAAGGGTGATGCAGCAAAGTAGAGTAAGTATTTCCCTCAGCTTTTGAGAACCAAGGTATCAATCCAGTAGGAGACAACGCTCAAGTCACCGAATACCTGCACAAACAAACACCAACCTTGCACCCAACGCGATAAAGGGGTTGTCAATCCCTTAACGGTTATTTGCAATGTGAGATCTGATAGAGATGATAAATGGTAAAGTAATATTTTTGGTATTTTTGGTTTATGGAACGGAAAGTAAAGATTGCAAAGTAAAAGAAATAGGAAACGAAAATTGTAGATCAGAAACTTATATGATGGAAAATAGACCCGGGGGCCATAGGTTTCACTAGAGGCTTCTCTCAAGATAGAAATTATTACGGTGGGTAAACAAATTACTGCCGAGCAATTGATAGAAAAGCGCAAAGTTATGACGATATCTAAGGCAATGATCATGAATATAGACATCACATCCGTGTCAAGTAGACCGAAACGATTCTGCATCTACTACTATTACTCCACACATCGACCGACTCCTGCCTGCATCTAGAGTATTAAGTTCATAAGAACAGAGTAACGCATTAAGTAAGATGACATGATGTAGCGGGATAAACTCAAGCAATATGATGAAAACCCCATCTTTTTATCCTCGATGGAAACAATACAATACGTGCCTTGCTGCCCCTACTGTCACTGGGAAAGGACACCGCAAGATTGAACCCAAAGCTAAGCACTTCTCCCATTGCAAGAAAAACCAATCTAGTTGGCCAAACCAAATCGATAGTTCGAAGAGACTTGCAAAGATATCAAATCATGCATATAAGAATTCAGAGAAGATTCAAATAATATGCATAGATAAGCTGATCATAAATCCACAATTCATCGGATCTCGGCAAACACACCGCAAAAGAGTATTACATCGAATAGATCTCCAAGAACATCGAGGAGAACTTTGTATTCAGAATCAAAGAGAGAGAAGAAGCCATCTAGCTACTAGCTATGGACCCGTAGGTCTGAAGTAAACTACTCACGCTTCATCGGAGAGGCAATGGTGTTGATGTAGAAGCCCTCCGTGATCGAATCCCCTCCGGCAGGACGCCGGATAAGGCCCCAAGATGGGATCTCAAGGGTACAGAAGGTTGCGGCGGTGGAAAAGTGGTTTTGTTGCCCCCTGGATGTTTTTGGGGTATAAGAGTATATATAGGCGAAATATCTAGGTCAGAGGGGCTCCGAGGGGCCCACAAGGTCGGGGGGGGCGCCCTACCCCTGGGCGCCCTCCACCCTTGTGGCCGCCTCGCGGCTCTTCCGACTTGCATTCCAAGTCTCCTGGGTGTCTTCTGGTCAAAGAAAAATCATCGTGAAAGTTTTATTCCGTTTGGACTCCGTTTGGTATTCCTTTTCTGCAAAACTCTAAAACAAGGAAAAAACAGAAACTGACACTGGGCTCTAGGTTAATAGGTTAGTCCCAAAAATCATATAAAATAGCATATTAATGCATATAAAACATCCAAAACAGATAATATAATAGCATGGAACAATAAAAAATTATAGATACGTTGGAGACGTATCAAGCATCCCCAAGCTTAATTCCTGCTCGTCCTCGAGTAGGTAAATGATAAAAACAGAATTTTTGATGTGGAATGCTACCTAACATATTTATCCGTGTAATTCTCTTTATTGTGGCATGAATGTTCAGATCCGTAAGATTCAAAACAAAAGTTTAATATTGACATAAAAACAATAATACTTCAAGCATACTAACAAAATAATTATGTCTTCTTAAAATAACATGGCCAAAGAAACCTTATCCCTACAAAATCATATGGTCTGGCTATGCTCCATCTTCATCACACAAAATATTTAAATCATGCACAACCCCGATGACAAGCCAAGCAATTGTTTCATACTTTTGACATTCTCAAACTTTTTCAACTTTCATGCAATACATGAGCATGAGCCATGGACATAGCACTATAGGTGGAATAGACGGTGGTTGTGGAGAAGACAAAAAAGAGGAGATAGTCTCACATCAACTAGGCGTATGAACGGGCTATGGAGATGCCCATTAATAGATATCAATGTGAGTGAGTAGGGATTGCCATGCAACGGATGCACTAGAGCTATAAGTTTATGAAAGCTCAAAAAGAAAACTAAGTGGGTGTGCATCCAACTTGCTTGCTCACGAATACCTAGGGTAATTTGAGGAAGCCCATCATTGGAATATACAAGCCAAGTTCTATAATAAAAAATTCCCACTAGTATATGAAAGTGATATCATAGGAGACTCTCTATCATGAAGATCATGGTGCGACTTTGAAGCACAAGTGTGGCAAAAAGGATAGTAACATTGTCCCTTCTCTCTTTTCTCTCATTTTTTTTCATGGGCCTTCTTTCATTTTTTGGCCTCTTTTTTTTGTCCAGAGTCTCATCCCGACTTGTGGGGGAATCATAGTCTCAATCATCCTTTCCTCACATGGGACAATGCTCTAATAATGAAGACCATCACACTTTTATTTACTTACAACTCAAAATTTACAACTCGATGCTAGAACAAGATATGACTCTATATGAATGCCTCCAGCGGTGTACCAGGATGTGCAATGAATCAAGAGCGACATGTATAAAAATATGATGAACGGTGACTTTGCCACAAATACAATGTCAACTACATGATCATGCAAAGCAATATGACAATGATGAAGCGTGTCATAATAACGGAACGGTGGAAAGTTGCATGGCAATATATCTCGGAATGGCTATGGAAATGCCATAATAGGTAGGTATGGTGGCTGTTTTGAGGAAGGATATGTGGTGGGTTTATGGCACCGGCGAAAGTTGCGCGGTACAAGAGAGGCTAGCAATGGCGGAGAGGTGAGAGTGCGTATAGTCCATGGACTCAACATTAGTCATAAAGAACTCATATACTTATTGCAAAAATCTATTAGTCATCGAAACAAAGTACTACACGCATGCTCCTAGGGGTATAGATTGGTAGGAAAATACCATCGCTCGTCCCCGACCGCCACTCATAAGGAAGATAATAAAAAACTAAATCATGCTCCGACTTCATCACATAACGGTTCACCATACGTGCATGCTACGGGACTCACAAACATTAACACAAGTATTTCTCAAATTCACAACTATTCACTAGCATGACTCTAATATCACCATCTTCATATCTCAAAACAATCATAAGGAATCAAACTTCTCATAGTATTCAATGCACTATATATGAAAGTTTTTATTATATCCCTCTTGGATGCCTATCATATTAGGACTAGTTTTATAACCAAAGCAAATTACCATGCTGTTTAGAAAGACTCTCAAAATAATATAAGTGAAGTGCGAGAGTTCATCAATTTCTATAAAATAAAATCACCGCCGTGCTCTAAAAAGATATAAGTGAAGCACTAGAGCAAATTTGCCTAGCTCAAAAAATATAAGTGAAGCACATAGAGCATTCTAATAAATCATGATTCATGCGTGTCTCTCTCAAAAGGTGTGTACAGCAAGGATAATTGTGGCAAACTAAAAAGCAAAGACTCAAATCATACAAGACGCTCCAAGCAAAACACATATCATGTGGTGAATAAAAATATAGCCTCAAGTAAAGTTACCGATAGACGAAGACGAAAGAGGGGATGCCTTCCTGGGGCATCCCCAAGCTTAGGCTTTTTGACATCCTTGAATATTACCTTGGGGTGCCTTGGGCATCCCCAAGATTAGGCTCTTGCCACTCCTTATTCCATAGTCCATCAAATCCTTACCCAAAACTTGAAAACTTCACAACACAAAACTCAACAGAAATTCTCATAAGCTCCGTTAGTATAAGAAAATAAATTACCACTTTTGGTACTGTTGTGAACTCATTCTTTATTTATATTGGTGTAATATATACTGTATTCAAACTTTTTCATGGTTCATACCCCCCGATACTACCCATAGATTCATCAAAATAAGCAAACAACACATAAAAAACAGAATCTGTCAAAAACAGAACAGTCTGTGAATATCTGAATTGTTACAATACTTATGTAACTCTAAAAATTCTTCAAAATTAGGAAAACATAGGAAATTCGTATATAAATCTTGTGTAAAAAATTCAGAGTTATTACGAGCTCCAGTAAATTTAAACAATTCTGGGACTGGACGCAAAAGTTTCTGTTTTTCAGCAGGTTCAAATCAACTATCACCGTAAGCCATCCCAAAGGTCTTATTTGGCACAAACACTAATTAAAACATAAAACCACATCTAATCAGAGGCTAGATGAATTATTTATTGCAAAACAGAAAATAAAAATATTGGGTTGTCTCCCAACAAGCGCTTTTCTTTAAAGCCTTTTAGCTAGGCATTGATAATTTCAATGATGCTCACATAAAAGAGAAGAATTGAAGCACAAAGAGAGCATCATAAAACACGCGACAAACACATCTAAGTCTAACATACTTCCTATGTATAGGCAGTTTATAAGCAAACAAATTATCAAGGCAAGCAAAAACTAGCATATGCAAAGAAGAAGAAATAGACGATAGCAATCTCAACATGAAGAGAGGTAATTTATTAACACGAAAATTTCTACAACCATATTTTCCTCTCTCATAATAATTACATGTAGGATCATAAGAAAATTCAACAATATAGCTATCACATAACATATTCTCAACACGATCCACATGCATGCGAAGTTGACACTCTTCCAAAATAGTGGGATTAACATTAACTAAAGTCATGACCTCTCCAAACCCACTTTTATCAAAAATTTCATAAGATTGAATATTCTCCAAATATGTGGGATCTAAAGTTGACACTCTTCCAAACCCACTTTCAATATTATTGCAAACATTATTATCAATCTCATATTCATCATGGGGCTTAAATAAAATTTCAAGATCATAAGAAGAATCACCCCAGTCATGATCATTGCAACAAGTAGTGGACCTAGCAAAACTAGCATCCCCAAGCTTAGGGTTTTGCATATCATTAGCACAACTGACATTAATAGAATTTATAGTAGAACCATTGCAATCATGCTTTTCATCCAATGAGCTATCATGAATCACTTCATAGATTTCTTCTTTCAACACTTCATCATAATTTTTAGATTCACGAATTTCAAGCAAAACCTCATAAAGATAATCTAGTGCACTCAACTCACTAGCAATAGGTTCATCATAATTGGATCTCTTAAAAAGATTAGCAAGTAGATGAGGATCCATAAACTTTTAGCAAGCGAAGATGCAAGCAAAAAGAAGGCACATGGTAACACAAGCAAACAAAAGATCGAACGGAAAGAAGGCGAATAAAAGGCAAAGAGAAAGGCAAATCAAAAGGCAAATCTTTTCGAAAATCGTTTTAGAAGTGGGGGAGAGGAAAACGAGAGGCAAATGGCAAATAATGTAATGCGAGAGATGAGAGTTTATGATGGGTACTTGGTATCTCTTGGCTTGGCGTAGATCTCCCTGGCAACGGTGCCAGAAATTCTTCCTGCTACTTCTTGAGCTTGCGTTGGTTTTTCCCTTGAAGAGGAAAGGGTGATGCAGCAAAGTAGAGTAAGTATTTCCTTCAGCTTTTGAGAACCAAGGTATCAATCCAGTAGGAGACAATGCTCAAGTCACCGAATACCTGCACAAACAAACACCAACCTTGCACCCAACGCGATAAAGGGGTTGTCAATCCCTTAACGGTTATTTGCAACGTGAGATCTGATAGAGATGATAAACGGTAAAGTAATATTTTTGGTATTTTTGGTTTATGGAACGGAAAGTAAAGATTGCAAAGTAAAAGAAATAGGAAACGGAAATTGTAGATCGGAAACTTATATGATGGAAAATAGACCCGGGGGCCATAGGTTTCACTAGAGGCTTCTCTCAAGATAGAAATTATTATGGTGGGTAAACAAATTACTGCCGAGCAATTGATAGAAAAGCGCAAAGTTATGACAATATCTAAGGCAATGATCATGAATATAAGCATCACGTCCATGTCAAGTAGACCGAAACGATTCTGCATCTACTGCTATTACTCCACACATCGACCGACTCCTACCTGCATCTAGAGTATTAAGTTCATAAGAACAGAGTAACGCATTAAGTAAGATGACATGATGTAGCGGGATAAACTCAAGCAATATGATGAAAACCCTATCTTTTTATCCTCGATGGCAACAATACAATACGTGCCTTGCTGCCCCTACTGTCACTGGGAAAGGACACCGCAAGATTGAACCCAAAGCTAAGCACTTCTCCCATTGCAAGAAAAACCAATCTAGTTGGCCAAACCAAATCGATAGTTCGAAGAGACTTGCAAAGATATCAAATCATGCATATAAGAATTCAGAGAAGATTCAAATAATATTCATAGATAAGCTGATCATAAATCCACAATTCATCGGATCTTGGCAAACACACCGCAAAAGAGTATTACATCGAATAGATCTCCAAGAACATCAAGGAGAACTTTGTATTGAGAATCAAAGAGAGAGAAGAAGCCATCTAGCTACTAGCTATGGACCCGTAGGTCTGAAGTAAACTACTCACGCTTCATCGGAGAGGCAATGGTGTTGATGTAGAAGCCCTCCGTGATCGAATCCCCCTCCGACAGGACGCCGAAAAAGGCCCCAAGATGGGATCTCACGGGTACAGAAGGTTGCGGCGGTGGAAAAGTGGTTTTGTTGCCCCCGTGGATGTTTTTGGGGTATAAGAGTATATATAGGCGAAAGATCTAGGTTAGAGGGGCTCCGAGGGGCCCACAAGGTTGGGAGGCGCGCCCTACCCCCTGGGCGCGCCCTCACCCTTGTGGCCGCCTCGCGGCTCTTCCGACTTGCACTCCAAGTCTTCTGGGTGTCTTCTGGTCCAAGAAAAACCATCGCGAAAGTTTTATTCCGTTTGGACTCCGTTTGGTATTCCTTTTCTGCAAAACTCTAAAACAAGGAAAAAACAGAAACTGGCACTGGGCTCTAGGTTAATAGGTTAGTCCCAAAAATCATATAAAATAGCATATTAATGCATATAAAACATCCAAAACAGATAATATAATAGCATGGAACAATAAAAAATTATAGATACGTTGGAGACGTATCAGGCAGTAACTGAACAGGTTGGCACCTTCATTGAAGCAGTTGCCAAGATCGATGACGAGGAGCCGGATATTGATCCCTACGTACAACAGCCATCAACGGGAACCGGCATGTCATGCCGTGCTCCAAAAAGAAAGAGACGGGTTTCAACTATACAAGAAGAAGAAGAGTTTGTTGAGGAGGAGCCAGAAGAAGATGATGAAATGGAAGCAGCGCAAGATGTTGAAGATGATGAGGACACAGATGAGTGTTGAAGATGATGAGGACACAGATGAGGATGAATCAGAGGAGGAGGACAAAGAGGAGGATAACAAAGAAGAAGATGAGGAGGAGGAGGAGGAGGACGAGGAGGAGGAGGAGGAAGAAGATGAGGAGGACAAAGAAGAAGAGGAGAAAGGAGAGGAGGAGGACAAAGAAGAAGATAATGAGGTAGAGGAGGAGGCAGAAGAAGAGGAGGCCAAAGAGGGGGATGGAGATAAAGGTGCAGTAGTTGATGGCAGCGAGGTGGAAGGAGATGATGAGGAAGAAGACGAGGATGTTGATCGTGATGATCAAGGGGGGATGCAATGGAGACAGCGACAGCAGCGATGACGATGATGACAAGGGCCCTGGTTCTGGGGGTACAGGCGGCAACCCTAGCAGTAGCACTGTCAACCCTAGTAGCAGCAGCAACTCAATGAGTAGCAAAAGCACACTACAGATGTGGATGGAGAAAAGCTGCTGGAAAGACGAGCATTTCCAAAAGTCAAAGAAAAATGATGAAGCGGAGTCTCAGGGGAGCATTGATATGTTCAGGCTGTGCAACTTGAAGCCAGCTTTGCCAACCACTTTCCCTGTGCCAGACTTTCATCACCAAGAGATGTGTCAGAACATCGATTTTGCCATTTATCAGAAGCTATTCTTATTAAGTCAGGCTAAAAAGAATCAAGTTGACATGGAAGAAGCAGGAAAGGGTCTTGACTGGGTTCATTCGAAGGCAAAATACAAGGAATATTTGAAGTAGCTTCCAAATATAAGCTCCAGCAAGAGCAAGGCAGCACCCATGGCAAACCCTCATGTGGTCCAGAAGCGCAAAGCAGTTTCAATGAAGAAGAATCTGAAGTTGCCTCAAACCAAGCAACAGGTGGTGAGGGCAGATGCTGAAATAAATGTGGAGAAGGAAGCTGTGGTGCCAACTGTTGTGCCAACTGTAGTGAGCAGAGAGCCAATCACCACTCAACAGGGGACAACAATGCATGTTGAGCCTACAACCATCACAGGAGTTCAACAGATCAAGGGGAAGACTCCTCTGTCAACAGTCCCACCTAAACCACCTAAGCAGCAAAAGATTGTTAAGTTTGCCAAGGGCACAAAGGGGGAACAGGGCACAAAAGGTGTGGGGTTCAGACACGAGACAGAATAACATGTCACAGCCATCGATGCAGGAGTGCCAAGTTCAGCTAGATTGCTGCCAACTGAGGCTGGAAAGATGCCAACTGCAGATACTACTATGCCAACTGAAGTGTCAATTAGCATGGGGGTGACAGTCAAAACTACCACTGTTGCTTAGGAAGCCACCACTGCAACTGCAAGCCCCAAGGTGCCAACTCATAGAGATACTTCAATGCCAAACACGGAAGGAGGTGATCAATCTGCCAAACTGCCATCTCCAAGAACTAACACACAGTAGCCAAGCAAGCCTGCATCACCAAGAGCTAACTTTCAGCACACATTAACACAAGAGGAGGTGTTCAACATTGTAAGCAGGTGCAAGCCTCCTAGGCCGCCAACTACAACATTATTGTGAACCAAGTCAGCAAACGATGCACCAGTGAATGTGCCACAAGGAGATGCCCTGGGCCTTCAACCCATACGCAGATCAAACTCGTATAGCTATCATGGTGACGGGTACTGCGATGCACCAACTTTTGACCTGGGTATAGATGATGGTGCTGAGCCTGCTGCAGCACTTGCTCCAGCAGCACAAACAGGGGAAGCCAATGTGATTGTCATAGATGAGGATGAGTTGGACCCAGCAACTGTGAATGAAGGATGTCCTGCTGCTGATGCTAGCAAGGGATTAGCTCACCAGCCAGATGTTGGATCACCAGAGAGCTACCACACGCTGATATGCGGAGAACCAGCAGTTGGCACGAGCAGTTCTTCAGGACCACCTGTTGCACGAAGACAGAGGAGGGTAATAAGGCCCGGAGCATCTCAAAGGTCCCCATTCATTGATTACAACAGAAAGAAGATGTTCAAATTCAATGAGGCAGTCAACAAGCTTTACGCTGCCCTCTTGTATTGGGTCAGGCATCACCCAGGAGCAGATGATCCTGAAACCAGGTAAACCAACTCCCCACAACCTATATCCATATTTTTCAGTTGCACAGTAGCACCCACTTAGTTGCACAGCAAAGCAGACCATGTTGCACAGAACAGTGCTTTTAGTTACACACTTGTTTTTTTTAATACACAATTTTTTTGTTGTTGTGAACCTTCAAGCTAACTTGTCTTCTTTTTTTAAATTGAGCCCTGAGATAATCAGGTATGGTGGTTTCTACATTTCTATAAAGGAGTTAGTTGATTCCATGAAGCCTGTTCAATGGCTGTCAAGAATTGTTATTGAGACTGGAATCATACACATCATGGATAACTTACCAGAAGGGTCAAAGAAGGTCGTTATGCCACTAAGGCTATCTGTAAGTTTTTTCAAAACCTTTTTACCCTCTTCTTTTTTGTAGCACTTTTGTTGACCAATTCAGGGAGTCCTTTTATCTAACAAGGAGTTTGCCACATGTTTATAATTTCTGCAGATCAATTTACAGCAAGGGATCCACAATGTGAATGAGATAAACAAGAAGTTCGAATACAAGAACCGTCTCGACAAGCAAGACTTGGTCAGTGTTGTGCCCACATGATCCATCTCTTAGTTGGCACTCATAGCATGTTCAGTTGCACATGACACATCTATTAGGTGGAAAATACTTTCTGGCAACCTGTTTAACTTCACCATTTTTTACTATTTCTTACCTACAGTGTGCCTCTGTATCTGAATCGTTCATGTGTGCAGGTCATGCTGCCAGTGCTTGAGTGCGCTGATATAAACAACCATGAAGGAGGCAGGCATTATTGGGTCTTCAATGTCAACTTGAGGGACGGACGTTTCGAAGTTCTTGATTCAAGCAGGAAGCTAGACAACATTGAGTTGATGAACACCGCCTCTACCATCGCGGGGGCAGTACGCCAGCTATGGAGGAAGCATTACCCAAAGCACAACATCGAGCACTTCCAGATTATTGACATCGACGTACCGAAGCAGATCGGCAAGTAAGACAAGAAGCATGACATTCTTCTCAATTTCTTCCATCAATCTACAGTTTTTAAAATTTTCTAGATGTATAATTTCTTCTTTTTGTTTAAATGATTATTTGTTTTCTAGATGTACAATCTATAGTTCTTTAAGACACACAACTAGTTTGCAATCTCTTCATTTTTATGATTTTTTTCTCATGGATTATCTAGCCAGTTGCACAGTGGAACATCAGTAGTTGCACAGTGGCACATAATTAGTTGCACAGTACCACAGAGTACATCATCTTATTTGGTTTTTAATTTCTGTGACAATTTTTCCTTTCCCCCGCAGCAATGAGTGTGGGCTGTTCGCACTGCTTAATGCCACTAAGTGGAACGGTAGCCAACTGCCCAACTATGATCACAAGGAAGTATTCAACATCAGAAAGAAGTTGGTATATGATTGGGTCACCAGTGCGCACAACTCCGCCCCATGGAGGAAGTTGCTGAGATATGACAAGGACTAGGTCAGTACTCTTTTTATGCTCTGCCCTTTTTTGAATGCCTTGATGGTTTGCACAATTTTTCGACAGATTTGTAGTTGCACACTAGTAGTAATTCAGTTGCAACTCAATGTCATCACTTTTGTTGACACATTAGGAGCACTGGGCATACAACTGTTCAACAACTAAATAGTAAACCATTTGCCAACAAAGGCACAAATAGCAACCATTACACAGTGCATGAACTAATTCAAGAAAAACAACTTAGAGAAGAGAAAGCATAGATGCTGAATGTGTCCACTTTTGGAGCCAACATTGCTCAACAACCATCATTCTTTTCCTTTTTCCTTTTTCCATACAAACGATGCAAGAGAATCACAGCAGCCTCAGTGGGCATACACCGATAGTGTGCTCTGTAGATTGGCAGTGGCTGCATTTGTTTTTCTTCTTTGGGTGTAGCTCCAGCGCCGATTTGTATCGTCGACTCTTCGCCCTACCCTTTGTAGTAGACCTTGGGGGATCCCTGGGCACAAAATCATCAGAGGCTTGTGCAAGGGATGCAGCCTCCGACGGGGTAGTAGGGCCAGTGTGCATGGGCGCTGAACCAGCACGAGGTTGTGTTCGATCACATGTGGAATAATGATATAAAAAGTTTATTCTTATTTTTTGTGCAACCAGGACTGATGTTCTCTGCAACCACACAGCTCATGCTGTGCAACTAACTGGTTGTTGTGTGCAAGTTAAGTTGAAAAGAAAACCTGTAGGAGCATGGCCCGTCGTGGCAGTCTGATCATAGTCACCTATAGCCAAAACAGCAAAAACAAGTTAGTGGTTCATGTTCATGCTTGAAGTAACATAGCGCGCTCAACAGGGGTTTTGGGGTGGTGCGCGTAGGCCGAATGAGTTTCCGCGCGTGCGGAACTGGGTAGCCTGTTCTGTGCAATTGGGCACCATGATGTGTGCAACTGAAGTTACACACCTAGTTAGATGGGGAGTTGGGGCAGGTGATTACCTGGATGATGAGGCCCCTGAGTACTGCCTGTAGGGCCATTGGGAGGAGCACGCGGGGCACTGCTTGTTGGGCCAGGTGGGGGAGGAGGTGTCGGAGCATGCCGTGTAGGGCCAGGAGGTGGAGGAGGTCCTCGAGGGTTGCCATCATCTGATGGCCCCATAGCAGCAGCCGGTTTTTTCTTTTTCTTGGACTTGTTCAGGTGGGTGATCTCGGTACGTGCTCCGTGCATATGCTTGTATGCAATGGCCTGTGCTGCATCAGAGCCACTCGCAAACTTGGCTAGTTTCCGAAAATCATATGTCATGTTTCTCTCCCTTATCTACTTCTTTGATTGAGGAGGCATTTCATCCGGTGGCTCATATCCGGTCCCTGGCGCACTAGGGACAGCAACAGGTGTCCACCGTCGGAGCATGTACCTTTCCGGTATGACATCAACTCCAAGATGGGTGAACACCTTGAGGATGTGGCAACAGAGCACGCCGTCCTTGTCCATTTTGCAGCACTCACACAAATAGGAACCCTCCCCCACCTTTGCCTGCACCAAGTAGTTTCGAGAACCATATTTGGCAACAAATTCCTGGTTCGGTCTGAGCTCAAAAATATCAGCACCAACTTGGAATGCATTATAACATCCAATCAGCACAAACTCTTCTCGGAACTTGCGGTAAAGGTCTCTAGTGTAGGTTTCGTAAGCTTGCCTCTATATTGGGAAGTTGGACCATAGCTCAATCTCAAGGTGTTCTGTCCTGTAATCATTGCAGCCTTCCTTGGCAAGGATGTGGTTCTGAATTTTTTCATATTGCTTGACGAAGTTCAACATTGAGTTGTGTGGGTTCACATATCTTTTTAGGACGGCGTTGAACCCCTCACTACGCTGTGTAGACTGCAGGAAGGGGAAGAACCTGTGTTTGAAGTAGCAGGGCACCCAAGTTGACCTGTATTCGTACAGCTTCTCGAAGTCTGTGTGTGTCATAGCCTCATACTTCATCATTAACCCAGCCCAGTTCTGCTCAAACTCTTCTGGAGTGAAGCTGAAGTCAACACAGTAGTTGAAATCATCAGACAACTCTGGATTCCGGCACAGTAGCCAACCAACTTTTTCCTGAGCCTTTTTCATGATGTGCCATCGACAACAGCGATGCACGGTGGTGGGAAAGATGCTTCATCGCTCCATCCTGATCGGTTATAAAGTTATCAGGAGGTTTGCCATCCATAGCCTCTAGGAATGCTCGGAAGACCCAATCAAAGCTCGATGCCAACTCCTGCCTCACAAACGCGCAACCCAGCATGAAAGATTGGCCATGTCGGTTTATTCAGATGAAGGGCGCGAACGACATATTGTACATGTTGGTCATGTAGGTGGTGTCAAACGATATGTAGTCGTGGTACGCCTCCGCATAAGCTTTTTGAGCTAAGCCATCCACCCAAAATATGTTGACAACTCTATCCTCTTCATCATATTTTACCTTATAGAAGAAGTCTGGATCGGTTTTCTGTATATCCTTGAAGTGCGCAATTGTCTCAATCATGTCACCCTCCTTTGTGTCATCTCTACGGAAACTTGTACACAGATTTGTTATTGCTTTTGGTCCGAACGGCACCATCAACTCAGATCCATAGAACTCTGCCATTATATGCATCATACGTCCTGCATAATACAAAAAGAAACAATATATCTTTTTTTAGTCGCACGAATGCACACATCCAGTTGCACAGTAATAGGACATGTGTTGGCACAGAGGATAATTGCAAGAAATGGACACCTAGTTGCACCTTTAAAAACACTTGCAGTTTGCACATAGGACATTGTTTAGTTGCATAGTGAAGGTAATCTAGTTGCACAACAAGCACCAAAGTGGTTGTACACTAATCTACCCTCCGCAACAACTTGATGTCCAACTAATGAAGTTGCATTCAGTACTTTTCTTTTTTAGTTTCTGGTTGCACACCAAATGCTTTTCTAGTTGCACAGAAGTGCCATACCACAGCAAAACCTGGTGCCCAGCATGGGAAGTTGGACACTAGTTGCACACTTAAGACATTTTAGTTGCACACCAGTACCATAACAGTTGCACACTGGACTGCCTAGAGGGAAACTTAATTCTGTAAGGGATATAGAAACACACCTGTAGTCAAGTTGCAGTTATACAAGATGCGCAAAAACTCCTTTTCATTCGGAGAAATGCCTTGGTGGGATCTCAAGTATTTGGACAACGAAGGTTTGTTCACCAGCGGATGATTGTGGTCACGAACAAAGTGTGTCACCTCCCATCGCCCATCTAGCAGCTTCACCAACATTTTTGCCTTGCATTGAGTCTGCTTTATTGTCTCGCGTTTTCGTTTCTTCTTTTTCTTGCTAGGACCAGCCTCCTCTTCAGCAAAGATTGGAGGTTCATCTTCCATTTCCTCATCACTGTCAACAGGTTTTGGATCTGGTATAGGGTCCAGGACAGGAGCAGCCTGAGCTCCTCCATCATCAGCTTTGGGCTTCTTGAACTTGTTGCAGCAAAACTGCTGTTTTACCAATACATTGGTGTGAGGTGTCCGCCTAGAGGTGTTCATCTTGACAGAGAAACCCATCTGTAGGGCGTAGCTGTTGTAATGATCCTTAGCAATTTGAAGGCTATCAAACCTCATGCCAACATAGGGTTCCATGGGCTGAGAACCAGCCTCATCCTCTCCTTCTTCTCCTTGCATAGCACCGTCAACAGCAGCAGCTCCTAGCTCAGTCCTGGTTGGACCAGGAACATCTGCTGTGGTGCCCGTGTCATCAAGAGTATGGCTCCCTGACTGCAAAGACACCACTATAGGGGCACCACGAGTTGATGACTGCCCTGCCACATTGTCATGGCCCATAGGGTTAGTCCCACGGCTTGGCTGCGTGTAGTCAACAGAGCGCACATTTTCTGTCCCATAATCAGCATTAGCTCCTGGTGGTATGCTGGGTTGCTGCTGATCCATATCATGAGGAAGCTCATTGAGATCAGGAGGCAACTCATTGAGATCAATCATTTCTTTCCCTTTTTTATTGCTGCTGCCACACACCCCCCTGCACATAAAAAAGATGGAAGTGATGTCATCAGTTTAATCATCAGAGTGTTTCAAACAACCTAAACTTTTCTATTTTTTTCCTACAACACAATCATAAGCAGTTGCACACCAGTATGACAATCTTAGTTGCAAAAACTACATGTTTATAGCAGAATCTTTTTTATAACAGGTATGCATTTTTTTGTTTGCACAGAGTGGTTATGTTAGTTGCACAGTTTGGAGTAAATATGTGGCACACATAAAGAATATGACTTATTTACTTCAGTGTTTTTCTGACTTCTTTCTCTGTGTGCTGTAATGATGTGCAGGTTTTCTGTTGGCAAGGAGCTGATTTAGATTTTTCTGCACATAATTTGGACATAATTTGATGCTACAATTGAGATGGAAAATCCAGGTGAAAGAAGAAAGAAGATTTGGATCATTGTGTGGTTTTCACAAAAGTTCTAGTGTTTTTGCTATCGTATTACAGATTCTTAGTTTTGGCTAGAATACATGTTTCAGTTGGCCAGGATGCATGTTCAGTTGGCCAGGATGCATGTTCAGTTGGCTAGGATACATGTTTTTATTGCACATATACTTCAGGTTTTCTAAAGTGTTCACTCACAAAACATCCAGTACATGTGGGGTACAATGCATGTTTTAGTTTGGCTAGCATGCATGCTGAGTTGCCAGAATACAGGTTCAGTTGGCTGGGATGCATGTTCAGTTGCACATTTATGCATTTTTCGTTGCACATATCTTTTGGACAGTCAATGTGTTTATTTGCAAACAATAACTACAAGTTGGTAGAATGCATGTTTAGTTTTGGCTACAATGCATGTTGAGTTGGCTAGAATCATGTTTTAGTTGGCCAGAAAACATGTTTTAGTCAGCTTGTTGAACACATCCAAGGGGGAAACTTGGTTGGCATGCATGTTAGAAAACATGTTCAGTAAAGTTGGTCTCAAACCATGTTTAGTGTGCAACTAAACATAATGACTTGTGTTTAGTTGCACAGTAAACCAAAAAATTAACCGGGATGTAGTGCTTGTGTAACTAAACCTAATGACTTGTGTTTAGTTGCACGAACTAGGAAATAGTAGGCTTGTATCCATGGTTAGTTGCACAGTAATTTGTGGTACTTGTTTTCAATTGCAGATATGACACTCATTGGGGGGGGGGTGACGTGGACAATGGGGTGATGTGCCAGATCCACCTCTTTTTTGAAGCAGCTTCTCCATGGATTTGTGCTAGATCCATGGAGAAGGGGGTTTACATATGCAGTAGAAGAAGGGGGGAAGTGAAGAGGAGCACAGGGAAATTACTTGATGTTGCTGCCTGGTATGGCTCTGACCACCCTGCGGTTAGATCTTTTTTGAAGCATCTTCTTCTTCTACTTTGGGGCTGCCATGGCGGCTGTATAGGGGGAGGAAGGAGGGCCTTGGATCCCCTTCTTTCGTGGAGAAGAAGAAGGCAGCGTGGGGGCGAGCGGGCGTGGGAGGCGCTGGGTAGGTACAGCTGGGGTGTGGGGGCGAGCGGGCGTGGGAGGCGCTGGGTAGGTACAGCTGGCGACGTGGGAGCGCGGGCCTATCGGGACTGGCCGCTCGATCGAGTCGGTTTGGTGGCTGCCTGTCCTTCCTTTTCTGGAGCGCGGGGGGACAGGGCCTTACCTTTTCAGGCCGGCCGCTCGATCGCACTAGTGGGCAGCCGGCCGCCCACTAGACGCGTCCATAGTAAAAACAAATGTTGTTTATGTCGTCAAATCAAAACATATACGTATATTTTTATACCTATATAAAATATTTTATCCCACTACTTATAGTACCCTCTTGCTCTACAAAAACTTATAGTACCCTCTTTGTCTCATATTAATTGACGCTAAAATAGATGTATCTAAACGTATTTCAGCGCTAAATACATTCATTTCAGCGTCAAGTAATATGGGATGAAGGGAGTATTTTTTTAACACAAATGAAGACGCTCGTACATACACACCTACACTCACCCATGAACGCATGCACGCACACCCTACCTCTGTGAGCGCCTTCGAGAGATTGAGCAGGTACATCATCTTGAGATTGACGAAGTGGCCATGGACGTCTTCGTAGCCGATGGAAACGTCTCTTCTCACTGAACACACATTGCCGGTAAATCCAGAAAAAAATGCGACCAGCAATGCCAAGTTTAGTACTTGAACCAGGTGGGTTGGTTCCACCAAAAAACCTAATCACCTGAGCTACGTTTAGTTCACACTGATTATACTATCTTAACATGCACTCATGTCTCCTCATCAAAGATCCATCATCAAAGATCCACCACAACATGCATGATAATTTTTTTCAAATTAATTATCCTCACTAATTTTATTTATCTCAATATGCACATATCTCACCTCACCCCCGCATGCCACATCATCAAGAATCTAGTCAACATGCATGGTAAAAGTTTTTAATTATGTTATGCCACCTATATTCAAGAAAAAAAATGACTTCAAGATACACATATCCCACCTCATCAAGGGTCCACTCGACATCCATGGAAAAAATTCATTATATTATGCCATTTATATTCAATAAAAAATTGAACTATACAATAATATACATGTGAGTTTTAGTTCATATATTATTAATTTAAATATTTATGTTTTATATACAACCAAATCTCAGTGAAATATATTGCAACCAATTCCCGTAGTGAAGTACAAGGTATCTTCTAGTTTGATAAATCACGTGGATCTCTTCCTCTCCTGTTGTTGTCATAACATTCACCATTTGGCATCACGATACGTAATGAAGAGCATCTCCAACGGATGATAAAAAAACACCACCATGTCTAAAAAGCAGTTGTTTGGCACTTTGGTGTATTACCTTGAATTTTGGGTTTATTTTGGAGAAAAAAACTTCACTTTTCGTACAGGAATATTGACTTGTTGTCCATCGCTTTTGCATAGGAACACCTTTCGCTCGAGGAGAGGAATGCAGACAACCAAAATATTACTCAAAAAAGATGATGTATCTGTAGATGGTGATGCAAATCTGTGAGGGCAGCCCAAAATTTTGCCCCACATCGTGGCATATTTGCAGCGCCGCTACCCGCTGCCGCAAAACGAACGCAGTTGCGTGAAGGCCAGCCGCCCCGCGGAAGTTTTCTCGCCACCACCCAATGCCAATTCCATCTGGATCTCACCGTCACGGCAAGTTTATCATCCGGCCTCAGCCCAGCCGCTACCCCTGCCGCTTCGGACATCCGTGATTGCCCCCGTCATCGCCGCCACCCAATTTGCATCAATTCCGGTAGCTTCCAACCCTCCATCGCCCGATATGGTTGCCGTAGCATCGGGAATCGCCATGGAGGTTGATTACCCCCCCCCCTCTCTGACCACTAATGTTCCTTCCAAGCTCTCGATCGTCAGTTGGCGTGGCAATGTCGGACAAGATCCCTGGCTTCCCGACGACAACAGGAGCATCACTATCTCATTCCTAGCCTGCCCGGCAACCGCCTCGGCCCAGGCGTGTCATGACGGCCGAAATTCATCTTCGTGCCCGCTAGGTGTTCGACAAAAGCCTCCAAGGTAAAAAAATGTCTTTCTCCATTTCTTGTTGCGATATAGTAGTGGATTGTAACAATAGGTATTGTGTGGATGAGTTCGTAATCATCATCCTCTCCGTGGGATGACTCCTCTTTCAAAGAGGAATGTGAGTGGGGGGAGGAAGGACATTGCCATCCATTACCGTGCACATGGAGAAGAACAATTGGCCCAAGCATGGCGGTTCCATTGTCGACCGTGAGGTCATTCGTAGGAGGACGCAAGATGGCCACAACAAGTTTGTGCTGGATTATTTTTGTCCAAATCCAGTGTATCCATAGTGATACTTTTGACGTTGGTTCAGGATGTCCATGAATTTGTTCCTCTGTATTGCCAACTGCGTGAAGGAGCGTGATCGATTCTTCGTGTAGAGAAGGATTTGTGCCAGAGCTCTTGGTCACAACACCAACTAGAAGATGACTTCGGCATTGTGCATGATGGCATATGGTATTCCTGCCGATTTGATTGATGATCGCTTGGCAATGGGAGAGAGCACTTTCATCAAGTGTGAAGCAATTTGCAAAGATGGTGGCTGAAGTGTTTGGGCCACAGTATTTGAGAGCACCCAATGCTTAGGAGGCTCAACAGCTTTTGGAGATGAACAAAGCACGTGGGTTTCCAGGTATGCTTGGCTCAACTGATTGCATGCACTGGAAGTGGAAAAACTGCCCTGCGACATGGCATGGACAGTTCAAAGGCTATGTGAAGGATGCCACCATCATTCTTGAAGTCATGGCCAATCAGGAGACATGGTTTTCACATGCCTACTTTGGGATGCCTGAATCTTGCAATGACATCAATGTGCTCGACCGATGATACGTCTCCATCATATCTACTTTTCCAAACTCTTTTGCCCTTGTTTTGGACTCTAATTTGCATGATTTGAATGGAACTAACCCGGACTGACGCTGTTTTCAGCAGAATTGCCATGGTGTTATTTTTGTGCAGAAATAAAAGTTCTCGGATTGACCTAAAAATATACGGAGAATATTTTTGGAATATATAAAAAATATTGGCGAAAGAATGAACCAGAGGGGGGCCACCTAGAGGCCACAAGCCCTGGGCGCGCGCCCACCCCTCTAGGGCGCGCCCTGCAGGCTTGTGGGCCCCCTGGAGACCCTCCGACCTCAACTCCAACACCATATAACCCTATTCAGGGAGAAAAAAATCAGAGAGAAGGTTTCATCGCGTTTTACGATACGGAGCCGCCGCCACCTCCTGTTCTTCATCGGAGGGCTGATTTGGAGTCCGTTCGGGGCTCCGGAGAGGTGGATTTGTCGCCATCATCATCACCAACCTTCCTCCATCACCACTTTCATGATGCTCACCGCTGTGCGTGAGTAATTCCATCGTAGGCTTGCTGGATGGTGATGGGTTGGATGAGATTTATCATGTAATCGAGTTAGTTTTGTTAGGGTTTGATCCCTAATATCCACTATGTTCTGAGATTGATGTTGATATGACTTTGTTATGCTTAATGCTTGTCACTAGGGCCCGAGTGCCATGATTTCAGATCTGAACCTATTATGTTTTCATGAATATGTTTGTGTTCTTGATCCTATCTTGCAAGTTGTAGACACCTATTACGTGTTATGATCTGCATACCCCAAGGTGACAATAATTGGGATTCTTTCCGGTGATTACCGTAGTTTGAGGAGTTCGTGTATTCACTAAGTGCTAATGCTTTGGTCCGGTTCTCTGTTAAAAGGAGGCCTTAATATCCCTTAGTTTCCATTAGGACCCCGCTGCCACGGGAGGGTAGGACAAAAGATGTCATGCAAGTTCTTTTTCGTAAGCACGTATGACTATATACGGAATACGTGCCTATATTATATTGATGAATTGGAGCTAGTTCTGTGTCACCCTAGGTTATAACTGTTGCATGATGAATGCCATCCGACATAATTATCCATCATTGATCCATTGCCTACGAGCTTTTTACATATTGATCTTTGCTAAGTTACTTTTCCGTTGCCACTGTTACAATCACTACAAAACTGCTACTGTTACTTTTGTCACCGTTACCGTTACTTCCATATTACTTTGCTACTAAAAACTTTGCTGTAGATATTAAGTCTTTCAGGTGTGGTTGAATTGACAACTCAGCTGCTAATACTTGGGAATATTCTTTGGCTCCCCTCGTGTCGAATCAATAAATTTGGGTTGAATACTCTACCCTCGAAAACTGTTGCGATCCCCTATACTTGTGGGTTATCAAGACCTTTTTCTGGCGCCGTCACCGGGGAGCATAGCTCTATTCTCTGAGTCACTTGGGATTTATATCTGTTGATCACTATGAAGAATTTGAAAGATACCAAAACCAAGATTTATCCCTCTACTACGAGGGGAGGTAAGGAACTGCCATCTAGCTCTGCACTTGATTCACCTTCTGTTTTGAGTAAGCTTGCGACACCACCACCTGCTATTAATTCTGATATGTCGCAAGTAATTGATGATGCTACTTCTACTATGCATGATGCTTATGATGATACTACTGCTTTGCTTGATAATACTGTGCCATTGGGTGAATTTCTTGATGAACAACTTGCTAGAGCTAAAGATATTGAGAATGCTGAAACTGATGATATTTCTGAAACTAATGAAATTATTGAAACTAAACACTTTGAAACACCTGCTGGACCTAGCTCTGCTAGATATGAATTGTCTGATATACCTGAGGGTTATGTTATGGATGGAGAGGTAGCTAGGGACTTTCTTGCTTGTAAGGATAGAGATGATCTTAAGAAATTACTATGCAAGTGGAAAGAAAAATCTTTGAATGCTAGAATGCAATATGATCCTAAGTTTGCTACTTCACCTATCTTTGTTACTGATAAGGATTATGAATTCTTTGTCGATCCTGAGTTAATTACTTTGGTTGAATCTGATCCTTTCCATGGTTATGAATCTGAAACTGTTGTGGCACATCTTACTAAAATGAATGATATAGCCACCCTATTTGCTCATGAGGAAAAAATTCGCTATTAGTATATTCTTAAGTTGTTTCCTTTCTTGTTAAAGGGTGATGCTAAGATATGGTTTAATTCTCTTGCTCCTGGTTGTGTGCGTAGTCCCCAGGATATGATATATTACTTCTCTGAAAAATATTTTCCTGCTCATAAGAAACAAGCTGCTTTACAGGAAATATTTAACTTTGTGCAAATTGAAGAAGAGAGTCTCCCACAAGCTTGGGGGAGGCTTCTCCAATTACTTAATGCTTTGGCTGATCATTCTCTCAAGAAAAATGAAATACTTGATATCTTTTATAATGGACTAACCGATGCTTCTAGGGACCACCTAGATAGTTGTGCTGGTTGTGTTTTCAAGGAACAAACTGTTGAATAAGCTGAAGTGCTATTGAATAATATATTGAGTAATGATAATGATTGGACTCTTCCTGAACCACCTCCTAAGCCAACTCCGAAGAAAAGAGGTATTCTATTTCTCAGTCCTGAAGATATGCAAGAGGCAAAGAAATCTATGAAAGAAAAGGGTATTAAAGCTGAAGATGTTAAGAATTTTCCACCTATTGAAGAAATACATGGCCTTAATATTCCGACACAGGTAGTAGATGTAAATTCTCTCTATAGATTTGATGAAGGTGATATTCCTCATGATAAGTCTGCTAGTCAATGCTTGGATGAATTTGATAACTTTATTGTTAAACAAGAAAACTTCAATGCTTATGTTAGTAGACAATTGAAACGTAATGCTTATATGCTTGATTGCTTGGGTGATTATATGTGTAGAACTATTAATGATCTCAAGATTATTAGTAAACATGCTTCCATGGTAAAAACTCAAGTGGAACAAGTTCTTAAGGCACAAAATGATTTGCTTAATGAGATGAATAATAAGGTGAATGATAATGTTGTTAGAGTTATGACTAGAGGTGGTAAAATGACTCAGGAACCTTTGTATCCTGAGGGCCATCCTAAGAGAGTTGAGCAAGATTCTCAGGGAATTAATACTGATATACCTAGTCCTTCTAGTAATAAAAAGAAAAAGAAAACTGATAGGACTTTGCATGCTTCTAGTGAACCTGTTGTAGATACACCTGAGAATCCTAATGATATTTCTATTTCTGATGCTGAGACACAATCTGGTGATGAACATGAACCTAGTGATAATGTTAATGATGATGTTCATGTTGATGCTCAACCTAGTAATAATAATGATGTGGAGATAGAACCTGCTGTTGATCTTGATAACCCACAACCTAAGAATAAAAGATATGATAAGAGAGACTTCATTGCTAGGAAACATGGTAAAGAAAGAGAACCATGGGTTCAGAAACCCATGCCCTTTCCTCCTAAACCATCCAAGAAAAAGGATGATGAGGATTTTGAGCGCTTTGTTGAGATGCTTAGACCTGTCTTTTTGCGTTTGCATTTGGCTGATATTCTGAAAATGTCTCCTGATGCTAAGTATATGAAAGATATTGTTACAAATAAAAGAAAGATACTGGAAGCTGAAATTTCCACCATGCTTGCTAATTACACTTTTAAGGGTGGAATACCAAAGAAACTAGGAGATCCAGGAATACCAACTATACCATGCTCCATTAAAAGAAACTATGTTAAAACTGCTTTATGTGATCTTGGAGCCGGTGTTAGTGTTATGCCTTTCTCTTTATATCGTAGACTTGATTTGAATAAGTTGACACCAACTAAAATCTCTTTGCAAATGGCCGATAAATCAACTGTTATACCCATCGGTATTTGTGAGGATGTGCCTATCGTAGTTGCAAATGTTACTATTTTAACGGACTTTGTCATTCTTGATATACCCAAGGACGACAGTATGTCGATCATCCTTGGTATACCCTTTTTGAATACTGCAGGGGCTGTTATTGATTGCAACAAGGGCAATGTCACTTTTCATGTTAATGGTAATGAGCATACGGTGCATTTTTCGAAGAAACAACCTCAAGTTAATAGCATCAATTCTATTGGAAAAATTTCAACTATTACTATTGGAGGTTTTGAATTTCCTATTCCTACTGTCAAAAAGAAATATGATATTCTTATTGTTGGGGACATGCATATCCCCATTGAGGGAACCTAGTGTTATTCAAAAATTCCCCGGTTTCATGTCATTCGGAATAAGTTTGTTAATAAGACTTGATCAACCTTGTTAATGGATTCCTTTTGATGTGCATGAGATGGATGAATTTAGAAAGCACAACTTTCTGTACCCACTTTTTACTTTCTGTTATTTAGAATAAATAAAGCAAAAATACTATTATTTACCTGTTTTCTGAATTATCCATGCAATAAAAAAATGTCCCGAAAATAAAAGTTCTCCAAATGCCCTAAAAATTTAGTATGATTTTTTATGGAATATTTTAGAATTTCTGAAACTAAAAACACACCAGGGGACAGCACCAGTGGGCCACAAGCCCACAGGGCACGCGCACCCCCCTGGGCGCGCCTGGGTGGCTTGTGGGCCCCACGTGGGTGGGTCCCCTCCCACTTATTCCAGCACCCATCCACTTCGTCTTCCTCTAGAAAAAATCATCCCGTTGCTCAAACCCGTGTTCTAGCTCATTTTACGGCCATTTTCGATCTCCTTGCTCGAAGCTCCATTCACAAAACTGTTTTGGGGGATTGTTCTTCGGTATGTGACTCCTCCAATGGTCCAATTAGTTTTTGTTCTAGTGCTTTATTTATTGCAAATTTTGCTGCTGTGGTGACCTTGTTCTTGAGCTTGCATGTCAAATTTATATGGTCCAAAGTAGTTTTGATGCATGATATAGCCTCTAGACACTTGTGGGAGTAGTTGCTATCAACCTTGTTGAGTTTTTTTCACTTTTATTTTGAGTCACTAAAAATTTCAAAAAAAATTCAGGGAAAGAAAAATGTTTAGGAGGATTTATCAAGGGGGTTCTTCGACGAAGAAGGCCCCAAGACTTGCAGTACGTGAGCCAGACCTTGAACCCCCGAGGGAAGCTCTAGTGCAGCCTTGTGAATGGCCATCGGATCATTTCATGATTACTGCTGGTTTTAAAGAGGAATTTGACGCATACGTACAAAATGCCGGCCTTGAAGACTTCATGTCAGATAAGTGTCAGCAGTACTATCACCTCACTTATTCATTTGTGCGAAGATTTAAGTTTACATCTCAGCGCAATACTCATTCTGTCTTATTTGATCTTTATGATAAATCATATACCATGGACCTTGAAGATTTTAATGATGCATGCAAAATTTCACAATGGGGCATTCATAGTGAGCCTCGTAAAATTGATTGTTCTGAGTTCCTTGCTAGCATCACCAGGGGAGAAACTAGAAATGTAACACAAGCTACTATAGGGAGCATTCACTTTCCTGCTATACATTATTTTGCTCTCTTTATAGGTAGATGCATTAATGGTAAACATGATCATAGCCACCTTTGTGCATCAGATCGTAGTGTTCTCAAGTGTGCGGTAATGGGTGATAAACGATTTAATTTGGGGGCCATTGTTGCAAGGCGGTTAAATAATAATGCTAAAGATGGAGATTTCTTTGGTGGGATTTATGCCACTCGATTAGCTAATTATCTTGGGGTACTCATTAGAGAAAATGATGTTGAGTTACAACCCGCTTACCTTGATAATGATGCTTTGGTTCGTTACCAGTTTCTTGAGAGGAGCGAACAGGCCCTCTTGTACCGACTAATTTTTTACAGGGAGCACGTCTTCTATATTACGCTTCCCGCTCCTGCCTTCTTTAACTTTCAAGTAAAACGGAGATACTTCATAAACAGAGAGGAGGCAGACGAGTATAAGAGAGAGGAGTGTCGGAGGCAAGAGTGGCTGGTTTACATTTTCCTGTTTTACGCTATTATTCACTATTTGCTGGGAGATGTTTGATTGGTCGTGGGGAGAGCGGAGGCCTTAGTGCCCCGGACCTTGCTATTTTGCACCATGCTTTGTATACTGACAGAACTTTCAGTTTGGGCGCTATTGTTGCTCGACGGTTGAACACGAACCGTACGAAGGGGCCCATCTTTGGAGGTATCTATGTCTCTCGCCTTGCTAAACATTTTGAGATACCCATTAGGCTAGATGATAAGGAAGAAATGTTGTTACCCACTAGGTATTTAGACTATGCTAGTATGATAGCACATGATTTTATTACCAAAGACGATGACAAGCGGCTCATCTATAACTTAGTGTTCAGTCAGGGTACCTATCAGATTATTACTTTGCCTGCACCTTCTTTGTTCGATATTTATTCAGGCAGGTACACTATTATGCCCGAGGACATTTATGCATACTGGGAGCGGATGCGATCCCCAGTTCCTGAGCCAGCACTATCGCTGGATCCATACCTAGAGCCTGTTTATCAGTGGGAGCCACAGGAGCTGGCCAACCAGTGGAACCCTCAGGACCCTCCGGAGTATCGAGGAGAGGATTATTTCCAGCCGTGGCCCTAGACCAACTTAGGCCAAAAGCCTAAGCTTGGGGGAGTACATATTTCTCACCGACATTACTCTCGGAGTAAATGACCACGGGTAGCCTCATTAGTCCCCCATGGTATTTCAAGGCATCGTGGCTAGCTGCGCCCCTCACACCGTCCGGGAGCACGACCGCCTTCTTGGGCCGGCTGGTCCAAGAGGCCGGCTGCTATAAGGCGGCAGGGCCATGGAAGGCGGCCGCGAGGGAGCCGACTCCTGGCAGACGGCCCCTTGTCCCCTCGAAGTCAGCACCACATCACCACGACAAGACAAGGCATGGCTGCAGTGCAGCCTGCCACCCCCGAATCCAGGATGGGGCGTGGCCACAGAGCTGTGCATTGGGCGGACACCCCCCCACCCAGCGCGGCACTATTGCCGCACAGTCTGTGACGTCATTAGCGCCAGAGGGAGCCATGCTCCCATGACGAGCGGTCGGTATGGCCCACAGGCGGCGGGCCCTACCTGTCTGCGAGCCACCAGAAGGCGGCAAACCTGCAGCAGGCGGCAACAAGGGAGGACCGACTCCTAGCAGGCGGCCCTTCTCCTCCTTGGAGTCTGTGCACCATTAACCAGATGAGACAGGGTATGGCTACAGCGAGTACCCGTCAGGCGGCGGGACTGTAACCATGTTCCCCTCGATCAAGCCTTCGTCATCAAGGGCGAGGCTACAGCATAAAGCAGTCAACGTGGCCCAGCAGGCGGCGGGTCCCAGCGGTCGGCAGAGAAGCCGGCAGCCAGAGACGCTGACGGTCGGGTCCTACACCCGGCCAGATTACCATTGTACCCCTGGGGGGTAGGCCTATATAAACCCCCCAGGCTCACCCATGCAAAGGGGGGTTCGGTCGGTTTAGCACCCATGCCATACACACACACACGTAGAGCAAGGAGTAGAGCTAGCCTTGCCCTTCTTCCTCCTCTAGCCGAAACAGCTCAAGGAGCAAGCTTGTAGCTACCTTGTTGATCATAGTCATCATGCGGAGACCCCGCAGAGCAGGACTAGGGGTGTTATCTCCGAGGAGAGCCCCGAACCTGGGTAAGATTCGCAGGCGTATGCGGTCTCGCTCACTCCCGCTTCTAGAGCCCGGCAACGTACTCTTGTCCCCATCCATGATAAGCCAACCCCTGGCATATGTCGCACGATATCCCCGACATTTGGCGCCCACCGTGGGGCAAGGTGCACCGTCGTCCGGAAACACGTTCTGGATGGGAACCCTCTTCCTTCCTGGCGAGCGCAGCCAGCCCGGCATGCCCGACGGCGTTTGCGCCGGCACGCTGCATGGCGTGGAGGCCGCCTGCGCCGTGAGCTGCCTCGCTGACCTCATCGGTGGAATCCGCCTCTCCGACGAGCCCGCACCCAACGCGGGCGCAGCCAGCTCCGGGAGCTGCCTTGTCGACCCCCTCGGCAAGCTTCACGTCACCAGCGAGCCGGCCTCCGACCTGGAGTGTGTTGGCTCCACCGATCCGCCCGTCGACATGGTCGTCGAAGCCGACGCCGCGCCTTCTGATGCCTTCCCCGGTGACGTAGTGATCTTCGATGACCTGCTCCGTGCTGCTGACGGCTGCACCGGCACCAGCACCGTCGCCGAGGTGCTGGTCATCATCCACGATGGAGCCTCCGACGAGGCCGGCCGGGACCCGTTGCAGGCAGCAATGCGGGACCTGTCCACGCCCGTAGCGCCCAGTGCGAACGGCGAAACGCTGGAAGCATGCCGCATCGCACTCCTCGACAGCGCCAACGCGGCCATGAGACGCCTCACCGAGGCCTGCCAGCGCGAGATTGACCGCGCCGGCTGCTGGCGAGCCCAGCCACGTGGGCATGGTTCGGCAGCGCGGCGCGGCTATCGCCAGCATGCTGGGGGCCGACCGCCCAGTCTACGCCACGCCAATGGAGAACTTACGCGCCGCCCAGGCGGCAGTGGACGAGCTGGACCGCCTGGAGGGTGACGAGCGTCGCTGCATGACGGAGCATGTCCAGCAGCTCATCGACGCGGCCGCCGCGCAGCAAGAGGCCGGCCGCCGCATGATGGAACCCGGCTTGCAGGCCGGGAACCTTCCCCCTCGCCGAGAGCACGGCGCGACCTCCCGGACGCCGACAAGCAGCGGCCGTGACCGAGGAGACCAAGAGCCGGCTGTTAGCCGCAGCCGCACATGCATCACCATCGAGCGCAACCAAGACGGCTGCCCACGAGCTGTAGAACGGCGGGACGATCGTCCGCCTCCCCCGCGCAGGGAGAGGCGCGCCTCCCCGCCGCCCGTTGAGCACCCGACTCTCAGAGGCCGGCTGGGCCCCCGTGAAGGAGTCGGAGAAAGCGACGCCCGCTACCGGATTGACCGCTTGGCTCGATCCCTGGAGTTAGAAGAAGAAGATGCGATCGGCCCGCCTTGTTTCGGCCCCCGCATTCGTGACGAGCCCTTCCCCAAAGGGTTCTCGCTTCCTCGAGACACTCCCAAGTACAATGGTTCCGTGAAGCCGGAGGATTGGCTGGTTGACTACTCCACCACCGTCAGCATAGCAAACGGCAACAAGCCCGTTGCCGTGAAGTACGTTCCGCTCATGCTCCAGGGCACGGCCCGAACATGGCTGAACAGCCTCAAGCCCTACAGCGTCAACAGCTGGCTGGACTTTACCGAAGTTTTCATCCGCAACTTCACCAGCACCTACAAGCGGCCGCCCAAGCCCCGCCAGCTCTCCCTGTGCGTCCAAGGCCCAACCGAGTCCACCCGCGAGTACTTGACGCGGTGGGCCGAATTGCGCAACTCCTGCGAAGGGGTGCATGAGGTGCAAGCCATAGAATACTTCACTACCGGGTGCCGAGAGGGCACCTTACTCAAGCACCGACTCCTCTACGACAAGCCGGCCACACTCGACGAGCTGCTAATCATAGCAGACAAGTATGCCACCGCCGACTCCTCCATGAAGTCGGAGCTCCAAGTGGACGCGTCTGGAAAGATGCTCCCTCCGGACCCTCAGATGCCTGCTGGCAACTCCAGTCGGCGCCAGCAGTCGAACGACAACAAGCGCAAGGCCCAGCAGCCGGCTTCCACTAGCCGGTAGGTGGCAGCAATTGAAGACCAACAGCCGGAAGGGCAGCCCAGCCCCAAGCATCAAAAAGGCGGCAAGCCAGCTTGGTTGCCCGCTTTCTCCTTCGAGCAAATCCTTGATGCTCCCTGCAAGTTCCACAGTCGCGCGAAGCCATCCAACCACACCACCCGGAAGTGCCACTGGCTCACCCGCATTGCCAAAGGCGAAGGACTGCCCCCTTCGCCTGCTGGCCCGCCGGCTCCGCCTCCTCAGCAGCATGCGGCCCGCCCCGTCAGCGCAATTCAAGATGAATTCCCCGAAGAACACGGAGCCTATGTCATCTTCACCAGTGTGGCCGATAATAGGCACAGCCGGCGTCAGCAGCACCGCGAGGTGAACACGGTCACTTCTGAGGTCCCAGAGTTCATGCACTGGTTCGAGAGGCCCGTCAGCTGGAGCCGCGCTGACCACCCGGTGGTGATGCCTTCTCCGGGTTCCTACGCCCTGGTGCTGGATGCCACCTTTTCAACAGAGCGGCGAGCCTGTCGTTTCTCCCGAGTTCTGATAGATGGCGGTAGCAGCATCAACATCCTCTACCGTGACACCCTGGAGAAGCTGTGCGTCAAGGAGAAGCAGCTCCAGCCCAGCCGGACTGTCTTCCATGGCATTGTACCTGGCCTTTCCTGCTCTCCAATCGGCAAGATCAAGATAGATGTCCTCTTCGGAGACAAAGATCACTTCCGCCGCGAGCCAATCTGGTTCGAGGTGGTGGACCTGGAGAGTACCTACCATGCGCTCCTTGGCCGGCTTGCTCTGGCCAAGTTCATGGCGGTGCCGCACTACGCCTACCTCAAGATGAAGATGCCGGCCACCAAGGGCATTATCACCGTAGCCAGCGACTACCAGAAGTCAGCCCTGTGTGCTGCTGCCAGCAGTCGGCTGGCCGAGTCCCTTGTCATCGCTGCAGAAAGGCGGCTCCTCGACCGGGTTGTGGCCATGGCCGGCAAGCAGCCGGACCTATCACCAGATCCCAAGGAGTCGGAGACCCAAGGCTCGTTCCAGCCGGCCAAAGAAACCAAGAAGATTCCCTTGGACCCCGAGCACCCGGAGAGGTTCACTGTCGTGGGGGCCCACCTTGATAGTAAATAGGAAAGCGAGCTCGTCGATTTCCTTCGTGAGAATTGGGACATCTTCGCATGGTATCCCAAGGACATGCCGGGTGTTCCGACGGATTTCGCCGAGCACAAGCTACATGTTAGATCAGATGCAAAACCAGTCAAGCAACCCCTCCGCCGCCTGTCGGAGGAGAAAAGAAGAATTGTTGGTGAAGAGATCGCCCGGCTTCTGGCAGCCGGCTTCATCATGGAAGTGTTCTTTCCAGAATGGCTTGCCAACCCAGTCCTTGTACTGAAGAAGAACAACAAGTGGCGCATGTGCATCGATTACACCAGCCTCAACAAAGCTTGCCCCAAAGATCCGTTTGCTCTGCCTCGGATAGACCAAGTGATTGACTCCATAGCCATATGCGAGCTGTTGAGTTTTTTGGATGCCTACTCTGGCTACCACCAGATCAAGCTGAACCCGGCCGATCGGCTGAAGACCGCCTTCATCACACCATTCGGAGCCTTCTGCTACCTGACCATGACATTCGGCCTGAGAAATGCCGGTGCCATGTTTCAGCGTTGCATGCAGAAGTGCCTCCTCAAGCAACTCGGCAGAAATGCCCACGTCTATGTAGACGACATTGTGGTGAAGACGGAGAATCGTGGTACCCTTCTGGAGGATCTCAAGGAGACCTTCGATAATCTGCGCCGTTTCCAAATCAAGCTAAACCTAGAAAAGTGTGTCTTCGGAGTCCCAGCCGGCCAGCTCCTTGGTTTCCTTGTCTCAGAACATGGCATCGAGTGCAACCCTGTGAAGATCAAGGCCATTGAGCGGATGGAGAGGCCCACCCGGCTGCGAGACGTCCAGAAGTTCACAGGGTGCTTGGCATCCCTCAGCCGTTTCATCAGTCGGTTGGGCGAGAAGGCTCTTCCCTTGTACCAGCTAATGAAGAAAACCACTCACTTCGAGTGGAACGACAAGGCGGACGAGGCCTTCCTCCAGCTCAAGAAAATGCTGACTATGCCGCCTGTCCTGGCGGCTCCGGCTGCTAAGGAGCCCATGTTCCTCTACATCGCTGCCACCAGCCGGGTGGTCAGCACTATCATTGTGGTCAAGCGCTCGGAGGACGGCAAGGCACAGCCGGTCCAAAGGCCCGTCTACTACCTGAGTGAAGTGCTGTCAGCCTCCAAGCAGAATTACCCCCACTACCAGAAGATGTGCTATGGCGTGTAATTTGCCGCCAAGAAGCTCAAGCAGTACTTTCAAGAGCACTCCATCACGGTCGTCTGCACTGCCCCACTCGCCGAGATCATGGGCAACAGAGATGCATCGGGCTGGGTGGCCAAGTGGGCCATCGAGCTAGCTCCCCACACCATCCTCTACCAGCCCTGCACCGCCATCAAGTCCCAAGCGCTGGCCGACTTCCTCGTCGACTGGGCCGAGACCCAGTACCTGCCGCCGGTGCCGGATTCTACCCATTGGCGGATGAACTTTGATGGCTCAAAGATGCGCACCAGTCTGGGAGCCGGCATCATCCTCACATCTCCCAAAGGCGACAAGCTCAAGTACATGTTGCAAATTCACTTTGCCGCCTCCAACAATGTGGCCGAGTACGAGGCACTCATCCACGGGCTCCGACTAGCCAAAGAGATTGGCATCCGCCGGATTCTATGCTATGGTGACTCGGACTTGGTAGTCCAGCAGTCGTCTGGTGACTGGGACGCCAAGGATGCAAACATGGCGAGCTACCGCTTCCTCGTCCAGCAGATCAGTGGATACTTTGACGGGTGCGAGTTCCTTCACGTGCCACGAGCCGACAACGAGCAAGCTGATGCCCTGGCATGGATTGGCTCCACCCGCCAAGCGATACCAGCCGGCGTCTCCCTCCAATGCCTCCGCAAGCCCTCTATCAAGCCTTCACCGGAATCAGAGTCCATCTTCATGCCGGCTGCTCCCGGAGCAGTCGGATCCGACTCGGGGGCTGCAACAGCCGGCTGAGGGACTTCAGTAGGCGGCTCGGGGCCTGCGGCAGTCGCACCCGGCCCAGGAACTTCAAAACCCGGCCCGGGGACTACGGTAGTCGGCCCGGGGACGATGGCAGGCGACTCGGGGACTGCAGCAGTCGCACCCGGCCCGGGGACTTCAGAACCCGGCCAGGGGGCTGCAGCAGTCGGCCCGGGGACTTCAACGACACAACAAGCGGCGACCGACTCCAACCCGCCTCCTCCCAACCCAACCGCCCTGGTCCCAGTGGCCGTAATGACAGTGGTCGAAGCACCATCATGGGCGCAGCCCATCCTCAACTTCCTGGTAAGCGGAGAGCTACCAACCGATGAGACCTTGGCCCGGCAAGTGCAACGCCGGGCAGCAGCATACACGATAGTGAACAGAGAGCTTGTCACAAGCAGCGTGACTGGCGTTTTCCAGCGCTGCGTTGAGCCAGAAAAAGGCAAGGCAATCCTCAGAGACATCCATCAAGGCGAATGCGGCCACCACACGGCCTCCAGATCCCTCGTCGCCAAAGCATTCCGCCATGGATTCTTCTGGCCGACTGCTCTGGACGACGCCAAGGACTTGGTCAAGAAGTGCAAAGGGTGCCAAAAATTCGGCTCCAAGCAACATCTGCCGGCTTCTGCACTCAAGACCATCCCCCTCACTTGGCCATTTGCCGTCTGGGGGCTGGATATGGTGGGCCCATTCAAAACAGCACGCGGCGGCATGACTCATCTGCTGGTCGCCGTGGATAAATTCACCAAGTGGATTGAAGCAAAGCCAATTAAGAAGCTGAACGGTCCGACTGCGGTGACCTTCATCACAGATATGACCGTCTGGTACGGCATACCGCACAGCATCATCACCGACAATGGCACAAACTTTGCCAAAGGCGCCTTGGCCCATTTCTGCCCGACATAGGGCATCCGACTGGACTTAGCGTCCGTCGTCCATCCGCAGTCAAACGGCCAAGTCGAGCGAGCAAACGGCCTCATCTTGTCCGGCATCAAGCCCCGACTGGTCGAGCCGCTGGAGCGCTCGGCCGGCTGCTGGATCGAGGAGCTACCGGTCGTCCTCTGGAGTCTCCGGACCACGCCGAACAAATCGACCGGCTTCACCCCCTTCTTCCTTGTGTACGGGGCCGAGGCCGTCATCCCAACTGACATCGAGTTTGACTCGCCTCGCGTCACCATGTACACGGAGGCGGAGGCAAAGGAGGCACGAGAAGATGGCGTCGACCTGCTGGAAGAGGGCCGGCTGCTAGCACTCAGCCGGTCCGCTATCTACCAGCAGGGCCTGCGCCGCTACCACAGCCAGAAGGTCAAGCCATGATCATTCCAAGAGGGGGACCTTGTGCTCCGGCTGATCCAGCGAACAGCCGGCCGGCACAAGCTCTCGGCCCCTTGGGAAGGACCCTTCATCATCAGCAAAGCCTTGGGCAATGACTCCTACTACCTCATCGACGCGCAGAAGCCCAGGGCACGCAAAAGGGACGATTCCGCCAAGGAAACAGAGCGCCCATGGAACGCAAACCCCCTCCGAAGATTTTACAGTTAATGTAGTATGTACCACGCTACCTTTTGTATTAAGAGCAAAGGCATAGGGTCCCTCGAGGAGCACTCGGGGGCTCCCCTTTTTATCTGTGTGATAAGTTTATGCCTGAGAATGTGTTATTTCATTCCTCCTCCTGGCACTGGGTCCGACCAGTCGGCCCGGGGGCTCGCCGCCTTGCCCTACGTTGGTGCCGCCTGCAGTCGGACAAGTAGTGTGCCGACATCTAAGCCCTCTCTTGCCTTAAGCCGCAGCTCGTAGAGCGACTGTCCGGCTGGCAAGAGCTAAAGGCAGGAAACGGTGTCCACATGAAAAATGACTAAGGAAAAAGCATCAACATAGGCCAAGCCGGCTCCTCGCCCCTCCATCCGGCTGCTGAGCAGCTGGCTGGCCGGCTTCTCACTTGTCTTGCTATGTTCTAAACGGCCAAAGTACTTGTCTTCCTAAACGGCTAAATACCGGACCAAGCCACAGACCGCAGAGCGGCTGTCCGGCTGACAGCGCGGTAGCCAAAGAAAGGCGGCAAAGGAAAACGCCAAAAAAAAGAAAAGAACAGAAAAGCAAGACAAAGTCAGAACCCGGCAGAGCACAGCTTGTGCGAATAAAGTTAATTTACATAGCAAAAGCTCTTAGCCAGCATTCAACAAAGTTTGAATACACCCCCAGCGGGTGGAATTGTGCGAATTTAACATACTTGTTCAAAAGATTACAAGAATAGGAAAAGATAAGATGACGTGGCCATCTAGGCCAGGGAAGCAGCAGGCGGGTTCGACGGGTTGGCAGAGGCAGCGGCGCCGGATGGTAGAGCGGCCGACTGAAGGGTCTCGGCCTGATCGGCCCCGGCAGCAGTCGGTGCGGTAGCACCCGGCTCGTTGGTTGAGGCTTGGTCGGGCTGAGGCCGGCTGTCCGCTCCGTCGTCCGGTGCATTGTCTTCGTCGTCCTCGACCTCTTCGTCCTCGCCCTCGCCACTAGAGGCGATCTCTTCCGCCGAGTCCCCCGCATCCCCCGGGTTCAGCCCGAACCAGCTGGGCGGCACCTCAGCGCCTTCCTTGTCCAGCTCGGGGATGAAAACGGTGGTGTCAGCATACTCGGCGATCGCCGTCGCGGGTTGAGTAAGCGCAGGGCCCACCGCCGCCAGCTCCGGTCCAGCCTCCTGCCGGAAGGTGGCCAGCTGGGCCAGGTCTAGCCTAGGATATCACGCCTTGGCGAACTCCAAGCCCGTCCGCGCACCCGCCCGAGCCACGGCGCCCTTCCAAGCCTCGAAGCGGCCGACCGCTACCTCCAGCCAGTCGGCAGTCCGACTGGGGCTGCGTGGAATTTGAGCGTCGGGCCAAAAGGCGGCCAACACCTGAGCTCCGACGCGCTGCAGGCGGCGAACATCCTGTGAGCCGGCTGCAGGCGTGTCTTGACAGCCAGAAGCTGCTCGCCAAGATTCCGGGGCGCGTTGGGCGCAATGTTCACACCCGTCTTCCTTCGCATGTCGCGACGCTCCTCGATGGCCTGGCTGACGGCGACGGAGTGACCGGGAAAGTATTATGCACAAGAAGAAGATAAAAGATTAGAAGCCAGAAGCCGACTCCTACAGTAGTAGGCGGCTGCTCAAAAGAAGAAGTAACTTACCATCGATCATGTCCTCGATCTCGCCATAGCCGTTGGTCAGGAGTCTCTCCTTCTCGGCCCAGTTCAAGCATTGAGTCTCGAACTTGGCCTTGAGGGAGTCTTCCTCCTCCTTCAGCTTCCGGAGCTCCGCCTTGTGCCGCTCCGCCTGGTCCGCCAGCTCCTTGGCCAGGCGGTCGCATTCCTGGGCCACCTGGCTGCGCTCCTGCTCCTTGGTGTGGAGCGCAGACTCGGCCTCGCCCAGGCGCTGCCGCAGATCTGCGGCGGCCTCTACCAAAACGAAGAAAAAAGAAAACCATCAACACCAATGAAAAGTAGTTGCCGGGAGATCCGGCCTGACTGCTCAGCAGTCGGCCCGAATCTCGGGGACTACACCCAGCGGGTGCGCTGACGCGCCCCCGCAAGGAAGAAGACCAAGTACTTACTTCGGCTCTTCGTCAGATCGGCAGTCCGCTTGGTCAGCTCCTGGAGCTGAGAGTTATAGGCGGCCGCGCGGATGTTGTGGTAATCCTGCAACAGAGACAACAGAAGAAGGTAACGAGTCAGTACTCGGAGCTCGACCTGAAGTTCCGAGCCGCCTGCTCAGCAGCTGGCCCGGAACTCGGGGGCTACACCCAGTGGGTGCGCTGGTGCGCCCCCACGGAAGATTACAAAGAAACAAAAACAAGAAACGTACCCGGACGGCCGCCCGCGTCGCCAGGAACTCCTGTGTGTACTACTGGAGAGCGGCGCCTTGGGCATTGAACCGGGCCAGGACTTCCTGCGAGGCCACGTTCAAAACACCAGTACCATCCCCAGACGTCCAACCCGGTGGGGCGGCACTAGTAGCCTCAGCGTCAGGGGCCAACGAGCTAGCGGCCCCGACCTCCAACGGCCGCGGTGCTGAGGCCGCCCTCCCCGCTCGCCGACGCACCGGGATACGGGTTGCCGGAGTTGGACCCACCACCAACTCGCCGCTAGCTGGCGGCACCAGCGACGCGTCGGGACGACCGCCCTGGTCGTCAGCAGCCGGCGTGCGCGGGGGCACCTCTGACTCCGGGATAATAGGTTCCCCTCCCCCCTCTTGGATCGGCTGGTCATCGCCGGCCCCTCCAGTCGGAGCCTGGACCTCCAGCACCAAAGGCTTCGCAAATTGCGGACCGGTGGACTCCGGAGCCCGGCTGCGGGACGCCTCCTCCGCCTGCACCTTGGCGGCCGCGTCCGCCTGTTCCTTGGCCGCGACGTCGGCTTGGGCCTTGGCCGCCGTGTCGGCCTCCGCCTTCTCCCGGGCCGCGGCTTCCCGCTCCTCTCGCGCCTCCCGCGCGTTCTTCTCCGTCGCCTCCTAGAGGGCGGCGAGCGGATCCATGTGGCTGGGGCCCGCGACGTCGTCTGCCGCCCCGATCATCGAGCCGGACGGGGCTCGCGACAAGGAAAGTGGGGCGCTGTGCGCCAAGGGAGGAAGAGAATAAAATGATCACAAAGATAGAAGAAAAGCAAGCGCAAGGCAAGATGCAAGAAATGACAAGGCACTTACACGGACACCAGCGGGAGCCGCTTTGGGGCTTTCTAGAAGAGGGCCGCCTTCACAGCAGCCTCTTACCGCTTGGTCACGGCGGTCGAGGTCTTGGCCTTCTTGGGCCGGGTGCCGAACAACCCGGCGTCAGCCCGGCGCTTCGGCGCGCCGGCTGCTGCAGTCGGCGCGGCCGAGGAACTGGCGCCCGCCCTGTCGGCGTCATGGGCACGGCGCAGCTCTTCGTCCTCCTCATCGTCATCCGCCCAATCCCCAAGGCCGCCTCCTAAGGAGCCGCCTACTCCCTCGCCGCCACCACCGGTGGCGTCGTCCTCCTCTTGCGCGGCCGCCCCCAAGTCAGGGTCGTCCACGTCACTCACCGACCGGTCCGCCATGTACTAGTGACCCGGGGCCGGCATGTCAGTGGCCATCTGGCCCGGGAAGCGCTGCGTCAAGGCCGACTGGTCAGGCGAAAAGAAAGAACCCGGACGAACAAAGAAAAAAAATAAGGAGACGTACCGGAGGCGGCGGGTTGGCCCGGCTGTACGGCGGCTTGCCGAACTGCCACTCCGTCTCCAACAGCTTGCAGTCAGAGAAGAAGTTCACCATGCAGACCACCTCCATGTCTGGCATCACCTTGGTGGACAGCCGGCATGGGTCCCGGCGCCCACTCATGACGCTGATCAAGTGAGGCCGGGCTTGGAGGGGTAGCACTAGGCGCTTCACGAACATGGCCTGCAGATCCGAGGCCTTGAGGCCCTCTGACGCCGTCATCTCCTGGAGCCGAAGGAGCGCGGTGGAGCACGCGGCCGACAGGGTCTTCGGGCGGAACTTCCAGTTGGTGCGAGGCCCAACAGGCGGGCCGGCTGCGTAGGCCGGCAGGTTGACGTAGTCCCGCGTCGAGTGGATATTCTCGACGTAGAAATACAACTTCTGCCACAGTTTGGCTGACTGCAGCAGGGCGAGAGCTGGGAAGCGGACCCCAGATCCCGTGCGCCGCACCGCGACGCAGGCTCCGCACCGGGCCGCCTCGTTCTTGGCGGCGGTGCCAAGCTTGAGGTAGAAGAGTTCTCCCCACAGCTCGAGTTTGGGGAGCATGCGGAGGTTGCCCTCGCACAGGGTGACGAAGGCGGAGAGCAGCACCACCATATTCGGAGTGAGGTGGTGGGGCTGCACTCCGTAGAAATACAAGAAAGAGCGAAGGAATCCGCTCGCCGAAAGGCCGAAGCCGCGGAGGAAATGCGACCGGAAGACGACGCGCTCGCCGCCTTTCGGCGCCGGCGAGATCTCCCTTTCGGGGGGGGGGACACGCACCTTGACGTTCAATGCATGGGGAAGCCGCCGCGTCTGCCGGAGGAACTCCAAATGCCCATCGTGGACATTGGAGCCGTCCCAGGCGCCCGCACGGCCGCTTTATGCCATGGGCTCCGTGCTCGGCGGCGGCGCGGGGTGGCTGCGGCGCGAGGAGGTCCGGCAAAGGCGGGCTGCAGCAGCACTCCGGCGATAGGAAAGGCCGCGGCAACGGCAAGAAGAAGACGAAGGAGAAAAGCAAAGAGAAGGGAGAGGAGGGCGCGCGTGCGTTCTGCCGCCCCCTCCTCCCCCTACTTATAGCCCTCTGGCGGTGAAGCCGAGGGGGCGAGACGTGGGGGGCGCGAGATTAATTGCGCCCACTCCCCCCACGACCCCATAGTTACCGCGCCATAACGGCGTGCATTTACCGCGCCTGGAAAGCGCAACCGTCCGCCTCAGCCGCAGTGGATCCGCACGCGCACCGAGGCCCTGTAGTGGCGGGCCCAGGCCTACGGCGATGTCTCGTCACGCACGCGGGCTGGCTGGCCGGCCTGGCCTGCTGGCGCCGCGTGGCGAGCGAGCAACGAGCGACAAGCCTATCGTCCGGCTGGCACTCTACCCGGCCTCCGCACGACGATTCGAATTCGCGGGGCGGCCGGCCTGGCCTTGGCCGGCTCCTGGCAACCGGCCTCTCCAAAAGACGGACGAAGCCCAACTACCAGACCACTCAGAGTAGGAAGCTGCTGAGGCTCCTTGTTTTTTCAGCCGCGGTGCCTCACCAGCGTCGGGGACTACTGTCGGAGTAAATGACCATGGGTAGCCTCATCAGTCCCCCATGGTATTTCAAGGCATCGTGGCTAGCTGCGCCCCTCACACCATCCTGGAGCATGACCGCCTTCTTGGGCCGGCTGGTCCAAGAGGCCTTCTGCTATAAGGCGGCAGGGCCATGGAAGGCGGCCGCGAGGGAGCCGACTCCTGGCAGACGGCCCCTCGTCCCCTCGAAGTCAGCACCACATCACCATGACAAGACAAGGCACGGCTGCAGTGCAGCCTGCCACCCCCGAATCGAGGATGGGACGTGGCCATAGAGCTGTGCATTGGGCGGACACCCCCCACCGAGCGCGGCACTATTGTCGCACAGTCTGTGACATCATTAGCGCCAGAGGAAGCCATGGTCCCACGACGAGCGGTCGGTACGGCCCGCAGGTGGCGGGCCCTACCTGTCTGCGAGCCACCAGAAGGCGGCAAACCTCCAGCAGGCGGCAACAAGGGAGGACCGACTCCTAGCAGGCAGCCCTCCTCCTCCTTGGAGTTTGTGCACCATTAACCAGATGAGACGGGGTATGGCTACAGTGAGTACCCGTCAGGCGGCGGGACTGTAACCATGTTCCCCTCGATCAAGCCTTCGTCATTAAGGGCGAGGCTACAGCATAAAGCAGTCAACGTGGCCCACCAGGCGGCGGGCCCATCGGTCGGCGGAGAAGCCGGCAGCCAGAGACGCTGACGGTCGGGTCCTACACCCAGCCGGATTACCATTGTACCCCTGGGGGGTAGGCCTATATAAACCCCCCAGGCTCACCCATGCAAAGGGGGGTTTGGTCGGTTCAGCACCCACGCCATACACACACACACGTAGAGCAAGGAGTAGAGCTAGCCTTGCCCTTCTTCCTCCTCTAGCCGAAACAACTCAAGGAGCAAGCTTGTAGCTACCTTGTCGATCATAGTCATCATGCGGAGACCCCGCAGAGCAGGACTAGGGGTGTTATCTCCGAGGAGAGCCCCGAACCTAGGTAAGATTCGCAGGCGTATGCGGTCTCGCTCACTCCCGCTTCTAGAGCCCGGCGACGTACTCTTGTCCCCATCCATGATAAGCCACCCCCTGGCATATGTCGCACGATATCCCCGACAATTACATTCATTATCACACACTCATTTCAGTTGTCGGTGTTCATACTTTTTCATTGTATTATCCATGCGAGTTTATTTCTTTTTCTTGTTTTTTTCTAGTGTGTTTAAGAAAACTTTGAGAAAATCCAAAAAAATTAGTTCTTGTTTCTTTTTAGTTTTTCTTTTCTAGTTTATTTAGTAGTAGTATTAAAAGAAAACCCAAAAAGATTTCTCGTTCTTCTTTTACTTGTTGGGAGCTTTCCCGTGTAAATAGTTTTTCTCGTTCTTGTTTTACTTTCTTTAGGAAAATAAAAACTCCAAAAATATTTCAGTGTGTTTCTTTGAAATTCTTTTCTTTTTCTTTGGGTCGTTGATACATGTCCAGCATATCTATAATTTTTGATTGTTCCATGCTATTATATTATCTGTTTTGGATGTTTTATAAGCATTAATATGCTATTTTATATTATTTTTGGGACTAACCTATTAACCTAGAGCCCAGTGCCAGTTTCTGTTTTTCCTTGTTTTTTAGCTTCGTGGAAAAGGAACATCAAACGGAGTCCAAACGGAATAAAATCTTTGCGATGATTTTTCTTGGACCAGAAGACACCCAGGAGACAAGAAGACACCCATCTAGGGACCTTTTCCGGCACCCTGCCGGAGGGGGATTCCATCACGGAGGGCTTCTACATCAACCCTATTGCCCTTCCGATGAAGCGTGAGTAGTTTACCTCAGACCTACAGGTCCATAGCTAGTAGCTAGATGGCTTCTTCTCTCTCTTTGATTCTCAATACCATGTTCTCCTCGATGTTCTTGGAGATCTATTCGATGTAATACTTTTTTTGCGGTGTGTTTGCCGAGATCCGATGAATTGTGGATTTATGATCAGATTATCTATGAATATTATTTGAATCTTCTCTGAATTCTTTTATGCATGATTTGATATCTTTGTAATTCTCTTCGAACTATCTGTTTGGTTTGGCCAACTAGATTGGTTTTTTTTGCAATGGGAGAAGTGCTTAGCTTTGGGTTCAATCTTGCGGTGTCCTTTCCCAGTGACAGTAGGGGCAGCAAGGCAAGTATTGTATTGTTGCCATCGAGGATAAAAAGATGGGGTTTACATCATATTGCTTGAGTTTATTCCTCCACATCATGTCATCTTACTTAATGCGTTACTCTGTTCTTGATGAACTTAATACTCTAGATGCAGGCAGGAGTCGGTCGATGAGTGGAGTAATAGTAGTAGATGCAGAATCGTTTCGGTCTACTTGACACGGACGTGATGCCTATATTCATGATCATTGCCTAAGATATCATCATAACTTTGCGCTTTTCTATCAATTGCTCGAAAGTAATTTGTTCACCCACCGTATTATTTACTATCTTGAGAGAAGCCTCTAGTGAAACCTATGGCCCCCGGGTCTATTTTCCATCATATAAGTTTCCGATCTACTATTTTCCATCATATAAGTTTCCGATCTACTATTTTGCAATCTTTTACTTTCCGATCTATAAACTAAAAATACCAAAAATCTTTACTTTATCTTTTATTTAGTTTCATCTATATCTATCAGATCTCACTTTTGCAAGTAACCGTGAAGGGATTGACAACCCCTTTATCGCGTTGGGTGCAAGTTGTTTGATTGTTTGTGCAGGTATTCGGTGATTTGTGCGTTGTCTCCTACTGGATTGATACCTTGGTTCTCAAACTGAGGGAAATACTTATCTCTACTTTGCTGCATCACCCTTTCCTCTTCAAGGGAAAAACCAACGCAAGCTCAAGAAGTAGCAGGAAGAATTTCTGGCGCCGTTGCCGAGGAGATCTACGCCAAGTCAAGACATACCAAGTACCCATCATAAAACTCTCATCTCTTGCATTACATTATTCGCCATTCGCCTCTCATTTTCCTCTTCCCCACTTCTAAAACGATTTTCAAAAAGATTCGTCTTTTTATTCGCCCTTCTTCCGTCCGATCTTTTTTTGCTTGTGTTACCATGTGCCTTCTTTTTGCTTGCATATTCGCTTGCTAAAAGTTTATGGATCCTCATCCACTTGCTAATCTTTTTAAGCGATCCAATTATGATGAACCTATGGCTAGTGAGTTGAGTGCACTAGATTATCTTTATGAGGTTTTGCTTGAAATTCGTGAATCTGAAAATTGTGATGAAGTGTTGAAAGAAGAAAATTATAAAGTGATTCACGATAGCTCCTTGAATGAAAAGCATGATTGCAATGATGTTATTATAAATTCCATTAATGTCAATTGTGTTAATGATATGCAAAACCCTAAGCTTGGGGATGCTAATTTTGCTATGTCTACTACTTGTTGCAATGATCATGATTGGGGTGATTCTTCTTATGATCTTAAAATTTTATTTAAGCCCCATGATGAATATGAGATTGATAATAATGTTTGCAATAATATTGAAAGTGGGTTTGGAAGAGTGTCAACTTTAGATCCCACATATTTGGAGAATATTCAATCTTATGAAATTTTTGATAAAAGTGGGTTTGGAGAGGTCATGACTTTAGTTAATGTTAATCCCACTATTTTTGGAAGAGTGTCAACTTTGCATGCATGTGGATCATGTACAGAATATTTTGTGTGATAGCTATATTTTTGAATTTTATTATGATCCTGCATGTAATTATTATGAGAGAGGAAAATATGGATGTAGAAATTTTCATGTCACTAAATTGCCTCTCGTTATGTTGAGATTGCTATTGTTTCTTTCTTCTTCCTTGCATATGCGAGTTTTGCCTTTCCTTGATAATTTGTTTGCCTATAAGATGCCTATGAATAGGAAGTATGTTAGACTTAGATGTGTTTTTCACATGCTACATGATGCTCTTTTCGTGTTTCAATTGCTATCTTTCATGTGAGCATCATCAAAATTATCAACGCTTAGCTAAAAGGCTTTAAAGAAAAGCGCTTGTTGGGAGACAACCCAATATTTTTCTTTTCTGTTTATGAATAAATAATTCATATAGCCTCTGGTTAGATGTGGTTTTGTGTTTTAATTAGTGTTTGTGCCAAGTAAAACCTTTGGGATGGCTTACGGTGATAGTTGATTTGATCTTGCTGAAAAACAGAAACTTTTGCGTCCAGTCACATAATTTTAATAATTTACTGGATGGTTTAAAAACTATGAATTTTTTATAGGAGATTATGTACAAATTTCCTATGTTTTCCTAATTTTTCAGAAACTTTGGAGTTATGTAAGTATTAGCACAATTCGGATCTTCGCACACTATTCTGGTTTTGATAGATTCTGTTTTCTTTGTGTTGTTTGCTTATTTTGATGAATCTATGGGTAGTATCGGGGGGTATGAACCATGGAGAAGTTGGAATACAGTAGATATTATACCAATATAAATAAAGAATGAGTTCACAACAGTACAAAGTGGTGATTTATTTTCTTATACTAACGGAGCTTATGAGATTTTCTGTTGAGTTTTGTGTTGTGAAGTTTTCAAGTTTTGGGTAAGGATTTGATGGACTATGGAATAAGGAGTGGCAAGAGCCTAAGCTTGGGGATGCCCAAGGCACCCCAAGGTAATATTCAAGGACAACCAAGAGCCTAAGCTTGGGGATGCCCTGGAAGGCATCCCCTCTTTCGTCTCCGTCTATCGGTAACTTTACTTGAGGCTATAGTTTTATTCACCACATGATATGTGTTTTGCTTGGAAGGTCTTGTATGATTTGAGTCTTTGCTTTTTAGTTTACCACAATCATCCTTGCAGTACACACCTTTTGAGAGGGACACGCATGAATCATGATTGATTAGAATACTCTATGTGCTTCACTTATATCTTTTGAGCTAGGCAATTTTGCTCTAGTGCTTCACTTATATCTTTTTAGAGCACGGCGCTGGTTTTATTTTATAGAAATTGTTGAACTCTCATGCTTCACTTATATTATTTTGAGAGTCTTTAAACAGCATGGTAATTTGCTTTGGTTATAAATTTAGTCCTAATATGATAGGCATCCAAGAGGGATATAATAAAAACTTTCATATAAAGTGCATTGAATACTATGAGAAGTTTGATTCCTTATGATTGTTTTGAGATATAGAGATGGTAATATTAGAGTCATGCTAGTGAATAATTGTGAATTTGATAAATACTTGTGTTAAAGTTTGTGATTCCCGTAGCATGCACATATGGTGAACCGTTATGTGATGAAGTCGGAGCATGATTTATTTATTGATTGTCTTCCTAATGAGTGGCGGTCGGGGACGAGCGATGGTCTTTTCCTACCAATCTAACCCCCTAGGAGCATGCGCGTAGTACTTCGTTTCGATAACTAATAGATTTGTGCAATAAGTATGTGAGTTCTTTATGACTAATGTTGAGTCCATGGATTATACGCACTCTCACCCTTCCACCATTGCTAGCCTCTCTAGTGCCGCGCAACTTTCGCCGGTACCATACACCCACCATATACCTTCCTCAAAACAGCCACCATACCTACTTATTATGGTATTTCCATAGCCATTCCGAGATATATTGCCATGCAACTTTCCACCGTTCCGTTTATTATGACACGCTTCATCATTGTCATATTGCTTTGCATGATCATGCAGTTGACATCGTATTTGTGGCAAAGCCACCATTCATAATTCTTTCATACATGTCACTCTTGATTCATTGCACATCCCGGTACACCGCCGGAGGCATTCATATAGAGTCATATTTTGTCCTAATTTTCGAGTTGTAAGTAAATAAAAGTGTGATGATCTTCATTATTAGAGCATTGTCCCATGTGAGGAAAGGATGATGGAGACTATGATTCCCCCACAAGTCGGGATGAGACTCCGGACGAAAAAAAAAGAGACCAAAAAAAAAGAGAAGGCCCAAATAAAAAAATGAGAGAAAAGAGAAAAGAGAGAAGGGACAATGTTACTATCCTTTTACCACACTTGTGCTTCAAAGTAGCACCATGATCTTCATGATAGAGAGTCTCCTATGTTGTCACTTTCATATACTAGTGGGAATTGTTCATTATAGAACTTGGCTTGTATATTCCAATGATGGGCTTCCTCAAATTGCCCTAGGTCTTCGTGAGCAAGCGAGTTGGATGCACACCCACTTAGTTTTCTTTTGAGCTTTCATAAACTTATAGCTCTAGTGCATCCGTGAAAACACTTTTCCACTGTCGCAACCTTCTGTACCCATGAGATCCCATCTAGGGACCTTTTCCGGCACCCTGCCGGAGGGGGATTCGATCACGGAGGGCTTCTACATCAACCCTATTGCCCTTCCGATGAAGCGTGAGTAGTTTACCTCGGACCTACGGGTCCATAGCTAGTAGCTAGATGGCTTCTTCTCTCTCTTTGATTCTCAATACCATGTTCTCCTCGATGTTCTTGGAGATCTATTCGATGTAATACTTTTTTTGCGGTGTGTTTCCCGAGATCCGATGAATTGTGGATTTATGATCAGATTATCTATGAATATTATTTGAATCTTCTCTGAATTCTTTTATGCATGATTTGATATCTTTGTAATTCTCTTCGAACTATCGGTTTGGTTTGGCTAACTAGATTGGTTTTTCTTGCAATGAGAGAAGTGCTTAGCTTTGGGTTCAATCTTGCGGTGTCCTTTCCCAGTGACAGTAGGGGCAGCAAGGCACGTATTGTATTGTTGCCATCGAGGATAAAAAGATGGGGTTTACATCATATTGCTTGAGTTTATTCCTGATACGTCTCCAATGTATCTATAATTTCTGAAGTATTCATGCCATGTTTACTCGTGTGCTTCACTTATATCCTATGAGTAAATGGTTGAATGAATTGAATATCATAAATCTGAAATTATATATGCTTCATATGCTTATACCATGGGGAGTAGTGTCTTCACATATAAGATGTAGAGGTGGTAATTTATTGAAAGTTAGCAAACATTGTATTGGTCACTTGAACAATTCATGAAAGAATATTGAAGGAAGAGAGATTTCACATATAAATATACTATCTTGGACATCTTCTATGATTGTGAGCCCCATTAATTATTTTCAAACTTGATCAAATGAGTTGAAGTTGGACAAGGAAGACAACATAATGAGTTATGCTTGGGTATATTTGTATAGAAGTTATATTGTTATGGATCCTCCAACATGTGGTGCTTGCTATTTAGAATCTTTTGCTATCCAAAATTTATGTACTAAGCGGGAATACTGTGTAACACCCCTATGTAAAAAGCACTGTGTTCTTCTGTTAAACATGCCAGGTCATCAACATTTGCCATGCTTGATCACAATGGTAAAACAAACCAATTCAAATTTCTCTCTGAAAACAATTCAAATTCTAAGTGCAAAATAAAGTTGCCCAAAAATTGCTGGAAAAATGTTCATCATCTTGCAAATATTCCAAAACAAATGTTGTTAAGGAAAACAGCATCACCATCAACTCATATTTGGGTTAGTGCATTTAAAACAGTGCAAAAACAGCACTTTAAATGCCTTTTCATTTTTGAAAAATCCAAATGAATTCCAAAGTTGTCCAAACTTTATGTGGCAGAGCAAAATATTCTAAAGTATTTGTTTTGGCCAATGGCATATTTTTACAAAGTCATTTGTGGCTAAAGGAAAATGCAAAAGCTACTGGAAGAAGAAAAACAGAAAAGAAAAGAAGAAAAGGAAAGAGGCCCGCGCTACTGGGCCTGAGTCACCCGCGCGGCCCAGCCCACTCCCCTCGCTCGTCCCCCACCTCCTCTGTTCACCGCGCGCGCGCTGTCACCGCGCCCGCATGCCGTGCCCCGCCCCCCCTTCTCCTCGCTCAACAGCTCGCCCTCGCGCCGCCCGCGGTGGATAAGGGGCAAGCCCTGGCGCCGCCCTGGCCTCTCCATCGCCACTCTCTCCCTCTCCCTGCCTCGTCCCCTCTCTCTGCCCGAGCACGCCCATGGCTGCGCCGTGCCATTGACGCGGTCCCTAGCCACCTACCGCCGTCCCGTGCTGCCCGACGGCCTCCTCGCCCTTGTCCTCATCAAGCTGACCATTGCCATCGACCGGAGCTGCCTCCAACGCCGTCCCCGCACCATCTCCCCCTCCGTCAGATCCGACTCGGCCACCGTTCATCTTCGCCGTCACTGGACCTCCCCGAGCCCGCTGCCTAACCCCTACGGCCCCGCGGTGAGCCCCTGCGCCGTTTGCGCCCGTCCATTTCCCCTCAAGTCACCCGTAGCTCCTGCTCCGGTGAACCTGAGCCCCTGCCACCGCCACCACTCGTCGCCGACCACCTTCCCGGCCTCCACTACTTGGGCCGGTTGCACCGTTGGATGCGCGCCGACGTGCTCGACCCGTAGCTACTCGCAGGTGGCCAAATGGCCGCCGGAATGAACTCCGGCGAGCCTCCGCCGTGCTCTGTGACCGCCGACGCCGCTGACATGGCCGTGATTAATGCTAATTAACCCACCGCTAACAGTCACTGACTGCGGGCCCCAGGCCGCTAATTAACTTGGGTTAATTTTAAGATAAAACTGTTAGTTAACCAGAGAGAATGACATGCGGGCCCCGCTGTTTAAAATGTTTAAAAAAATAATTACAATGTTAATTAATCTGTTAGTTAATTAGTTAACTAAAGCTGACACTGATAGTGGGTTCCACAAGCTAATTTGGTTAATTAGTTAAATTTAATCCTCTGTTAATTAGTACTGTGAATGACATGTGGGCCCCACCTGTCAGAGTTGACTCTGGTCAGCTGGGTTTGACCCGCTGACGTCAAGCTGATGTCAGCTGCTACTATTCTGGATAATTCGTATTTAATAATTAAATTAATTCCAGAAATGTTTTAAGACTTTGAAAAATCATAGAAAATAAACCGTAGCTCAGATCGAAAAACTTTATACATGAAAGTTGCTCAGAACGACGAGACGAATCCAACCGTGCCATCTGTTTCCGTGTCAGGACCCTCTATGAAGGTGAACCCGCAACTTTTAGCCTGTTTCTAGTAGATGAATAGTGCTTATACACCGGTTAATAAATCCAACTTAAATCCTAAAATAACTAATATGATTTAGATATGTCTTTAGGCAACCCTGCACTGCACGTTAGCATAGCATGCTCTGTGTTGCATATGTTTGTCGTGTATTTATCTGTTTCCTCCCCCTCTTCTCTCTTGGTAGACCCCGCTATAGACGTAGTTCCCGAGACCGACGCAGCTCAGGAGCCTGACGACACCGTTGACGACCTTGCCTTTGCCGTAGAGCAACCAGGCAAGCACCCCCCCCTTGAGCATGCCTATATTGCATATTCTCTTCTCTCTTGTGCTTGCATTAGAATTGCTGCTGCTACTGTTTATCCTATTATGATGCATAGCCTGTTTATTGTAACCTGCTATTGATACCTTACCTGCTTATCCTAAACTTCTTAGTATAGGCTGGATAGAGACCCCAGTGACCCCACTTGTCTCAGTTGCCCCCGCTGGATCATCGGAAGACTCGACGACCAGGCCCCAGCACCGCACATCACATCCCCTTAGTGGTTCAACATTACTGGGTTACTATCGAGTGCCGAGGGTGATACCTCGTCAGCACTTCTGATGTTGACCTTGTAGGGTAGATAATTGGTCGTGGTCATCGAGGGTGATTCCTCCTTCTCCACTTCCGATACGACCCTGTCGTGCAACACTTCAAGTGTGGACCTCGAGGGTGATTCCTCCTAAGTTCAACTTGACGGTTACATCGAGTGGGCATCCATCGAGGCTGATACCTCGGATTCCCTTGATGTTATGGACACACGGTTACTGTGACTTTCCCCCTGAACCTTGTTAGAAACAGGTCGACCCCGAGGGGGACCCGAGGGAGTTACTTTTACTACAGGACTGGAGGGATAGGCGGTACCACCCAGTAGAGGAGGACCTGAGTTCCCGACAGTCTTTTGCGAGACGGGTTGACCTGGATGGTGTCCGAGTGATGAATACGAGGCGTGGCCGGGCATTCTTTGCCCTTGTCGCAAGTCCTCGAGACGGGGCGACGGGGTCACATTGATCGTGAGTCTCTGCTCGTTACCGCACTACCAACACACTACGATTTGGATATTTGATTCGAGTGGGCCTCTGGCCCGATAGCACTAACCATCACACGGGAATAAATATGGGTACTCTGCTTCGTGGAATCAGCTGAAAGTTCTGTCAGACATACAGTTCAGCATTGTGGCACGGTCGGATCGTACCGACCATCCAAGGCAGTGCTGGTATCCACCCTGCACACAACGACCCGGAGTGCACAGGGCGATGGCCCAAGACCCCTGGGTGCTTAGGTTGTAGACCGGCGGGGACCTCTTTGCTGAGCTCTAGGTAGGGCTGCGGTGTGTCGTTTGGCCAAGGCCGGGCATGACCCAGAAAAGTGTGTCCTACCGGAGTTAAGCGAGTGTGGTGGGTAAGTTGGTGCACCCCTGCAGGGAAGAACTAATCTATGCATAGCCGGATCCTCGATAACGGATGCTCGGAGTTGTATACCGATCGATACAACTAAAACTGGATACTTGTGATGAGAAATGGATAGTATGGCTCTGGGATTGCTATCTCGCAGGGAGTCAAGAAAGGATCTCTGGGCGAGGTTGATGACTGTATGGCTCTGGGATTGCTTTCTCGCAGGGAGTCGAGGAAGGATCTCTGGGTGAGGTTGAGACTTATTAATTCTACTGTTATGAATTATGTTACTCTACACTCTTCTAATGCTGGAAGACCGCTGAAGATGCTAGTCTTTGATAGGACTAGGCCTTCTCTCTATTCTGGCATTTCTGTAGCCCATTCCACATATACAGCCTTCCTTTGATAATGTTGCATATGTAGTGTAGATCCTTGCTTGCTGAGTACTTCGGATGAGTACTCACGGTTGCTTTGCTTCCTCTTTTCCCCATATCCGTTTGATGCGACCAGATGACGGAGCCCCGGAGCCAGCTGCTCCCGTCGATGATCACTGCTACTACCCCGAGGGTGGCTACTACTACGAGTTGGCTAACGACCAGGAGTAGGTTCGGAGGGTCCCAGGCAGGAGGCCTGCGCCTTTTCGATCGTAGCTTTTGTTTTGCCCCTCCTTTCTAAAGGCTTATCTGTTTCTATTTCATGTCTGTACTCAGATATCTAACGCTTCCGCTGATGCTTGTTTGGCATCAAGCTTATGTATTCGAGTCCTCGAGGCCCTGGCTTGTAATATAATGCGTGTATGCCTTTATTTATGTTTTAGAGTTGTGTTGTGATATCTTCAAGTGAGTCCTTAGGCTTGATCGTGTGCATTTGCGTGTATGATTAGGGCACGATTGAGCCGGGGGCATCACAGGTTGGTATCAGAGCTGACTGCCTGTAGGAATTCTCTTTCCAACTCTTTGGCCGAAATTGAGTCTAGTCATTGAAAAACTTTTACTAACATGGCTGTGTGGCTTACGGGCCCACATTGCCGAATGGGTGGTATTAGGATCTTTTATTCCTCGTCTATACTCTGGGATCTGATCTCTCTTCCTTTCGGGTTAAAATTTTACTAACTCCAACATTAGGTTCTCGTGATCACATCCACCCGGTGTTCTGAAATTTCCCCCCTTCCTTCAAGATTGTGGGCCAGGTTCTGCTTGCAGGATCCTTTTATCGAGGGTACCCTATGTTGTCACTTGCAGATTCCTCGCCCCAGCAGTTTTCTCCGACGTGATGTAGCCTTTGCTATGTCATGTTGTTGTAATCCTCACCGCGTGCCTGCGCGCCGCCTAGTTTGTCTAGCTGCGAGCATTCCCGAGCGCGTACTATCCGTTTGAATCTAACTCTGTGTATGGATTGGTATGTCTTTAATGACTACTATCATATATCTAATGCCCTTCCTGTTCATTTCCCGTGTTACATCATGAATAACTCCATACACATGCAGTTTTTCTTGCTAAACTGCCCCTGTTGATTTGGCAGGATGGCTGACGATCCTCCACCTCCACCTTATATTGCCGCAATGATGCAGCAGTTTGAACTGAACCGTCAAGTTATGACCGGGATATTGGCTCAGTTCCCAAACCGGAATGCTCATCAACAGCCTACCCCAATAACACTGCAAGAATTTGTGCGCCTCAACCCGTCTGTTTTTCGCACCTCCACCAATCCTATGGATGCTGATGATTGGCTTCGTGACATCCTGTTTGAGATGGAGTCAGCTAACGTTGCCCCTGCCAGTTACATCACCTTTGCGACATTCCACCTGAAGGGCCCAGCTACTCAATGGTGGGAAGGCCACAAGGGTATGTTGCCTGCTGAAACTGTAACCACTTGGCAGGAATTTCAGTCAGCTTTCTATGCACGGCACATTCCTCAAGGTCTGATGGACCAGAAGAAGCAGGAGTTCCGCAAACTCACCCAGGGCACAATGACTGTGGATGAATACCAGAGAAAATTCCTTGAATTATCCCGCTATGCAGAGGATGACGTCTGTAAACCTTGCACTTGTTGTCCATGATTGCACAGACTTCGCAACGCTTGTCAGCCAATCTTTCCAAGTTGAAACTGCTCTGACTAAATACCAGGAGTCGCTCAAGCGTACTCGAGATGTCGGCTCGTCTTCGGGTCAGCCTATTCAGAAACGTCAATTCTGGATTCCCCACAATGTTTACCACCGACCTGCTCCAACACCAAGGCCGTCATATGTTGCACCTCGTCTGCCTTCACCGCCGAGAAAGCTAACGGTTCATGATGGACCGCCTAATGCTAAGGCTTCTCCTCAGGTTGCACCACGTCCTCCTATTGGTCGTAAGAAAAATTGTCCAAACCGCCGATTCAGAAACCGTAATATCATACCGTCTGCTGTTGTACTTGGCCATGCCAATCACGTCAATGCAGAAAAGGCTCGGAAGGAACCGACTATCATGCTGGGAACACTCGCTGTGAATTCAGTACCAGCCTCTGTTCTCTTTGATTCAGGAGCATCGCATGCTTTTGTGTCCCAACAATTTGCTCAGTCACATGAGTTATACCTGGAAAAATTACCCACTCATCTAATGGTTCAGTCCCCGAGATCCAAGTGGCAAACCACAATGCTAAGCCCTCACAACCACATCGAGATTGGAGGTCTACTTTTTCCGGTTTCTCTCATTGTACTTGGACCTTCTTACATAGACATCATTCTCGGTATGGACTGGTTGACCGCCCACAATGCTTTGATTGACTGTGCTACTAAGATAGTCCTGCTCACTCACCCTTCTGGCCAGACAGTCCAATACTCAGCTTGAATAACTCAGGATGCTGAGAGCCAGATATATGCTCTGAATGCATTGAATGCTTCACCTCTTGAAGGCATTGAGAACGTTCCAGTTGTTCGTGATTTTCAAGACGTCTTCTCAGAAGAACTTCCAGGAATACCCCCTGTTAGAGTTGTCGAGTTTGTCATCGACTTGAAACCAGGCACAACTCCTATTGCGAAGTGTCCTTATAAGATGCCTCTGCACCACCTTCTTGAGCTTAAGGAGGAAATCGACAAATCACTCCGCAAAGGCTTTATCCGTCCAAGTTCTTCTGCTTTGGGAGCACCTTCACTCTTTGTTAAGAAGAAGGATGGAACTAACTGATTGGTTCAGGATTATCGGCCCATTAACCAAGCCATAATCCAGAACAAATACCCACTGCCCCGGATCAATGATCTGTATGATCAACTTGCTGGATCATCGGTGTTCCCTAAACTCGACTTGAGGTTGGGTTATCATCTGATCCATGTTCGCGAAGAGCATATTCCAAAGACTGCATTTGTTACCCGTTATGGCTCCTATGAGTACATTGTCATGTCATTTGGCTTAACAAATGCTCCAGCCACATTCTCCCGTTTGATGAATTACATCTTCATGGATTACCTCGACAAGTTCGTCGTGGTGTATCTAGATGATATTCTGGTCTATTCAAAGAATAAAGAAGAACATGCTGAACACCTCCGTCTTGTACTGGAAAGGCTCCGAGAACACCAGTTGTATGCCAAATACTCCAAATGTGAATTTTGGCTTTCTGAAGTAACCTATCTTGGTCATGTGATTTCCAAGGATGGAATTGCTGTTAACCCAGAACGAGTTCAGGCTATTCTGGACTGGACTCCTCCGAAGAACGTCAAGCAAGTGAGAAGTTTTCTCAGCCTCGCAAGCTATTGTCGTCGATTTGTCGAGAACTTTTCCAAGATTGCTAAGCCCCTGACTAATCTGCTTCACAAAGGCGTTAAGTTTGAGTGGACAGACAAATGTCAAGAAAGTTTTCAAACACTCAAAGACGAGCTAACATCTGCCCCAGTACTTGCTCCTCCAGATTCTCGCAAAGACTTCGTGGTTTATTGTGACGCATCCCGTGAAGGATTAGGCTGTGTCCTAATGCAAGAACAAAGAATAATTGCTTATGCTTCGCGTCAATTGCGTCCACATGAAGAAAATTATCCAGTGCATGATCTTGAACTTGCTGGTGTGATCTATGCATTGAAGCTATGGCGGCATTATCTTCTGGGTAATCGTTGTGAGATTTATACTGATCACCAGAGTCTAAAGTACTTGTTTACTCAGCCGGATCTTAATCTTCGTCAACAGCGATGGTTGGAAACAATTACAGACTATGACTGTGGTATTTCATATACCCCTGGCAAGGCTAACGTGATGGTTGATGCCTTAAGCCGCAAGTCCTATTGCGACAACCTCATGGTTAGGCGAGCCCAACCTCGTATTTTTGAAGAACTGCGCAAGCTGAATCTGTGTATTGTTCCACAGGGTTCTCTTAATAACCTTGTGATACAACCAGATCTTGAGAAAGCTGTTAAGAATGCGCAAGCTAAAGATGCTGAAATTGATCTGATGAAGAAAGATCTTCACCTTGAAAAGTACAGGGATTTCTCACTGTCTGAAGATGGAACCTTGTATTTCAGAAACCGCATTGTGGTACCTCGCTTCGAGCTTATGACTGACAAGGTCATGAAGGAGGCACATGATACCCCGTTGTCTATTCATCCGGGTAGCACCAAGATGTATCGTGATCTCCGTCAAAGGTACTGGTGGTCTAGAATGAAGCAGGACATTGCTCGATATGTTGCTGAATGTGATGTTTGCCGTCGCGTTAAAGCAGAACATCAGAAGCCTGCTGGAATTCTGCAACCCCTTCCTATTCCTCTATGGAAATGCGATAAGGTTTAGATGGATTTCATTACTGGCCTTCCCAAGTCACAGAAGGGTCACGATGCTATTCTTGTCGTCGTCGACCAACTTTCTAAGGTTGCACACTTTCTGCCTGTCAAAGAGACGATCACTGCTAGTCAGTTAGTAGAGTTATATATCTCCAGAATTGTATCACTTCACGGTATTCCGAAGGAGATCAGTTCGGATCGTGGCGGCCTTTTCACCTCAAAGTTCTGGGAATGTTTCCAACAAGCTATGGGAACTCATATTACCTGGAGTTCAGCTTATCACCCCCAATCCCAAGGCCAAGTCGAGCGAGTTAATCAAATGCTTGAAGACATGTTCAAGCTTGTGTTATATCCTTCGGCAAGAAATGGGAAGAATCACTCCCGTATGCCGAGTTCTCTTATAACAACAGCTATCAAGCCAGCTTGAAAATGGCTCCCTTTGAAGTACTTTATGGACGTAAGTGTCGGACCCCTCTGAATTGGTCAGAAACTGGGGAACGGCCGCTAGTGGGTCCGGATATTATTCAACACGCCGAAGAGCAAGTCCATATCATTCGAGAAAATCTCAAGGCGGCTCAGGACCGCCAGAAGAGCAACTATGATCGCAAACGATGGGGTTTGACTTATCAACCTGGTGATCAAGCTTATCTGCGTGTCACTCCTATGAAGGGCACACACCTCTTCGGAATCAAGGGCAAGTTAGCTCCATGCTACATTGGTCCTTTCCGCATTGTTGCAAGACGTGGTCAGGTGGCGTACAAATTGGAGTTGCCACCGCAATTCTCTCATATCCATGACGTCTTCCATGTGTCGCAACTTCATCGTTGCTTCAAGGAATCTCCGCATCGTGCAGTGGATCACGAGATGCTCGAATTGCATGATGATCTTTCTTATAAGGAGCATCCGAACCGCATCCTCGCTGAATCTGAACGTCGAACCCGTCAGAAGATGACCATGTTCAAAGTGCAGTGGTCAAATCATACTGAAGATGAAGCCACTTGGGAACGCGAGGATAATCTTCGTGCGGAATACCCCCGATCTTTTCCCTTCTACCTCTTAATTCTCGGGACGAGAATTCTTGTTAGAGGAGGAGAATTGTAACACCCCTATGTAATAAGCACTGTGTTCTTCTGTTAAACATCATGCCAGGTCATCAACATTTGCCATGCTTGATCACAATGGTAAAACAAACCAATTCAAATTTCTCTCTGAAAACAATTCAAATTCTAAGTGCAAAATAAAGTTGCCCAAAAGTTGCTGGAAAAATGTTCATCATCTAGCAAATATTCCAAAACAAATGTTGTTAAGGAAAACAACATCACCATCAACTCATATTTGGCTTAGTGCATTTAAAACAGTGCAAAAACTGCACTTTTAATGCCTTTTCATTTTTGAAAAATCCAAATGAATTCCAAAGTTGTCCAAACTTTATGTGGCAGAGCAAAATATTCTAAAGTATTTGTTTTGGCCAGTGGCATATTTTTACAAAGTCATTTGTGGCTAAAGTAAAATGCAAAAGCTACTGGAAGAAGAAAAACAAAAAAGAAAAGAAGAAAAGGCAAAAGGCCCGCGCTACTGGGCCTGAGTCACCCGCGCGGCCCAGCCCACTCCCCTCGCTCGTCCCCTACCTCCTCTGTTCATCGCGCGCGCGCTGTCGCCGTGCCCGCACGCCGCGCCCCGGCCCCCCTTCTCCTCGCTCGACAGCTCGCCCTCGCGCCGCCCGCGGTGGATAAGGGGCAAGCCCTGGCGCCCCTGGCCTCTCCCTCGCCACTCTCTCCCTCTCCCTGCCTCGTCCCCTCTCTCTGCCCGAGCACGCCCATGGCTGCACCGCGCCATTGACGCGGCCCCCAGCCTCCTACCGCCGTCCCGTGCTGCCCGACGGCCTCCTCGCCCTCGCCCTCATCAAGCTGACCATCGCCATCGACCGGAGCTGCCTCGAACGCCGTCCCCACACCATCTCCCTCTCCGCCTGATCCGACTCAGCCACCGTTCGTCTTCGCCGTCACTGGACCTCCCCGAGCCCGCTGCCTAACCCCTACGGCCCCGCGGTGAGCCCCTGCGCCGTTTACGCCCGTCCATTTCCCCTCAAGTCACCCGTAGCTCCTGCTCCGGCGAACCTGAGCCCCTGCCACCGCCACCACTCGTCGCCGGCCACCTTCCCGGCCTCCACTGCTTGGGCCGGTTGCACCGTTGGATGCGCGCCGACGTGCTCGACCCGTAGCTACACGCAGGTGGCCAAATGGCTGCCAGAATGCAACTCCGGCGAGCCTCCGCCGCGCTCTGTGACCGCCGACGTCTAGCCGCCGACGCCGCTGACATGGCCGTGATTAATGCTAATTAACCCACCGCTAACAGTCACTGACTGCGGGCCCCAGGCCGCTAATTAACTTGGGTTAATTTTAAGATAAAACTGTTAGTTAACCAGAGAGAATGACATGCGGGCCCCGCCGTTTAAAATGTTTTAAAAAATAAATAAAATGTTAATTAATCTATTAATTAATTAGTTAACTAAAGCTGACACTGACAGTGGGTCCCACAAGCTAATTAGGTTAATTAGTTAAATTTAATCCTCTGTTAATTAGTACTGTGAATGACATGTGGGCCCCACCTGTCAGAGTTGACTCTGGTCAGCTGGGTTTGACCCGCAGATGTCATGCTCACATCATGCTGATGTCAGCTGCTACTATTCTGGATAATTCGTATTTAATAATTAAATTAATTCCAGAAATATTTTAAGACTTTGAAAAATCATAGAAAATAAACCGTAGCTCAGATCGAAAAACTTTATACATGAAAGTTACTCAGAACGACAAGACGAATCCAACCGTGCCATCTGTTTCCGTGTCAGGACCCTCTACGGAGGTGAACCCGCAACTTTTAGCCTGTTTCTGGTAGATGAATAGTGCTTATACACCGGTTAATAAATCCAACTTAAATCCTAAAATAACTAATATGATTTAGATATGTCTTTAGGCAACCCTGCACTGCACGTTAGCATAGCATGCTCTGTGTTGCATATGTTTGCCGTGTATTTATCTGTTTCCTCCCCCTCTTCTCTCTTGGTAGACCCCGCTACAGACGCAGTTCCCGAGACCGACGCAGCTTAGGAGCCCGACGACACCGTTGACGACCTTGCCTTTGCCGCAGAGCAACTAGGCAAGCACCCCCCCTTGAGCATGCCTATATCGCCTATTCTCTTCTCTCTTGTGCTTGCATTAGAATTGCTGCTGCTACTGTTTATCCTATTATGATGCATAGCCTGTTTATTGTAATCTGCTATTGATACCTTACCTGCTTATCCTAAACTTCTTAGTATAGGCTGGATAGAGACCCCAGTGACCCCACTTGTCTCAGTTGCCCCCGCTGGATCATAGGAAGACTTGACGACCAGGCCCCAGCACCGCACATCACATCCCCTTAGTGGTTCGACACTACTGGGTTACTATCTAGTGCCGAGGGTGATACCTCGTCAGCACTTCTGATGTTAACCTTGTAGGGTAGATAATTGGTCGTGGTCATCGAGGGTGATTCCTCCTTCTCCACTTCCGATACGACCCTGTCATGCAACACTTCAAGTGTGGACCTCGAGGGTGATTCCTCCTAAGTTCAACTTGACGGTTACATCGAGTGGGCATCCATCGAGGCTGATACCTTGGATTCCCTTGATGTTATGGACACACGGTTACTGTGACTTTACCCCTGAACCTTGTTAGAAATGGGTCGACCCCGAGGGGAACCCGAGGGAGTTACTTTTACTGCCGGACTGGCGGGACAGGCGGTACCACCCAGTAGAGGAGGACCTGAGTTCCCGACAGTCTTTTGCGAGACGGGTTGACCTGGATGGTGCCTGAGTGATGAATACGAGGAGTGGCCAGGCATTCTTGGCCCTTGCCGCAAGTCCTCAAGACGGGGCAACGGGGTCACATCGATCATGAGTCTCTGCTCGTTACCGCACTACCAACACACTTCGATTTGGATATTTGATTCGAGTGGGCCTCTGGCCCGATAGCACTAACCATCACACGGGAATAAATATGGGTACTCTGCTTCGTGGCATCAGCTGAAAGCTCTGTCAGACGTCCAGTTCAGCATTGTGGCATGGTCGGATCGTACCGACCATCCGATGCGGTGCTGGTATCCACCCTGCACACAACGACCCGGAGTGCACAGGGCGATGGCCCAAGACCCCTGGGCGCTTAGGTTGTAGACCGGCGAGGAGCTCTCTGCTGAGCTCTAGGTAGGGTTGTGGTGCATCGTTTGGCCGAGGCCGGGCATGACCCACAAAAGTGTGTCCGGCCATAGTTAAGCGAGCATGGTGGGTAAGTTGGTGCACCCCTGCAGGGAAGAAGTAATCTATGCATAGCTGGATCCTCGGTAACGGACGCTCGGAGTTGTATCCCGATCGATACAACTAGAACTGGATACTTGTGATGAGAAATGGATAGTATGGCTCTGGGATTGCTTTCTCGGAGGGAGTCGAGAAAGGATCTCTGGGCGAGGTTGATGACTGTATGGCTCTGGGATTGCTTTCTCGCAGGGAGTCGAGGAAGGATCTCTGGGTGAGGTTGAGACTTATTAATTCTACTGTTATGAATTATGTTACTCTACACTCTTCTAATGCTGCAAGACCGCTGAAGATGCTAGTCTTTGATAGGACTAGGCCTTCTCTCTATTCTGGCATTTCTGCAGCCCATTCCTCATATACAGCCTTCCTTTGATAATGTTGCATATGTAGTGTAGATCCTTGCTTGCTGAGTACTTCGGATGAGTTGGCTAACGACCAGCTGCTCCCGCCGACGATCACTGCTACTACCCTGAGGGTGGCTACTACTACGAGTTGGCTAACGACCAGGAGTAGGTTCGGAGGGTCCTAGGCAGGAGGCCTGCGCCTTTTCGATCGTAGCTTTTGTTTTGCCCCGCCTTTCTAAAGGCTTATATGTTTCTGTTTCATGTCTGTACTCAGATATCTAACACTTCCGCTGATGCTTGTTTGGCATCAAGCTTATGTATTCGAGCCCTCGAGGCCCTGGCTCGTAATATAATGCTTGTATGCCTTTATTTATGTTTTAAAGTTGTGTTGTGATATCTTCAAGTGAGTCCTTAGGATTGATCATGTGCATTTGCGTGTATGATTAGTGCACGATTGAGCCGGGGCGTCACATACTGCTTGTGCATCCAAAATCCTTGAACCAAGTTTCTTCCATGATTGTCCACCATATCTACCTATATGCGGTATTTACCTGCCATTCCAAGTAAATTTGCATGTGCCAAACTCTAAACCTTCAAATAATAATCTGTTTTGTATGCCCGAATCGCTCATCTAGCGACTAGGGGCTGTCAGTATCTTCCATGCTAGGTGGGTTATTCTCATGATGAGTGTTTATTCACTTATCATTTACGAGAGAGTGGCTGGTAATTGGGATGCCCAGTCCTATGATCAAAAGATCAAAAACAAAATTTCAAATAATTGCAAACAAAACTCCCCCAGGATTGTTGATAGTTGGACGGTACCCGTTGTTTCGGACAAGCCGTGGAGTGTGATTGTTGGTGGAGGGGGAGTAAAAACTTTACCTTTCTATTTGGGAACCGCCTATAATGTATCTAGTATGGAAGATATTGGGAACTCTTGGTTGTTATGTTGACAATCAAAGCATACCTCTCAAAATTGTTTTCATCTCTGTTTTAAAAGCTTCAAGCTCTAGAACCTCTGCAAATCCCTGCTTCCCTCTGTGAAGGGCCTATCTTTTACTTTTATGCAAGAGTCAGTAGTATTCCTTCTCATTCCAACCTACTCTTTAGTTGGCAAGCATCATGTGCTGGGGAAAGATCTAAGCATATATGGCCATTCAAATATATTTGATCATGAATTATTATTGTTGACAATTATCTATATGATAAATAAGTTGGGAGGCGAAACATTAAGCCTCTATCTTTCTCTGTGTTCAATGGATACTATTTGTTCTAAAAATATGCTTTGAGTGGTAGCAATCATGGAAGATTATATGATAGTTGAGTATGTGGGATTTGCTAAATCAAAGCTCTTACATAGACCCTTCCTGAAAATAAGATGAATTGCAATTGTTTGATGACTGAGAACCTAGTTTGTTAGTTTTCAAGAAAGTTTATGATATATGCTTTAACATGTGAATAGTTTGCTACTTGATCATGTGAAGTTTTATGATATGAGCTACTGTTATGATATATAATGATGCTAGAAAAAGTGATTGAAATTATCATTGATCAAACCTGTGCACTTGCTAGCATTCACACTTCATAAATTATTTCGTTTATCATTTACCTACTTGAGGACGAGCAGGAATTAAGCTTGGGGATGCTGATACGTCTCCAACGTATCTATAATTTATGAAGTATTCATGCCATGTTTACAATAATTTTATATGATTTTGGTATGATTTGATTAGAACTAACCCAGACTGACGCTGTTTTCAGTAGAACTACCGTGGTGTTGTTATTTGTGCAGAAATAAAAGTTCTCAGAACGAGCTAAAAATTTATGGAGAATATTTTTGGAAAATATAAAAAATACTGGAACGAAAAGATATCGAAGAAGAGTCCCGAGGCCACCACAAGGGTGGAGGGCGCCCCTCCTAGGGCGCGCCCTCCGTCCTTGTCGTCGCCTCGTGGGCCCCCTTGACTTGTCCCCGACGCCAACACCTCTTATAAATCCCAAAAACCCCAGAACAAAACCTGGATCGGAAGTTCCGCTGCATCAAGTCTCTGTAGCCACCAAAAACCAATCGGAACCCTATTCCGGCACCCTGCCGGAGGGGGAAACCATCACCGGTGGCCATCTTCATCATCCCGGCGGTCTCCATGACGAGGAGGGAGTAGTTCACCCTCGGTGCTGAGGGTATGTACCAATAGCTATGTGTTTGATCTCTCTCTCTCTCTCTCTCGTGTTCTTGATTTGGCACGATCTTGATGTACCGCGAGCTTTGCTATTATAGTTGGATCTTATGATGTTTCTCCCCCTCTACCTTCTTGTAATGGATTGAGTTTTCCCTTTGAAGTTATCTTATCGGATTGAGTCTTTAAGGATTTGAGAACACTTGATGTATGTCTTGCATGTGCTTATCTGTGGTGACAACGGGATATTCACGTGATCCACTAAATGTATGTTTTGGTGATCAACTTGCGGGTTCTATGACCTTGTGAACTTATGCATAGGGGTTGGCACACGTTTTTGTCTTGACTCTCCGGTAGAAACTTTGAGGCACTCTTTGAAGTTCTTTGTGTTGGTTTGAATAGATGAATCTGAGATTGTGTGATGCATATCGTATAAACAACCTGCGGATACTTGTGGTGACATTGGAGTATCTAGGTGACATTAGGGTTTTGGTTGATGTGTGTCTTAAGGTGTTATTTTAGTACGAACTCTAGGGCTGTTTGTGACACTTATAGGAATAAGCCAATAGATCGATCAGAAAGAATAACTTTGAGGTGGTTTCGTACCCTACAATAATCTCTTCGTTTGTTCTCCGCTATTAGTGACTTTGGAGTGACTCTTTGTTGCATGTTGAGGGATTGTTATATGATCTAAATATGTTATCATTGTTGAGAGAACTTGCACTAGTGAAAGTATGAACCCTAAGCCTTGTTTTGAAGCATTGCAATACCGTTTTCGCTCACTTTTGTTACTAGTTACCTTGCTGTTTTTATATTTTCAGATTACAAAAACCTATATCTACCATCCATATTGCACTTGTATCACCATCTCTTCGCCGAACTAGTGCACCTATACAATTTATCATTGTATTGGGTGTGTTGGGGACACAAGAGACTCTTTGTTATTTGGTTGCAGGGTTGTTTGAGAGATACCATCTTCATCCTACGCCTCCCACGGATTGATAAACCTTAGGTCATCCACTTGAGGGAAATTTGCTACTGTCCTACAAAACTCTGCGCTTGGAGGCCCAACACGAGTCTACAAGAAGAAGGTTGCGTAGTAGACATCAATTCCTCTACATCATGTCATCTTACTTAATGCGTTACTCTGTTCTTCATGAACTTAATACTCTAGATGCAGGCAGGAGTCGGTCGATGAGTGGAGTAATAGTAGTAGATGCAGAATCGTTTCGGTCTACTTGACACGGATGTGATGCCTATATTCATGATCATTGCCTTAGATATCGTCATAACTTTGCGCTTTTCTATCAATTGCTCGGCAATAATTTGTTCACCCACCGTATTATTTGCTATCTTGAGAGAAGCCTCTAGTGAAACCTATGGCCCCCGGGTCTATTTTCCATCATATAAGTTTCCGATCTACTATTTTCCATCATATAAGTTTCCGATCTACTATTTTGCAATCTTTTACTTTCCGATCTATAAACTAAATATACCAAAAATATTTACTTTATCTTTTATTTAGTTTCATCTATATCTATCAGATCTCACTTTTGCAAGTAACCGTGAAGGGATTGACAACCCCTTTATCGCGTTGGGTGCAAGTTGTTTGATTGTTTGTGCAGGTATTCGGTGATTTGTGCGTTGTCTCCTACTGGATTGATACCTTGGTTCTCAAACTGAGGGAAATACTTATCTCTACTTTGCTGCATCACCCTTTCCTCTTCAAGGGAAAAACCAACGCAAGCTCAAGAAGTAGCAGGAAGAATTTCTGGCGCCGTTGCCGGGGAGATCTACGCCAAGTCAAGACATACCAAGTACCCATCATAAAACTCTCATCTCTTGCATTACATTATTCATCATTCGCCTCTCGTTTTCCTCTCCCCCACTTCTAAAATGATTTTTGAAAAGATTTGCCTTTTTATTCACCCTTCTTCCGTTCGATCTTTTGTTTGCTTGTGTTACCATGTGCCTTCTTTTATCTTGCATATTCGCTTGCTAAAAGTTTATGGATCCTCATCCACTTGCTAATCTTTTTAAGAGATCCAATTATGATGAACCTATTGCTAGTGAGTTGAGTGCACTAGATTATCTTTATGAGGTTTTGCTTGAAATTCGTGAATCTGAAAATTGTGATGAAGTGTTGAAAGAAGAAAATTATAAAGTGATTCAGGATAGCTCCTTGAATGAAAAGCATGATTGCAATGATGTTATTATAAATTCCATTAATTTCAATTGTGTTAATGATATGCAAAACCCTAAGCTTGGGGATGCTAATTTTGCTATGTCTACTACTTGTTGCAATGATCATGATTGGGGTGATTCTTCTAATGATCTTAAAATTTTATTTAAACCCCATGATGAATATGAGATTGATAATAATGTTTGCAATAATATTGAAAGTGGGTTTGGAAGAGTGTCAACTTTATATCCCACATATTTGGAGAATATTCAATCTTATGAATTTTTTGATAAAAGTGGGTTTGGAGAGGTCATGACTTTAGTTAATGTTAATCCCACTATTTTGGAAGAGTGTCAACTTTGCATGTATGTGGATCATGCTGAGAATATTTTATGTGATAGCTATATTTTTGAATTTGATTATGATCCTACATGTAATTATTATGAGAGAGGAAAATATGGATGTAGAAATTTTCATGTCACTAAATTGCCTCTCGTTATGTTGAGATTGCTATTGTTTCTTTCTTCTTCCTTGCATATGCTAGTTTTTGCTTTCCTTGATAATTTGTTTGCCTATAAGATGCCTATGCATAGGAAGTATGTTAGACTTAGATGAGTTTTTCACGTGCTACATGATGCCCTTTTCGTGTTTCAATTGCTATCTTTCATGTGAGCATCATCAAAATTATCAACGCCTAGCTAAAAGGCCTTAAAGAAAAGCGCTTGTTGGGAGACAACCCAATATTTTTCTTTTCTGTTTTTGAATAAATAATTCATATAGCCTCTGGTTAGATGTGGTTTTCTGTTTTAATTAGTTTTTGTGCCAAGTAAAACCTTTGGGATGGCTTACGGTGATAGTTGACTTGATCTTGCTGAAAAACAGAAACTTTTGCGTCCAGTCCCAGAATTTAAGTAATTCACTGGAGCGTTGAAAACTATGAAATTGTTATACGAGATTTATATACAAATTTTCTATGTCGTCCTAATATTTCAGAATTTTTGGAGTTACAGAAGTATTAGAACAATTCGGATCTTCGCAGACTGTTCTGTTTTTGACAGATTCTGTTTTCTTTGTGTTGTTTGCTTATTTTGATGAATCTATGGGTAGTATCGGGGGGTATGAACCATGGAGAATTTGTAATACAGTATATATTACACCAATATAAATAAAGAATGATTTCACAACAGTACCAAAAGTGGTGATTTATTTTCTTATACTAACGGAGCTTATGAGATTTTCTGTTGAGTTTTGTGTTGTGAAATTTTCAAGTTTTGCGTAATGATTTGATGGACTATGGAATAAGGAGTGGAAAGAGCCTAAGCTTGTGGATGCCCAAGGCACTCCAAGGTAATATTCAAGGACAACCAAGAGCCTAAGCTTGGGGATGCCCCGGAAGGCATCCCCTCTTTCGTCTTCGTCTATCGGTAACTTTACTTGAGGCTATATTTTTATTCACCACATGATATGTGTTTTGCTTGGAGCGTCTTGTATGATTTGAGTCTTTGCTTTTTAGTTTGCCACAATCATCCTTGCTGTACACACCTTTTGAGAGGGACACACATGAATCTTGATTTATTAGAATACTCTATGTGCATCACTTATATCTTTTAAGCTAGGCAATTTTGCTCTAGTGCTTCACTTATATCTTTTTAGAGCACGGCGGTGGTTTTATTTTATAGAAATTGTTGAACTCTCATGCTTCACTTATATTATTTTGAGAGTCTTTAAACAGCAAGGTAATTTGTTTTGGTTATAAATTTAGTCCTAATATGATAGGCATCCAAGAAGGATATAATAAAAACTTTCATATAAAGTGCATTTAATACTATGAGAAGTTTGATTCCTTATGATTGTTTTGAGATATAGAGATGGTAATATTAGAGTCATGCTAGTGAGTAATTGTGAATCTGAGAAATACTTGTGTTAAAGTTTGTGATTCCCGTAGCATGCACGTATGGTGAACCGTTATGTGATGAAGTCGGAGCATGATTTATTTATTTATTGTCTTCCTTATGAGTGGCAGTCGGGGACGAGCGATGGTCTTTTCCTACCAATCTATCCCCCTAGGAGCATGCGCATAGTACTTCATTTCGATAACTAATAGATTTTTGCAATAAGTATGTGAGTTCTTTATGACTAATGTTGAGTCCATGGATTATACACACTCTCACCCTTCCACCATTGCTAGAATCTCTAGTGCCGCGCAACTTTCGCCGGTACCATACACCCACCATATACCTTCCTCAAAACAGCCACCATACCTACCTATTATGGCATTTCCATAGCCATTCTGAGATATATTGCCATGCAACTTTCCACCGTTCGGTTTATTATGACACGCTTCATCATTGTCATATTGCTTTGCATGATCATGTAGTTGACAGCGTATTTGTGGCAAAGCCACCGTTCATAATTCTTTCATACATGTCACTCTTGATTCATTGCACATCCCGGTACACCGCCGGAGGCATTCATATAGAGTCATATTTTGTCCTAAGTATCGAGTTGTAATTTTTGAGTTGTAAGTAAATAAAAGTATGATGATCTTCATTATTAGAGCATTGTCCCATGTGGGGAAAGGATGATGGAGACTATGATTCCCCCACAAGTCGGGATGAGACTCCGGACGAAAAAAAAGAGGCCAAAAAAAATGAGAAGGCCGAAATAAAAAAAATGAGAGAAAAGAGAGAAGGGACAATGTTACTATCCTTTTACCATGCTTGTGCTTCAAAGTAGCACCATGATCTTCATGATAGAGAGTCTCCTATGTTGTCACTTTCATATAGTAGTGGGAATTTTTCATTATAGAACTTGGCTTGTATATTCCAATGATGGGCTTCCTCAAATTGCCCTAGGTCTTCGTGAGCAAGCGAGTTGGATGCACACCCACTTAGTTTTCTTTTGAGCTTTCATAAACTTATAGCTCTAGTGCATCCGTTGCATGGCAATCCCTACTGACTCACATTGATATCTATTGATGGGCATCTCCATAGCCCGTTGATACGCCTAGTTGATGTGAGACTATCTCCTTCTTTTTGTCTTCTCCACAACCACCATATTCTATTCCACCTATAGTGTTATGTCCATGGCTCATGCTCATGTATTGCGTGAAAGTTAAAAAAGTTTGAGAACATCAAAAGTATGAAACAATTGCTTGGCTTGTCATCGGGGTTGTGCATGATTTAAATATTTTGTGTGATGAAGATGGAGCATAGCCAGACTATATGATTTTGTAGGGATAAGGTTTCTTTGGCCATGTTATTTTGAGAAGACATAATTGCCTTGTTAGTATGCTTGAAGTATTATTGTTTTTATGTCAATATTAAACTTTTGTTTTGAATCTTATGGATCTGAACATTCATGCCACAATAAAGAAAATTACATGGATAAATATGTTAGGTAGCATTCCACATCAAAAATTCTGTTTTTATCATTTACCTACTCGAGGACGAGCAGGAATTAAGCTTGGGGATGCTTGATACGTCTCCAATGTATCTATAATTTTTGATTGTTCCATGCTATTATATTATCTATTTTGGATGTTTTATATGCATTAATATGCTATTTTATATTATTTTTGGGACTAACCTATTAACCTAGAGCCCAGTGCCAGTTTCTGTTTTTTTCCTTTTTTTAGCTTCGTGGAAAAGGAATACCAAACGGAGTCCAAAGGGAATAAAATCTTCGCGATGATTTTTCTTGGACCGGAAGACACCCAGGAGATTTGGAGATGAAGTCAGAGGAGCCACGAGGCGGCCACAAGGGTGGAGGGCGCGCCCAGGGGGGTAGGGCGCGCCCCCTGCCTTGTGGGCCCTCCGTGACCCTCCTGACCTAATTCTTTCGCCTATATATTCACATATGTTCCCAAACCACCAGAAGCATCCACGAAAACACTTTTCCACCGCCGCAACCTTCTGTACCCATGAGATCCCATCTAGGGACCTTTTCCGGCACCCTGCTGGAGGGGGATTCGATCACGGAGGGCTTCTACATCAACCCTATTGCCCTTCCGATGAAGCGTGAGTAGTTTACCTCAGACCTACGGGTCCATAGCTAGTAGCTAGATGGCTTCTTCTCTCTCTTTGATTCTGAATACCATGTTCTCCTCGATGTTCTTGGAGATCTATTCGATGTAATACTTTTTTTGCGGTGTGTTTGCCGAGATCCGATGAATTGTGGATTTATGATCAGATTATCAATGAATATTATTTGAATCTTCTCTGAATTATTTTATGCATGATTTGATATCTTTGTAATTCTCTTCGAACTATCGGTTTGGTATGGCCAACTAGATTGGTTTTTCTTGCAATGGGAGAAGTGCTTAGCTTTGCGTTCAATCTTGCGGTGTCCTTTCCCAGTGACAGTAGGGGCAGCAAGGCACGTATTGTATTGTTGCCATCGAGGATAAAAAGATGGGGTTTACATCATATTGCTTGAGTTTATACCTGATACGTCTCTAATGTATCTATAATTTATGAAGTATTCATGCCATGTTTACAATAATTTTATATGATTTTGGTATGATTTGATTAGAACTAACCCGGACTAACGTTGTTTTCAACAGAACTACCATGGTGTTGTTTTTTGTGCAGAAATAAAAGTTCTCGGAACGAGCTGAAAATTTACGGAGAATATTTTTGGAAAATATAAAAAATACTGGAACGAAAAGATATCGAAGAAGAGTCCCGAGGCCACCACAAGGGTGGAGGGCACGCCCCCCCCCCCCCTAGGGTGCGCCCACCGTCCTTGTCGTCGCCTCGTGGGCCACCTTGACTTGTCCCCGACGCCAACACCTCTTATAAATCCCAAAAACCCCAGAATAAAACCTAGATCGGGAGTTCCGCTGCCGCAAGTCTCTGTAGCCACCAAAAACCAATCGGGACCCTGTTCCGGCACCCTACCGGAGGGGGAAATCATCACCGGTGGCCATCTTCATCATCCCGGCGGTCTCCATGACGAGGAGGGAGTAGTTCACCCTCGGGGCTGAGGGTATGTACCAGTATCTATGTGTTTGATCTCTCTCTCTCTCTCGTGTTCTTGATTTGGCATGATCTTGATGTACCGCGAGCTTTGCTATTATAGTTGGATCTTATGATGTTTCTCCCCCTCTACCTTCTTTTAATGGATTGAGTTTTCCCTTTGAAGTTATCTTATCGGATTGAGTCTTTAAGGATTTGAGAACACTTGATGTATGTCTTGCATGTGCTTATCTGTGGTGACAATGGGATATTCACGTGATCCACTAGATGTATGTTTTGGTGATCAACTTGCGGGTTCTGTGACCTTGTGAACTTATGCATAGGGGTTGGCACACGTTTTCGTCTTGACTCTCCGGTAGAAACTTTGGGGCACTCTTTGAAGTTCTTTGTGTTGGTTTGAATAGATAAATCTGAGATTGTGTGATGCATATCGTATAATCAAACCCGCGGATACTTGTGGTGACATTGGAGTATCTAGGTGACATTAGGGTTTTGGTTGATGTGTGTCTTAAGGTGTTATTTTAGTACGAACTCTAGGGCTGTTTGTGATACTTATAGGAATAGCCCAATAGATCGATCAGAAAGAATAACTTTGAGGTGGTTTCGTACCCTACAATAACCTCTTCGTTTGTTCTCCGCTATTAGTGACTTTGGAGTGACTCTTTGTTGCACTTTGAGGGATTGTTATATGATCTAATTATGTTATCATTGTTGAGAGAACTTGAACTAGTGAAAGTATGAACCCTAAGCCTTGTTTCGAAGCATTGCAATACCGTTTTCGCTCACTTTTGTTACTAGTTACCTTGCTGTTTTTATATTTTCAGATTACAAAAACCTATATCTACCATCCATATTGCACTTGTATCACCATCTCTTCGCCGAACTAGTGCACCTATACAATTTATCATTGTATTGGGTGTGTTGGGGACACAAGAGACTCTTTGTTATTTGGTTGCAGGGTTGTTTGAGAGAGAACATCTTCATCCTACGCCTCCCATGGATTGATAAACATTAGATCATCCACTTGAGGGAAATTTGCTACTGTCCTACAAAACTCTGTGCTTGGAGGCCCAACACGAGTCTACAAGAAGAAGGTTGCGTAGTAGACATCAATTCCTCTACATCATGTCATCTTAATGCGTTACTCTGTTCTTCATGAACTTAATACTCTAGATGCAGGCAGGAGTCGGTCGATGAGTGGAGTAATAGTAGTAGATGCAGAATCGTTTTGTTCTACTTGACACGGACATGATGCCTATATTCATGATCATTGCCTTAGATATCGTCATAACTTTGTGCTTTTCTATCAATTGCTCGGCAATAATTTGTTCACCCACCGTATTATTTGCTATCTTGAGAGAAGCCTCTAGTGAAACCTTTGGCCCCCGGGTCTATTTTCCATCATATAAGTTTCCGATCTACTATTTTCCATCATATAAGTTTCCGATCTACTATTTTGCAATCTTTTACTTTCCGATCTATAAACTAAAAATACCAAACATTTACTTTATCTTTTATTTAGTTTCATCTATATCTATCAGATCTCACTTTTGCAAGTAACCGTGAAGGGATTGACAACCCCTTTATCGCGTTGGGTGCAAGTTGTTTGATTGTTTGTGCAGGTATTCGGTGATTTGTGCGTTGTCTCCTACTAGATTGATACCTTGGTTCTCAAACTGAGGGAAATACTTATCTCTACTTTGCTGCATCACCCTTTCCTCTTCAAGGGAAAAACCAACGCAAGCTCAAGAAGCAGCAGGAAGAATTTCTGGCGCCGTTGCCGGGGAGATCTACGCCAAGTCAAGACATACCAAGTACCCATCATAAAACTCTCATCTCTTGCATTACATTATTCGCCATTCGCCTCTCGTTTTCCTCTCCCCCACTTCTAAGACGATTTTTGAAAAGATTTGAATTTTTATTCAACCTTCTTCCGTTCGATCTTTTGTTTGCTTGTGTTACCATGTGCCTTCTTTTTGCTTGCATATTCGCTTGCTAAAAGTTTATGTATCCTCATCCACTTGCTAATCTTTTTAAGAGATCCTATTATGATGAACCTATTCCTAGTGAGTTGAGTGCACTAGATTATCTTTATGAGGTTTTGCTTGAAATTCGTGAATCTGAAAATTGTGATGAAGTGTTGAAAGAAGAAAATTATAAATTGATTCACGATAGTTCCTTGAATGAAAAGCATGATTGCAATGATGTTATTATAAATTCCATTAATGTCAATTGTGTTAATGATATGCAAAACCCTAAGCTTGGGGATGCTAATTTTGCTATGTCTACTACTTGTTGCAATGATCATGATTGGGGTGATTCTTCTAATGATCTTAAAATTTTATTTAAGCCCCATGATGAATATGAGATTGATAATAATGTTTGCAATAATATTGAAAGTGGGTTTGGAAGAGTGTCAACTTTATATCCCACATATTTGGAGAATATTCAATCTTATGAATTTTTTGATAAAAGTGGGTTTGGAGAGGTCATGACTTTAGTTAATGTTAATCCCACTATTTTGGAAGAATGTCAACTTTGCATGCATGTGGATCATGCAGAGAATATTTTATGTGATAGCTATATTTTTTAGTTTGATTATGATCCTACATGTAATTATTATGAGAGAGAAAAATATGGATGTAGAAATTTTCATGTCACTAAATTGCCTCTCGTTATGTTGAGATTGCTATTGTTTCTTTCTTCTTCCTTGCATATGCTAGTTTTTGCTTTCCTTGATAATTTGTTTGCCTATAAGATGATTATGCATAGGAAGTATGTTAGACTTAGATGTGTTTTTCACATGCTACATGATGCCCTTTTCGTGTTTCAATTGCTATCTTTCATGTGAGCATCATCAAAATTATCAACGCCAAGCTAAAAGGCTTTAAAAAAAGCGCTTGTTGGGAGACAACCCAATATTTTTCTTTTCTGTTTTTGAATAAATAATTCATCTAGCCTCTGGTTAGATGTGGTTTTGTGTTTTAATTAGTGTTTGTGCCAAGTAAAACCTTTGGGATGGCTTACGGTGATAGTTGACTTGATCTTGCTGAAAAACAGAAACTTTCGCGTCCAGTCACAGAATTTTAGTAATTCACTGGAGCGTTGAAAACTCTGAAATTGTTATACGATATTGATATACAAATTTTCTATGTTGTCCTAATATTTCAGAATTTTTAGAGTTACAGAAGTATTAGAACAATTCGGATCTTCGCAGACTGTTCTGTTTTTGACAGATTCTGTTTTCTTTGTGTTGTTTGCTTATTTTGATGAATCTATGGGAAGTATCGGGGGGTATGAACCATGGAGAATTTGTAATACAGTAGATATTACACCAATATAAATAAAGAATGATTTCACAACAGTACCAAAAGTGGTGATTTATTTTCTTATACTAACGGAGCTTATGAGATTTTCTGTTGAGTTTTGTGTTGTGAAGTTTTCAAGTTTTGGGTAAGGATTTGATGGACTATGGAATAAGGAGTGGCAAGAGCCTAAGCTTGTGGATGCCCAAGGCACTCCAAGGTAATATTGAAGGACAACCAAGAGCCTAAGCTTGGGGATGCCCCGGAAGGCATCCCCTCTTTCGTCTTCGTCTATCGGTAACTTTACTTGAAGCTATATTTTTATTCACCACATGATATGTGTTTTGCTTGGAGCGTCTTGTATGATTTGAGTCTTTGCTTTTTAGTTTGCCACAATCATCCTTGCTCTACACACCTTTTGAGAGCGACACGCATGAATCATGATTTATTAGAATAGTCTATGTGCTTCACTTATATCTTTTGAGCTAGGCAATTTTGCTCTAGTGCTTCACTTATATCTTTTTAGAGCACGGCGGTGGTTTTATTTTATAGAAATTGTTGAACTATCATGCTTCACTTATATTATTTTGAGAGTCTTTAAACAGCAAGGTAATTTTCTTTGGTTATAAATTTAGTCCTAATATGATAGGCATCCAAGAGGGATATAATAAAAACTTTCATATAAAGTGCATTTAATACTATGAGAAGTTTGATTCCTTATGATTGTTTTGAGATATAGAGATGGTAGTATTAGAGTCATGCTAGTGAGTAATTGTGAATCTGAGAAATACTTGTGTTAATGTTTGTGATTCCCGTAGCATGCACGTATGGTGAACCGTTATGTGATGAAGTCGGAGCATGATTTATTTATTTATTGTCTTCCTTATGAGTGGCAGTCGGGGACGAGCGATGGTCTTTTCCTACCAATCTATCCCCCTAGGAGCATGCGCATAGTACTTCGTTTCGATAACTAATAGATTTTTGCAATAAGTATGTGAGTTCTTTATGACTAATGTTGAGTCCATGGATTATACGCACTCTCACCCTTCCACCATTGCTAGCCTCTCTAGTGCCACGCAACTTTCGCCGGTACCATACACACACCATATACCTTCCTCAAAACAGCCACCATACCTACCTATTATGGCATTTCCATAGCCATTCTGAGATATATTGCCATGCAACTTTCCACCGTTCGGTTTATTATGACACGCTTCATCATTGTCATATTGCTTTGCATGATCATGTAGTTGACATCGTATTTGTGGCAAAGCCACCCTTCATAATTCTTTCATACATGTCACTCTTGATTCATTGCACATCCCGGTACACCGCCGGAGGCATTCATATAGAGTCATATTTTGTCCTAAGTATTGAGTTGTAAGTAAATAAAAGTGTGATGATCTTCATTATTAGAGCATTGTCCCATGTGGGGAAAGGATGATGGAGACTATGATTCCCCCACAAGTCGGGATGAGACTCCGGACGAAAAAAAAGAGGCCAAAAAAATGAGAAGGCCCAAATAAAAAATGAGAGAAAAGAGAGAAGGGACAATGTTACTATCCTTTTACCACGCTTGTGCTTCAAAGTAGCACCATGATCTTCATGATAGAGAGTCTCCTATGTTGTCACTTTCATATACTAGTGGGAATTTTTCATTATAGAACTTGGCTTGTATATTCCAATGATGGGCTTCCTCAAATTGCCCTAGGTCTTCGTGAGCAAGCGAGTTGGATGCACACCCACTTAGTTCTCTTTTGATCTTTCATAAACTTATAGCTCTAGTGCATCCGTTGCATGGCAATCCCTACTCACTCACATTTATATCTATTGATGGGCATCTCCATAGCCCGTTGATACACCTAGTTGATGTGAGACTATCTCCTTCTTTTTGTCTTCTCCACAACCACCATATTCTATTCCACCTATAGTGCTATGTCCATGGCTCACGCTCATGTATTGCGTGAAAGTTGAAAAAGTTTGAGAACATCAAAAGTATGAAACAATTGCTTGGCTTGTCATTGGGGTTGTGCATGATTTAAATATTTTGTGTGATGAAGATGGAGCATACCCAGACTATATGATTTTGTAGGGATAAGGTTTCTTTGGTCATGTTATTTTGAGAAGACATAATTGCCTTGTTAGTATGCTTGAAGTATTATTGTTTTTATGTCAATATTAAACTTTTGTTTTGAATCTTATGGATCTGAACATTCATGCCACAATAAAGAAAATTACATGGATAAATATGTTAGGTAGCATTCCACATCAAAAATTCTGTTTTTATCATTTACCTACTCGAGGACGAGCAGGAATTAAGGTTGGGGATGCTTGATACGTCTCCAACGTATCTATAATTTTTTATTGTTCCATGCTATTATATTATCTATTTTGGATGTTTTATATGCATTAATATGCTATTTTATATTATTTTTGGGACTAACCTATTAACCTAGAGCCCAGTGCCAGTTTCTGTTTTTTCCTTTTTTTTAGCTTCGTGGAAAAGGAATACCAAACGGAGTCCAAACGGAATAAAATCTTCGCGATGATTTTTCTTGGACCGGAAGACACCCAGGAGATTTGGAGATGAAGTCGGAGGAGCCACGAGGCGGCCACAAGGGTGGAGGGCGCGCCCAGGGGGGTAGGGCGCGCCCCCTGCCTTGTGGACCCTCCGTGACCCTCCTAACCTAATTCTTTCGCCTATATATTCACATATGTTCCCAAACCACCAGAAGCATCCACGAAAACACTTTTCCACCGCCGAAACCTTCTGTACCCGTGAGATCCCATCTAGGGACCTTTTCCGGCACCCTGCCGGAGGGGGATTCGATCACGGAGGGCTTCTACATCAACCCTATTGCCCTTCCGATGAATCGTGAGTAGTTTACCTCAGACCTACGGGTCCATAGCTAGTAGCTAGATGGCTTCTTCTCTCTCTTTGATTCTCAATACCATGTTCTCCTCGATGTTCTTGGAGATCTATTCGATGTAATACTTTTTTTTGCGGTGTGTTTGCCGAGATCCGATGAATTGTGGATTTATGATCAGATTATCAATGAATATTATTTGAATATTCTCTGAATTCTTTTATGCATGATTTGATATCTTTGTAATTCTCTTCGAACTATCAGTTTGGTTTGGCTAACTAGATTGGTTTTTCTTGCAATGGGAGAAGTGCTTAGCTTTGTGTTCAATCTTGCGGTGTCCTTTCCCAGTGACAGTAGGGGCAGCAAGGCACGTATTGTATTGTTGCCATCGAGGATAAAAAGATGGGGTTTACATCATATTGCTTGAGTTTATTCCTGATACGTCTCCAATGTATCTATAATTTATGAAGTATTCATGTCATGTTTACAATAATTTTATATGATTTTGGTATGATTTGATTAGAACTAACCCGGACTGACGCTGTTTTCAACAGAACTACCGTGGTGTTGTTTTTTGTGCAGAAATAAAAGTTCTCGGAACGAGCTGAAAATTTACGGAGAATATTTTTGGAAAATATAAAAAATACTGTAACAAAAAGATATCGAAGAAGAGTCCCGAGGCCACCACAAGGGTGGAGGGCGCGCCCCCTAGGGTGCGCCCTCCGTCCTTGTCGTCGCCTCGTGGGCCCCCTTGACTTGTCCCCGAAGCCAACACCTCTTATAAATCCCAAAAACCCCAGAACAAAACCTAGATCGGGAGTTCCGCTGCCGCAAGTCTCTGTAGCCACCAAAAACCAATTGGGACCCTGTTCCGGTACCCTGCCGGAGGGGGAAATCATCACAGGTGGCCATCTTCATCATCCCGGCGGTCTCCATGATGAGGAGGGAGTAGTTCACCCTCGGGGCTGAGGGTATGTACCAGTAGCTATGTGTTTGATCTCTCTCTCTCTCTCTCGTGTTCTTGATTTGGCACGATCTTGATGTACCGCGAGCTTTGCTATTATAGTTGGATCTTATGATGTTTCTCCCCCTCTACCTTCTTGTAATGGATTGAGTTTTCCCTTTGTAGTTATCTTATCGGATTGAGTCTTTAAGGATTTGAGAACACTTGATGTATGTCTTGCATGTGCTTATCTGTGGTGACAATGGGATATTCACGTGATCCACTAGATGTATGTTTTGGTGATCAACTTGCGGGTTCTGTGACCTTGTGAACTTATGCATAGGGGTTGGCACACGTTTTCGTCTTGACTCTCCGGTAGAAACTTTGCGGCACTCTTTGAAGTTCTTTGTGTTGGTTTGAATAGATGAATCTGAGATTGTGTGATGCATATCATATAATCAAACCCGCGGATACTTCTGGTGACATTGGAGTATCTAGGTGACATTAGGGTTTTGGTTGATGTGTGGCTTAAGGTGTTATTTTAGTACGAACTCTAGGGTTGTTTGTGACACTTATAGGAATAGCCCAATAGATCGATCAGAAAGAATAACTTTGAGGTGGTTTCGTACCCTACAATAATCTCTTCGTTTGTTCTCCACTATTAGTGACTTTGGAGTGACTCTTTGTTGCATGTTGAGGGATTGTTATATGATCTAATTATGTTATCATTGTTGAGAGAACTTGCACTAGTGAAAGTATGAACCCTATGTAGGAGATATGCCCAAGAGGCAATAATAAATGTTATTGATTATCTCCCTGTTCATAATTAGGTTTATGTTCCATGCTATAACTGCAATGATTCTCGAGTCTACAAATAAAACGAGGCTTGGAGGGAAACTCATGTGCATATGTGGGATAATAAACGGTAAAATGTATTCCTAGTCAAGCCTCTATGACTGGCTCAAGTATTGCATGATGATCCTGTTTTCCTGATCATGGGCATGACTATGCCGGCAATTTTGAGGGCACAATTGTTAGCAGAACATTTGTGTTGAATCGACCCAAATTGATGTTATGCTATGAGATTCTTTCGTCACAAGTTAATGGTTAATAACACAGAGATGGTTAACGTTTGCATAATTCCTCAGACCATGAGAGTATCGAGTTTCTTCATGCTTGATTCATGAACTTTGGGGTTTGTTAAACGTCATCCGTAACTGGATGGCTATTACGGCGGCTTACGGGTTCATGGGAAAGTATGTCAAGTAACTTGATAGCTCAAGATTGGGATTTGCTCCTCCGACGATGGAGAGATATCTCTGGGCCCTCTCGGTGTTACGGTATCCATCATCGTCTGGCCAGACACAGGGTGATTTGATCACAGGGATGCCGGAACACAGTAACGAGAAAAGAGAACAATACCGGTAACGAGGTAACTAGCATAGTGGACAAGTTGTTGATCCACGGGAATGCCAACATGTCTCACCTCGGGTATTTGTAACATATCGCGAAGCAATAGGAATAGCACACGGCAACTGGAGGTTCACTCGAATATTCATTCGTGTGGGTGTAGGGGTCAATATGGGTGTCCATGGCTCCGATGTTGATCATTGATCGGAAGGGGTTCCAGGTCATGTCTATACTTCACCGAACCTATAGGGTCACACGCTTAAGGGTCATCTATCTGCTGAATACTAGACAGGGAGTCTAAGAGAAAATCACCGAAAAAGTTTTGGACACCGAAAAGTTTCAGACAGCGGAAAAGTTCCGCAGAGAGAGTTCATCGGATGAGTTCCGGTGAAACTGAAAAGTTGTTTCAAGGGATACCATTAAGTCAAAATGGTTTCGGCACATGCCTGATAATTCTTGGAGGATGCCAGAATCATTCTGGAAACTTCTGGGAATTTTCTGGAAGAAAAACCGGAAATGTTCCGGGGCTGCCGGAACCGCTTCAGATGCTTTTCGCAGATGAAATCACTAAACTGGAATTGTTCCAGAACGCGTTGAAAATTATTTTGGTGGGTACTGGAAATGTTCTAAGCCCACATAAATATTTTCAGTTCAAACGGACGCTGAAAAATGTTGTCGTGAATAGTGAAAGTGCTTTTTGGAATTTTTTGGAAAACCACCTTTTAGGGCTTTTGCTAAAGGCTTCTAGAAGGTGATGTGGATGGATGAGAGCCCCCTTTGGGGGTGGCCGGCCACATGTGGAGCTCCTCCTTGGAGCTCCACATGTCCTTTGGTTTCTCTCTTATGCCCTTGGAAAGAGTTTCCTTCATGGGTATTTTGGTGTTTCTTGAATGCCCATCCTACCCCTTGGTTTTCCTATATAAGGAGGAGAGGGGGCTGCTCAATCCTTCATCCCTTCTCACATACAAGTGCCATGCAATGATCTGGCTTCTCTCTCCCTCCCACGAAAAGAGTTTCGTAGAGCCGAAAGGCTGTCTGGGTTCCGGTGGGAACTAGTTCTGGACGGCGAAGCCCTGCCGGATAGATGACACCGTATGTGTGCAACTCTGTAGAGAGGTCGTAGTTTCGATCTTAGTGCCCGAGGGGTTGTTCGAGAGTGCCTCCCGAAGGGCTGTCCAAGTGACGGTCCGAGTTCTGTGAGTCCTCCCGAAGGGCTGTCCGAGTGACCGTTCGAGTTTCGAAGGTCCTCCCGAAGGGCTGTCCGCGACACCGTCCGGGGGACTGTTCGACCGCCTCCCGGAGGGCTGTCTGAAGGGAAGACGAGGGGATACATCCTCGCGGTTGGGAGGTTGTAAATCCTAGCTGCGGGGATCTGCACCGCCGATCGTCATCGACTCTACTTCCGCTGCGCTACGAGTCGGTAACGAAAATGATCAAACCTTATATGCAGTCTCCATAGAGGTCCTGGGCTGGTGCGTAGGTTGGAAATTTTTGTTTTCTGCTGCGTTACCCTACAGTGGCATCAAGAGCCGTGCTATGCGTAGATGCAGGTTGCGATCTAGAATACATAGTGATGTATGGGTGTTGCACAATATAATTAGGTAGTAGATGAGTTCTATTACTGAAAATTATTTGTGCGGGTAGCAGATGAAATCTGTTACCCGATGTTCTTGTTGCTTCCCTGGAATTTGCATATTTCTGATCTTGATAACAGCATGGTGGGTTTTCAATGTTCTGGCAATCCGCGATCCTGATTGATCAACGAAGTGCTAATAGTTCATTGAATTCCACCGTAGTTAAAAAGAAAGATGAAATTTCGCAGACAAAAGGGCAATGCAGATATGATCTGCACGGGGGTCATGCGTATGACGAAGTTTAGTATGGGGTTCAAGATTTTATTATCTCGTGCTTCATACACCCCGCATTGTTAATCTAGCGACTTGAATTATCATACTTGATGATGGACGTTGGTAGCTTCGGTTTGTTTCGAAACCTTAGAAGCCACGTAAAACAAGTTTTTGCTTGAACCAATTAGAGGCGTCTAACTTGGTTTTGCAGGAGGGTTTGCATGTGCATGTGATGTGGTATAGCAGTGCTCATAATAATTTGATTATGTATGAGATGACTATATAATGTAAATTTATTAACATGACCTGCGTGTCATGATTCGGCATGATGGCTGGAGCCATATGTTTGCACTTTAATGACCTGCGTGTCAACCTTGTTGTAATGCATTATTTTATTAGCTATAGAGATAGCAATATTATCTGGTGCATCAACAAGGTGGTGGCAATCTTCGCTAAGGAGAACACCGACGTGAATGCCGAAGACGAAGAAATACAAGACTTCTCCGTCAGAAAGGGCTATACCATATCATGCTTTTATGAATTGCTTGAGATGTTTATCCCTTATGATGCACCCTTCTTGATTGCGCGGTAGTCGCTTTTTATTAGGGTGATCTCTCACAAAAATATCAAGTAGTTAGTGTTCTCCCAAGTGTAGCACCGTCACGGCACCTAACTTTTCGGGGTATCACAGGATCTCCCTGGGTACGAACGATTAGGGATGTGTGAGGCGGGTGAGTTGAGACCTCGCAGCAAGATCACTTGGTTGTCTTGACGTTCTGGAAGGATCTCCCTAAGCTCGGAACACGCCCATCGAAAGATGAACAAGAGTCACATAGAGATGTGATCGGCAAGTTTGCCTACCGATTGAAGTTCGCGCCATCAGTGTTCATCTCGTTCAATGGCGTTGAATGGAAATGCGGGTCTTGTATCACTCACAATCAATTATGAGAGATATTGATTTGAGTGGGAGCGCACTGTTGAATTAACTTGTTTAATTCTCAGTGCAATTAATTGTGGACACTGTCTAAGTGTTATATGCATAATAGTTGTAGAATAATGGCTCGCGTTTCCACCTTCCCTATTAAAATTGAATAGCTGTTAAATATCTGGTTAAAACTTTATGGTTGGTAACGTAATGTGAGGATTGTCCTCAAGAGTGCCGAGAAGGACTTTGTCCTATCGCATACTTTCGGTATTCTCTTGCTTATGCTATGGATCATGTGACTCTCGTCCTTCGATCCAAAAGCTAGAATTCCGTTTCAGTCAAGTGCAATATGTTTGCTTCCATGAGACCCGAACTTCGAAAGTTTGGATAGTTATGTGATATTCATGGAATCTGAAAATCATTTTCAGAGATAGACAAAGGCTAAAAGATATGAGATATCCAAAGCAATGTTTGTTTGCAAACTATTAGTAAAAGAGTTTACTATGCATTAGACTGATAAGAGAGGGATCCAGAAGAACGCCTGTCATATGATGAAAGGTGAATAAAACAACAACTTAAAGAGAAAGGAAGTGTCCGAAGGGTGTTAGTGAAACTTTCACGCCTAGGAAGTCCGGGGCTAACTCCACTCTTAAGTTGGGTGCTTCTTCTGAGAGTAGGAGAAATACTAAAAGTTAAACTGTTAGAAGTATAATGGCAGAAAGAAAGAAGACTGGAATATCCAGCTCATGTATGAATGTCATACAAGTTTTTGATGTATAGAAGGCTAGTCAAAGATATAGTTCTTGGGAATTATGATTAATTTGTTAATCACTGATTCTTGGGTATTGTGAGTTAATCATAGAGATACCCGCTCGATTGCATTCTGTTGCAACTCGATGTAAGAACTACTATGGCCTGAAAGACTAGCCAGGAATGATGTTTAGGTATACACAGGGAACATAGTAAATGTTACTATACCTTCCATCGGTGTATTACTGTCTGTATTTATTTTCATAATTCATTTAGAGTTTTACAAACTCTAGCCTTTGCATAAAGTAATCTTGCAAGAAGGTTGTTCATAAGAGAACTTTTTATGTTCGATGTTATGAATAACATAAGGGCCATACTTTCATTGAGAATGAGATGCATGTTATGAATAATGATAATAATATATTACCTTTGGATTTACTTTCATAATTCATTTTAGAGTTTTACACACTCTAGCCCATTGCACAATGTTTGTTGCAAAAGAGTTGTTCATAAAAGAACAATTGTTGTTCAGTATTATGAATAACATGAAGGGCCATACTTCCATCCAAGATGGGATGTATGTTATGAATATTGATGGTAAAATGATACATCCATAACACTGACGCTAAATGTCGCAAGACTAAAAGAATACCACACAAGTGTGGCACTGCATTTGGTCACATTGGAGAAACCCGCATGAAAGATTCCATTATGATGGATTTTGAAGTCGTTTGATTTTTGAATCATCTGACACTTGCAACTTTCCTTCGAAAAGTGAAGTGACTGAAATACCGTTCACAGGCCATAAGGAACAAGCAAAGAATTTATTGGTGATCATACATTTTGATGTATGTAGTCCGATAAATGTTTTTGCAAGTAGTGGATTTATCTATCTTCAGAAATGACTCAAGTAGATATATGGATATTTACTTGATGAGATGTAAGTCTGAATTTTTTGAATTCATTCAAAAGGTTTTCAAATATGAAGTAGAAGTTATTGTAACAAGAAGATTATGTTTCTACAATTCGATTGCAGAAAAGAATATTTGAGTTACAAGTTTAGCGAATGTCTGATGAGTTGTGAAAGGGGTTTCATAACTTGCACCTCCCGGAACACCACTGCAAGTGGAAAGTCCGTGAAGATGTAATCGAACCATTTATGACATGGTAAGATCAAAGATGGCATAAATAAATTTGCCATTATCCCTTTTAAAGAGTGATGCTTTAGAGACTGCGGCTTTTACACTGAAAAGAGCTCCATCGGGTCTGTTGAAATGACACCATGGTATGGTACGCCCAACCATGTTATATCTTTTCTTAACATTTGGAATATGGGGCTTGTGTAAAAGGTTACAAACCTATTCCAAATCAGACAAGTGCTACTTTGTAGGTTATCCCAAGTCATTGGGTATTCCCCCACCACTATACCGAGGCAAAAGTTTTTGCCACAAAATGGTATGCTTTTAAAGAGAATTGTTCATGCAAAAGGTGAGTGGGAGGACAGTGCAACTCGACGAGATAACCAGTATCTTCGTCATCAGGTCAAAGGAAAGGAACCTTGGAAGTGATTCCGGAGTTTCCTACTGCGACTGATACGGAAGTCTCTACAATAAAATGTATGGACTTCGGTCGAACTTGCAACTGAACCACGTAGGCAAGGCTCGTGCAAACCTCTCAGGTGCGCAGACGAGATATTGTTGTTAGACAACAGCATACCTACGATACACAAGGAAGCGTTGATGGGCCCTGACTCCGAGATTGGCTAAATGCCAATATAATCCGAGATAGTTTCCATATAAATGATTCAAGATCATATCTTGATGACCCCTTCAGAAGACTTAGAGTCTAACGAAATTTATGGAACTATAAACTGATATGGATAAAATGTTTTATCCATAAAGCTCGACTTGTTGAAATAACAAGTTCAAGGAGTTGACTACGATGAGGTTGTTTCATCGTAGCGATGCTTAAAGTCAGTTCGGGTTGAACTAGCAATTAATACAAATTTCATATCATGAGATATGAAACAAGGGATGACAAAAGGATTTCCATCTGATGGAAATGAAACCAAGGACTTGCATGTGTTACAGTCCAAGGTATTTTGTGAGTCCAGAGGATGCTAGTAAGGGTGCAAACTTCAGAGTTCCAGCGATGGACAGAAGAGAGCAAAGTGGAGTCGGAATCTTCGTGTTTTGATGAAATGGTCAAAGGAGTTTGACTTCATCAATGGGTAACGAAGATGCTTGTAATTCAAGAAAGTAAGTGGGAGCCTAATAATATTTCTAAAAACCTTGTGTGCTTGACACATTGTTAATTGGAAATAAAATTCTTGACACGAATTGGGACTTCATTTGAAAATAGTTTTTTGATGAAGTGCTTGGGCTAAATAGCCTCAATATTAGGCATAATGATCTATGGAGATAGATTTACCTAATGGGGCTAAGCAATAAATACATATTGACAAGATGCTAAAACTTTTTAGCATTTAAAACGCCAAGGAGTGATTCTTGCCGAAGTCACATGGAAAGAGTTTTTGCAAGACTCGGTGTCCCAAAAACACTGATGAGCAAAATACATGATGGAGATTCCTCACACCTTCGTGTTTGGATTAATCATGTATTCCATGGTATGTAAAACAACCAGTTTTGTCCGATACTCCCAAGGTGTTGCGAGTATAGATACCAAAGTGATCAAAAGTACTGATCATAGGACAACAGTGAAAAGTGTCATTGAATGCTAGAGTAGCACTGATGACATGTTTTCTCGCAAGTGGAGATCATGAAGAGTTCGTTGTAAAATGTTACATCGATACAGTCTTCATCATTGCTCCAAGCGATTTTCGATTTAAATAAAGGGTTTTGTGTAATACATAATATGGTGGCACGGTAGTTGGAAATTGTTCCAAACAAGAAACTGTGGCGAATTCTATAACAGAGGCGAAGTATGTTGCCGCTTTTTAAGCGACAAAGAAGATGTTGAATCATATAGTTCATTCATGAACTTAGTATGGTTCCAAGATGACTTTTGTCAGTGGGACACTACTGCAGGTAGTTGCTCCATACCTCAGTCTGAGGAATCCAGGTTCGACCTGTGATTCACATACATACAAAGTCAAGTCCACACAAAATATGAATTTTGTGGAAGCATGAAAATGCGAAGGATGTGCAAAGAGACACACGGAGCTGAAGTCGTCAGATCCGTTGGACATCAAGCTATACCACATGCGAAGCATATTTACACAGGTGTGCCACAGGTGTAAAGTGCATTAGCATTAACTAGATTATTGACTCTAGTGCAAGTGGGAGTCTGTAGGAGATATGCCCTAGAGGCAATAATAAATGTTATTGATTATCTCCCTGTTCATAATTAGGTTTATGTTCCATGCTATAACTACAATGATTCTCGAGTCTACAAATAAAACGAGGCTTGGAGGGAAACTCATGTGCACGTGTGGGATAATAAACGGTAAAATGTATTCCTAGTCAAGCCTCTATGACTGGCTCAAGTATTGCATGATGATCCTGTTTTCCTGATCATGGGCATGACTATGCCGGCAATTTTGAGGGCACAATTGTTAGCAGAACATTTGTGTTGAATCGACCCAAATTGATGTTATGCTATGAGATTCTTTCGTCACAAGTTAATGGTTAATAACACAGAGATGGTTAACGTTTGCATAATTCCTCAGACCATGAGAGTATCGAGTTTCTTCATGCTTGATTCATGAACTTTGGGGTTTGTTAAACGTCATCCGTAACTGGATGGCTATTACGGCGGCTTACGGGTTCATGGGAAAGTATGTCAAGTAACTTGATAGCTCAAGATTGGGATTTGCTCCTCCGACGATGGAGAGATATCTCTGGGCCCTCTCGGTGTTACGGTATCCGTCATCGTCTGGCCAGACACAGGGTGATTTGATCACAGGGATGCCGGAACACAGTAACGAGAAAAGAGAACAATACTGGTAACGAGGTAACTAGCATAGTGGACAAGTTGTTGATCCACGGGAATGCCAACATGTCTCACCTCGGGTATTTGTAACATATCGCGAAGCAATAGGAATAGCACACGGCAACTGGAGGTTCACTCGAATATTCATTCGTGTGGGTATAGGGGTCAATATGGGTGTCCATGGCTCCGATGTTGATCATTGATCGGAAGGGGTTCCAGGTCATGTCTATACTTCACCGAACCTATAGGGTCACACGCTTAAGGGTCATCTATCTGCTGAATACTAGACAGGGAGTCTGAGAGAAAATCACCGAAAAAGTTTCGGACACCGAAAAGTTTCGGACAGCGGAAAAGTTCCGCAGAGAGAGGTCACCGGATGAGTTCCGGTGAAACTGAAAAGTTGTTTCAGGGGATACCATTAAGTCAAAATGGTTTCGGCACATGCCTGATAATTCTTGGAGGATGCCAGAATCATTCTGGAAACTTCTGGGAATTTTCTGGAAGAAAAACCGGAAATGTTCCGGGGCTGCCGGAACCGTTTCAGATGCTTTTCGCAGATGAAATCACTAAACTGGAATTGTTCCAGAACGCGTTGAAAATTATTTTAGTGGGTACTGGAAATGTTCTAAGCCCACATAAATATTTTCAGTTCAAACGGACGCTGAAAAATGTCGTCGTGAATAGTGAAAGTGCTTTTTGGAATTTTTTGGAAAACCACCTTTTAGGGCTTTTGCTAAAGGCTTCTAGAAGGTGATGTGGATGGATGAGAGCCCCCTTTGGGGGGGACCCCTAGGGGGTGGCCGGCCACATGTGGAGCTCCTCCTTGGAGCTCCACATGTCCTTTGGTTTCTCTCTTATGCCCTTGGAAAGAGTTTCCTTCATGGGTATTTTGGTATTTCTTGAATGCCCATCCTACCCCTTGGTTTTCCTATATAAGGAGGAGAGGGGGCTGCTCAATCCTTCATCCCTTCTCACATACAAGTGCCATGCAATGATCTGGCTTCTCTCTCCCTCCCACGAAAAGAGTTTCGTAGAGCCGAAAGGCTGTCTGGGTTCCGGTTGGAACTAGTTCTGGACGGCGAAGCCCTACCGGATAGATGACACCGTATGTGTGCAACTCTGTAGAGAGGTCGTAGTTTCGATCTTAGTGCCCGAGGGGCTGTTCGAGAGTGCCTCCCGAAGGGCTGTCCAAGTGACGGTCCGAGTTCTGTGAGTCCTCCCGAAGGGCTGTCCGAGTGACCGTTCGAGTTTCGAAGGTCCTCCCGAAGGGCTGTCCGCGACACCGTCCGGGGGACTGTTCGACCGCCTCCCGGAGGGCTGTCTGAAGGGAAGACGAGGGGATACATCCTCGCGGTTGGGAGGTTGTAAATCCTAGCTGCGGGGATCTGCACCGCCGATCGTCATCGACTCTACTTCCGCTGCGCTACGAGTCGGTAACGAAAATGATCAAACCTTATATGCAGTCTCCATAGTGGTCCTGGGCTGGTGCGTAGGTCGGAAATTTTTGTTTCCTGCTGCGTTACCCTACACCCCAAGCCTTGTTTTGAAGCATTGCAATACCGTTTTCGCTCACTTTTGTTACTAGTTACCTTGCTGTTTTTATATTTTCAGATTACAAAAACCTATATCTACCATCCATATTGCACTTGTATCACCATCTCTTCGCCGAACTAGTGCACCTATACAATTTATCATTGTATTGGGTGTGTTGGGGACACAAGAGACTCTTTGTTATTTGGTTGCAGGGTTGTTTGAGAGAGACCATCTTCATCCTATGCCTCCCACGGATTGATAAACCTTAGGTCATCCACTTGAGGGAAATTTGCTACTGTCCTACAAAACTCTGCGCTTGGAGGCCCAACACGAGTCTACAAGAAGAAGGTTGCGTAGTAGACATCAAGCTCTTTTCTGGCGCCGTTGCCGGGGAGGTTAGTGCTTGAAGGTATATCTTTAGATCTTGCAATCGAATCTATTATTTTCTTGTTTTATCACTAGTTTAGTCTATAAAAGAAAACTACAAAAAAATGGAATTGAGGTTGCCTCATATGCTTCATCTTTTTAATGTATTTCGTGAAAATGATGGAAAGGAAAATTGTGCTCAAGTGTTAGAAGAAGAAGTCTATAAAATGTTTGGCACTAAATTTTTGAATGATGAGCATGATTGCAATGTTGTTAGTATGAATTCTTTGGATATCCATGATGCTAATGATATGCAAAGACATAAGCTTGGGGATGCTATGTTTGATGAAGATGATATTTTTAGTCCCCCAAGTTTTGATGAGAATATTTATTATGATGATAGCATGCCTCCTATTTATGATGATTATATTGATGAAAGTGGGTTTGGAAGAGTGTCAACTCTAGGTAGTATTGATCCCACTATTTTGGAGGGTGTTGAATCTTATTACAATATTGATAAAAGTGGATTTGGAGAGGTCATGACTTTATTTAGTGATGAATCCACTATTTTGGAAGAGGTTCCAATTGATTATGAGAACAAAGTTGCTATATATGATGATTATTGTGATGACACTTATTATATAAAGAATAATGATAACCATGGAACTTGTCATCATGATTTCAATTTTCAATTGGATTATGCCTCACATGATGGTTATTTTGTTGAGTTTGCTCCCACTACTATTCATGAGAATAAATTTGCTTATGTGGAGAGTAGTAAAATTTGTATGCTTGTGGATCATGAAAAGAATGCTTTATGTGATAGTTATATTTGTGAATTCATTCATGATGCTACTGAAAATTATTATGAGGGAGGAGTATATACTTGTAGGACTTGCAATAATATCAAGTTTCCTCTCTATGTGTTGAAAATTTTGAAGTTATGCTTGTTTTGCCTTCCTATGCTAGTTGATTCTTGTTCCCATAAGTTGTTTGCTCACAAAATCCCTATGCATAGGAAGTGGGTTAGACTTAAATGTGCTAGTCATATGCTCCATGATGCTCCCGTTATGTATTCTTATCTTTTATGTGAGCATCATTAAAATCATCATGCCTAGCTAAAAAGGCATTAAAGAAAAGCACGTGTTGGGAGACAACCCAATATTTATACCTACTGTTTTAGTGTGTTCGCATGATTATGCCACTGTATTAATCATTTTTTATAGCTTTTGTTTGAATAAAGTGCCAAGTGAAGCCTTTGGGATAGTGTGGTTGATAGTTGATTTGATTCTGTGCAAAAACAGAAACTTTTGCGTCCAGTACAGAAATTCCTATCTTTTACTGGAACGTGGAAAACTTCTGAAATTTTTACAGTGGATTGGTATACAAATTTTCTATGTTGTCCTTATATTTCAGAATTGTTGGAGTAACAGAAGTATGAGCTTAATTCAGATCTTTACAGACTGTTCTGTTTTTGATAGATTCTGTTTTCGATGCATAGTTTGCTTGTTTCCTAATTTCTATGGCTTATATTGCTCAATATAATTGTAGAAATGATAGGGTACAGTAGGTATCATGTGATAAAAAATTTGAATCTTGTCTTGACAGTACCAAAGTGAATGATTTGTTTTATCATACTAACCCATCTCACGAAGTTCCGTTAAGTTTTGTGTGATTGAAGTTTTCAAGTTTTGGGTGAGATATCGATATGAGGAGAATAAGGAGTGAAAAAACCCTAAGCTTGGGGATGCCCAAGGCACCCCAAGGTAATATTCAAGGAAGATTCAAGCAACTAAGCTTGGGGATGCCGCGGAAGGCATCCCCTCTTTCGTCTCCAACATTATCGGTAACCTTACTTGGAGCTATATTTTTATTCATCACATGATATGAGTTTTGCTTGGAGCGTCATTTTCTTTTATTAGGATTTACTTGCTGTTATTTCGAATAATGTTTTGTATCTTTTAGTTCAATAAAAAGGTCAAGTATAGGCTTTACCATGCTTATTTTGCATGTCTATATGTTGCTGTTTTGAAAACAGAAAGTTTTCTATCATTGTCTGAATTCTTATGGAAAGTCAGAACGTGGTAAAATCTTGAAATTTTTACACAATAAGTAACAACAAATTTTATACAGTGTGGTCTTTTTTCAGAATTTTTGGAGTTAGGGAAGTATGAGTACAATTACACTCTTTACAAACTGTCCTGTTTTGACAGATTGCTGTTATGTTTGCATATGTTTGCTTGTTTAATGATTCTATTTGAGAATAGGAGTATTAAATATGCAGAGGCATTTAGTATGCAATGTTAAATAATAATTTTAGTGATTTGCTACAGTAGATAATGATAAGGTTTTGCATTTGATTTAGACTAACTTTTCTCACGAGTTCTTTTTTAGTTTTGTGTGGATGAAGTTTTTAAGATTTAGGAAAACTGTGATATAAAAGGAATTAAGGAGACACAAAAGCTCAAGCTTGGGGATGCCCAAGGCATACCTAATTAATATTTCAAGAAGTCTCAAGCATCTAAGCTTGGGGATGCCACGGTTGGCATCCCACCTTTCTTCATCAACAATTATCGGTTAGCCTCGGTTGAGCCTAAGTTTTTGCTTCTTCACATGATATGTGCTATCCTTGCAATGTCATTTTATTTTGTTTTGCTTGCTGTTTGAATAAAATACATTAGATCTGAATTTTTTTAAATGAGAGAGTCTTCACATAGCTACATAATTATTCAACTACTCATTGATCTTCACTCATATCTTTTGGAGTAGTTTGTCATTTACTCGTGTGCTTCACTTATATCCTATGAGTAAATGGTTGAATGAATTGAATATCATAAATCTGAAATTATATATGCTTCATATGCTTATACCATGGGGAGTAGTGTCTTCACATATAAGAAGTAGAGGTGGTAATTTATTGAAAGTTAGCAAACATTGTATTGGTCACTTGAACAATTCATGAAAGAATATTGAAGGAAGAGAGATTTCACATATAAATATACTATCTTGGACATCTTCTATGATTGTGAGCCCCATTAATTATTTTCAAACTTGATCAAATGAGTTGAAGTTGGACAAGGAAGACAACATAATGAGTTATGCTTGGGTATATTTGTATAGAAGTTATATTGTTATGGATCCTCCAACATGTGGTGCTTGCTATTTAGAATCTTTTGCTATCCAAAATTTCTGTACTAAGCGGGAATACTGCTTGTGCATCCAAAATCCTTGAACCAAGTTTCTTCTATGAGTGTCCACCATATCTACCTATATGCGGTATTTACCTGACGTTCCAAGTAAATTTGCATGTGCCAAACTCTAAACCTTCAAATAATAATCTGTTTTGTATGCCCGAATCGCTCATGTAGCGACTAGGGGCTGTCAGTATCTTTCATGCTAGGTGGGTTATTCACGTGATGAGTGTTTATTCACTTATCATTCACGAGAGAGTGGCTGGTAATTGGGATGCCCAGTCCTATGATCAAAAGGTCAAAAACAAAATTTCAAATAATTGCAAACAAAACTCCCCCAGGATTGTTGATAGTTGGACGGTACCCGTTGTTTCGGACAAGCCGTGGAGTGTGATTGTTGGTGGAGGGGGAGTAAAAACTTTACCTTTCTGTTTGGGAACCGCCTATAATGTATCTAGTATGGAAGATATTAGGAACTCTTGGTTGTTATGTTGACAATGAAAGCATACCTCTCAAAATTGTTTTCATCTCTGTTTTAAAAGCTTCGAGCTCTGGCACCTCTGCAAATCCCTGCTTCCCTTTGCGAAGGGTCTATCTTTTACTTTTATGCAAGAGTCAGCAGTATTCCTTCTCATTTCAACCTACTCTTTAGTTGGCAAGCATCATGTGCTGGGGAAAGATCTAAGCATATATGGCCATTCCAATATATTTGATCATGAATTATTATTGTTGACAATTATCTATATGATAAATAAGTTGGGAGGCGAAACATTAAGCCCCTATCTTTCTCTGTGTTCAATGGATACTATTTGTTCTAAAAATATGCTTTGAGTGGTAGCAATCATGGAAGATTATATGATAGTTGAGTATGTGGGATTTGCTAAATCAAAGCTCTTACGTAGACCCTTCCTGAAAATAAGATGAATTGCAATTGTTTGATGACTGAGAACCTAGTTTGTTAGTTTTCAAGAAAGTTTATGATCTATGCTTTAACATGTGAATAGTTTGCTACTTGATCATGAGAAGTTTTATGATATGAGCTACTGTTATGATATATAATGATGCTAGAAAAACTGATTGAAATTATCATTGATCAAACCTGTGCACTTGCTAGCATTCACACTTCATAAATTATTTCTTTTATCATTTACCTACTCAAGGACGAGCAGGAATTAAGCTTGGGGATGCTGATACGTCTCCAACGTATCTATAATTTATGAAGTATTCATGCCATGTTTACAATAATTTTATATGATTTTGGTATGATTTGATTAGACTAACCCGAACTGACGCTGTTTTTAGCAGAACTACCGTGGTGTTGTTTTTTGTGCAGAAATAAAAGTTCTCGGAACTAGCTAAAAATTTATGGAGAATATTTTTGGAAAATATAAAAAATACTGGAACGAAAAGATATCGAAGAAGAGTCCCGAGGCCACCACAAGGGTGGAGGGCGCCCCCCCCCCCCTAGGGCGCGCCCTCCGTCCTTGTCGTCGCCTCGTGGGCCCCCTTGACTTGTCCCCGACGCCAACACCTCTTATAAATCCCAAAAAACCCAGAAAAAAACCTAGATCGGGAGTTCCGCTGCCGCAAGTCTCTGTAGCCACCAAAAACCAATCGGGACCCTGTTCCGGCACCCTACCGGAGGGGGAAATCATCACCGGTGGCCATCTTCATCATCCCGGCGGTCTCCATGACGAGGAGGGAGTAGTTCACCCTCGGGGCTGAGGGTATGTACCAGTATCTATGTGTTTGATCTCTCTCTCTCTCTCGTGTTCTTGATTTGGCATGATCTTGATGTACCGCGAGCTTTGCTATTATAGTTGGATCTTATGATGTTTCTCCCCCTCTACCTTCTTTTAATGGATTGAGTTTTCCCTTTGAAGTTATCTTATCGGATTGAGTCTTTAAGGATTTGAGAACACTTGATGTATGTCTTGCATGTGCTTATCTGTGGTGACAATGGGATATTCACGTGATCCACTAGATGTATGTTTTGGTGATCAACTTGCGGGTTCTGTGACCTTGTGAACTTATGCATAGGGGTTGGCACACGTTTTCGTCTTGACTCTCCGGTAGAAACTTTGGGGCACTCTTTGAAGTTCTTTGTGTTGGTTTGAATAGATAAATCTGAGATTGTGTGATGCATATCGTATAATCAAACCCGCGGATACTTGTGGTGACATTGGAGTATCTAGGTGACATTAGGGTTTTGGTTGATGTGTGTCTTAAGGTGTTATTTTAGTACGAACTCTAGGGCTGTTTGTGATACTTATAGGAATAGCCCAATAGATCGATCAGAAAGAATAACTTTGAGGTGGTTTCGTACCCTACAATAACCTCTTCGTTTGTTCTCCGCTATTAGTGACTTTGGAGTGACTCTTTGTTGCACTTTGAGGGATTGTTATATGATCTAATTATGTTATCATTGTTGAGAGAACTTGAACTAGTGAAAGTATGAACCCTAAGCCTTGTTTCGAAGCATTGCAATACCGTTTTCGCTCACTTTTGTTACTAGTTACCTTGCTGTTTTTATATTTTCAGATTACAAAAACCTATATCTACCATCCATATTGCACTTGTATCACCATCTCTTCGCCGAACTAGTGCACCTATACAATTTATCATTGTATTGGGTGTGTTGGGGACACAAGAGACTCTTTGTTATTTGGTTGCAGGGTTGTTTGAGAGAGAACATCTTCATCCTACGCCTCCCATGGATTGATAAACATTAGATCATCCACTTGAGGGAAATTTGCTACTGTCCTACAAAACTCTGTGCTTGGAGGCCCAACACGAGTCTACAAGAAGAAGGTTGCGTAGTAGACATCAATTCCTCTACATCATGTCATCTTACTTAATGCGTTACTCTGTTCTTCATGAACTTAATACTCTAGATGCAGGCAGGAGTCAGTCGATGAGTGGAGTAATAGTAGTAGATGCAGAATCGTTTCGGTCTACTTGACACGGACGTGATGCCTATATTCATGATCATTGCCTTAGATATCGTCATGACTTTGCGCTTTTCTATCAATTGCTCGGTAGTAATTTGTTCACCCACCGTATTATTTGCTATCTTGAGAGAAGCCTCTAGTGAAACCTATGGCCCCGGGTCTATTTTCCATCATATAAGTTTCCGATCTACTATTTTCCATCATATAAGTTTCCGATTTACTATTTTGCAATCTTTTACTTTCCGATCTATAAACTAAAAATACCAAAAATATTTACTTTATCATTTATTTAGTTTCATCTATATCTATCAGATCTCACTTTTGCAAGTAACCGTGAAGGGATTGACAACCCCTTTATCGCGTTGGGTGCAAGTTGTTTGATTGTTTGTGCAGGTATTCGGTGATTTGTGCGTTGTCTCCTACTGGATTGATACCTTGGTTCTCAAACTGAGGGAAATACTTATCTCTACTTTGTTGCATCACCCTTTCCTCTTCAAGGGAAAAACCAACGCAAGCTCAAGAAGTAGCAGGAAGAATTTCTGGCGCCGTTTCCGGGGAGATCTACGCCAAGTCAAGACATACCAAGTACCCATCATAAAACTCTCATCTCTTGCATTACATTATTCACCATTCGCCTCTCATTTTCCTCTCCCCCACTTCTAAAACGATTTTCAAAAAGATTCGCCTTTTTATTCGCCCTTCTTCCGTTCGATCTTTTGTTTGCTTGTGTTACCATGTGCCTTCTTTTTGCTTGCATATTCGCTTGCTAAAAGTTTATGGATCATCATCCACTTGCTAATCTTTTTAAGAGATCCAATTATGATGAACCTATTGCTAGTGAGTTGAGTGCACTAGATTATCTTTATGAGGTTTTACTTGAAATCCGTGAATTTGAAAATTGTGATGAAGTGTTGAAAGAAGAAAATTATAAAGAGATTCACGATAGCTCCTTGAATGAAAAGCATGATTGAAAGGATGTTATTATAAATTCCATTAATGTCAATTGTGTTAATGATATGCAAAACTCTAAGCTTGGGGATGCTAATTTTGCTATGTCTACTACTTGCTGCAATGATCATGATTGGGGTGATTCTTCTTATGATCTTAAAATTTTATTTAAGCCCCATGATGAATATGAGATTAATAATAATGTTTGCAATAATATTGAAAGTGGGTTTGGAAGACTGTCAACTTTAGATCCCACATATTTGGAGAATATTCAATCTTATGAAATTTTTGATAAAAGAGGGTTTGGAGAGGTCATGACTTTAGTTAATGTTAATCCCACTATTTTGGAAGAGTGTCAACTTTGCATGCATGTGGATCATGAACAGAATATTTTATGTGATAGCTATATTGTTGAATTTTATTATGATCCTACATGTAATTATTATGAGAGGAAAATATGGATGTAGAAATTTTCATGTCACTAAATTGCCTCTCGTTATGTTGAGATTGCTATTGTTTCTTTCTTCTTCCTTGCATATGCTAGTTTTTGCTTTCCTTGATAATTTGTTTGCCTATAAGATGCCTATGCATAGGAAGTATGTTAGACTTAGATGTGTTTTTCACGTGCTACATGATGCTTTTTTCGTGTTTCAATTGCTATCTTTCATGTGAGCATCATCAAAATTATCAACGCCAAGCTAAAAGGCTTTAAAGAAAAGCGCTTGTTGGAAGACAACCCAATATTTTTCTTGCCTTTTTTTGAATAAATAATTCATCTAGACTCTGGTTAGATGTGGTTTTGTGTTTTAATTAGTGTTTGTGCCAAGTAAAACCTTTGGGATGGCTTACGGTGATAGTTGACTTGATCTTGTTGAAAAACAGAAACTTTTGCGTCCAGTTAGAAAATTTTAATAATTCACTGGAGCGTTGAAAAACTCTGAATTTTTTATACGAGATTTATATACAAATTTACTCTCCTGTCCAAATTTTTCAGAATTTTTGGAGTTACAGAAGTATTAGAACAATTCGGATCTTCGCAGACTGTTCTGTTTTTGACAGATTCTGTTTTCTTTGTTTTGTTTGCTTATTTTGATGAATCTATGGGTAGTATCGGGGGGTATGAACCATGGAGAAGTTGGAATACAGTAGATATCACACCAATATAAATAAAGAATGAGTTCACAACAGTACCAAAAGTGGTGATTTATTTTCTTATACTAACGGAGCTTATGAGATTTTTGTTGAATTTTGTGTTGTGAAGTTTTCAAGTTTTGGGTAAGGATTTGATGGACTATGGAATAAGGAGTGGCAAGAGCCTAAGCTTGGGGATGCCCAAGGCACCCCAAAGTAATATTCAAGGACAACCAAGAGCCTAAGCGTGGGGATGCCCTGGAAGGCATCCCCTCTTTCGTCTCCGTCTATCGGTAACTTTACTTGAGGCTATATTTTTATTCACCACATGATATGTGTTTTGATTGGAGCGTCTTGTATGATTTGATTCTTTGCTTTTCAGTTTTCCACAATCATCCTTGCTGTACACACCTTTTGAGAGGGACATGCATGAATCGTGATTTATTATAATACTCTATGAGCTTCACTTATATCTTTTGAGCTAGGCAATTTTGCTCTAGTGCTTCACTTATATCTTTTTAGAGCACGGCGGTGGTTTTATTTTATAGAAATTGTTGAACTCTCATGCTTCACTTATATTATTTTGAGAGTCTTTAAACAGCATGGTAATTTGCTTTGGTTATAAATTTAGTACTAATATGATAGGCATCCAAGAGGGATATAATAAAAACTTTCATATAAAGTGCATTTAATACTATGAGAAGTTTGATTCCTTATGATTGTTTTGAGATATAGAGATGGTAATATTAGAGTCATGCTAGTGAGTAATTGTGAATTTGAGAAATACTTGTGTTAAAGTTTGTGATTCCCGTAGTATGCACATATGGTGAACCGTTATGTGATGAAGTCGGAGCATGATTTATTTATTGATTGTCTTCCTTATGAGTGGCGGTCGGGGACGAGCGATGGTCTTTTCCTACCAATCTATCCCCCTAGGAGCATGCGCGTAGTACTTCGGTTCGATAACTAATAGATTTTTGCAATAAGTATGTGAGTTCTTTATGACTAATGTTGAGTCCATGGATTATACGCACTCTCACCCTTCCACCATTGCTAGCCTCTCTAGTGCCGCGCAACTTTCGCCGGTACCATACACCCACCATATACCTTCCTCAAAACAGCCACCATACCTACCTATTATGGCATTTCCATAGTCATTCCGAGATATATTGCCATGCAACTTTCCACCGTTCCGTTTATTATGACACGCTTCATCATTGTCATATTGCTTTGCATGATCATGTAGTTGACATCGTATTTGTGGCAAAACCACCGTTCATAATTCTTTCATACATGTCACTCTTGATTCACTGCACATCCCGGCACACCGCCGGAGGCATTCATATAGAGTCATATTTTGTCCTATGTATCGAGTTGTAATTTTTGAGTTGTAAGTAAATAAAAGTGTGATGATCTTCATTATTAGAGCATTGTCCCATGTGAGGAAAGGATGATGGAGACTATGATTCCCCCACAAGTTGGGATGAGACTCCGGACAAAAAAAAAGAGGCCAAAAAAAATGAGAAGGCCCAAATAAAAAAAATGAGAGAAAAGAGAGAAGGGACAATGTTACTATCCTGTTACCACAGTTATGCTTCAAAGTAGCACCATGATCTTCATGATAGAGAGTCTCCTATGTTGTCACTTTCATATACTAGTGGGAATTTTTCATTATAGAACTTGGCTTGTATATTCCAATGATGGGCTTCCTCAAATTGCCCTAGGTCTTCGTGAGCAAGCGAGTTGGATGCACACCCACTTAGTTTTCTTTTGAGCTTTCATAAACTTATAGCTCTAGTGCATCCGTTGCATGGCAATCTCTACTCACTCACATTGATATCTATTGATGGGCATCTCCATAGCCCGTTGATACGCCTAGTTGATGTGAGACTATCTCCTTCTTTTTGACTTCTCCACAACCACCATATTCTATTCCACTTATAGTGCTATGTCCATGGCTCACGCTCATGTATTGCGTGAAAGTTGAAAAAGTTTGAGAACATCAAAAGTATGAAACAATTGCTTGGCTTGTCATCGGGGTTGTGCATGATTTAAATATTTTGTGTGATGAAGATGGAGCATAGCCAGACTATATGATTTTGTAGGGATAAGGTTTCTTTGGCCATGTTATTTTGAGAAGACATAATTGCCTTGTTAGTATGCTTGAAGTATTATTGTTTTTATGTCAATATTAAACTTTTGTTTTGAATCTTATGGATCTGAACATTCATGCCACAATAAAGAAAATTATATGGATAAATATGTTAGGTAGCATTCCACATCAAAAATTCTGTTTTTATCATTTACCTACTCGAGGACGAGCAGGAATTAAGCTTGGGGATGCTTGATACGTTTCCAACGTATCTATAATTTTTGATTGTTCCATGATATTATATTATCTATTTTGGATGTTTTATATGCATTAATATGCTATTTTATATTATTTTTGGGACTAACCTATTAACCTAGAGCCCAGTGCAAGTTTCTGTTTTTTCCTTTTTTTTAGCTTCGTGGAAAAGGAATACCAAACGGAGTCCAAACGGAAGAAAATCTTCGCGATGATTTTTCTTGGACCGGAAGACACCCAGGAGACTTAGAGATGAAGTCGGAGGAGCCACGAGGCGGCCACAAGGGTGGAGGGCGCGCCCAGGGGGGTAGGGCGCGCCCCCTGCCTTGTGGGCCCTTCGTGACCCTCCTGACCTAATTCTTTCGCCTATATATTCACATATGTTCCCAAACCACCAGAAGCATCCACGAAAACACTTTTTCACCGCTGCAACCTTCTGTACCCGTGAGATCCCATCTAGGGACCTTTTCCGGCACCCTACCGGAGGGGGATTCGATCATGGAGGGCTTCTACATCAACCCTATTGCCCTTCCGATGAAGCGTGAGTAGTTTACCTCAGACCTACGGGTCCATAGCTAGTAGCTAGATGGCTTTTTCTCTCTCTTTGATTCTCAATACCATGTTCTCCTCGATGTTCTTGGAGATCTATTCGATGTAATACTTTTTTTGCGGTGTGTTTGCCGAGATCCGATGAATTGTGGATTTATGATCAGATTATCTATGAATATTATTTGAATCTTCTCTGAATTCTTTTATTCATGATTTGATATCTTTGTAATTCTCTTCGAACTATCGGTTTGATATGGCCAACTAGATTGGTTTTTCTTGCAATGGGAGAAGTGCTTAGTTTTGGGTTCAATCTTGCGGTGTCCTTTCCCAGTGACAGTAGGGGCAGCAAGGCACCTATTGTGTTGTTGCCATCGAGGATAAAAAGATGGGGTTTATATCATATTGCTTGAGTTTATTCCTCTACATCATGTCATCTTACTTAATGCGTTACTCTGTTCTTCATGAACTTAATACTCTAGATGCAGGCAGGAGTCGGTCGATGTGTGGAGTAATAGTAGTAGATGCAGAATCGTTTCAGTCTACTTGACACGGACGTGATGCCTATATTCATGATCATTGCCTTAGATATCGTCATAACTTTGCGCTTTTCTATCAATTGCTCAGCAGTAATTTGTTCACCCACCGTATTATTTGCTATCTTGAGAGAAGCCTCTAGTGAAACCTATGGCCCACGGGTCTATTTTCCATCATATAAGTTTCCGATCTACTATTTTCCATCATATAAGTTTCCGATCTACTATTTTGCAATCTTTTACTTTCCGATCTATAAACTAAAAATACCAATAATATTTACTTTATCTTTTATTTAGTTTCATCTATATCTATCAGATCTCACTTTTGCAAGTAACCGTGAAGGCATTGACAACCCCTTTATCGCGTTGGGTGCATGTTGTTTGATTGTTTGTGCAGGTATTCGGTGATTTGTGCATTATCTCCTACTGGATTGATACCTTGGTTCTCAAACTGAGGGAAATACTTATCTCTACTTTGCTGCATCACCCTTTCCTCTTCAAGGGAAAAACCAACGCAAGCTCAAGAAGTAGCAAACAATCATCCATGGAAAATTGAGGAGAAGTATACAATATGCCATGAAAAACTCCTACAAACCGAGTGTGAAAATAAGGAGAAAATGACATATGTAGTTCATGCTTGTATTGACATGACATACGTGAGAAATTATTAGGAAAAACTCACAAAGGAAAACAGTGCAATACTGAATGATCTTAACAGGTTATAGCCGAGGAGATCCCTCCCCCCCTCCAAATTTTGCAAGTCATGAAGCTGCCTCACACCAGTTCCATTTTTCATATTTATGAAACTGAGAACTTGGAAAGGGATTGGTCACTAAATCAGTGAGATTATGGCATGACTTTGTTTGCAAAATATTCATTTCCCATTCTTTTTTAGCTTCAGACAACATCACCAACCTTTGTTGATCATAGCGCTCCTTTAAGGAGTTTCAGAGTGATACATGACTTCCCCCCATCATGTACTCTTGTTTCAGAGTAGGATCAAAGTGGTGTCACATGAATTGCAAAGAAACATACTTTGCCATATCTGTGATAGCAGGAGCTCCCTGAGCAGTTGTGGTTATAGTGCTGATAGATTCCGGGCAACCAAGTTAATTTTTGACATCTATCGCCCAAATTAGATAGTTTCTGCCATCAATGGAAAGCTCAGCAAATTTCTTCTTGGATATGTCAGCCATGCCCTACATGAAGATATCATGCACATTAATTTACTCTCGTGTAAATTAATTATGTGTAAAATAAGATGCTTGATTCAAATATGAAGGTGTAGCAAATCCCACACGAGCCAAAATATGACTTTCTACAAAAATAGAATCACCATAACATGGCTTAAATCTTTGTTTTGTAGAACACATAAAGGTAATCACTACCTAGTGGCATATACCTTATTATTAGGGTTGTTTTCATGCTATAATCTCTATGCCTTCATTTTCTGCTTTAATCACATATAGGCAATCACTCCTAAGTGGTGTATACCTTATTTTTATGGTACTCACACAACCTTGTGTTAACTAAAACACTTTGAAGGTAATAACCACATAGTGGTGCATACCTCACATTTGTGGACAAAATTATACATTGCGATAAATGCAATCCATAAGTTGTGTGCAATTTTTTCCGAAAGTAGTCATATCATTTTTCAAGCATAATCAACACGTAGCAATTAAAATTGCATACATACATATGTTGACATAAATCTACAGACAACACATAGTAATATGGTAAAAATTACTAACAAATACATATGGACAAAAACTCAAAAAATTACAAGCTAATCAGAAAAGAAATACGGAAAAAATAGCAATAGGCCAAAACTTGGCAGCCTACTACCGTGGCTCAGGCCACCCTTTTTTCCCTCTCTTTTTGATTCTCTCATATAGAGCATCAACAAGTGCCCAACCGCCCTTTTAGCCTAGCGCTAGTGGCTTTTCACCAGTCCAACTGCACCGGATAAGGGAGGCGGCATGATGGTTTCTGTCCCCGTCAATTAACCGCCCCCAATCCTGATCCAAGCGGCGGCGGCGACCACCTCCCGGTCATCCGTCGTCGTCACCTCAATGACATCACCTCAATGACAAGGGATAGAGAGCCCCGACGCGCCACGCTCATCCTCTAAAGAAAAATCACCATGGAGCCTCGTCTCGTGCGAGACTCCATTGAGTGCCCATTCGTTAGTCCAAGACCCGTTGGGTTCGACTCCCCGGTCAGTGAGCGGCATCAGCCCTTGCCAGCATGATGAAGCGGTGGCGACTGCAATGGGACAACAGAGATGGTTCTCCATTGCTGAAGACGTCCTAAATGCAATAGCCAGCGTATGGAAGCGCAACCCAGTGCCGACGCTCGATGAAGCAGCCGCGACGTCCACCTCCTCACGCGCGGGAGTTAGAGATGACATGTCCAAGGATCCTGGTGGTACTGGTGCCGTCGGTGCTGCGGGCTTGGCCTCCTCCTCGGCATCTTGGGTGCACGTCGCCATCATGGTATTGGCGAGCTTCGGTGCCACCACCGCAATGCACATGGCCTTCGTCCATTAGGAGGCCATCAACATGGTTTCCGTCGTTTGGAGAGCGTATCTGCGGCCTTCATCGAGGACATGGTGCCCGAGGAATCAGCGCTCACCACCATGTCGGACCTTCCGATGCTCAGCCTAGTGCGGCTATGCCGGTGGCAAGACCACTTCTGACACGGATTCTGGCGGGACCAACCACTCCAATGGTTTACACGGACGAAATGATGGAGCCCATGGATGACACTATGGACATCAACATCGCCGGCGTCGAGCCAGAACTCGCAGATCCTCCTTCACCGTGATCGCACTGGCTGCACAACTAGGGCCTGTGTCCAACTTCGCTGCCATCTCCACCACAAGACTACAACGTCGAGGAGGAGGCCGAGCCCGTGGCACCATGACCACTGGAATCCCTGGACATGCCGTCTCCAACTCCAGCACATGAGGAGGTGGACGCCACGACGGCTTCGTCAAGCGTTAGCCCCGAGCTGTTGTGCGCGAGACATCTTCAACAATGGAGCAAGCAGCTCTCCCGCTCCATCGCAGTCGCCACGCCACGACCGCCTAATTGTGTCATGTGTCATGCATGCGAGGGCTGGCGCCGGTCATCAGACAGGGGAGTGGAGCCCGATGAGTGGCACTCCGATGGAGTCTCACACGGGACGCCGCTCCCTGGTGGTTTTTCTTCGTAGGAGGAGGAAGGCAAGCCGGTGCTCTCTGTCCCTGATTGTTGAGGGAGTTATTTACCCAAAACCACCACACTTGAAGCTAGGGTAACAACTTGATACCACATTTGAGTCAGGGCACAAAAAACCACCAAAATTGTGCCTAATCTGTAACGCGGAGCATTGATGCTCGAATTTGGTCGCGAAGACAGCGAATCTGACCGGTTGGGCCCACCTGTCCGGTCGATGTGGCATGCCTACATGGATAATTTGCCGAGGTGGCCAAAGGCCCCACCTGTCGGCCTCTCTTATTCACCCCCCTCTCTCTCCCCAAGCCACTTTCTTTCCCACCCACCCCGGCACAGCCGGCCGTATCCAGCGGTAGCCGCACCCGCCAGAGCCCCGCCGGCCGGCGAGCGCCGTCGCTCCGACGAGCTTCTTCCCCGTGCCCTCTTCCTTTTCCTCCTATCATTCTCCCCGTGCCCTCTTCCTATTCCTCCTATCATCTTCCCCCAATGCCTAGCCGCCATGGTGTGCCGCCGCATGTCAACTCCGGCGCCTCCTCGGCCGCGGGAGCCTCCTAGCAAGACGCCTATGCTTGACCTCTCCAAAGAAACACCAGCAGCGCCGCCGGCCCCTGCGGCCCGTAGCGGCGACTAGCAGGGAGGTCACGGCCGGAGGCCATGGCATCCATGGCGGGGCTCGCCGGAGTTGGCTATAGCACGGAACCTTTTGCAGGAGGTGATAGCGGCTCATGGCGCCCGCATCCATGAGGCTGGCAACGAGCTCCGTAGGCTGGAGGCGTGCGCCCACCTGCCGGCGAGGCTCCTCGTGGTGCTGCCATCGTCGATGGAGCGCGCGCGCGAGGACACCGGCCGTCGACGTGGTGTGTTGGCAAGACAGAGGAGCACGCCGTGGGCAACCTGGAGCATGATCGGAAGCTCATGGCGGTTGCGGTCTTCGGCACCGTCCATGCAAGGAGCTGGGGCGGCGGCCGAGTCGGCGACCGGATCGAGCACAGGAGGGCTCGGGCGAGGCAAGCAAGGAGGGTCAGTGGTGGTACGACGCTCCGGTGGCGAGCTCCCCGGCGGGAGCAGCTCCGGCGGTCGAGTGCGCTTTGAGCAAGAGTGGACGGCAGCGAGCCGCGCCGGCGGCGTGCAGTGCGCTGATAAGCGCCCTTTACCTGTTTGTTGAAATGCCCACGAGAAAAAGAAAAAAATTGGAAAAGAGACAAACAGATGAGTCACTTACGGGTGGGACCATTGTCCAACTCAGCAAATTGTCCACACAAGCATGCCACATCAGCCTGACAGGTGGGCCCAATTTGTCAGTTTCACTGTTTTCGCGTGCTTATCAGACAATCAGTGCTCCCCGTTAGTCATTAGGCACAGAATTGGTGTTTTTTTGCCCTGTTCGAAAAGTGGTACTAAGTTGTTACCCTAGTTTCAAGTGTGATGGTTTTGAGTAAATAACTCTTGTTGAGGCGACAACGGCGGATGGTTTGTAGGTGGCCACTGTCGTCCCTTGGATCAGGATTGGGCGTGGTTGGTCAATGGGAACAAAAAAAATGTCTCGCCACCTCCCTTATCCGATCGTACGATTGGGCTAAACCGCTAAAGCACCCACGCTAGGACAAAAGGCCGGCTGGGCACTAGCCCATGCTCTGTACAAGCATCAGAATTTTGTTTGAACAAAACAAAAATAAGGGTGTGGCCTGAGCCACGGTAGTAGGCTACCTAGTTTTATACTATTGCTATTCTTCATATTTCTTTTCTGATTAGCTTCTAGCTTATTCAGTTTTTATGCATGTGTTTGTGTGTAATTTCTAGCATACCATTGTGTGATGTCTGCACATTTTATATCAATATATGTATGGATGCAATTTTAATTGCTATATGTTGATTATGCTTGAAAAATCATATGACTACTTTAAAAAAATTGCACGTAACTTATGGATTGCATTTATCACAATGTATAACTTTGTTCAAAAGTGCGAGGTCTACATCACCATGTAGTGATTATCTTCAAAGTGTTTTAATTAACACAAGGTCGTGCGAAATAACATAAAAAGTAAGGTCTACACTACTTAGAAATGATTATCTACATGTGCTTAATGCAAAAATGAAGGCACACAAATTATGGCATTAAAATAGCCATAAGAATAAGGTCTACGCCACTTGGTAGTGATTACAAACTACTTCTATGTGTTCTACAAAACAAAGATCTATGTCATGTTACGCTGATTATATCCTTTTTTTAAGAAAGTCACATTTTGGGTTGTTTAGGCTTTTCCTAGACCTTTATATTTGAATCAAGCATCTTATTTTACACACAATTAATTTACCTGAGGGTAAATTAATGCGCATGATATCTTCATGCAGGGTATGGTTGACATATCATGAAGGAATTTGTTGAGTTTGCCATTGATGACAGAAACTATCTGACCTGGCCCATGGATGTCTAGATTAACTTGGCGACTAGTTTTTTTATCCGATCTGCACTATAACCACGCCTGCTCAGGGAGCTCCTGCTATCACATATATGGCAAAGTATGTTGCTTTGCACTTCATTTAACACTAGCTTGATCCTGCTATGAAAGAAGAAGACGTGATGGAGGAAAGTCCTTTATCACTCTAGAACTCCTTAAAGGAGCACTAGGATCAACAGAGGTCAGTGATGTTGTCTGAAGCACAAAGAGACTGAGTACTTTTCCGCTTTCGAGATTTAGGTCTGTTATAGCATGCAGTTCTATTGTGCATCGAATCAACTATAAGTTGAGATTCAGCAACAGTGTAGTTCCGGATGCAGATCTCATGAAAAGACGATCTCCACTTTTCATCTCGATATGAGGATACTTGTTGAACAACATCGTCATCGGAAATACAAGCATTTTGAGTTGGTATATGCACTTCTTCAGGCAGAAAAGCACAATTAAATTCTTGACAAGAATAATCTATCTTGTCCAATGGGAACATTGCCATTGCCTGAAGTGCATTTCAATTCTCAGAATACTCAAAAGTTTCATGGTTCTAAAAAGAACCATAGGAAGTTTAAAGAAAAGTGGAGACGTAATGAGAACCAGAATAGCAATGGAGTTCAAAAGGGCAAGAATCATTTTAAGGAAAATGATAAGGGTAGCACCTCTCAAGTTTGCTACAGGTGCGGTTGTACTACTCATCATGCAAGGAAGTGTACAACTCCTAAGCATTTGGTGACAAATATTTCCCATGTGAAGAATATTTCTCATATATGTTCCAAGCACCAATGATATTGGTTTCTTCTATCCAAAAAAACAAGAGAGAGCCATGGTATGTTAATAAGATGTTGGATACTTGTCACATCCCCGTAATGCCAGATCGCAGACTGGTTGTGTCTTCTTACATGGAGGTGCGGCCTTCTCTTGAAAGTCAACAGAGCAAACCTTAGAGCAAGTACAATAGGATGACATAGGCGGGCTGTAATTAAGCCTTTAAATATTATATCTTGGATGAGTTGGAGGAGAGAGAGGAGGAGAGAGAAGGGAAGCAGGCTACTGATTAACAGCCGGCTGCAGCACGTGCTCTTAGGTATTTTGTGAGAGGGAAAGGTGGGTCATATATCAAAAAAGTAGTACATATTTGCATGCAACTATTGTACTTGTCGGCTATAAGCTTGGCTATAAATTACGTGGCAAGACCATATAGCCAACAGCTGGCTATACTATTAACAATGCTCTTAGCGGCTATGTGCACCAACCACTCTGAGAAAATTGCTTTATACGAACCATCTCGGGAATGTGTAGGGCTTCACACAATGATGAACTTTGTCCAAGGTTCAAGAGGGATTGGTTCGCTGCAATCGCCTACTATTATCTATGAAGATAATCCTACTTATATTTTACAAATGCACACAAGTTATATTAAGAGCTATATCACAAAGCATATATTGCTCCTAAGCTGTTTTATCCCCATGAACTGCAAAAGAATAGTGAAATAAATAGTTTGCTAACGAAGTCGCTGATTTATTTACCCAAGTCTTTACCAAGTTCTCTGTTTCATAAATATGTAAATGAAATTGGTATGATGCGACTTTGTGACTTGCAAAATTCAGGGGGGAAAATCCTAGACTATAACATGTTAAGATCATCAATATTGCACTCTTTGCCTTTGTGAGTTTTTTCTAACGATTTCTCATGTAAAGTTTTTAATGAGACAATATCAGTGCAAGCATGGACGACATATGTCATTTTCTCCTTATTTTCTCACTGGATTTTTAGAAGTTTTTCAAGGCATACCGTATATTCCTTCTTAATTTCTCCTACAAGGTTTTGAAGATGATTCGAAGTTTGATCGGTCGCAAGGACAATCAATGATTAGGGGGTGTTTAGGATTTGTTTAATCTTATAATTAAAGGATAATCCTTCCTTGTAACAGTCCCGACGCTTTCCACGCCCCCATGAACGGATGCATCTCTTCATCACATCTATTCCCCTTTATGATCATTGATGGAGTACATTTGGTTGGATTGATGCATTTAGTTTTCACCACGACACTTCAAAAGAACTATTCAAAGTTGTAAAATGATTTGGCACTGTTTACCAAATAAAGTGGTGAAAACGCAAGAATCAAACACTAATAATTTGTTAATTCTCTGTTTTGCTTTCCCTAACAGCTACTACTCTCCCACTACAATTCATCAATGATAAATTATCTTCTTCGTAAAAATACTACTCTACTTAAGAAGACGATGTCTTTATACACCCTTCCGAATAAGTACATCACTTGTGTCTTTTAGCAGCTACTAGTATTTTCTTTTAGGACGCGACTAAGTTCCATACGACAGAACTTTAGTGAAAGGTGCGGACGATTGATCAGAGTAGTATATCCATCGATCCATCCAGTGTAGGCGTGGGTTTCTAGTTTCTTTCACGTAAACTCCTTATTTTTAGCACATATATGCATGCATGCAGAAAAAGACAAAACTAATGATGTCAGCCTAGATTCCTTTTAATTTCAAAATTCAAAATGTTTTATATATCAAACCGTCGGTCTGATTAAAAAAGCGTTTTCACATAAAAGATTCGTCGTGATGAGATCTTCGAAACTAGATCCCATGTTGATATGTTCCAACAACTTTTTTTGGGGTCAAAGGTTATCAGACCTAGACTAAGTAAGTTATCACGTCTATGGTACAGAAGTTACTATCCTGTTTACATAGAAATTATTGGGGCATAAAAATGACTCGTCTCAATATTTTCTCCACATGCAAATGCACTAGAGAACAGAAAAAGCTGATGTCATTGTAGATTCTCACTATTTCGAAACTTCAGAATGTTTTATAGTTAAAACCGTCGTTCCAATTGAAAATCATCCTCACATCAAAAAACCGTCACGACGATACGTTCGAAACTAGATTTCATATTGGTATGTTTTGATGACTTCTGTTGGGTCAAAAGTTGCGACGTTAAGTAAGTTCTCAGTTATGTTATGTGTATATTACCATTTTATTTTATATAGAAATTACCGGGGTTATGTTATCGAACAACTTCCTCCTCCCAGGGTCAAAGTTATCACGTTGTTTGTGTGTGAGTTACCAAATTTACGGTGTGTATATTATCGTGATATTTACATGAAAGTTATAGGGAGGGGGGGGTTATGTTTTCAAACAATCCCCCCCCCCCGCCCCGCCCCCCCGGGGGGGGGGGTCAAAGTTATCATAGTGTTTGTGCGTGAATTATCAGGTATATGATACGTAAACTACAATGTTATTTACAGGAAGTTATCTGCGTATGTTTTCAAACAACCCTCCCCCCGCCCTCGGGGTCAAAGTTACCACGATGTTTGTGCATGACTTATTAGGTCTGCGTTCGTATATTACCATGTTATTTACACAGAAGTTACCGGGGCATATTTTCAACAACTTTTTCCCCCGGGTTATAAAAGTTACAACGGTGTTTGTACCCGAGTTATCACCTCTACAGTGCGTAAATTAGCATGGTATTTACACAGAATTTACCAGAGTGTCTTTTCAACTACCTTCCCTCCCCCCCCCCCCCCCCCCCCCCCGGTTCAAAGTTATCGGGGTGTTTGCATGTAAGTTATCAGGTCGCGGTGTGTATATTACCATGCTATTTACACAGAAGTGATTGGGTTATGTTTTCAACGACTTCTCCTTTGGGTCAAAGTTACTGTGATATTTGTACCTAACTTATCAGGTCTGTTGTGCATATATTACCATGCTATTTACATATAAGTAACCGGGGTATGTTTAATAACATTTTTTCCGGTCTAAGTTACCGCGGTATTTGCAGCTAAGTTATCAGGTCTACGGTGTTTATATTACCATGATACTCATACAGGAATTACTAGGGGTGTGTTCTTCAACAACTTCTTTTTCTGGTGTCAAAGTTGTCGTGGTGTTTGTACCTATACTTACCACGTCTGCGGTGCATATATTATTGTTCTATTTACATAGAAGTTACCGGAGGCATGTTTTAACAATTTTTTCCTCGATCTAGTTACCATGGTGCTTGTACTTAAGCTATCATGTTTGCAGTATGTATATTACCACGTTAATTATGTAGAAGTTTATTGGTGTATATTTAAAAAAAAATCCCTATTCAAAGTTACCGTGGTGTTTATTATGTAAGTTATCAAGTCCGTGGTGCATATATTATCATGTTAGTTGCATAAAAAATTCCGGGGTATGTTTCAACAACGTTCTTTCCTCCGGGTCAAAGTTATCATGTTGTTTGTATGTAATCTACCGGGTCTGTGGTACACAAGTTATCATGTATTTGAACGGAAGTTGTCGGGGGTATGTTTTCAATAAAAAAAAAATCTCCTACTCAAAGTTATCATGTTGATTGTATGTAATCTACCAGGTCTGGTACGTAATTTATCATGACATTTACACATAAGTTATCACGGGGATGTTTTCAACAACCTTTTCCCGGTTCAAAAGTGACCACGGTGTTTGTGCATGGGTTATCAGCTCCGCGGTGCGTAAGTTATCACGCCTATTGTGCATATACTACCATCTATTTACGCAAAAATTACCAAGGGTGTGTTTACAACAACTTTTATCTCTTGGAGCAAAAGCTACCATGGTGTTTTGCACGTAAGTTATCACGTCTACAATATTTTCCTTGAGAGGCGGTGTACTACAACCGGCATTCACATCCTTTGAAGATCGATCCATCTAAAGATCTACCCTAAAGGGTTATCACTGACATCATAACCAACATCCTCCTCACACACTATTGAAGTGTTTCGTGGGACACCAGCGTCCTTCCTATGCACTTGAAGTGTAACGTTGGTGCACTAGTGACATGACAAAATGCCCATGACGAACTAGAGAACCCATGTGCATGTAGTAACGCACTAGTAAAGGACTAGTAAAATGTGTTTAAAAAACACACTCATAAAACAAGGTCAAATAGTATGACTTCAATTTTATTAGCAAAAAAGTGGCCGAGGTGAGTTGGCTATTGGGATTGAGTTCAATCTCTTAGACCAGGGTTCAAATCCTAGCTAGCCCATTTTTTGGGTGCAAAAATCTAAAAAAAAAAAAGAGCCTGCTATTCTTATCGAGACAAATAAATCAGATGGCATGCATGCAATCGAAGCATTAAAAAAAACTGCGGCGCCACAAGATGCGGATCGAACGGCGACACATGCGTTCGGATCTGTCGCAGAATTCCTGCCGAATGAATTTTAGCTTTCTCGTTTCTTTTAATAGTGAAGCTTCGGCTGGCACAGCTCTATAATTTGGCCCACACCAGCCGAGTCGAGAAAGGCACCGCCTGACCGATGACTTGCACTAGATGAAAGAGACTGTCTGCATCCGAATTATGGAAGGACATAAATAAAAAATGGGATAACACACACTCGATTGGTCAAAAAATTTAGAGAAATCGGAACTCTATGATTCGATTCTTTATTATTTTTATTTTATTTTACAAATAACTGAGTATAGGGTAAAAAAAAATCTCTAGCTAAATACTGCCACCCAAGATATTTACGAAAAGAGCAGTAAAGAACAAAGAAAAACATGCCCCGGCCGAGAAAACACACATATGCATCCAAAAATGTGTGCCCCTCACGATGTTTCCAAATGCTTTTCTTTAAAAACTAGAATTACTTCCTAGTTTATGTGACCGGAGAAGAGTTGATTGCTGCTTCCCTTCTCCGACGACTTTGACTCCAGTCTGTCGGGCTTTGAATATGCAGAGCACCTTCCTCCCTCCCTCCCGAAGACGACGCGCCCAGGCAAGTCGTTTTATAACCAGGCTCACTCTTCTATGGCTGTCATTCTCTATTCTGCAGCATCACAATAATTTAAGAGGAAGCACACCAGCTCTGAGAGTGCACTCGGCCACTCCCATCCTTCGTCTACGGAGCCCAAAATGGATGAGCCACCCGTGCAGCCATCATGGGAGTACACCCTGCGGAAGTACCTCCTGCTGCTGGCCACCCTGGTGGTCAACGTGACGTACGCCGCGGGCTTCAACCCGCCGGGAGGCGTCTGGCAGGCCGCCTACGACGGCCAACCCGCCGGCGACCCGATCATCCGCGACACCCACTACCACCGCTACCTCGCCTTCTTCTACTGCAACGCCACCGCCTTCGCCGCCTCACTCGTGGTCATCATGCTCATCCTCATCCTCGCCGTTCGGCACGACAAGGAGAAGGAGAAGGGGAAGAAGGACGCCGTTCAGGTCATCAAGCCGCTGCGGGCCGTCATGGTGCTGGACCTGCTCAGCCTCGTGGGTGCCTACGCCGCCGGAACCTGCCGGGATAGGATTTCCAGCATCTACACCGTGGTTCTGGTGGCCGCTGTCTTCGCCTACATCGTGGTTCTCAAGTTGCTGGACCGGTGTTTTCCAGACAAGAACTCTGGCTCTAGCTCCAGCGGCCGCATGCCCAACTCTGAAACCAACAACTGCGCCGTGCCCGGTACCAGCGCAATTCCCGCCCCTGACCCTGAATCTGACCGCAAGGTCAAAGAAAAGGAGTCCCGGAAGAGGCCGAAAACCGAAGAACGGCTCTGCAAGGTCCTGATGCTTCTCGCGACGTTCGCCGTGAGCATCACATATGTCGCCGGACTGAGCACGCCTGGTGGCTTCTGGGACAGCACCGGGGGCAGCCACCGCCCAGGCGACGTGATTCTCAGGGACCACCACAGCACGCGCCTGACGGTGTTTTTACTCTTCAACACCACGGCATTCGTGGCGTCCCTGCTCATCGCCGTGCTGCTCATCATCGACGGCAAGAAGCTCCGCGACAAGACGGCTCGGTTTCACGTGCTCTACGTGTGCATCTTCGTAGCGCTTGTCGGCCTCATTGGCGCATACGCCGCTGGCAGCTGCAGGAAGACCGACACCACCGCCTACGTGGTCAGCCTGGTTGGCGCTGTTCTGGCATACATCCTGCTCCACGGCTTCTACACTTGGTATTACTCCAATTCAGCCCTACAAACTGATGAAAATCAGCAGACTGGTGACAGGTACTGATGAAAAACAACACATACGACTGCAGTTACACTGCTTTCTTCTTTATTTCTCTGCAACTAAACTAAACTATGTTTCTTCTTTCTCTGCAATGTATTAATGCAGTGGTAGGGAGGCTCTGGACAAGGCTCGCTCTCTTGTTCTACTGCTCGCCACTCTTGCCGCCACCATCACCTACACAGCGGGGTTGGACCCGCCGGGTGGCGTTTGGCAGGACAACGGTGACGGGCACATGGCTGGCGACCCCATCCTCCTCGCGACAAACGCTAGGAGGTACAAGGCCTTCTACTACTGCAACTCGGTTGCGTTTGTGGCCTCATTGGTGGCCATCGTCTTGGTCCAGATGGAGAAGCTAGTCAAGCACCATGTGCTGGAGGCAGCCATGATACTCGACCTGTTTGGCCTCATCGGTGCATATGCCGCTGGGAGCTGCCAAAACGTGAACACCTCCATTTACGCCATGGCTTTGGCAGGGGCTGTCTTGATCTATGTGGTGATCCATGTTGTCTTCTTCACGCTGGATCACAGGGACCAGAACAACAACGACCAAGAAGATCAGTTGCTGGAGAAGAAGCGCAAACGGTTGCTCCTCTTCGCGATCTTGACCGTGACCATCACCTACCAAGCCGGCCTCACCCCTCCTGGTGGCTTCCTGCTCCAGGACGACAAGCTCGGCCACCATGCCGGTGACCCGGTTCTCTTGTACAACTACCCACGCCGCTACAATGCCTTCTTCTATTGCAACTCGGTGAGCTTCATGTTATCCATCGCCCTCATCATCCTCCTGGTGAACCCCAATTTGTACAGGCCAGCAATACGAAGCAATGCGCTATCTGTTTGTACGGCGGTGGGTTTACTTTGTTTGATGGGGGCGTACGCCGCCGGAAGCACGCAACACATCAAGACATCCATCTACATTTTCGTGTTGGTGGTCGTGGTCCTCCTCGTTGCAGCCGGACTGCTGCTAGTATTTTTGTTGAGGGAACCGAACAAAAATGGCAATTCAGCAGCTGCTACGCCATCCAGACCCACTGGACAGGAGGACGACGGAGGAGAAAACAAAAATGGCATCTCGGCAGCTGCTGAGCCATCCATACCCATTGATCAGGAGAAAGAAGAAGAAAAGGCAAAGAAGGAAGAAGAAGAAAAGGCAAAGAAGGAAGAAGAAGAAAAGGTAAAGAAGAAAGAAGAAGAAGAAGAAAAAGCAAAGAAGGAAAAAAGGAAGAACCACGCGAGGCGCAAATACCTAATGCTGCTAGGTATCTTGGTGGCGAGCGTAGCCTACCAGGCTGGCCTGGAACCACCCGGCGGAGCGTGGCAGAGCAGTGGGAACGGGTACGAGGCGGGTGACCCGGTGATGCACAACAACATGAGGCCCCGGTACCTTGTCTTCTTCTACAGCAACTCCATTTCCTTTGTGGCTTCCATCGTTGTCATCATCATGTTGCTGCCGCATTGGCTGCCAGACGAGAGGGAAGAAGAATGGAAGACATGGTCGCTGAAGGTGATGAACTGGACGATCAGACTGGATCTGTTTGCTCTCCTGGTGGCCTATGCAGCCGGCTCCAACAGGGGGTGGAAGACGTCTGTGATTGTGGTCGCGCTCATCATTGCCGTGCTGAGCTACTTTGCAATCCATATGATACTATCATGTACCGTTTGTCACAGTAAGAAGACCCAAGGCACATCTGCAAGCTTTCCACATGTTGCCATGACGCAACAGAGCAGCAACCAGAATCCTCCAGTCCAGTGTGATTCATCATCAGTGTGCTCTGTGGTGTAGCTCCACAAACGTGAGGGCAGTCCACAAAGTAATCCCAAATTCAGCGCGATTGATCATCTACCTATTTCTCCCTGGCTCTAGATCTGTAATCATCTTAGCTCTGTCAAATCTCCCTGCTCAAGCTAGAATGAATAAGCTGCATCCCAATTGGAGCATGCTGGCATTGTCTCTTGACTCACAGGGCACGCGCGTGTGTGTCTTAATCCAATGAATGTGTGTGATAGGTGACGTTTTCCAGATCCTTTGTGCACTCTCTACTCATAACAACTTGAATGGGAAGTGCATGAGTTGCAACTACATTTGTATTCCGGATACTGAAGAATTTTGTTACTACTGAAACATGCTGTGTCACTAGGTACAATCTCAAGTATTGTGTAATCCATCACTGATCGAGAGGAAACATACCTTGAATGCGGGACCCGACCAGCGACGCAATCTCCCCAGTGGGGCAATTCATCGAACACCTGCAGGGCGCCCGATCCCCGCGTGCAGATGTTGGCAACCGAGCCCAGCAGGCCGCCGTGGTGCGTGCCGTCGTTGCCATGGATCGATAGAGACGTGTGCTGGCGTCGTTTGGCACGATTTTTGGTCGGAGAGGATTCCACGAGCGCCAGCCGCATCGATCGGAAGCAGTTGCTCGAGGCGTGAATGCAGGTGCTGCGCGAATCCAGGTGGTTTAAGAGGTCGCTCCGCGGGAGGAACGAGGGAAAGGGGAAGGCCACGCGCTGCGCCGCGCTTCCCAAGTACAGGTCAGGGCGGGGCGAGGCGTCGCCGGCGATCGCCGGAGAGAAGGAGCGGCGCCTTGGCTCCTGGCTCTCGCGCGGCTCTATGTCGTGTGGGGTGGACGGGCGGTAGTTGGGGGCTTTCAAAAAACAAACCGTGAAAACCGGCTAGAGCAACAAACTTCCAAGTTCAAAAAAAAAAAACTGACTTCCTAGTTTTTTTTTTTGAGGGGTCTGATTTCCTAGTTCAGAAACGTGAGCTACAGGCGCGTTGGCAACTTGAGAATGTTTTTTTTTAAAGAAGGGAATTGTGGAAGATTAGGGCCCAGTTCTTTTGCCAGAATCTGGGGATTCTCCCAGAATCCGACCCCTACCTAACTTCTCCCAGAATCTTTGAGCCCCATTTGTTTTACAATCCTATCTAACCGTAACTAGAAAGTGTCAAAAGAACTGGGCCTAGATGTGCCATACACTCCCTTCGTTTCAAAAAATTTGAACTTCTAAATTTGTCGTAAGTCAAACTTAAGCACATTTGAACAAGTCTATGTGAAAATATACCAACATCTATAACACCAAACTGGTTTCATTAGATTCATCGTAACACCAAACCGTCGCCGCCATCACAGTTGAAAGTGTCAAACCGACGAACAACGAATACCTACCTAGAAACTCCAAATCGGGAAAGTTATAACTCCATCCAGCATAGTACGAACTACTTGCATTCCCACACAGGTAGTTCCAACGGAGGAGGAGTGGGAGGGGCGACCTACCATCGAAGAAGAGGTGGCAGCACGTTGCGCCCGAAGATCACCTCTCCTGGTGTTTAGAGCGGAAGGGTTGAGGAAAGGAACACTCATTTTGACAAGTAGGATCCAAGTCGAAAATTGCTAATGGAGCTCAAAGTTTGAAAAATTCAAACTTCAAAATTTAAAGTTTTAAAATATTCAAAAAAACCACATGTACTACATTGGGATGTACTCTGCAAGTGTAAAAAACAATTTTATTTGTGTAGCTCATGTTAGAATTAATGGGCTAGGCCCATAGCAATTTCTGAAATCTCAAAGCCCATGTGTAAAATGGCAAGTAGTGGTGCTAAAGTTTAGTCCCACCCCGGAAGTTGAAGAAGAGTTGGACCTCTTTATATAGTGGGTTCTCTCCACCACTCTAAGTGGTGTGTGAGAAGAGAAAGGAAAGACCACACGCGCGCGCTCGCTCGCCTCGCCTCGCCTCGCCGAAATCCGGTCCGTCTCCTTGCAGGGGCGCAGCTTCCTTTTGCCGTTTTATTTTTATGTCTTGGCAGACAAGTTTTTGATTTCTTATCCGGTAAGTATACGAATTAGAAACCGAGTCGGTTTGGGATTGTGATCGCGACACAATACCGCCTCTGGTCCTAATATATATACAGCTACCGGCTGTGGCCAAAGACACACCGAAAAACACCTAGGATTTTGCCTCATCTCGCAACTTGCGCCGCCGTCGTAGTCTACTTCATCCCAAACGCCGGCGTGCATCGGCGCGTGGGAGAGCAGGTCTCCGGAACCGTTCGTCCTTGCGATCCTGCACCGGGAGAGGACGGATTAGGTTTTTGGGAAGCGCTCTGCGCGACTGCTCAAATTCGTCATCACGGGTCGTCTTCCGTCCAAGTCGGGCGGTGCTACTCATCGTCGTCTTCATCGCCGTCAGCAGCAGCTTGTCGCCAACATCGTCATCAACATCGTCGCACCCACAATAGCTAACGAACAGTACGTCCAACATCATCTGTTCATGTCTGTCTCTACAGCTATTGTTTCGTGTTCGCTGCTGTTATGCATGTCTTGCTGTTCTTCTAGTTTGCTAGATTGTTGCATGCTAGTATCTGTTCTAGTCATGAATTATTTACTGGAATTAATCATGAACTTGCCTAATTTTCCAACAATCCAAAAACCTAACTGTAGGCAATTTCCTGAGTTAACTATGGCTGGATTCGCTGATGCACTAAGGCCGGATAAATTTACCGGTGTGCACTTTAAGAGGTGGCAGGTGAAGACCACGCTCTGGCTTACTGCTCTGAAAGTTTTCCACGTTAGTGTTGGTGCTCCAGAGGGAATGTCTGACGAAGATCAGAGAAAATTTCAGGAAGCCAATACTATGTTTATGGGATGCATTCTGAGTGTTCTTGCTGACCGTCTGTGTGATGTGTACATGCACATAGATGACGGAAAGACTCTGTGGGATGCACTGAATGCAAAATTCGGTGCAACAGATGCAGGCAGTGAACTGTACATCATGGAGAGTTTTCATGACTACAAGATGATGAATAACCGTTCTGTGGTTGAACAAGCTCATGAGATACAGTGCATTGTGAAAGAACTTGAACTCCTTAAGTGTGTTCTACCCGACAAATTCGTGGCTGGGTGCATAATTGCAAAGTTGCCTCCTTCATGGAGGAATTTTGCCACAACTCTGAAACATAAGAGACAGGAGATATCAGTTGAAAATCTGATTGCATCTCTTGATGTTGAAGAAAAAGCTCGGGCTAAAGACATTACTGAGAAAGGAGGTGAGGTTCAGCCTACCGCCAATATGGTGCAGAGGTACCCACAGAACAAGAACAAAGGGAAAAACAAACCTGTTTTCAACAAGCCTACCAAGACTACTACCTTCAAGAAGAAGAAGTTTAACAAGGCTGAGCTAGAGTGCTACGCCTGTGGGAAGCCCGAACACTTTTCCAAGGAATGCCCTGAACGTGCAGACCGGAGAGGGAAAACGAGCTCCAAGACTGTCAACATGGTGACCGCTAGCAATACTGATGGGTATGGTAATTTACCTATTGTGCTTTCAGTATTTCAATCATCTTCATGGTGGATTGATTCGGGTGCTAACGTTCATGTGTGTGCTGACGTCTCCCTGTTTACTTCTTATCAGGTCGCAAGGGATTCTTCCGTCCTAATGGGGAATGGGTCACATGCTTCTGTTCGTGGCATTGGCACGGTGGATCTGAAGTTTACTTCGGGAAAGATCGTGCAATTAAGGAACGTGCAGCATGTCCCTACTATGAACAAGAATCTAGTTAGCGGCTCCCTTCTATGTCGAGATGGGTTTAAGGTAGTTTTAGAGTCGAATAAAGTAATCGTGTCAAGATTTGGACAATTTATAGGCAAAGGCTATGAGTGCGGAGGCTTGTTCCGCTTTTCCCTTTCAGATTTTTGCAATAAGTCAGTAAACCAAATTTGTGCTAGTGTTAATGATGATGCAAGTATTTGGCACTCTCGTTTATGTCATATTAATTTTGGTTTAATGTCTCGGCTATCCAGTATGAGTTTAATTCCGAATTTCACTGTTGCCAAAGGTTCTAAGTGCCATAGTTGTGTGCAATCGAAGCAACCTCGAAAGCCTCATAAGGCTGCTGAGGAGAGAAACTTGGCACCTCTAGAACTCATACATTCTGATCTTTGTGAGATGAATGGTGTGTTGACAAAAAGTGGAAAGAGATATTTCATGACTTTGATTGATGATGCGACTAGATTTTGCTATGTTTATTTGTTGCAAACTAAAGATGAAGCATTAGACTACTTTAAAATCTATAAAGCTGAAGTTGAAAATCAACTAGAGAGAAAGATCAAGCGTCTTAGGTCCGATCGTGGTGGAGAGTATTTTCCCAAAGTATTTGATGAATTTGGTGAGGAACATGGTATTATTCATGAGAGGACGCCTCCCTATTCACCCCAATCAAATGGAGTTGCCGAGAGGAAAAACCGCACATTGACTGACTTGGTGAATGCCATGTTAGACACTGCTGGTTTATCTAAGGCATGGTGGGGGGAGGCTCTATTGACTTCATGTCATGTCCTGAATAAAGTTCCTAACAATAATAAGGAGAAAACCCCTTATGAGGAGTGGGTTGGGAGAAAACCATCACTTTCTTATCTGCGCACTTGGGGATGTTTGGCAAAGGTCAATATTCCTATTCCTAAGAAACGCAAACTTGGACCAAAGACAGTGGCTTGTGTCTTTCTAGGGTATGCTCAACGGATTGCTTATAGATTTTTAGTGGTAAAATCTGAAGTACCTGATATGCATGTTGATACTATAATGGAATCTCATGATGCAACATTTTTTGAGAACATATTTCCTATGAAAGATATGCATAGCATTGCTAGATTTTCTTCTGAGATAATTCCTGAATCTAGTACAACTGATGAATATTTCGAACAATCACATGAGGAAGTCCTTGAGAAGGATAACAATGAAGTTCCTATAAGGAACAAGAGACAAAGGATTGCAAAATCCTTTGGTGATGATTTCATTGTATACCTTGTGGACGACACACCCAAGACGATTGCAGAGGCATATGCATCTCCGGATGTAGATGATTGGAAAGAAGCTGTTCATAATGAGATGGACTCAATTCTTTCTAATGGAACTTGGGAACTAACTGATAGACCATATGGTTGTAAACCTGTGGGCTGTAAGTGAGTGTTCAAAAATAAGCTAAAGCCTGATGATACTATTGATAAGTAGAAGGCGCGGCTAGTGGCCAAGGGCTACACTCAGAAAGAAGGCGAAGATTACTTTGACACCTATTCACCCGTTGCTAGAATGACCACCATTCGAGTGTTACTTTCCTTGGCTGCCTCTTATGGTCTTATCATTCATCAAATGGATGTAAAGACAGCTTTCCTCAATGGAGAGTTGGAAGAGGAAATCTATATGGATCAGCCTGACGGGTTTGTGGTAAAGGGTGAAGAGAGAAAAGTGTGCAAGTTGTTAAAATCTTTGTATGGCCTGAAACAGGCACCTAAGCAATGGCATGAGAAGTTTGAAAGAACTCTGACTTCTGCAGGATTTGTCATTAACGAGGCTGATAGGTGTGTTTACTATCGCCATAGTAGGGGCAATAGTGTCATATTATGTTTGTATGTGGATGACATACTGATCTTTGGTACAAACATTAATGCGATCAATGAGGTCAAGTCTTTTCTATCAAAAAGTTTTGACATGAAAGATCTGGGAGAAGCCGATGTAATTCTAAACATCAAACTTATTAAGGATGAGAGTGGGATTACTCTAACGCAATCTCACTATGTTGAGAAGGTCTTGAGCCGGTTCGGCTTTATGGATAGCAAGCCTTCTCCAACACCTTATGATCCCAGTGTGACACTCAGAAAGAACAAGAAAGAAACAAGAGATCAATTAAGATACTCTCAAATTGTTGGTTCACTCATGTACTTAGCTAGCGCTACAAGACCAGATATCTCTTTTGCTGTGAGCAAACTGAGTAGGTTCATGTCCAACCCGGGTGATGATCATTGGCATGCACTAGAAAGGGTCTTGCGCTATCTGAGAGGTACTATGAGTTTCGGAATTACTTATTCAGGGCATCCTGCTGTGCTAGAAGGATATAGTGATTCAAACTGGATCTCCGATGTTGATGTACTCTACGCAACAAGTGGGTATGTATTTACTCATGGAGGTGGCGCAGTGTCATGGAGGTCTTGCAAGCAAACCATATTGACGAGGTCAACTATGGAAGCAGAATTAACTGCTTTAGACACAGCTACTGTTGAGGCAGAATGGCTGCGTGAGCTCTTGATGGACTTGCCTGTGATTGAAAAACCTGTACCGGCTATTCTTATGAATTGTGACAACCAAATGGTTATCGCTAAAGTAAAAAATTCTAAAGATAATGCGAAGTCATCAAGACACGTGAAGAGACGTTTGAAGTCTGTCAGGAAGTTGAGAAACTCCGGAGTAATAACTGTTACGTATATTCAAACAGACAAAAACCTGGCAGATCCCTTTACAAAGGGACTATCACGAAATGTGATAGATATTGCATCGAGGGAGATGTGTATGAGACCCATAGATGTTACACCATAGTAGTAACCCAACCTTTGTGATCGGAGATCCTGTGAATTAGCATCTGGGAAGAACAAGCTATTGGTTAACTGAGGAGAGTAATAACTAATGACCGTCTCTAAGTGAAGATGCAAAACTCTCAGAGCTGTAAGGCAGGTTGACAACATGCCTTAATGTGGTTCTATTGGCTATAATTAGCAAAGATGCTGTCCTACAGAGCAGTCTTGAAAGAACACACCTATATGAGTTCTGACTGTAAACGTCGCAGTCTATGAGATTTGGGTGATCTCTAGTAAGCTCACGAAGAGACCAGGGAGTATGACGTATAAGCTCCAAACCGCGGGGTAGCCTACTGGCGGTCAGGTACTGGTTAAGACTTTGAGTGAAACATGTTCACACAAAACTAGCAATTCAAGGCATAGTCCATTGTCAAGTTGTGAATGGATGTAGCTTAAAGTTCTAGGCAGAAGTTCAACTTAACAGTCTCTGCTGAAACACTGGTATATTAAACAAGTGGTGAGAGAAGGCAAATTTCTAAATGGGTATTTGAGATCTGGTGGGGGATTGTTAGAATTAATGGGCTAGGCCCATAGCAATTTCTGAAATCTCAAAGCCCATGTGTAAAATGGCAAGTGGTGGTGCTAAAGTTTAGTCCCACCCCGGAAGTTGAAGAAGAGTTGGACCTCTTTATATAGTGGGTTCTCTCCACCATTCTAAGTGGTGTGTGAGAAGAGAAAGGAAAGACCACACGCGCGCGCTCGCTCGCCTCGCCTGGCCGGGCCGTGGCGAGGCGAGGCGAGGCGAGGCGAGGCGTACGTGCGACATGCGCGTGAATGGTCCGCCGAAATCCGGTCCGTCTCCTTACAGGGGCGCAGCTTCCTTTTGCCGTTTTATTTACAAGTTTTTGATTTCTTGTTCGGTAAGTATACGAATTAGAAACCGAGTCGGTTTGGGATTGTGATCGCGACACAATACCGCCTCTGGTCCTAATATATATACAGCTACCGGCTGCGGCCAAAGACACACCGAAAAACACCTAGGGTTTTGCCTCATCTCGCAACTTACGCCGCCGTCGTAGTCTACTTCATCCCAAACGCCGGCGTGCATCGGCGCGTGGGAGAGCAGGTCTCCGGAACCGTTCGTCCTTGTGATTCTGCACCGGGAGAGGACGAATTAGGTTTTTGGGAAGCGCTCTGCGCGACTGCTCAAATTCGTCATCACGGGTCGTCTTCCGTCCAAGTCGGGCGGTGCTACTCATCGTCGTCTTCATCGCCGTCAGTAGCAGATCGTCGCCAACATCGTCATCAACACCGTCGCACCCACAATAGCTAACGAACAGTACGTCCAACATCATCTATTCATGTCTGTCTCTACAGCTATTGTTTCGTGTTCGCTGCTGTTATGCATGTCTTGCTGTTCTTCTAGTTTGCTAGATTGTTGCATGCTAGTATCTGTTCTAGTCATGAATTATTTACTGGAATTAATCATGAACTTGCCTAATTTTCCAACAGCTCACATCATAACATATTTCATCATAAAAAACTACACACTTGTAGCCAACATCCGTATGTGCATGTGTATTTTTTTCAACAACAAAAATACCGACACTTGATTTTTGAAGTGTTTAAAGTTTTGGGCTCCATGAATCTACTCTCCATCCGAGTGTCCTGTGTAAATGAGTTCACTCCAACCAAACATATGATATTATATCTCAAAAACTCTAAATTCTCATTCTCTCTATCTCTCACTAATTACCTGGAACCAAACCATCTCACAAGTTTGGTAGCGACGAGAGTAGTCTTTTTTTTTTCTTTTGCAGGCAGAAACTTGTATTACTCAACTTGTCACATGATTAGAATTAGCTAAAGATAGCTCAAGAGCTCTCGGGGGTCCTGAATCGATCCAAGTTATGGTTCTCCCCTCTAGCCGAGAAAAACTAGCTAGTCAACCGTTAACCATTAATGAGGGTAGTACAAGCTCCTTAGGTGTTGGATTTCCTTCACCACAAAAAACACAAACCGATCTATCTGTGTCATTGGCCTCAATCAACTTCCGAGCTTCACTAGAATCAACCTCAGTTCCAATGGGTAGTTCGGTCTGCATCAAAGCCAGAGACAAAACCTTCCATACATGCACATAACTCTTCTTCAAGTGCATCCCTACAGGAAAATAACTGTCTGTGGGATGAAAAGACGATAGCTCCTTCATCATCTCGAAGGATCATACCTGCTCCAGCAGAGCCATCAACAACAAAAGAACCATAAGAATTGAGCCTCACCCATCCTTGCGGAGGGGGCGACCATGCCGGCTGAAACTCAACATGTGGAGCTCTTATCAGATTTCCTATTATTCGTAAAAAAAAAGAATCTTGATATCATTATTTTCTATCATGAGTGTTGAGATCTTAAAAGTGATCATGCTCGACACAAAAAATATATTTATTTTTGGCAAGTAATAATAATAATATTTATACTGTGCTTTTGAAGTCAATAATATTCGTAACATTTATCATGAACTTTTTCTAAGGTCATTTATTCATATATTTTTCTCGAGAAGAGGCAAATTTGTGCATAAACGAGTCTAATTATTTACATTAGGCCTGGTCGGCAGTGGGCCCCGGCCCTCCGGTGGAATATGGGCCGCATCATCGAGTCAGGCCCAAAGCCCAAACCAGCTTTGCTGCTGCTGCGTACTACTGCGAAGCCACGAAGGAGGCGAGGGTTTCGCCGTCGAGCTCGCCGCGGAGGTTTCTCCGCCCAATCCACCCCCTTAATCACCGCCGTTCCCTCCCAGCTCTCCCGTCCCCGGCCGGCGCCGACCTTCCTAGGTCGTCGGCTCCTCCGAGGTACGGATTTGGGTCCATTCCTTTTCCTTCTCGAGCAACCTTGGTGAGCCAGCCGAGGCGATGTCGACTCTTCCACCTGAACTTGGTCGATTCCGCTCTGTAATGTCTGCGTACCATCGGTTCTGCATCTACTTTGTTAGTTCCATCGCCTACTGCCTAGGTCGACTTATTTGTCGCGCTTGGCCCTGGTAAGGGAATTAGGCCACTGTTGTGTACGGACCTGGAACCTCTGTCAAATGCTAGAGGAAATAGATTGGTTTAGTCAGTAAAATCTCTTCTGGAGTGTGCACGAATGGTTATACTCGTCTGATTTGTTGGGTGGTATTTCCATATACGAGTTCAGTTCGGCAGGGGAATGTTCAGATGTCATGTGGGTTTGTTGTTCAATTCTACTACTCCGTGTCAAAAATCGTCTTGCGTTATGAGACAGAGGGAGTAATTGGTCTATTTGTATGTATCACCCCATCCAACAGAAATTTATATAATCATGTCATTGGTTAAATTTAATATTCCTTATATCACTTGTTTCCACGGAATGGATGCAAATAGGATGCTGCTGCATTAATTTACCGTTTTATTGTGAAGATAAGCACATAAAACTTTCAACACGTATAATGAAAACTTCGAAGTTTCATCCCTGTTTCCTTCTACAGTACATTATTTGTTACAGCTGTTATCTGGTGTATGTTCCACCCTGATCATAATTTTTTTTTAGTCCAGCGCCTGCCGAGCCTTCAGGTTGCCCAAGTTGTGCAGCTGCTGTACTTGATGGAGGATCTCCCGGAGCCACTGCTTGCAGATATCATCAAAAGGATTACCGTGTCGAGTGATCTCAATTCTCTTTGCCTCGTGTCAAAGCGGCTCTGCGCCGCCGAGGCGGAGCATAGGGGTGCTATCCGTGTTGGCTGTGGTGTTGACCCTACAACGGAAGCCTTGACATCACTGTTCTCCCGGTTCTCCAATTTGTGGAAAGTGGAGATCAATTACTCTGGTTGGACACCCAGTCATGGGGACCAGGTGAACAACCAAGGCATCCTTGTTCTATTGCATCATTGCCCCTTGCTGTCTGATCTCACCTTAAGCTTCTGTGCACACATTGATGATGCTGGTCTCAGTTATCTACCTTACTGCAAAAAGTTGAAGTCCCTCAGGCTGAGCTTTGCACCAGCAATAACTTCTACTGGGATTTTCCGGGTGGCAGTTAGTTGCTGCTATCTCTCTGTTCTCCACCTTGTTGACTGTATAGCAATAGAGAGCGTGGAGTGGCTGGAGTATCTAGGGAGATATGGATCATTAGGGGAACTTGTTCTAAAGGATTGTGATGGAATCAGTCAGTATGACCTCCTAAAATTTGGTCCAGGATGGAGGAAGCTCCAAAGGTTTGACTTTGAGATTAATGGAACTTACTGGCTGAGTGAGCGCCCTGACCCCTCATACGTGGTTGGCTACCCATATAGCTATGACATTTCTTGTGATAATTTGAAGGATCTTAGGTTGGCTCATATTGTAACTAAGCCGGAAATTGGACTCCGTTTTCTCCTAGGGAAGTGCAAAGCATTGGAGACACTTTACCTGGAGTATGTTATTGGTCTAAATGAGGATGAGATGATTGCACTATTCCAGAGGTGCTGCAACCTTAAAACCATCTCACTTCAGCTCATGCCTCTGCGCTGTGAAGATCATTGGTTTAGGACGGCATTGACTGATGACAGCCTAGAGGTCCTAGCTCTAAGCTGCCCTATGCTTCAGGTTGTTGAGCTCACTTTCACATTTTGTGAACCCTCTTATCCTACTGAAATAGGCTTCACACAGAAGGGTATTGTGACGCTTATCCAATCATGTCCGATTCGTGCTCTTGTGCTAAATGGTGCCAACATATTTGATGACGAGGGGATGAAGGGCCTGTCATCCACACAGTTCCTGGAGAAGCTCGATCTCGTGGATTGCTGCTCTATATCTGATGCTGGGATGTACCTCATTGCTCGGGCTCCTTGTTTGAGTCACCTCACACTCCGGAAATGTAGTAGCGTGACAGATGATGGGTTGGCTGCATTGGCACGTTCACAGAAGTTGGAGTCACTGACCGTTATAGGCTGCCGCTGGATCTCTCAGGAGGGTGTGCAGGGTGCTACCAAATCAGTTTGCTACTCATCGGAGACTGAAAGCCACGACAGCCTAAAAGGAATGAACGTGTACAGGAAAATACGCCAGTCGCCCTGAATTGAGCCTTTGGCTGTTAATTTGTGCTGCTATATGTTGGCAGAACTTCGAAACCACAACAGTAGGAAAGTAACTAGGAGGACAGTTGCACCTGCCATTTCCTTCTGGCAAGTTCCAATTGGCTTCAGATGTTCTAGTCTTGTTTTGGCAGTGTGAGATTCGTTTTGGAAATTTGCCAGAATTCGTGCGTATTATGGCAGTCGTTTGTGCCGGTTCTGGTCTTTTGTGTGTTCGTTGCGCGCCACCTTCTCCATTGATTCTCCATGTGCAGCGCTTGATATGCGGTTCCTGCCGTAGCAATAGTGCGTATGACTATGTGAGTACATTGTAGTGATTCTTGCTAACAGTAATCACTAATCAGTGGGCATTTGGGGCACTCGCCTGAGCATATCAAGTTTTTTTTTTTCGTACACCTCAGCTCAGGATCCTGGTATCATGCATTGTTCATCACATCCACCGAGGAAGAGTTTTTTTTATAATCCTTTTACTGTAGCTATTTGAAAGGTGTCCGTCATCTGTTTGAGATCTCCAAACATGGTACCTTTTTTATTTTTACATCCTCGGTGTTTTAAATTTCAAAGAATTATCAGGTTCTTTTGGCTGCTTGTGCAATATTTAAGGCTCAGGCGTAATTGAGCACATTAAACCTGGAGATGAGATCTGCTAACCGTTGTTTTAAAGCAGTTTATGCTAAAGATACGAATTTTCTGAACTTATCAACTCAACACATGTGCGCACGTGAAATAAATGCCCTTTTACTACACTGAACATTCATGGTAATACTCCGTCGTTACACTAAAGCAGGCAAGATCTATGTAAAATGGCAGAGGAAACATATACATTGTTGCATCTCAGCCAAGACGATGTTGCTGTCGACATTGATCTGTCATCGGATGGCGGAAACTACTCATTGGGTCGCTGTTTGAATTTCCTTTACAGCCAGCTTTCAGCTTTTGCTTTTCTGCTTTATTAGTGATGTAATGGCTACAAGAGCCAAGACTTCAGGTTGCTAGATGCATCCGGTCTTGTACCGGGTTAAAACCCTAGCGGGCATGTTCCGGCTGGCCCTCTTATGCGTATCTGAAAGCCATGAAACCCCTAGCTAGAGTCACAATTTCCTGTCCAAAAATCGCTAGCGAACAGCTGTGAGATGGTCAGTTAACTCTGAACCTGAAACGTCAGGCGTTACACAGAACCAGTGAGCCGCCGGCTACGTGTGAATGACAGTGAAGGGAAAGATACTGAAACGTGTGAATGTTTTTTTTTCTTAAATACATGCCGACTTTTTATATTGAATACATGTTGAACATTTTTGTATATAGGTTGAACATTTTTTAGATACACGTTGAACATTTTTTAAATACATGTTGAATATTTATCCGAATACGTGTTAAACATTTGTAAAATGCACATTGAAAACTTTTTTTAATAAATGCAGAATTTTTTTGCTACAAAGTGATCATTTTGAAACACCCGTTGTACAAATTTCAACAATTTCATGGACAATTTTTTAAACCTGCAAACACTTGTTAAGTGTTAGAACATTTCTTTCCTAAATGGAAGGAATAATTTTATATGTTATGAACATTTTTCTAAAATTGTGAGAACATTTTTTTATTTCATGTTTTTTAACTTTCATGAAACACATTTTTAAATGTGCCAACATTTTTTATTGTGATGAACACATTTTTGAATGGTATGCATATTTTTAAAAATTATGCCATTTTTTAAACCTTTTCATGAACATTTTATGGAATTTCATGAACCAAATTTTAAATGTGTTCAAATTTTAAACGACAAAAACATACGGTATGATTTTTTTTAAATTGCACAAACCTATTTTAATGTGCGGTGATTTTTTTTAAATATTCATACCATTCAAATGCGTCACCTGAGGCTAGTCGTCCATCACCATTCAAATATTCATACCATGATCCTAAAATATATATATATATTCATACCATTTTTAAAAATCTAAGTAAAAACAAATGGAGAAAACGAAAATGGTCCGACCCACAATAGAGTCACCGGAGGCTAGTCGTCCATCTATTTCGTTAGATGCAAGACATAAACGCTCCCAACAAATTGACTTACTAGCACACATTCCGATCGCTAACTCCCCAATGGAATATGGGCCTCATCATCAACTCCGGCCAACCTCAAGCCAGCTTTGCTGCTGCTGCATATTACTCGCGTCGCTAGAAAGGCAAGGGTTTTGCTATCGACCACTCGACCTCGACGCGGAGGTTTCCTCAGCCATTTCCTTCCAACCTTTGGTCGTCGTCGTTGCCGCGCAGCTCTCTCCTTCGGGCCGGCGCCTCCTCTCCTGGTTCATCAGCTCCTCCGAGGTACACATTTGGGTCTATTCCCTTCCCTTCTCGAGCAAACATTGGTTGAGCCAAGCCGATGCGATGTCGATTCTTCCACTTGAGCTTTGTCGATTCTTAAATGTTAAATTAAGGCAACAACGAATTCACTTAGGCACACATTCCGATCACACGTACTACGTGCGATGCTTTTTTTCCTTGTTCGTTAGAGTCGGTTTGTTTTTTTTAGACCAAAATTAATTTTTTTGGGGGAAAAATAGTTTGTCTTTTAAGATCACGAGATTCAGTTAGTGTGGGTCGAATATGGGCCGCATCATCAAGTCGGGCCGAAGCCCAAGCCACCTTCGTTGCTGCTGCGTAGACTAATCCATTCGAGCTCCTACTGCTAAAAAAAATAAAAAATCCATCCGAGCTCCCGAAGCCAGCCGACGCTCTCGCCGCGAGGGTTTTGCCGTCGACCTCGCCGCCCAATCCGCCCCCCTTGGTCACCGCCGTTCTCGCCCAGCTTCCCCCCTTCCCGGCTCGCGCCGCCCTTCCTGGTTCGTCGCCTCCTCCGAGGTACGGATTTGAGTCCGTTCCCTTCCCTTCTCGAACAACATTGGTTGAGCCAGCCGAGATGTCGATTCTTGCACCATGTACTTGGATCCGTTGATGCACTTGGACCACTATGTATGAGCCTGGAATATCTGAAATTCTAGAGGAAATGTCCTGGTTTAATTCTAGTAAAACATGTTCTTTAGTGCCTAGGATTTGTCCTTCCAGATATGAGTTCAGTTCAGCAGGTGGATGTTTAATTGGTATATTTGTACACTGTAATTAGGGCTTTTACATTAGGTGATTGTTCCAAGATAAGCATGTAATTAAGTGACTGTTCCAAGATTAGCACATAAATCTTTCAACAGATATAAAAAAGTTCAATGTTTCACTGATGTTTCCTTTTACATTAGTTCTTGAGGACAGCTATTATTTGGTTATCTTGTTACGATCCATTCTGATAATAGAAGCTTCACTGCAGCGCCTGCCGGGTCTTGAGACTGCCCAAGTTATGCAGCTGAGATACTCAATGGAGGATCTCCCAGAGCCACTGCTTGCAGAGATCGTCAAGAGGATTACCAAGACAAGTGATCTGAATTCTCTTTCCCTCGTGTCGAAGCAGCTCTGCACCGTCGAGGCGGAGCACAGGGATGCTATCCGCGTTGGCTGTGGACTCAACCCTTCTACAGAAGCCTTGGTATCACTGTTTTCCCGGTTCTCCAATTTGGTGAAAGTAGAGATCAATTACTCTGGGTGGAAGTCTATTAACGGGGGGCAGTTGAACAACCAAGGCCTCCGTGTTCTGTCATCTCACTGCCCCTCGCTGTCTGATCTTGCTTTAAGCTTCTGCTCTTACATCAATGACATTGGTCTTGGTTATCTAGCTGACTGCAAAAATTTGAGGTCCCTCAGGCTGAACCGTGTACCAGCAGTCAGTTTTACTGGGATTTTCCAGGTGGCGGTTAGTTGCAGGTATCTCTCTGTTCTCCACCTTGTTGATTGTACGGCAGTAGACAACGGGGAGTGGCTGGAGTACCTTGGGAGGTATGGATCACTGGGGGAACTAGTTGTAAAGGATTGCGATGGAATCAGCCAGTATGACCTCTTAAAGTTTGGAGTTTGAGATTAATGGAAACTACTGGATGTCAGGGGCCTCTGACCCCTCCTACCTGTCTGGCTACCCATATAGGTATGACATCTGCTGTGATAGCTTGAAGGATCTTAGGTTGGCTCATATTATAACCGAGCCAGAAACTGGACTCCGTTTTCTCTTGGGGAAGTGCAAAGCATTGGAGACACTTTACCTAGAGTATGTGATTGGTCTAGAAGAGAATGAGATGATTGCGCTATTCCAGAGGTGCAGCAACCTTAAAACCATCTCACTTCGGTTCATGCCTCTGCGGTGTGAAGATTATGAGTTTAGGACGCCATTGACTGATGTTAGCCTTAAAACTCTAGCTCTCAGCTGCCCTATGCCTCAGGTTGTAGAGCTCACATTCACATTTTGCGAACCCATGTATCCAACAGAAATAGGTTTCACACAAGAGGGTATTGTGGCGCTCATCCAATCTTGTCCAATTCGCACTCTTTTGCTAAATGGTGCCAGCATTTTGTATGACGAGGGGTTGAAGTGCCTCTCATTCTCACAGTTCCTGGAGAAGCTTGAGCTCGTGGATTGCAGGTCTATAACCGATGCTGGTATGAATTTCATTATACTGGCTTCTTGCTTGAGCAATCTCACCCTCCGCAAATGCAAGAAAGTGACAGATAATGGAATGGCTGAGCTGGCACGTTCACGGAAGTTGGAGTCACCGACTGTTATAGGCTGCTGTCAGATCTCTCAGGAGGGTGTGCAAGGGGCTGCCAAATCAGTTCGCTACTCTGCAGAGACTGAAAGCCACGGCAGTCTAAAAGGAATGAACATGGACAGGGACATGAACAGGAAAAGACGTCGATCGCCCTGAATCCCGTCTTTGGCTATTAATTTGTGTTTGTTATATATCAGCAGAAGTTTGAAACCGCAAAACTATGCAAGTAAACTGGGAGGACAGGTGCACCTGCTATTTCCTTGCGACAAGTACCAATTGGCTTCACATGTTCTAGACCTGTTTTGGTAATGCGAGATCTGTTGTAGGATTTTGCCAGAATTCTTGCGTATGTGATGACAGTAGCTTCGATTTGTAATATCTTTGCTTTGCTCCTATCTGTAAGGTCTGCTTCCTTTGATTGAGATCTCCGAACATTGCACAATTTTATTCTTATAGCTTGAGTGTTTGGATTTCAAAAGAATACCGATCAGATTCTTTTGCCTGCTTGTGCAACATTTAAGGTTCAGGCGTCATTGAGCGCACTAAACCTGGAGATTCGATCTGCTAACCGTTTCTTTACAGCAGTCTCTGCGCTAGATGGGATTTTTCATAACTTATCGACACGACACATGTGCATGATATGAAACAAAGCAAAGAGGTTACGAACAAGGAAGAAATGCTTTCTTACACTGAACATACATGTAGATGGTGATATTTTTGTGCAAAACGGCAGAGAAAACATATATGGTATTGCATCTCAGCCTATCACTTGTGTAGTGTAAAAAAGGCACCATCAAGCGAACACATTGAGAACTAAATATCAAGAGAAGCAAACACATGCCGCAGGGTAAACAAAGGCTCCATTGAAGAGAAGAATCTTTGCGAAGGAAAAATGATCTCCCTCAAGAGATGATGTCATGATTACCTGATGCAAACCTGTGTCATGGTTAAACTGTTCCATATCGTCGTCAGGGATATATCATGTAGAGTAGGACAATTCAGAAAGCCACCATCAGGCAAAGACATCCAGAGTTTGAAAATTTCACAATGGTCTTGGGGTCAAAGTCTGAGCAGCTCAAGAGAAACTGTGTGGAGTTCAGATTTTGAGTAATGATACCAGGTTCCTTCGGCTGCTGGTGCAACCCTCCAGGTTATGCATCACCGTTCAGGTCATCAGTTCTTGTTTTTTCTCAGATTTAATCATCTTTGTAATCTTGTCTGCTTCTGTAATCAGGGGCTGGTATCTCGCAAAAAACTAAATAAATCAGGGGCTGGTTTCTCCCTTGCTGTGTTTTGGATTTAATGGAATGCAGAGTTTTAAGTTTGCCTCCCAAAGAAGTTCATCAGGTATCACTGAGCACACCGAAACTGGAGACGAAATCTGCAGAGAGTTAGTTTCTAAACAGGGGTCGAGCTGCACAAATCAAACAAGTGTTGTGGACAGAGCTGCAAGTTCCTTATTACTCGAACTGATCGAAACAAGCAGAGCGGAGCTGCAAATAGAGAACCAAGGCGTTTTCTTGGTTTTCTTTTTCCTTTTTTGGGCACACTGTGAACCTACGTTACATGAAAGAAGGCGAATTCTGTGAAAAATGGCAAAAAAGCAGATAGAGATGGGCTCGCATTTCAGCCTCTCACGTAGTGCACAAAGTTGAACTTTACTCTTTTTTTTTGGAGGAAACTTTACTCTATTTTAAACAAAATTCAAACAGACATGTATTGTTTGTGCACAACGAGTCTAATTATTCAATGTTACACCGCCAACCTGCGGTCTATTTTAAACAAATTCTATCCTCTTTTTTTTTGCAAGTATGATAATTCTATCCCTGTAAAAGACTAACTTCGACTCCCTGTTGACTTCCTCTTTTTCTTCTTCCTTGATGACCTCTGTTTTTTTCTAGGTGATTCTCACCCTGTACATTGAATTGGTGTTGATCTAAATTTTTCTGCCATACACTTACAGTAAAAAAAGTCGATGTTACAATAATTTAAAAATGTTTAGGATTTGGAAAAATGTTCGTGACTACAATAAATGTTCGTGACTACAACCATTATTCTCTGATTTAAATGAGTAACCGTCTTACAATAAACAAGATTCAGATATAATGTTCATGCTCAACGCAGGCACTAAATAACAATTATTCAGGTTCATCACTAATCTCGATGGTAATCGAAGAGCGAGCGTGCCGACGGCGATCACATCAACCTTGGAACAATTTCCCACGTGCATCGTCACTTCGTCCTTCACCAGCCTCCGTTTATTCCGTAGTTCCTGCTTTGAGTTGCAAATGTGAGCAACCGAACCGGTATCAAATACCCAGGCACTACGAGAGTTGATAAGGTACACATCAATAACATGTATATCATATATACCTTTGTTCACGTTGGCCCCCTTCTTGTCGGCCAGATATTTGGGGCAGTTCCGCTTCTAGTGGCCAGTTCCCTTGCAATAGAAGCACTCAGTCTGAAATTGTTTGAACTTCACTCTGAAATTGTTTGAACTTTTCAAACGTTTCAGACTTATGCTTCATTTAGTAAACATACCCATATCTACTCAAGTCATCGGTGAAGGTGAGAAAATAACGATATCCATCGTGCGCGTCAACACTCATCGGACCGCACACATCAGTATGTATGATTTCCAACAAGTCACTTGCCCGTTTCATTGTTCCGGAAAACGGGGTCTTGGTCATCTTGCCCATGAGGCATGGTTCGCATGTGTCAAGTGATTCAAAATCAAGTGACTCCAAAAGCCCATCAGCGTGGAGTTTCTTCATGCGCTTAACACAATATGACCTAAGCGGTAGTGCCGCAAGAAAGTGGTACTATCATTATCAACTCTACATCTTTTGGCATCAATGTTATGAACATGTGTATCATCACTATCGAGATTCAATAAGAATAAACCCCTCACAATGGGTGCATGACCATAAAAGATATTACCCATATAAATAGAACAACCATTATTCTCTGATTTAAATGAGTAACCGTCTCACATTAAATAGGATCCAGATATAGTGTTCATGCTCAACGCAGGCACTAAATAACAATTATTCAGGTTCATCACTAATCCCGATGGTAATCGAAGAACGAGCGTGCCGACGGCGATCACATCAACCTTGGAAACATTTCCCACGCGCATCGTCACTTCGTCCTTCGCCAGCCTCCGTCTATTCAGTAGTTCCTGCTTTGAGTTGCAAATGTGAGCAACCGCACCGGTATCACATACCCGGGCACTACAACGAGAGTTGGTAAGGTACACATCAATAACATGTATATCATATATACCTTGTTTGGTGTTGGCCCCCTTCTTGTCGGCCAGATACTCGGGGCAATTCCGCTTCCAGTGGCCAGTCCCATTGCAATAGAAGCACTCAGTTTCTGGCTTGGGTCCAGCCTTGGGTTTCTTCACGGGAGAGGCAACTGCTTTGCCACTCTTCTTGGAGTTACCCTTCTTGCCCTTGCCATTCTTCTTGAAACTAGTGGTTTTATTGACCATCAACACTTGATGCTCCTTCTGGATGTCTGACTCAGCGACTTTTAGCATCGCGAACAGCTCGGCGACTGACTTGTTCATCCCTTGCATGTTATAGTTCAACACAAAGTTCTTGTAGCTAGGTGGTAGCGATTGAAGAACTCTGTCAGTCACCGCCTCTGGCGGGAGCTCAACTCCCAACTCAGCCAGACGGTTGTAGTACCCAGACATTCTGAGTATGTGCTCATTGACAGACCTGTTCTCCTCCATCTTGCAGGCATAGAACTTATCGGAGGTCTCATACCTCTCGATCCGGGCATTCTTCTCAAAGATAAACTTCAACTCCTGGAATATCTCATATGCTCCATGACGTTCAAAACGCCTTTGAAGTCCCGGCTCTAAGCCATACAGCATGGCGCACTGAACTATTGAGTAGTCATCAACACGCGACTGCCAGGTGTTCACAACGTCCACAGTCGCTGTAGGGGGTGGCGCACCAAGCGGTGCATCAAGGACATAAGACTTATGGGAAGCTGTGAGGATAATCCTCAGATTACGGGCCCAGTCTACAAAGTTGCTTACATCATCTTTCAGCTTAGCTTTCTCTAGGAACGCATTAAAATTCAGGGGAGCTACTGTGCGAGCCATTGATCTACAACATAAATTTGCAAAGGCAACTTTAGACTATTGTTCATGATAAAAGAGTTCAAATAATCATATTACTTAAAACTCCCACTCAAATTGACATCCCTCCAGTCATCCGAGTGTAACATGATCCAAACTCACCAACCCAAGTCCGATCATCACGTGAGATGAGATGGTTTCAATGGTGAACATCTCCATGTTGATCATATCTACTATATGACTCACGTTCGACCTTTCGGTCTCTTGTGTTCCGAGGCCATGTCTGTACATGCTAGGCTCGTCAAGTTTAACCCAAGTGTTCCGCATGTGCAAAACTGGCTTGCACCCGTTGTATGTGAACATAGAGTCTATCACACCCGATCATGACGTGGTGCTTCGAAACGACGAACTTTCGCAATGGTGCACACTTGGGGAGAACATAATTTTATCTTGAAATTTTAGTGAGGGATCACCTTATAATGCTACCATCGTCCTAAGCAAAATAAGATGCATAAAAGGATTAACATCACATGCAAATCATAAGTGACATGATATGGCCATCAACTCATGCTTTTGATCTCCATCTCCAAAGCACCGGCATGATCTCCATCGTCACCGGCATGACACCATGATCTCCATCATCATGATCTCTATCATCGTGTCGCCATCGGGGTTGTCACGTCAACCATGCTTCTACTACTATTGCTACCGCTTAGCGATAAAATAAATCATTACATAGCGCTTAATGATTGACACACAGGTCATACAATAATTAAAGACAACCCTATGGCTCCTGCCCGTTGCCGTATGCATCGACATGCAAGTCGATATAAACTATTACAAACATGATCATCTCATACATCAAATATATTTCATCATGTCATTGGCCATATCATATCACAACATACCCTGCAAAAACAAGTTAGACGTCCTCTAATTGTTGTTGCATGTTTTACGTGGCTGCTATGTGTATTTAGCAAGAACGATTCTTACCTACGCAAAGCCACAACGGTGATATGCAAGTTGCTATTTAACCTTCTACAAGGACCGCCTTTGTCGAATCCGATTCAACTAAGGTGGGAGAGACAGTCACCCGCCAGCCATCTTTATGTAACAAAGTCACATGTCAGTCGATGGAACCGGTCTCATATACGTGGACATGTAAGGTTGGTCCGGGCCGCTTCATCCAAAATACCGCCGAATCAAGAAAAGACCAAGGAAGGAAGCAATATGAATATCAACGCCCACAAACTTCTTTGTGTTCTACTCGTGATGTCATCTACGCATAGACCTAGCTCATGATGCCACTATTGGGGAACATTGCATGGGAAATAAAAAAATTCCTACGCTCACCAAGATCCAATCTAGGAGATGACCATCTACGAGAGGAGAGATTGCATCTACATACCTTTGTAGATTGCTAAGCTGAAGCGTTAAGAAACGCGGTTGATGTAGTCGAACGTCTTCGCGATCCAATCACGATCCGTCCCGCAAACTCCGATCCAGTGCCGAACGGACGGCACCTCCGTGTTCAACACACGTACGGCTTGATGACGCCTTCACCTCCTCGATTCAGCGAGCGATGGTGAAGTAGTAGCTCGAGTCCTCTGACAGCACGACGGCGTGGTGGCGGTGGTGGTGGAGAAATCTCAGCAGAGCTTCGCTAAGCACTACGAAGAAGAAGATGGCTATGAGGGAGAGGAAGGGCAGCGCTGTGGCACAAATAGATCTGTATGGGTGCGGCTGCCCTCTCTCCCCTCCTCTATATATAGGGGGAAGGGTGGAGGGAGGAGGTGCCCCTAGATCCAATCTAGGGGGCGGCGGCCTACAAGGGGAAACCCTAGATGGGTTTTGGCCCCCCCACCCCTTAGGAGACTTGGCCCCCAAGGAAAAGGGGTGGGAAACAGTAGGGAGGCGCCCCACCTCCTCTGGTAACGTGGGAAGGGGGCTTGGGGGGCGCACAGCCCCTTAGTGGGCTGGTGTGCCCCCTCCCCTAGGCCCATGAGGCCCCCCAACACTTGCCGGGGCCCCCCGAAACCCCTTTCGATCATGCTGCTCATCACCCGGTACCCCTGAAACAATTCCGGACTCCAATACCCTTCGTCCAATATATCAATCTTCATCTCCGGACCATTCCGGAGTTCCTCGTCACGTCCGGGATCTCATCCGGGACTCCGAACAACCTTCGGTAACCACCATAATGACTCAACTATACTTATATCGTCACCAAACGTTAAGTGTGTAGACCCTGCGGGTTCAAGAACTATGCAGACATGACCGAGACACCTCTACGGTCAATAACAAATAGCGGGACCTGGATGCCCATGATGGTTCCTACATATTCTACGAAGATCTTATCGATCGAATCTCGATGTCAAGGATTCAACTAATCCCGTATGTAGTTCCCTTTGTCTATCAGTATGTTATTTGCTTGAGATTCGATCGTCGGTATCTCCATACCTAGTTCAATCTTGTTACCGGCAAGTCTCTTTACTCGTTCCGTAATACAAGATCCCGTGGCTAACTCAGTAGTCACATTGCTTGCAAGCTTACTGTGATGTTGTATTACCGAGTGGGCCCTGAGATACCTCTCCGTCTTACGGAGTGACAAATCCATGTCTTGATCCATGCCAACTCAACGGACACCCTCGGAGATACCTGCAGAGCACCTTTATAGTCACCTAGTTACGTTGCGACGTTTGGTACACACAAGGTATTCCTCCGGTGTCAGTGAGTTGCATGATCTCATGGTCATAGGAACATATACTTGACATGCAGAAAACAATAGCAGTAAACTTGATACGATCATATGCTACGTTTATAGTTTGGGTCTTGTCCATCACAGCATTCCCCGTTATCAAATGACAATTCATGTCTATGACTAGGAAACCATAGCCATCTTTGATCAACGAGCTAGTCTGGTAGAGGCTTACTAGGGACATGTTGCTGTCTATGTATCCACACATGTATTTGAGTTTCCGGTCAATACAATTATAGCATGGATAATAAACGATTATCATGAACAAGGAAATATAATAACAATTACTTTATTATTGTCTCTAGGGCATATTTTCAACATTTATGTCACAACAATTTCTGTATAAACAAGATGGTAATATGTACCACAGACGTGATAACTTAGTTAGCCTGGGCATGGTAACTTTTGACCCAAAAAAAAGTCATCGGAACATATCAACATGGGATCTAGTTTCGAAGTTCTCGCCGCGACGTTTTTTTATGTAAAAGCAACTTTTTGATCGGACCGACGGTTTGAGCTACAAAACATTTTGAAGTTTGAAAATACTAAAGAATCTACGATGATGTCATTAATTTTGTCTTACATGCATGTGATTATTCTTTTTCAATTATAGTACCTGGTTACTATGGACATGCATATTAAGAAAGGATGCAGCTCGCATGGCCGGCTCCGGCCCGTCGTTAAGAATGGATGTGGCGTTCGGATCTGATGCTAAAAAACAGAATGTTTGGAGCGTTAGTCCAATCCTTCTACTTCCTTTGTCTCAAAATTCTTGTTTTAAATTTGTTTAAATATGGATGTATCTAGTTACGTTTTAGTGTTAGATACATCCGTATCTAGACAAATTTAAGACAAGAATTTTAGGACGGAGGGAGTATTTATAAGGTCTCATATCTTTGATTGAGATCTCCAAATATGGCACCCTTTTATTCTGTATGGCTTCAGTGTTTAGATTTTAAAAGAACAGTTTGTCTAATTCACATCTAGATGTTTTTTAAGGATGTCATATCTAAGCTTCCATAAATATATAATGCAGCAACAAGAAACAAAAAAAAACTAGAACAAAAAAAAAACCACAAACAGAATGGACATCAGCTTAGATGTGACATAACTGTGTCATAGACAGACCCAAATATGTCAGGTTCTTTTGGCTGCTTGCGCAACAATTTTATGCTGTGTCCTCGTTTAGGCGTCACTAAGCACATAAAACCTGGAGATGAAATCTGCCTACAGGTTTCTGCGTTAGAGTGGAATTTTGTGAACTTAATAACACAGCACGTGTAGAGAGACATACAAAACAAAGCAAGGCAGAGCTGCAAATAAAGAACAAATGCCCCTTTTGACATTGAATATACATGGTAATATATCACATCTTTGGATTGAAGCTATGCGAGACGATCAGATAGATACATGTTGATGCAAAACATTTCGAACAATTAGGAATTGGTCAGCCCAGGGCCTATAGCTTGCAATTAGTACAGAAGGAAAGTTAGATGATCTCACTCAATAGTTAATGTTATGAAGAGAATCAACAAAAAATTCGAAAACTCTCACGTGATCCCGAGCTCCAGTGATCCCGGATGAACAGTAAAATCTGAAAAAATAGTAAAAAAAATCAAAAAAATCTGAACTTTTTTGTCAAGAAACTTTGATGTTTTTTCTACATGCGTGCCAATTTTCGTGATGAAATGACATTTGTGGAGGTCTCGGCAAAAAAAACAAAATCATACTCCAAAAAAACTGTTTTTGGAAGCATTTTGGAGCATCGATTTTGTTTTTTTTTTTGCCGAGACCTGCATGAATGTCATTTCGTCATGAATTTTTGCACGCATGTAGGAAAAACATCAAAGTTTCTTGCCAAAAAAATTCAGATTTTTTTGAATTTTTTTACTATTTTTTCGGATTTTACTGTTCATCCGGGATCACTGGAGCTCGGGATCACATACTACGCGTCCCAAAAAATTGGGTATCAATATTTAGCATGAAGAGAATCATCTCTCCTCGGCTACTCACTATCTCTTTCAGGTATATACCCTGCTACTACAGGAGTACTGAATTTTGAGTGAAACCCAGCTCTACAGCCATCATCGTCGAAGAGAGTAACACAGCCATTGCCATGGATGACAGGAGTGAGGTGGCGCTCGAGCAGCTGACGGCCAAGAGGCCGCTGCCACAGCGGGCGTGGCTACTGCAGGCAGTGGTGGAGGCGGGACCTCTGCTGGAGAATCTGTTGGTGGCAGGGCCGGTGCCGCGGTGGCGCAAGTGCAGCCGTCCCCAGCCCGTCACATCGGCGCCTTCAGGCTCTCGTGCTCCCATGGGCTGGGGGGCCATGGTAGCACCTCTTCTCTTTCTCACCAACATTTTCTACTCGTTGAAGCTACTTGAAACTGGTGTATTTTCAGACTTATCTCAGGCGCCAATCATATACTCCCTCCTATAAAAAACAAGTTGAACTTGGTTCAAAACCGTGACACTTATTTTGAATCAGAGGGAGTACTATATTACAAAAGAAAACAAGATGCCAGGTACTATTAAAATTTATCTTTAGACTGAACTTTCTGAATTGATTGAACATACAGAAAGGAAAAAAACAGTTTCTCCAACCTGTATGTATGATGCAATTTGGAATCCATGGGGAATTAGAAGGTAACAGACCAAGCATACATAGAAATAAGAAATGGCGCCGGATCGCATCAACAAGATACACATAAAAACAAATTGTCCTGAATAACGATCATGAATATAAAGGGCCACATTTGTGACAATGTTACAGAGACAAACCTCATACATCTCCCCAACAATGATGGTATTGCCTGTGTCGGTATGATAAGTACATGAATCATGAAAAATTCCAACGAAAGAAACAAAACAAAACAAATACAAATTTACATACAAGACAAAATATCACCAGGTGATGCTGCTTTCTCCGTGTATGAACATTGTGTCTTTGTAGATCCATGATCCACTAGCAGGAGTAGGCACACTGTAGCACCATCACGCGAACTGTCACTCTCGTACGCTGTGCGCATCTCTCTCCACTCACGTAAAGTTCTTCCCGAAGAGCTATGTCAGCTCTGGACCTTTGTACTGTGGTCACGAAACATTGCATCATTTTTTATTCACCTGGGCTGCGACTAGATGGTCATGAGACCTCTGTTCCTTTCTTCTTCTTTTAATAGTCAGGCTACAGCTCAGATTGTTTTTTTTTAAAAGAAGATGGCACAAGGCCAACCTTATATTTCAAAACAGGCTGAAAACCTGTTAGGGAAAGTCAGTTACATGGAATTTGTGAGATGCACCCAGGTGCAAGGTCAATTGTAGTCGAGTGAAAAAAGAGGGGGACAAGAGAAAGGAGGAGATTACAACAGCCTAGGCTGAGATTAGCCGTCAATTAGGCTACTCCAAACATGAAGATCACTCTTGTCTTGCTGCTTTTTTGCCCTATTGCTCCAAAGACGGATCAAATCAGCTGCATAATATCTGATGTAGGCTTCAGACCATAGTTTTGAATTAAAAAACTCTATCATTCCGTGCATGCCATAAGGGCATGTACAATGGTGCTATCTTAAGAGTGCCACGTAGGATAAATGATGAGGTGGAGAAGAGAGAACTCATAAGAAAAGACGTGTCTTCTCTTATTTAAGAGAAGACAAGAATTGATCTCTTAGCACAATATGTCTCACCACGTTTTTAGGAATAGCTAGTTATTGAAGATAAGGCTAAGAGATGACCCATTGTAGACATTTTTTCTGTCATCTCTAAATTACATGCAAGATTTAAGATAAGACTATCTTATCAACCATTGTACATGCCCTAAGGTGATGGCGCAGGCAGCAAAAGCAACATTCCATTTGCGTCTGAAAGGCAGTTGTCGACCTGCTTGCTCGGCAAAGGATAGGATATCGGGGGAGACACACGCCAGAGAGCCCAACAGCAACTTGTTCCATAGAGCAGAAGCTGCTCGGCAGCGTAGCACCAGGTGACCAATGCTTTCCACAGCAGGACAAATATCACAGTCGGCAAACGGGCAACAACAGACCAAAACTTTTTGGCCATGTTATCTCGTGTGTTGAGCCGGCCCTAGAAGGCTAACCAAAGAAAAGTTCTGTGTTTGAGAGGGATCAGCGGATCCCAAATCCATTGTTCTGATGAGCACTTGACCCCACGAAACGTGAGCAGCTGATAAAAATAACGGGTGCTTATCTGATTACAGGCCACTAACGGTGTGCGAGCATCCTTATTTGCGCTGTTGGGAACCACCCCCTCAAGGAGCTGATTAATAACCGTTAACTCTGCTGCGGCAGTTTGAGTTAAGTTTGGGTGAAGCTGCACCACCCAAGACCCTTGGCAGAACTGGGACTGAACAGAGCAAGACGAACTTCTGGCGAAGGAATATAACACCGGGAACATCTGACGCAGCCTGCTGGCATGAAGCCACTGGTCATGCCAAAAGGATACCAGGTCACCAGAACCCAAAACACAGCGCGACGAGTTGATCACCATAGGAATGTGCTCCTTGAATCCCTTCCACATAGCTGTGTCCCTGCTGCTAGCGCTGCGAGGTATAGCGTTTTTGCAGTATTGTGAAGCAAACCATTGGTAGCAGGGGACCTCAGAGAACTGTAGGACTTTGGTGACAAACTTGCATAACATAGCCTGGTTGTGAGCATGTAAGTTTCGGACACCCAAACCACCATTAGCACGGGGTAGCGTAACTTTGTCCCAAGCCACAAGGCACTGCCCCCCTTTAACCTTATTCTTGCCCTGCCAGAAAAAAGCTCGTAGAAGACTGTCCAAGGCGTCAATGGATTCCTTGGGCCAAGAAAAACAGGACATGAAGTAGCTAGGGATGCCAGCAAGGACAGAGTTGATGAGAGTAAGCCTCCCTCCCATGGACAGAAAGGTGGCCAGCCAGCCGGAGTCTCCGATCTACCTTGTGGATGACAGGGAGTAACATGCCATGTGTAAGCTTGTGCAGAGAGAGCTGTAGCCCAAGGTAAGTGCATGGAAAAGAAGAGACAGGGCAGCCGAGTAGTTGGGCAATCTCAGATGCCACAGACGCATTCATGGAAACAGGCACGAGTGTGCTTTTGTGAAAATTGATCGTCAGCCCAGAGAATTCTGAAAAAGAATTAAGGATGCTCTTGATAACAGAGGCCTGCTGGATGTCACCTCGAAAGAGTATCAAGGTGTCGTCCGCGTACTGCAGCACAGGAAAGAAACTGTCGGAACCAAGGGGATGCAACAAGGTACCCTCCTGGAAGCTGAGTACAGCTCAGATTGTGATCGGGGTAGCAGCTCAGATGGGTTCTCCATTTGCGACCAAACCTTGCTTTTTCTCCATGTATATTCGATAAACATAGCCCACTAATTTGTGACATTCATTTGCTTTAGTATTGTTGGCAGCAGGATGGAAGGGATGATTAGGATTTAAAAATATTGAAAGCGTCACAAATAGCAGCAGAAACTTTTGGCTCTTTGACCGATGGGAGTCTGCAGCAGCTCCCGGGCCGCACTGTTCGCACGTGATGTGTGATAGGACAAGCCACTGTTCCAGCTAGGATTACTATTCATGTGTTCTGCAAATTGCAATGGGGTAGGAGGCATGGTTCACATCTCGAGGAAAAGGAATCAGGTGAGAACGGTGAAGATAAGAGGGTGCCCCTACCCCCGGGAGCCAAAAGGCCGGTCTCTATTTATACTCCTCTGTATATACCATAGTTGTGCCCATCAGTAAAGAAGTAGCTGCTAAAATATGTTGTACAAGCTTATCATAAATGCCAGGCTGATGCATAGCATGCAACGTTTTTTCTTCCGGTTTGTGGGATGGATGCGAGTTTTGTTTCTATTCTCAATCCACACGAATTGTGTTGTTGCTTATTTTTTTAGTCAATTCCTTTGGTTTTTTTACCATTTAGACTTGTTGGATGGTTGTAAACTTCGCAATGATTAACTGAGGGTTGGTTGCACCTGTCAATGCAGAGGTCGGACGTTTAACTCTCTTTTTTGAAGAAAAAGTTCAATGATCTAGAAAATAGAGACACTACTCTAAACTGCATTGCTAAGAGTTGAAACAAAAGGGAAGTAAGGAAAAGGCAATATATTTGTCTGCTTAGAAAAATATAAACCATGTAAACTGGTAAATTACAGATCCCAAAATTGAGCATAGGGGACAAAATTAATAGGGAATACTAAAGATATCATATATCAATGTAGTATACTGTGCTGGCCATGGTTGTCATGTGGTAATTTACAGGAAATGTTTTTCATAGGGGAAATGTCTGCGATTGATGAACAATGTTATCTTGCCCAGAGTTAAGTGCGGACTCTTTCTCGACAATGGACATAGAAGCCAGGCAACTAGCGGTGGAATATCAGTGCAAGCTTGCACACTGGGACAACACAGAAATGCTAAATACGGAGGTGCTGCAAACTACACCGAAATAGCATGAAATGCTGAATGTTGGGCTCTAGACATGTTGTTAGCCAGGGAATGGCCAACTGGTAGACGTGGAGTAGAAACTTTGGTTTTGATTTGGATGAATACGAGTTAGATGAAGACAAGAAGGCTTTTATATCAATATTTAGGCTATGTTACTCCCACCAAAATTGGACATGTTTCTATCGCTTGCATGGTCCATGAAAGGAACACACAATCCAAATTGAAATATCTGCTTGGAGTATAATGTATTGTTTTTAGTGTGTGGTGAAGATTTTTGCAAGCAGTAGTTTTAATTGGCTCACCATTACGTTTTATATATTGACGGCGCAGCAAAGCGCGCCATCTGCTTCTAGTAGAGTTACTAAGCTCCCTTGAAATAATCTCCTGTGGTGAATCGAGGTGTGTGAACAGTGCATGGGCCCAAGATGGTGGGCTGGACGTGTTGTGTTGGCAGCTTAATTCTATGCATGCCTATTTTTTCATACTCCTTTGTTTGTTTGCTAAAAAAAAGTATATTACCACATCTAACCAATTAAAGACTCACTAAAAGGGCATCTCCAACGCCGATCCGCAAACCTTTTACATGTGTCCGGACTGCGCTGTCCAGACCGCTGAAGCCTTTCAACGCGGTCATGTATCGGCCCGCAGGATGGTCTGGACGCGATTTCTCCCGCAAACCGGAGACAAACGTGGGGGGCTTTGCGGGAGTCCGGACCGCTCCCAAGCCCGCTTCTGACCGCCCTGGCCCACCAAAAATCCCTCCTCCCTCCCGCGCGGGCTTTCCGCCCGAAACGGTTAGCGCCGCTCCTGAGCATCAGTGGCCGCATTCATGCCCGGCAAGAGCGGATGCGACCGCTCACTAGCTTCGGCATTGAAGCAGCGCACCGGCCAAGAGAACGCCGCATGCGCCGCTTCCCGGTGCAGACGACTGCGACGCGTTCAAGTGACACGACTGCCGCCCGCCCGTCCGTCTGCCGCACATATTGATGGCACGCGGTTGCCGAGGCGTCTCCTCCGACGCCATCCGTCTGTTCCTCTGCCGCCCGTCATTGCTATATAAACTGCTGCCCCGGCCATAGCCGCAGTCTTCCCGCCTCCGATCCCTCTCTGCATCACTCCCACCATGGATTCCTCCCAGACTAAAGCTCTCTGGGATGGGCTGACGCCGGACCAGAAGAAGGAAATGGCCGCCATTGCTGCCGGCTGGCTGGCCGGCGGGCAGCCGGAGGACGTCGAAGTCCGAATGGAGGACGCTGTCAACGACGAGCCGGCGACAACCTCCTCCTCCGTGCTACCCTCCTCCTCCTCCGCGCCACCCTCGACGGTGCATTGCACCATGAGCATCTGCGAGGCATGTGCCCATTACATGGACATGCTGTGGGATGAGCAGTTCCGGGAGGCGCAGGCCGACGCCGCCTACAACCACCACCTCCTCCAGGAGCATCTGCAGGCGGAGGAGCAACTCGCCCTAGGCAGGGCGGTCGCGCCGGACGCGGACATAGCGAGGCTTGAGGCGCTGGCTCGAGTCCTACAGCTCCGCCCGTGAGATCAGCCTTGCCCGCTGGCGGTACCGCCAGCGGGTGGCGGAGGTGGCGGCCGCCTGCAAGGAGTGCCACGACGAGGCGGGTGTGTTCGGCGAGACCGATGAGGAGGAGGAGGAGGACAATGCCGAGGCCGCACCCCACCGCCACGACCACGAAGAAGCCGACACGTCCGCGGGTGCCACTGGCAGCGCGGAAGAGTAGTGCACGGTAGGTCGGCGCTGCTCTGGTCCCAGGAAGGCCACCTCTCCTCCCTTCCCGTTGACGCCAAGCCTTGTGGGCTCAACATCGGCGACCGATTAGTCGCTTGGCGGCGACGTGGAGGCGGAGGTTACGGAGGCAGAGCCGGGGAGCGCCGAGACTGATCTGGAGACGATGAAGCTTCAGTTCTCGGGGCTGATGGCTGGACATGCATGGGGACCGGACACCGGCGATCATCTAGATTAGAGCCCGACTAGCAATGCTTTGATGTGATTGTAATGAAATCCGTCATGTTTATATGAAATCCGGCCGTGTTTATATGAAATCCGGACTTGTTTGAATGAATTTCGTCCGGTTGGTCGAGTTGTTGTGAAAATGTCCGCGGACTGCCCCCCTCCTCTTCCACCTCCCGGTCCGCAGACGATGCGGGAGGAAATTTGTGGGTCGCCGTTGGAGATGCCCTAACCATTCTAAAATTGCATGAATCGTTTTTCTAAAATGTGAACATTTTTTAGTAGATACATGAATACTTTTAAAACTTTATGCATTTGCTAAATGTGTGAACACGTTTGAAGCAATACACAAACACGGTTTGTAACTATATGAACATTTTTCAAATGTGCAGACATTTTTAAAGCATGGAGACCTTTTTAAATTTATGATCATTTTTTAAAAAGTGTGAACATATTATGTGAACACTTTATGAAACATGAACATATTTTAAAATGTACGAACATATTTTTAAAAAGAGAAAAGTATACTTTTCGTCCCTCAACTCTTCGCTGAGTTTAGTTTTCGTCCCTCAACTCTAAAACCGGACAGAGTGCACCCCGAACTCTCGAAACCGGTCATTTTTCGTCCCTGCTGCTGAGTCAACCAGGTTTTGACCATGCGTGAACAGTACATCCGATGAACAGTAAATTCGAAAAAATTTCAAAAAAAACTGAATTTTTATGGCATCGAAAATACTCAGGTGCGCCACATACGTGTAAATTTTCGTCATGTTTGGAAGTTTGAGGAGCTCGCAGCAAAAAAACAAAAGTAAATCTACTCTGAAGTGAACAGTAAAATAAAAAAAATAGCAAAAAAAATCAAAAATTCTGAAATTTTTTGGTATCGAAGATGCTCGGGTGTGCAAGGTGCGTACATATTTTCGTGATAAAATGACATCTGAGAAGGTCGTGCAAAAAAAACAAAATAGCGTACGTGTGCGTGCCGCTTTGGGTGGTTTCCAAACCCTCGGATCTTATTTTACCACAAAAATTTGCACGCACCTTGCCCACCTGAGCATCCTCGATGCCAAAATTTTTCAGAAATTTTTGATATTTTTTGCTATTTTTTTTATTTTACTGTTCACTTCAGAGTACATTTACTTTTGTTTTTTTTGCTGCATGCTCCTCGAACTTCCAAACATGACAAAAATTTGCACGCACGTGGCGCACCTGAGTATCTTTGTTGCCATAAAATTTCAGATTTTTTTGCTATTTTTTTTCGAATTTACTGTTCATCGGATGTACTGTTTATGCGTGGTCAAAACCGGGTTAACTCAGCAGCAGGGACGAAAAGTGACCGGTTTTGAGAGTTCGGGGTGCACTCTGTCCGGTTTTAGAGTCGAGGGACGAAAACTAAACTCAGCGAAGAGTTGAGGGACGAAAAGTATACTTTTCTCTTTTAAAAATATGAACATTTTCTAAAATACCTTCTGAAATTACTTACATATTTAGTTGTTTATTAGAAATTAAGGAAAAAAAGCAACATAAATACTCACTCCTTCCCAAATTACTTGTCATAGACTATTCATTTCCGCGACAAACAATTCAAGACAGGGGTAAGAAATAAAAGAAACTAAAGCTGACCAACCTATATTAATGGATCGGCCCAATATATAAATTAGCAGACGGGGCAGTGCTATTGGACTCTATAAGAATCCAAAAGCAACTCGGTGTTGGTATGCTTTGCACCGCGAGGGTGGGGAAGGGAGGGGGTGGATGGGATGGCATGGTCAATTGTCTTTATGGTCGACGCTTGTGTGAATTTCATTGAAATTACGTGTCATATGTAACTAACATTGTCTTTCCTCTCGCGTCTAAACTGTGCCTCCAACGAAAACCATTGCAACAAGAAACACCAAGTCCAGCATAACTAATGCCCGCAACCCAGTGACTAATTTACATCCACGAAAAAATAGACCCAACAAGAGAGGAACGGCGCGGCAAAGCGTGCGACAGCTTCTAGTATAAGGCATTTCCAAACGCCCCGGCTTCACGTACGACTAGTCGACTAGTCGACTACCTCGACAACCTCGGCATTGGCTACTCTGAAAAGAGTCTATATATACGACATCTCGTTGCATGAGTACATTGACAAGAGGCAACAGAATCCACACTATAGGCTATCTTGACACCGGCACAAAGATATACTCCCTCCATTCCACAATGTAGTACCTATAGATTTTTTTTAAAGTCAAACTTTGCCAATTTTGACCAAGTTTATAGAGAAAACTGTTTATATCTACAATACCAAACATGTATATTCTGAAAATATAACTCATGATGTATCCAATGATGTGCATTTGGTATTCTAGATGTACCTATTTTTCTCTATAAATATGGTCAAACTTTGTAATGTTTGATTTTTGAAAAAATATATAGGCACTACATTATGGAACGGAGGGAGTATCACCACGCATGAGCATCTTGTCGGTTCTTTATGGTGAAGGCGTCCATGACGCTCCCGTGTCGAGATGACAGCTTGTAACCCTGAAAAAAATGGCATAACGCTAGTCTCGATGTTCATGCGGACACCCTAAACCAAGGGAAAAGATGGAAAAACCCTCACATGTCAATCTAACATGTCTGGCGGAAAAAAAACAACTAGTACTTCCTCCGTAAAGAAATATAAGAGCGTTTAGATCACTAGTGATCTAAACGTTCTTATATTTCTTTACAAAGGGAGTAATCAACAAGTATGTGTTGCATAGAACGGTCAGGGATGGACAAAGTGTGATATCGGACCTTCCACCAGAGTGGATATATCAGAGCTGAGATGCTTCCTGAAGTGCGTAGCTAGTCGTCAATACCCCTCTACATTTAAATACAACTACTCTGGTAAGTATACTGTTCGTCCTTCTTCAACTTAGCTCCACCCATGGCTTCTTCTGTGACGGCTTCATCCGTGCTTAAGCTGGGCGCCGTCGTCCTCTGCGTGGTGCTCGCCGCGTCGTCCATGCGGCGAACGGCGCCCCGGGACTGTGTCTCGCTCTGCGAGACCGCGTGCTCCTACCTCGAGTCAGCGGCGTGCAACGGTCTCTGCGGCGTCCCGGCCGCCGCCGTCTCCTCCGAGAAACCGACATGCCAGTCCTGCAAGGAGGCGACCAAGAAGTCGTGCAAGACCGAGTGCGTCAGCATGTGCAACACCACGCCGGATTCGCCGTCTACTTGTAGTGGGAGCAAGTAGATCGATGCAGCCATGCAAGGTCAGCCGGCCCTATGGATGGATGATGTGCAAGCTAGCCGGGGAGGAAGCTAGCTACCGCCTGCAGGATGCATCCGTATTGTGTTGCACTCCTAATTCTGTTTGTTTCTTTAAATTTCCGTGTTGCTATGGATTCCAGCTCGATTCATGTTGAGTTCTTGGTAGATTGGGCCTACACAATATAGTAACCACACTGTTATTTTGGCTTGTTTGTAATAAGATGAACATCACTAACCGGCCAAAACATTGAATTCATGCTCCACCCAGAGAGGCAGGCAATATATTTCAACACAAACTACTGGTTGTCGCTTGTTTGGCATCGGTCGGTGACTAATACTTGTTTAGCATCTGTCAGTACTAAGTTTACTCGTAATTCATCTATACCCTCGAATTCATTTGGATTTAGTTTACAGTTCAGAATTTAGGATTTATGTGTTTACACTTTGTTTTGAACATGTTTTTAGGTTTATAGAGTTTTCGTCGTGTCACGTATGTGAACATAAGTAGGCTAACCACCTCGCATATACACATGAATGTCTGAACTTTGAGTAGGTATTTTACTCATTCAAATAATATGATATAATTATGGTAGTTTTTAATATTATTGGAAGTCTATAAAGGGTTTCATGATATTCTAACACAATTTTAAATATCTCATATTAATAAAATGTAATTTATAGCTCATTTAAATACATGACTCCAACTATATCTTTTGTTCATCCAATAGTTCTAAGATGATTTTGATAACTTTAAAATGTTATTCAAACAATAATTTTATTTCTTCATGAATTTTACACTATTATATTACCACATCTAAATATATGCTTCATTTAATTAACTTTAAGGTTAAATATATTTAATTTTCTATGCGTAAAAAATCTTGAAAAGTCACAAGGAAATATCCATATAAAGGACATGCCATGTTATTTTTTTTGTCCCTTTTAAGAATTTTTGCTTTTATTTTTCAGAAAAAATAATCTATAAATAATAAGGACCAGTTAAGTGTCCCACACAAGTAAGGTTCTGTCAGTAGTGACTTTATATCACCGACAGGTCCAACTTTAGGATTGGTCCACTAATAGGCACGCCACTAATAAATTGGATCTACGGCTGATATCGAGTAATTTGCAAAAATGGGTTGTCTAATGGCCGTAACATTTGCATATGAAACTTGGATTGGGCTGAGATCTATATCAAAAAGTATCTACACAAAATGTGACATCCAATTTCAACGGCCTTTGGTCAATTTTTTTAGAATTGTCAAATTCGGCTAGGAATATAGAGTTCCAGGCGTTTTGAATTTCAGAGGAACGCCACTGGTACTCAAAATACTAGTGGTGTACCAATTTGAGGGCACACAACTAGTATCTAGAATATTAGTGGTGTGTTGGTTTAGGCACGACACTAGTAGCTGTTACCATTGGCGTGGGGCTGGCACGTCAGTGGTAACCTATTATCAGTGGCACCATACCAGTGGGCATGCCCCTCGCCACTCACGCTATTAATAGGCTTTTCTGTATTAGGGGGTCACACTGCTGACTCTGATGGTGTGTGATGAATTTTTGTTGCAATATAATTGTCTGTTGACATTACCCCAAATGAGCTGCTTAGGCCAAATTGTCTGACAGTGAAGTGAAGTGGAGTCAGTAGTTAATCTGTTAGTCTAGCTCATTTGGAGTGAAGTGGAGTCAGTTTTTTACTAGTGCCCACTGAGATTCGTTAAACTGTTACCAGGTTTAGACCACAAGATCCGCGTTTTGCGGCGCATCGTTGGTGGCGTTACCTCTCGCAGGTCACAACGTGCTTGCAACCCTTCCCAATGACACCAAGAGGCAAAAGACAAAAGAAAATCACATGGCAATCACACCCATCATCCCATACTCCCATGTTTTGTATCCGTTGTTACTGCCATCAATCTCCGAGATGTATTTAAAACCGGTTCACATAATGTTAGTTTGAGAGCAGGCTCCGATCTTATCTCGCCGCTGCTGCCTATAAAAGGGTTGAGAACGATAGGAGCTGAGCAGATCAGACACGAACAAACCTACCAAATCACAATACGCTAGTCTAGCTCGCGGTTCATACATACAGTATGAAGATTGGCAACAAGGCAGTCGGCGTGGTGGCCCTGGTGGCTGCAATGGTGCTTTTGCAGCTCGCGGTGGCTCCAACGGCCATGGCTCGCTTGCCCCGGGTTTCAAACGAGACCATCGTCATGGTGACTGAGGGAGTGCAACAGCAGCGGTACTACTGTATGCAATCATGCCAGTGGACTCCATGCACGAACCCTAACTGCCGCTGCATTTCTAACTCGTGCTTTATGATTCGCTGAAGTCAGTTCCCTGATGAAGTACGTGTTTGAAAGTACTGTTAGTCATGATGTTGTGCATCGATCTTCTCATTGTAGTTCTTCTTTTTAAATTCAGTTGTGTACTGTTGTTTGAGATCAATGTTCGTTCACAATCCTGGACATGGTGTTACTCTTTACTTATTATTGAATAAAAGATGTTGTTAAGGGGCGCCACAAAAACTCCGCATCCATATATATATCTGGAACACAATAAGGCTTACATGTCTGTCGTATGTTAAGGCTCCGATGAGGGAGGGATGATGACTGCGATGCGCCTTCGACTCGCTTCAGTGCTTGTATTCGTCGATAGGTGGTCGACGGATCTGGATATAATTTTTATTATTTCTGGTGTTCATTGTACTGCCATGATTGATAATGAATAGATCGGAAGTTTTTCCGCAAAAAAAAAAGATTGCGCAACAATAACTCATTTTTTTGGCATAAAAAATACTTTATAATTATTTCATTATTTTTGTCAAATAAACCTCATATATTTTGACTATTTATTGGTCAAAGAAAAATCTTAAAATGTGTGTGCATATTATTCATGAAAATGGAGGGAGTACTGGCTAATGTGGGGTGCTCGGCCATATGCATGTGTAATATTCATGTCAAGTGAACTCTAGTGGTAGCCTACATCTCTTTTTGATTAATTGCCACCTTTACTGTTTGACAAAATTCATATAAGGAGCACGTAATTTTTTTTTTTTTTATATAAGGAGTGATTTTTTGATTGTTCAGCTAGCTTACTTTAGAATTTGCCTTAAGTTAGATTTGTGCCGTTTGATCGCCTTAAGTCAGTTTTGTGACCGCTCGATCGTGCAACCTAGCGTGATGTTCATATTTTTTTTACGAACTTAATCAAACTTTATAAAGTTTGACTTCAATCAAAACTAATATATGGAGTAAATAAAAACGGAGTGGAGTATCTTCTATGCATTAGAAGAGTGAAGTTTGCAATGGCTCCAGCTGATCCTGTACGCTCGTGGGAAGATGGGTCACGTAAGCTTGGTGAAGTACTATATAAATCCCATCGCAAAAAAAAGTACTATATAAATCGACATTTACTTCAGACTCCCAATAGAAAACACTATCTAGGGCTGCACCGAAAATGATGCTACTTACACGTATACTGCTGCTCTTAAAAAAAGATCATTTTATTAACAGTAAAACTTTTTTCTTCAAAATACCAATTATCCTGCATTCATTAAGAAGAAAAGAGTTGCTCAGTTAATTGAAAAAAACCGAGCGAAAACCAGGTTGCCTAGTTCATTATAGAGAACCGGACGAAAACCATCACAACCGTTGAGCGACATACATGAGATACCCCACACACATCACTCTAAAAAAGGTCTTGTCAAGACAACACGCATTAAAGTGCGTGATGGCACCACCTGCCTCTGCTTGTCAAGATGCCTCCCAAGACGTTTCTAGCGTGCACGATCCGCGTTGGGGGCTACTAGAATCTTGTGCTTTGAACCTGTCTAATTAAAGATGCATCTCCAAAACTGCAACTGGGTACTACAGTTTAGGCCGGTTCGTACGTACAAGCTTTGCACAGGGACTGACCTGTTGTGCTATGTAAAAGGATATTAACAAGCTGCGATTAAGATTGGACACTCATGCATGCCCACATTATTATTTCACATAACTTTAACATCAACTTCTCAGCAAGGCTTCATGAGGCTTTTTCTATAAAGAGCGCTTTATCATTCAATAGACTCGAGCGTCACACCCGATCTTTGCATTCTAGATCGCTTATGGTGACGGAGGACCAATCCGTAGATCACGCTGCCAATCATGTTGGATAAAACTAACCCTTGCAATATCCTCCAACTGGGATGTGCACTTTGACAAGTATGCACAGACCAACACATGGAAGTAATTCCTGAGTATGCCTCATTCCAGTTACAATGTTAAGTACAATACAGTACATAGCAGGGGCAGCTACTTTAGGCAGTGATGGAGCCATGGAGGTGTGGCCTCCGCTGGAGAACCTGCTGGTGGCAGGGCCGGCGCGGTGGCGCAAACCGCAGCAGGTGCAGCCGGTCGCCAAGCCCGTCGTATCGGCGCCTTCAGGCTCTGGTGCCCCCATGGGTTGGGGGGCCATGGTAGCACCTCTTCTCTCTCTCACCAACATTTTCTACTCGTCGAAGCTACTTGAAACTGGTGTATTTTTAGACTTAGGCGCCAATCATGTACTATCACAAAAGACACCAAGGTGCCAGCTACTATGAAAAGTTTTGTAATGTTTTTAGACTTAAGTTTCCTGAATTGATTGAACATACAGGGGGAAAATAAGTTTCTCCAAACCTATATATATATGATGTAATTTGGATTCCGTGGGGAATTAGAAGGTTACAGACCAAGCATACATAGAAATAAGAAATGGCGCCCGATGGATCGCAGCAGCGACAAGGTACAAATAAAAACCAATTATTGGCCTTAACTTGTCCTGAACAATGAGCATGAATAAAAAAGGGCCACATTTACATTTGTAATGGTGTTAGAGAGAGAGAGAGAGAGAGAGAGAGAGAGAGAGAGAGAGAGAGAGAGAATGGTCGAACATGTCATTAGAATATAAAAGGTAATACTTTTCGTCCCTCAACTCTTCGCTGAGTTTAGTTTTCGTCCCTCAACTATAAAACCGGACAGAGTGCATCCCGAACTCTCGAAACCGGTCACTTTTCGTCCCTGCTGCTGAGTCAACCCGGTTTTGACCACGCATGAACAGTAAATTCGAAAAAAATAGCAACAAAATTCAAAAAAATCTGAAATTTTATGGCATCGAAGATACTCAGGTGCGCCATGTGCGTGCTAATTTTCGTCATGTTTGGAAGTTCGAGGAGCACGCAGCAAAAAAAACAAAAGTAAATGTACTCTGAAGTGAACAGTAAAAATCAAAAAAATAGCAAAAAAAATTAAAAAATTCTGAAATTTTTGGCATAGAGGATGCTCAGGTGAGCAAGGTGCGTGCAAAGTTTTGTGGTAAAATAAGATTCGAGAAGGTCGTGCCAAAAAAAACAAAATAGCGTACGTGTGTGTGCCGCTTTGGGTGGTTTCCAAACCCTCGGATCTTATTTTACCACAAAAATTTGTACGCACCTTGCCCACCTGAGCATCCTCGATGCCAAAAAATTTCAGAATTTTTTGATTTTTTTTGCTATTTTTTGATTTTACTGTTCACTTCAGAGTACATTTACTTTTGTTTTTTTTGCTGCGTGCTCCTTGAACTTCCAACCATGACGAAAATTTGCATGCATGTGGCGCACCTGAGCATCTTCGATGCCATAAAATTTCAGATTTTTTTGATTTTTTTTGCTTTTTTTTTTAATTTACTGTTCATCGGATGTACTGTTCACGCGTGATCAAAACCGGGTGACTCAGCAGCAGGGATGAAAAGTGACCGGTTTCGAGAGTTCGGGATGCACTCTGTCCGGTTTTAGAGTTGAGGGACGAAAACTAAACTCAGCGAAGAGTTGAAGGACGAAAAGTATACTTTTCTTATATATAATATGACAGTAGGTTGCTTTCCCATCCAATCTTCCTTACCTGAAAAGCTTCAAGCTTGGCTCAAGCGCTCCTGATTCCCTCATACGTTGCCCACCATCTTGTTTTATTTACCGTGTTGTCGTTCAGGGCTAGAACTACAGCAGCACGGTTAATTTGAGTGTTACAAGGGGCCCTGGTAAAAGATGTATAGCTGCTCCTGTGCTCCAGACCAAACAGCGAGGCTTGAACCTCCGTTTTTCCACCTCTTCATAGTTTGTTACTCCCTCCGTCTCATAATATAACAGTGTTTTTCACTATATTAGTGTCAAAAACGTTCTTATATTATGGGACGGAGGAGGTAGTCTGCAGCCACCAGAGAATAGAACCTTGCCATCGCCATCACCATCAACAGTTCCGTTCCTCCTTCCCCCACAAGCACTCCGAGAGCTGGATGATCCCTGATCATGAGCATCCAGCTGAAGACGCGGCCCTAGATGGTGTGCACTACAGACAGAGAAGCATAGTGCCATGCTAGCCTGTCGTCCTCCATTGTCCTGTTTAGTAAATTTGATTTCACAAATTGCATCAGCATCGCATGCATGGAACAGACTCCTAATGAGAGTTGTATTCCATTCGCGGGACTCAGGGAGCATTACTTGAAGTGAGAGAGTTCCACATTTTTTCCTGAGCTATATCACTTTTGTCCCGACATCTTTTGGCCACAAAAGAAAATTCAGACGTATAACACATATGATCTACGAGCTTTGCCAAAAAAAAAAAAACTTCAGTTTGTTCACATAATCAAGACCTTATTATTCATGTTTGATCCGGTTGTATTCTACGCAGTTGCTGGTGAGTTGGTGTTCATGCTGATGATCAGATGTGTCTTAACTTCTCAAAAATTATCAGATTGATGGTGTTTGTAATGAAACTCGACAGAATTGGCAGTCTTGTGATATGGAAATAGGAGCTTTTGGAGAAATCCGTACCAAATATACCAAGCATTTGCACAAATCACACATCTTGAGAACTTAGTGAGCCCGCTGCTCCTCAACAAAACCGGATCCTGGGTTAAGCCACCATGACAAACGAAAACATACCTATCTTTTTCATCTATAATCAATGCTGGTATTTTGAAAAAAAAAAATTTGGGTCGCTTAAGCTGTAGATATAACCGTATTAGGAAGCTTGCTTATATTACCAATTTCAAATATACAGAAGAAAAAGCCAAATTAACCAGGTTGCAATCGGCCATCCTATACAGAGAAAACCTAAGATTCCTCTAGGTGGAAACGAACAATTTGTACTTGGACAAATCTTGCCTAAAATCACATTATTCTGGTGGACCTATTTTTGATCTCATGATGTGTTATAGAGACTATTCGATTCAGATGTGACAACCAGAAGGAGAAACCTCTACTTGATTATAAATACATCGTTGTTTAACTGGCAGAAAAGAAGTTTCCTCTCGAGGTTATATTCAACAGGCTAAAATGTTGAACCATCCAGTAAAAACGGTAGTTTAGCTCCTCTAAAAAACTGTAGTTTATAGCTAATTAACAACATAAGCTTAGAAGTCAATACAAACAGAAGATTGACAACCATGGATCATTTGTTCCTTTTGCCAACCAGTACATTCAGGCGTGATCATTCAATTATTCCTATTGTTGTTAATTTAGAGGTCATTCCACATTCAGCTGCAGTTATATAGCTCAGTTTGAGAACCAGCATTTTGAATAAACGGAGCATCAACATTACAAAACAGGTTCCTCATTTCTCCAGCCATAATAAAGCCATAAACATGAGAACCAGTCCCCACTTCTACCAATTACTTCTATAAAGTTTTAGACAGAGGTCAAATTGTGTTAAACATTTGCTAAAGTCAAAATAGTGATTTTGGCCCGTCATGGCAGAGTTGGCCTCGTTCTCCGTGGAGTCAAATCCTGTCAAAATGACAGTTGGACAGGTCTTTGTTTTTTTCTGAGTACATAGGTAAGCAGTGATGCCATCAGCTACCATGCGGTCAGCCATGATGTCTCCCTAGGACATGACATTAGTGATAAAGTCGTGGCATGTACCCAAAGTCGGTTTGATCTCCTATAAAAGGAGTTGACCCCTTCGTTGTAAAGCCAAGCCATTTTCAAATAGAGAAAAACATTCAACCTTGATAGTCTAATCTTATGGGAGGGAAAATTCTTCTTCTTTGTCTTATGATCCTTGTGCTGCTAGGAAATTCCACTCACGCAGGTATGGAATCTATGTTCCTATATTTGTGGTTCCTTTTTTCTCTCCTTCCAATTGGAGTAGAACAAGTCGTATGAATATTGTCAACCCAACTGCATGAATTTTTTTGGACGCTTTCAATTTGAAATTCTTTTCCTGATGCATGTATGTTGTCTACAGAGCATTGCGAAACACACAGTACACCGGACTTTATGTGCATGCCTTACTATTGCCGGAGTATGTGCAGGGATGAGTGGGGCCATGTCAAGGGGTCCTACTGCGTCGGCAGCACATCTTTTTTTCAACGTCAATGCGTCTGCATCGTTTGTAACTAGAGTTGCACTCTAGCATCATGTTAACAATGGACAATGACGTCTAGTAATAAAATCTTCTGTGACATGCATGCAAGAACATTGATCGCCAATTTTGGGTGTTTTGTTTGATTTGATTTTGTCTGCGCAATCTTAGATTTAGAGGTTTTCTGTTTGCTTGGTGGCCCAGCGGGTAGTAAGTTTGGAAATAAGAGCATCTACAGTCGGCCTTCTCAAACCCCCCTACACTTCCGGGCGGACGGTCCGATGACCGTCCGGTCATAAAAACATGACCCAACCAAGCTCCTCAAACTGACCCTTTACGTTCGGGCTGACCGGCACCGCCCAAATCTGGGGTGGATATGGGGAGGCCTGAACGCATCCGCCACGTCAAATCCGACAGGCAGGAACCACCATAATTTGCAGCAGAACCCCCCCCCCCCCCCCCCCCCCCGACCTTGCCAGATGAGCCATTTGCCTCTCCTCTCTTCTCTCTCGTCCACTCCGGTCCTCCACTAGCTCTGCCACCGCCCTAGCTCCACCGCCGTCCAGACTCCTCAGCGTCGCCAGGACCGCCACAAACCTCCTCCTCGACCGTTTCGCCACTCCGGGCACCGTTCCGTCCCTGGACGTTGTGGCGGTACATGCGGCTATTCTCAGATTGCTTGCGCTCTATGTGTTCAACAAATTGTCCGAGCATTTTCTTTCATGGTTTTTTTGTAGGAAAGCGATGGATTCAGATGGTTCGTCGGATGAGGATTATGGAAAAACAGAGTTGGATGAGTTGATGCACAAGGAATTTTTCAATTCGTCTGAGTCGGACGAAGTGGTCGAGATGTATTGATGATCATGAGCATTCGAGAGGAAATGGACAGGGAGGTAGAGCACGTTCTAAACTTTAAGGGTTCAATCAAAGGGAGAAGAGTTTTGAACTGGATAGGGTCGCTAGAGCAGGACTACTCTACAAGGACTACTTTAATCCCAAACAAACATTCCCTGATATATGGTTTCGTTGATGCTTCTATATGCGCAAACCCTTATTCTTGCACGTGGGGAGGGAGTGGAGGCACATGATTCCTATGTCAAGCTCACCAGGGATTGTTGCGAACAATTCTCGTTCTCTACTAAGCAGAAGTGCACGGCTGCTACTAGGATGCCTGCACTAGGTACCGCCGCCGACGCCATTGGTGAGATGGTCCGGATGGGGGAGAGCACATTCCTGAAATCCACTATGAGATTTGCCTGCACAGGTGTTTGAAGACCACTGTGAGATGGTCCTGATGGTGCAGGTGTTTGGAGCAGATTATCTAAGAGAACCAAATGTGCAAGGTACAGAAAAGTTGATGGCTATTGGAGCATCCAGAGGCTTTCCATGTATGCTCGGTTCAATTGATTGCATACATTGGCAATGAAAGAACTCTTCCAAAGGTTTGCTCAGAATGTACAAGGTCACACCAATGAGGCCACCACCATACTCGAAGTAGTGACATCAGGGGACTTGTTGATTTGACATGGTTTCTTTGGCATGCCTGGTTCTCACAAGGACATCAATGTGCTCTAGCGATGTCCTGTGTTCAGGAGACTTTGCAATGGGAAAGCGTCGCCGTGCAACTGCACTGTCAACATGCACGACTACAATATGGGGTACTACCTTGTAGGTAGTATCTATGTTTAGTGGGCGGCGTTTGTGATGAACATATCCGATCCCCATGGCAGCAAAGAAAACCACTTTGCAGCAATGCAAGAAGAAGCTAGAAAGAGGGCATTCGGAGTGCTCCAAGCTTCTTGGGGAATTATTCGTGGAGCTGCAATGATGTGAGAATCGGAAACTTTGCGGTGGATGATGACATGTTGTGTCATTTTGCACAATTGTCGAAAATGAGATTGAAGGGGCAGCCCGAATCCATGATTTTGAGAAATTCAGAGAACAAGTCCACATCCCGAATCAAGATCTAGATCAGATTATGAATTTTCTGTAGATGCATTAGAATCTCCGAGGTGAATGGGTCCACGTGCAACTACTCAATGATCTTGTGGAGCATATGTGGACCCACAAGGATCATTACCTAACCGCTCGCGTCGCTCACGGGGGGGCGGCTCGGGCGGAAACCCAAGCCGCGGCCGCCGCCGCCGCCCCCGTCCTCTCCATCTGCTCACCCGCCGCCGCCGGAGGACGCCAGTAGGCAAAGCCTGCTTGGCCGACGGCGGTGGCGGGGATGTCTTCTCGCGCTGAGATCCCTCGCGCGGGGAGCGCTCCAGCCAGCACGGCGCGGCGGCCCCGGACGAAGCGTCTAGGCTGCGGAGTTTGGGAGCCGGGGCGGCGGCCCCGGGTGCTGGTGGTGGTGCTACCGAGGTGGCCGTGTGGGCGGCGCTGGAGCAGACCTGCGGTGGCGGCAAGGTCCTGCGATGGCGGATGGTGGCGACGGGGCAGATCGGTCCCCTAGCTTGCTGCGCGTGCCCCTGACCTCCTCCCCAAGATGGCGTCGTGGTCTGCGGCGGCTGGTGTCGGATGGAGTCGCGGACTGGCAGTGGCCATGGTTGCGGCGGGCTGTTTCCCCATGAGCTACACCTGACGTGTGACGCCCCCGATTCAATCGTACACTAATCATACACGCAAACGTGTACGATCAAGATCAGGGACTCACGGGAAGATATCACAACACAACTCTAAACACAAATAGAAATAATTCAAGCTTCATATTACAAGCCAGGGGCCTCGAGGGCTCGAATACAAAAGCTCAAGAGCACAAATGTTAGCGGAAGCAAATATATCTGAGAACAAACATAAGTTAAACAAGTTTTGCCTTAAGAAGGCTAGCACAAACTGGGATACAGATCGAAAGAGGCGCAGGCCTCCTGCCTGGGATCCTCCTAAACTACTCATGGTCGTCGTCGGCAGCCTGCACGTAGTAGTAGGCACCTCCAGAGTAGGGGTCGTCGTCGACGGTGGCGTCTGGCTCCTGGACTCCAGCATCTAGTTGCGACAACCAGGTAGAAGGGAAAGGGGAAAAAGAGGGAAAAAAGCAACCGTGAGTACTCATCCAAAGTACTCGCAAGCAAGGAGCTACACTACATATGCATGGGTATATGTGTAAAGAGGCCATATCGGTGGACTGAACTGCAGAAAGCCAGAATAAGAGGGGGGATATCTAATCCTGTCGAAGACTACGCTTCTGGCAGCCTCCATCTTGCAGCATGTAGAAGAGAATAGATGGTAAGTTCACCAAGTAACATCGCATAGCATAAATCCTACCCGACGATCCTCTCCTCGTCGCCCTGTGAGAGAGCGATCACCGGGTTGTATCTGGCACTTGAAAGGGTGTGTTTTATTAAGTATCCGGTTCTAGTTGTCATAAGGTCGAGGTACAACTCCGGGTCATCCTTTTACCGAGGGACACGGCTATTCGAATAGATAAACTTCCCTGCAGGGGTGCACCACATTACCCAACACGCTCGATCCCTCTGGCCGGGCACACTTTCCTGGGTCATACCCGGCCTCGGAAGATCAACACGTCGCAGCCCTACCTAGGCCTAACAGAGAGGTCAGCACGCCGGTCTAAATCCTATGCGCGCAGGGGTCTGGGCCCATCGCCCATTGCACACCTGCACGTTGCGTGGGCGGTCGGAGAGCAGACCTAGCAACCTCCATTACAAAGGAAGTTGCGTTACGCGGTCCAACCCGGTGCGCGCCGCTCAGTCGCTGACGTCTAGGAGGCTTCGGCTGATACCACGACGTCGAGTGCCCATATCTGTTCCCGCGTAGTTGGTTAGTGCGTATAGGCCAGTGGCCAGACTCAGATCAAATACCAAGATCTCGTTAAGCGTGTTATTATGAAGTAAACGCAAACGCCGACCAGGGCCAGGCCCACCTGTCTCCTAGGTGGTCTCAACCTGCCCTGTCGCTCCGCCACAAAGATCCACACAGAGGGCCGTCAGGTCAAAGGTCCTTTCAGCCCCCAATCCGTGAATCACTCGCGGGTACTCTTCGAGCCGACCCGACTTTAGTCACCATATGTATAGTATGTATATATGTATAGTATACACCCGTGATCACCTCCCGAGTGATCACGGCCCGATAGTATAGCAAGGCAGACTGACAAGAATGTAGGGCCAATGATGATAAACTAGCATCCTATACTAAGTATTTAGGATTGCAGGTAAGGTATCAACAGATGTAGCAACAATGTCAGGCTATGCATCAGAATAGGATTAACGGAAAGCAGTAACATGCTACACTACTCTAATGCAAGCAGTATAGAGGAGAATAGGCGATATCTGGTTATCAAGGGGGGGGGGAGGGGCTTGCCTGGAAGCTCTGGCAAGTAGGGGTCGTCAACAGCGTAATCGGTCGGGGCACCAGCAGCGGCGTCGGTCTCGTAGTCTACCGGAGAGAAGAGGGGGAAGAAACAATGAATATAATGCAAACAGATGCATAACGATACATGACAAAGCAAACAACGGTGTTAGGTGTGCCCTAACGCGGTAAGAGGTGATACCGGCGAAGGGGGGAAACATCCGGGAAAGTATCCCCGGGGTTCCGCGTTTTCGGGCAGATGAACTGGAGGGGGAAAGTTGCGTGTTTGATATGCTAGGGGCGTGTGGCGGACGAACAGGCTGCGTATCCGGAATCGTCTCGTCGTTCTGAGCAACTTTCATGTAGAAAGTATTTTCATCTGAGCTACGGTTTATTTTCTATTAATTTTAAAAGATTTAAATCATTTTCAGGATTTATTTAATTATTTTAATTCAACATTATCCAGAACAGTGTTTGCTGACGTCAGCATGACGTCAGCAGTCAACAGAGGTTGACTGGGTCAAACTGACGCGTGGGTCCAGTGGGACCCACCTGTCATACACTGTTAAGTTAATTAGGGTTAGGTTAAACTAATTACTGCTTAGTTAGACTAACAGGTTAATTAGATTAATTAAGTAGGATTAATTAACTTAATTAATTTAGTTAATTAATTTCATTATTATTATTATTATTCCATTTTTTAATTATTCTTTCAAAATGTTCTGGAGCAGTGGCCCACATGTCATAGGGCCAGCGGGGCCTAACGGGCACACGGGCGTTGTAGGCGCCCGACCCGGGCGACGACCCGCGGGAGCGAAGGGGCGCCGACGCGGCGCGGGCGCCGGGCGCCGGAGATGGCCGCGGCGAGCCCACGGCGAGACTGGCGGCGCGCGCAGCAGGGGGCGACGGGCGCGGTCGAGTGGTGGACCGGAGCGGGGCGAGACCAGCGCGCGGCAGCAGCAGGAGCCGGCCATGGCGGGCGACCCAGGCAGTGGCGGGGGCGCGTGCGCAGCCGCGGGACGCGGTGAGCGTGCCAAGGGGGAAGAAGGGAGCGGCCACGCAGCGGGGCAGCGGCGATGCGGCGCGTGCGCGCGCGGCGAAGGGCACCAGTGGGGAGGGCGAGCGACGGCAGGGCTCGCCGGCAGGGGCGCGCGGGGGGGCGCGGTGGCGCGGGGCACGCGACGCACGAGGCCACCGCGGGCGGGCGACGCAAGCAGCGGCGCGGTGAGGGAGAGAGGAGGAGAGGGAGGGGCGCGGCTCACAGAGGGCGTAGGGATCGTGGCAGTAGTGCGCGAGGTGGATGACGGGGACGACGGCGGAGAGGAGAAGCAGGCCGGCGGGGGAGCGCTCCGGCGACGGCGTCCAACGGCGACGGCAACGGGGCGGCGTCGGGCGGCGGGGTCGGGGCGTCGCGGCGACCTCCACCTCTCGATCCCGATCCAATCGGGGGAGAGGGGGGGATATTTTCGGGAGAGGGGGGAAGTGAGGTGGTGGCTGGTTAGGGTTTCCCCCTCATGGGGATAAGGCAGGGGCGGGTCGGCCGGCTGGGCCAGGTGGGCCGGCCTGGCCTGTGAGCTGGGCCGTCTGGCCCAGTTGGCCAAGGGGCCTTTTTTTCTTTCTTTTTAGTTTTGTTTTGTCTTTATGCTTTGGCTTTTGTTTTTAATTCAAACAACTTTTGTAAAATATGAGACCTAGCCCAATATTACCAGTGCAATATTAGACACTGATATAAAATGGTTTTGGGCCCAAACAATTTAAGTTGGATTCTATTTAAATAAAATGGCATTAAAAAGTGTTGTTTTGCTGTTGTTACTGGTTGTTTGAGCTATTTAAATATTTTAGCTAATGTTGCTGTTAATTTTATATTTGCCTCTGGATTATTTGCAACATGATGTACATTTTAGTTCTGAAGTTTGAAGAAATTTTAATTTGACTTGTATTTTAAATTTTGAATATGAGTTGGATTATTTCCTAAATACAATTTGTTTAGGATGACCATGATGACATGGCATCATTAGCACGGGATTACTGTAGCTAACCCCTGGGGGTGTTACATGACGTCTTCCAAGATCCAACCTAGCTGCGGCCAGTCGCAAATTTGCCTCATGCATGGCGGCCCTCGTCTCTGGCAGCACCCACCTCTCTCGATCTGTAGTGGTGGCTCCGGCGTGGCGGTCGTTGAGGCAACGGTGGTCTTGGCATTGCTCCGGCCACGCGGTCTCTGGATTGTTGGGGCTGCGGTGATGTACTGGATGGAGGAGGTGATTTAGATCCGATTGGCCGGATGGTGGCGTATGTAGATTGTTCTGCAGCGACTTCATACGGATCCACGACATCATCAAAAAGACTTCGCGAGGTTTTATCTCCTGATCCGGTGGATGACTTCAGTGGTGGGTTACAAATTATGGACAATGACTTGACGCAGAGGGTTGTTTGTGGAGTAGCGGCGATCCAATTGTAGCTGCTCGGATAGCGGAAAAGCGGTGGTGACAACACATGTGAGATTTGGATGGTGGTGCTATGTGCACCCGGTCTCGAGCTCCGGGGCGAAAGCCTAGGACAGACCCGAGTGGGTATTCCTGGCAATGGCGATGTTTTTTTATGTCGTTACCTTGTTGGAGGCATTGCTCGGAGATGTTTGGACTGATTCTTCAGGGTGAAAACTTTGATACTGACCTTTATGGTTGGATCCGGTGACAGCGTCGCTTAAGTGTCGCTTCCTTCCTGAAGGCGTTGCTGTTGAAGATCCTTGCCATCCATGTGGTGTCAATGGTTGGTGCGGATATGGTCTTAGTTGTAGTTTGTCGATTGTTCATCGGATCGCTTTAGGGCTTATTTCTTGTTTCTTTTTCTTTTTTCCACACCTGCACATAGCTTTTGGTCTTATGACTTCGCTAGTTGCCGGTGTGTTTCTGTGTGTGTGTTGGGTTGGCTGTGTGCATCTTAGTTATGCAGAGGCCGGGTGTATGTTCAGTGTGATGTATCATCTTGATGCTCCATTTGAGCCAATAAAATCCACCCTTTGTCGAAAAAAAATGTGGACCCACAATAAAAACAAAAGGAGGAAACTAAGGAGTTTAAATGGTTGAATTGTGCACTTCAAAATTTTATGTTTGAACTATGTATTTGAAGTATGAACTATGTTTGAATTGTGAAACTACTCATGATTTCTTTTGATATTCATGTGTATGACGTGCATGGATTTGAGGGTTTAGATATGATGAGGAGCGTGGTTGTGCGACAGGAGTTAAGGTGTCGTCAGGTGTTGTTCACGGACGCGCACAGGCGTGTTCGCGGACGTTTAGAGGGCCGGGTTTGCTAAGTTTGACTGTAGATACTTTAACCATATACAACATGTTACCGAAAAAAAACATATACAACATGAACCAAGCTTTTTGTACTTGCAGTCTTCACCGTGGAGTCCAAGTACATGGTTGTCCGGTAGCCGACGCCGAACCCAACTGCGGCCACCATTTAGTGCAACGAATCTCCTAAAAAAAAGGTGCAACAAATGAATACAGTTGGTATTGATAGATAGATGGACCCAGATGATATCCCCCTCTCTATAGTTTCCTTCACACAATGATCGAGCAAGCGCCTCGCCTGCGAGAGAATGTCACGTGAAAACCAAGTTTAAAGAAAAATTTCCGTGGAAACCATATTTGAAAGTTTAAAAAATATCTTAAAAATCGGAATGTTAAGTGGGTGATGTTCAATTGCCTTGTGAAATTGCAAGTTTGAACACGTTACTATTTATGAATATGAAAAGAGAAATATAAGCAATGAATAGTGATGTTTACTGTTCTGCACTATTCAATGTTGATTTTATTTTTTCGTATCTCGTAAATGGTAATGTGTTTTAACTCAGAATTTGACGTGCATGCTGATAGAACATCACACTCTTAACATCCCGTGTTTTTTATAAAAATTTAAACTTCAAAATCATTTCCACATGATTTTCACCGGTTTTGACTAGAACTTGTTTTTCATGTGATATTCTCGCCCTCGCGTGCTGCTCCTTGTAGTCATAAAGAATATGGGAGTGGGTATATGACAGTCGACTGAAAAAATTTAACGGGTCAGTCGATTTTCATCTTTCGATCTCCATCGTTGGATCTTGATCGAACGTCCAGAACTTCATCTTCAACCTCGAGGTCGATCTGTCTTGAGCCACCGGCCTAACCGCCGGCCCCTGCAGACCGCGGCAGGCGGCGCTCCCGTGCCGCATCGCCGCGCCGCCCTCCCGGGGACCACCCCCACCGCCGGTCTTCCGCCGCCCCCAACCATCGCCTCTATCCCCCCCCCCCCCCCACCCCCGCCGAGTTTTTTCTCCAGCGAAGCCCCACACCACCACCGCCCCCCACCCTAAACCCTAAGGTACATACTGGGGTAGCCTGCCCAGCGAGCTTCTTCCTCCCTTCCGGGCAGTTTCTTCCTTCCCTTCTGTTTCTCCCTTCGACCAAAATCGACTGACCCAACTTCGAAATTCAGTCGACTGACATGTAGCTATCGTGAAAGAATATTGGACTCGATGTAGTCTGAATTTGAGTGCAGGGTTACGCTTCTTCTCCACCTCTTCTCACCTTGCCTTGGTCTCTTCCTGGATCTCGGCCAGGTCGGTGAAGTAGTCGTCGTTCACATCCATGCACGAAGCCCTTGTGTCAAACTAATCACCGCAGACCTAGGCCTGGTACTGGAGGAAGTCGTGGTGGAGCGGCTTGGGGCTTCTCTATCCGCATGCATGCCCAGGACGTAACTCACGTTCTCGTTGCTTCTTGCCGGATTCGGGCGGCGCGCTGGGCGTGATGGTTGTATCCAGCAACGACGAGTTTGTGCATGCAGCGCTCTTACACTTATCCACGCAACACATGTGCGTCTATGAAACAGAGCAAGACAGAGCTGCAAATAAGGAACGAACAAATGCCTTATTTTACGGACACTCAACATGTGAGTATGATATGGCGTCATTACACTAGAATGGTTCAGTTCTGCGCAAAATGGCAGAGAAAACATATATGGCATCACATCTCTGCCTCTCACTTAATGTAATCCAGTGCAGTGCAAAACTCATGACAGCTAGCTACCGGGGGTTCAGGTCCAAGTGATGTCTGCAGCCCAATCATGCGTGGCCCTGGCAACGCGTTCAGGCAAGGGCATCACGCGTTAGTGCATCTTCAACGCTGACCCTCAAAACAGACACGGATCTGTTCGCTGACCGGTTTGAACTGGTCCGTGCGACGATGATGTGGTAGCCGGTCATTCAACCGTGTCCGCATTCATTTTTAAACAAATTAGAACAAATCGGATGGATTTTATCAAACACGACGGAATTCACTAAAGTTCAGGCATTATTTATGTAAAACGGAAGATATTTTGTCAGTTAAACTTAAAAAAATATAGGAATCTAACTTGGACCGGTCGGTGATCTCGTACACATGGCCGCCCTAGCGGCGGACTTGCCCCTGACAGAGAGCCGCCTCGGCCAATGATGACCCTGGCCATGGTGCACTGGCGGCGGCCTTGCCCCTGCCAGCAGCAGCGAAGGTGTCACTAAGCAACCACTCCTTACCGATCCTGGCGAGCTCCCTGTCGAGGTTGCGGCCCCAAGCCTTCGCCGGGTCAGGATTCTCACGGACCCAAGCCAACGCCTCGTCGAACTTGGTGAACGAGGTGCGGGCACGCCACGTTGCGATGCTCCTGCCTTGTCGCCCTCTCCTCGGCCGACACGATGGCCTGCAACGAGGAGTCGTCGCCGCCGCGGGCACCGAGGTAGTAGATGATGCGGTTGCGCGCCTTCGCGATCGTCATTTTCATTGTTGCGTTTCTTGTGTTGAGATCTTCAAAATTAGATCCAATGTTAATAGATTTAAAAGATTTTTTTTCTAAAAGAAATCAGATAAACTGAAAATGAAACAAAACTAGAAAACGGGGGAAACGGATTCTAAAAAAAAAACACGCGTGTAGAGAAAGGAAAAATACGCTCTCCCATGGATTCGCTCGGGGTGTGATGCGTGGCGGCACCGGGGCGCACCATATGGCGCACTGGGGCGCTTCTCACGAAGCCCGCTGCAGTTGCCCCACAAGGGGTACCGATCAGTTAGTTAATCCCAAGATATGGTTGGTTAAAGGTGCACGGTGCCTTTGCTCTATAAAATTTCAGTTTGCCCCCATACATTTCAAACCTTTTTTCAATAAACCGAATAAAATTTGTGCAAACAAAGCAGACTTCGTATAAACATGGCGAATTTCATACAAACCACACGAGGACGGATACATTTTGGACATATTTTCAACTAAAAGCTAAAACTATGTGCACGTACGGTAGCACGGAGCTCCACTCCCACGACACGGATATACTACACTAGTCTACGACCGGCCGCGACTGGTCTTCCCCATGTCCGGCAGCCCGGAATAACCGGACTGTCGGGAGCCCCGGAGGCATGTTCTTCCCCCATGTCTTCCCTTTGTCCGGCTGCGCCGCTCATTGGAGCGCCAAAGAGGATGCTTCAGGCGGAGGGGAAGGGTGCTTCTGTGGAGCTCAGGCGGGTGCCCAGGATGGTCTGAGATAAAGGAGAACCGGTCGGGTAACCGATGTTGCCCTTCCTGGGACCCAAGTGGCGGCGGCCTCCCTTGTTCTACTTCTCAATAATGGCGGCGGGCGCGGACGTGCGGGCCGCCACCTCGTCCACATCAGTGCAGCCGATCGACTTCTTTCTCTGCGTGCATGACGCGGCTACGTGCGCATCGACGGCGGCTGGCACGATCGCGGGCACTGGACGCGGTGATGCCCGTGCAGCCGTGTTCCCCGCCGTGCCGGGGTGGAGAAACTCGCCACTCCTCATCGAGTTAGCCTAGAGCGGCGAGTTGCTGAACTACGCGGCGGCTTCGGGAGGCAACTTGCTTCGTCGGGTCAGGCATGGGAGCTGGACCAACGAGCTGCCTCGCCCGTATCCAGCGGGCTTGGCGGGCCACCCAGCCGGCTTGTATGCCGGAGAACTTCTCTTCGGAAGCCATCGGAAGAGTGGATAATGAGGAGATGGGGGAGCGGCGGCGGGGTGTGGTTCTTGCCCGACGTCTGGCCTCATTTAAATAGAGGGTGGACGGGAGGAGCTCGGCCGACGTTGCGTTTAATGCCAGCCATCTCATGAACGGATGTGTGGCCGGAGTAGGTTTCTCGGCTTCCACACGGGCTTAATGGAGACATATGAATGCGGCGAGGGAGCGTGTTCAGCCGGGCGTGTAGCGGGCTGCGCCGTCAGCCGGCGAGCCGCTTCAATGGCGAAGGCAGTGAGAGGTCGCGTCCGCCCTGAGCCGCCTTCAATGCGGAGCGGCGCGCTCTACAGCGGCATGAATGCGGGCAGCTGGCGCCAGGTGGGATGCGCGCGCGGGAGGGGGAGGTGTTTTTGGTGGACCAGGGCAGTCAGAAGCGGGCTTGTGATAGGTCCGGACTCTCGCAAACCTCCCCCACTTTTGTCTCCGGTTTGTAGGAGAAATCGCGTCCGGACCGCGCCGCGGACCAATATAGGCCAGTGTTGGATGGTTTCCGCGGTCCGGACAGCGCGGTCCAGACGGATGCGGGAGGTTTGCGGGTCCGCCTTGGAGATACCCTTAAGATGGAGATTTGCTTACGGCGATTTCTACGTTCGATATGAATTTCTCGTGCTACGTAAAAGATTGCTTTGAACTATGTAGTTACTCACATCCTATACACCTAAATAGTTGATCCTCACTAACTCTAAATTTTATAACATGTAACTACACCAACTCATCATGCTACCATGCATGAGAAAAACACATCTTTAATGCAACTACTGTAGGGTAACGCAGCAGAAAACAAAAATTTTCCGACCTACGCACCAGCCCAGGACCACTATGGAGACTGCATACAAGGTTTGATCATTTTCGTTACCGACTCGAAGCGCAGCGGAAGTAGAGTCGATGACGATCGGCGGTGCAGATCCCCGCAGCTAGGATTTACAACCTCCCAACCGCGAGGATGTACTCCCTCATCTGCCCCTCGGACAGCCCTCCGGGAGGCGGTCGGACAGTCCCCCGGACCGTGTCGCAGACAGCCCTTCGGGAGGACCTTCGAAACTCGGACGGTCACTCGGACAGCCCTCCGGGAGGACTCACAGAACTCGGACCGTCACTTGGACAGCCCTTCGGGAGGCACTCTCAAACAGCCCCTCAGGCACAAAGATCGAAACTACGACCTCTCTACAGAGTTGCACACATACGGTGTCACCTATTCGGCAGGGCTTCGCCGTCCAGAACTAGTTCCCACCGGAACCCAGACAGCCTTTCGGCTCTACGAAACTATTTCGCTGGGAGGGAGAGAGAATGCCAGATCATGCATGGCTTGTGTGAGAGCTAAGGATGGGGAAATGGCTGCCAAGATCACTCCTATATATAGGCTAGCCAAGGGGTAAAATTGTCACACAAAAACCCCAAAGTGCCCTTGGAATATCCCTTTCCAAAAGGGAATATGCCATATGGGAGTGCCATGTGGAGCACCATGGTGCTCCACCTCCTTGGCCGGCCACCCTTGGGGGGGGACCCCCCCCATGAGGTGCCATGCCCTCCTTCCCCTTCTAGAAGGCCCTTTTGGAATTTCCAAAAAGGTGCTTTCCATAAAATTCCCAAAAAGCACTTTCACTATTCACGACAACATTTTTCAGCGTCCGTTCGAACTGAAAATATTTATGTGGGCTTAGAACATTTCCAGTACCCACTAAAATAATTTTCAATGCGTTCTGGAACAATTCCAGTTTAGTGATTTCATCTGCGAAAAGCATCTGAAGCGGTTCCGGCAGCCCCGGAACATTTCCGGTTTTTCTTCCAGAAAATTCCCAGAAGTTTCCAGAATGATTCTGGTATCCTCCAAGAATTATCAGGCATGTGCCGAAACCATTTTGACTTAATGGTATCCCCTGAAACAACTTTTCAGTTTCACCGGAACTCATCCGGTGACCTCTCTCTGCGGAACTTTTCCGCTGTCCGAAACTTTTTCGGTGATTTTCTCTCAGACTCCCTATCTAGTATTCAGCAGATAGATGACCCTTAAGCGTGTGACCCTATAGGTTCGGTGAAGTATAGACATGACACGGAACCCCTTCCGATCAACGATCAACATCGGAGCCGTGGACACCCATATTGACCCCTATACCCACACGAATGAATATTCGAGTGAACCTCCAGTTGCCGTGTGCTATTCCTGTTGCTTCGTGATATGTTACAAATACCCGAGGTGAGACATGTTGGCATTCCCGTGGATCAACACTTGTCCACTATGCTAGTTACCTCGTTACCGGTATTGTTCTCTTTTCTCGTTACCATGTTCCGGCATCCCCGTGATCAAATCACAAAGTGTCTGGCCAGACGATGATGGATACCGTAACACCGAGAGGGCCCAGAGATATCTCTCCATCGCCGGAGGAGCAAATCCCAATCTTGAGCTATCAAGTTACTTGACACACTTTTCCATGAACCCGTAAGCCGCCGTAATAGCCACCCATTTACAGATGACGTTTAACAAACCCCAAAGTTCATGAAGCAAGCATGAAGAAACTCGATACTCTCATGGTCTAAGGAATCATGCAAACATTAACCATCTCTGTGTTATTAACCATTAACTTGTGACGAAAGAATCTCATAGCATAACATCAATCGGGTCGATTCAACACAAATGTTCTGCTAACATTGTGCCCTCAAAATTGCTGGCATAGTCATGCCCATGATCAGGAAAACAGGATCATCATGCAATACTTGAGCCAGTCATAGAGGCTTGACTAGGAATACATTTTATCGTTTATTATTCCACACGTGCATATGAGTCTTCCTCCGAGCCTCGTTTTATTTGCAGACTCGAGAACCATAGCAGTTATAGCATGGAACATAAACCTAATTATGAACAGGGAGATAATCAATAACATTTATTATTGCCTCTAGGGCATATCTCCTACAACTATGTTAACTCACCATGCAACCATGCATGGAAAAGGACCCACCTTTCAAATGCATCATGCATGCTACTCATATTCAATAATTATTTTACAACTATACAATAATCAATAGCTTGTAAGCATTTTAATTTAAATTCTTATATTGCCAACCTAAATACTAATGTTTCACACAACCAAATATCATTAAAAATAACTGCAACTGATACCCACAAGAAGGCGATGGGTATCATCTCTAGTTTGACATAATGTTTATGATAGTATTGCATGCCAAAACACATGGTACCATCTTCGATCATCGTTCCATTCTGCTCGGTCATTTTAATGAGGCAGCCTATAACCTGTAAACAGAAAAAGCAAACATATGAGTAGTCACAGGAAAAAACTTGAACAATAAATGACAACTGAGCCATTTTTGTTGGAGACAAACTTGGCCCGCCCTGAAAAACCGACACGGTAAATAAGGGAAAGTCCATAGTATGGTAAAGTGTAAAACATCTGTGTAGTGCATGACCTATTCGAATAGACATGTCTTCAGTCATGGACATAGTCCGGTGTAAGCCACACTAGCCCGTCATTGTCGAGTCAAAAGGAGAACATAAACTTGAACACCGAGACTTGGTCGGAATGGCATGATGGAATATGGTGAACTTGAGGACGAGCCCTAATATCCGTGGTGATGAGAATGGGATGAGTACTTGTGGTCCATGTGATCTTAAACGGACGAGGCCCATCCCTCCGGATTCGTTCTACCATCACAATGATAGTTGGCAACTTTATTTGCTTGTACTTGTTGAGCCCTAAACTATAGATGGCGCATAAGTTGTGCAAGTTAGTTTGGCTACTTTATTTACTTGTATCTATTCCGCCCCAAGCTTGAGATGGCGCATAAGGCTACTTTAATACTCTCTTCGTCTCATAATATAAGATCGTTTTGCAAGCTAAACGATCTTATATTGTGAAACAGAGGGAGCACTTTATTTGTATTCGTTGTGCCTCGTCCCGTTGATCGATTCTACTATAATAGGGATGGTTGGCTACTTTCTCTACTTTACACAATTGTCATACCCCAAGCTCGAGATAGCGCATAAGAGCATGGTTAATAATATAATCAACAATCGGCTATAAGGAGTTGTCATGTCATCTAGAGCCAACCTAATAACCGGTATGTATAATAATAAGTTTTAAATATGTACTACTTTATTAATAATTGGCCCACCTTATAATCTCACAAAGTGTCTCAGGGCTCATGTCATAGCTGGCCATTAATCTACAACCCGCTTCTCTTCTCTCTCCACCTCTCTCTCCTCCAACTAAGTAAAGATATAATATTTAATTTCTTTTTTTTGCGGGAAGTATATTTAATTCCTTATAGCCTGCTTATGTCATCTTATTATACTTGCTCTAGGTCGTCTGAATTTGTTGAACTACTTTCTTTATTTTCTGTACCGTTGAACCCCATGCCCGACGTAGAGATGGAAATGATTGGCTACTTCTTTACTTATTGTACTATGAGCCCCATGCCCGGCTTCGAGCATCTCCCAATTCCTCTATTACCAAAAAAATGCACGTACAGAGGGAGTTGAGGCAAAAAAAAACCTGCTCCAGCAGTTTCCCTCGACCCAAATTTTTTATCTCTCCCCCAAGAAAAACACCTCATATCTCCTCATATAATGGAAGAGTTGCATCTCTTCCTATATTTTTTCAACCCATCTCACGTCTGCATCCCGCCGCCAGTGATCACCGGGCTGACACGCCGCCGCTAGACCGCCACGCCAATGTTGCCCGACCGCCGCCCATCGCACCGTCATCGCCTCGCTGCTACACGTAGCCGGCCAGCGGAGCTTTGTCCGTCGCCAGAGTTCCACCGCCTCGCCACACCACCTCCGCCTCAAATCGTTGTTGGTCGCTAGAGCTCCACTGGAGTCTTCCGTGCACGCGCACACGCGTGACATAGAGAGAGAGAGAGAGAGAGAGATATTTTAGCTGTGGGACACATATGTCAGCCTTAGTTTAGGAGAGGTTTATAGGTGAATTGCTACAACCATACACCTATGAAACCCAATAAACTTATTGGGAGAGCCCTCAAACACACATATAGGGGAAGGTTTTTGAGAAACTGCTGGAGATGTTCTTAGGAATGGTTTGACTACTTTTCTTGTTGCAATACTATGCTCAACGCCCCATACTTGGTGGTTGGTTTTGTTTATTTATTATCACCAAGACTGCAGTAAAGGAACTGATAATCTAACATGAACATATGAGTTGCATCTTTTCATGACTATTACGTCTTTATGCTTTGATTTTTATTTATTCGAGTACATTCAAAATACTCGCCTGGTTTTTTACATGGCCAGGTGCAGGAGGTGATGATTATGCATATGGTGTGGAACCTAGTGTCACGAACTAAGAAGTGTCCCAACAGTGTCCCTACGGATTGGGGTCCCATCTATGTGTTATGTCATTACGTCTTCTGTTGCTAGTTGTTCAATGATATTTTGTACTCATTCCACCGTTGTTTAAATCGGATAATTCTGGATTTTCCGAGAGGATCACTACGATATTGCTACTAATGACTAATGAATGTAAGAAACTATGAAATACATTTGTTAATTGTGTTTCCATAGGAAATGGACCAAAATAAGGAAGAAAGTCACATCATACATGGAAATACCAAGTGTGGGAACCAAGCCAAGTCAATTGGGGCGCACAAGAGGCAACAAAGCGATCAACACGCCCACTACAACCACGACCGCTCGTACCGACGGTCGTACCAGCCACCAGGAGCACTATTACTATCTGAACCCACTTTATAAAGGGGGCCAGACCCAGAGCGACTTCCAGAGAACCAGAAGCCATTCACAAAGTCTATCCGCCACCATTTCCCATCTCATGTACATCACCACCATCTCCATCACCACTGTAGTCATTCTGCCCCGTGTTAGCCAGACTTGTAATCGATGCATTGCAATCGACAATATTGTAAGACTATTCATCAATCAATCATTCATCTTTATGTCATCTACAATGTTTCGTCCTACGATTTGGACACGACGTGTGAGTAATTCTGTAAGGCAATGGGTTGAATTAGGGCCTTGCAAGCCTATGAATTATTTGTGCGTGACATCATTGGATGAATTTGCTTAATTGACATTATTTGTATGTGTGATTCACAATGGAGTTGTCTTTTCTCTTCTTCTTTTTATAAAGCCCCACAGGTTCCCAGGATCCCAGAGATCAATCAAGGAAGAGGTAAGAAGCGAGGGTGTGTGTAACTCTATTATGAAAACAGGTGACAATAAGGATTAGTGTAGTAGCGGAAAGCAATTCCTTGGGGATATATGAGGTGTAGACATTAAACGCCCAATGCTTTTGTCTAGAGAAATCCTTAATAATCGAGGTAACCTCGTGCGATGGTAAGGGCAGCAGCGCGCACCGGTCATGGCATACTTTGGACACATCCCCCACTTCATCGCACTGTGAGCACATCATAACGGGTGTCTACCAGAACCATGTTGTAAACAAAGACGAGATCCCACACACAAGTATAAGGTTGTTGGTAAAGTCCTCAAACCATGCTTATTTCCATATCATTGTTTGCACCAAAAGAAGCTTAATGAAAAATTTCGGGAAACTAAAACATTTTGCGAGAACAATATTTTACTTGAATCTTTATCATAAAGTACATCATGAGTCACTCCTTTGGGAAAATGTAAGGGACTCTCTATAATATGATACCGGATCATAAAGGTAATCACTAGTATTTGAGGTCCTATGATCTATGATAGATACACAATGTAAAATAGTGTGATGCCTTGGCCTCTAATTTGAGGTTGTAATAATCAAACTATTTTGGTCACTGTATTGTAATATATTGTGGTTTAGATTTGAATTGACTATTATGTGTGCCAAACGACATCGATTTCTTGGTTGGTGTATAGGGCGTTAATTACCTTCGATCCAATTTTGGATGTAGATAATTTCCTTTTACCCTAGAATGACCCCAGCCTATTATACCCATGGGAAGTGATGCCTTGGAAAGGTGATTTCTACAAGAACTTGTTACTAGAAGAGTTCCAGTTTCCGGACAAAATCACATAGTTTAAGGAAAGAAACAATAATAAGGAAATGAGCTAGGGCTTGAGGTTTACCTACGCCTGTATACTTATGCTTGAGACCCTATCTTTATGATCAATATGGCACTGGTAAACACCGTTACATATCCATTGTCAATGTATTATTTGTGGGAGATGCATCCAAATAACCCCACGACCGACTGCCGCCGCATCAAGGTTCTGTTGTCCAACCGAGGCTCGGTTACCTTGGTTATTAAGGAATAACCAGACCAACCCAATGGGTGTTTATTTACTAAACCTTATGTACCCCTAGAGACCAGGTTCCATCTATCATGCTAATCTTACTATCACTTACGTTTAGCATAAAAATGTATGCTCCTCTCTACACTGAACCTTCCTTGATCGATATACGGTATCCTAGTTACCCGTGGGGTCTTAGAACGAGGTAGAGACAAGATACAAAAACCTTGCATAACACATTGCTAACACACAAGTAAAGGGGATCAATTGTAGCCTTTCTCGATAAGTAAGAGTGTTGAACCCAACGAGGAGCTAAAGGTAGAATTAATATTCCCTTCAAGTTCTATCGACCACCGATACAACTCTACGCACACTTAACGTTCACTTTACCTAGAATAAGAATAAAACTAGAAGTACTTTGTAGGTGTAAAGGGATAGATTTGCAAGATAATAAAGAACTTAAAAATAAAAGTTAGGTACTGTTTTACTAAAAGAACAATTATGTTAGTATACCAAGTGTGGAAAAGTGGTGGTAGGATTTGCGGAATTGTCCCTAAGCGATTGGCTAAGTTTACTAGACCGATAGCAAGTTTTTATGTGGGAGAGTGATGACCCACAAGTATAGGGGATCAATCATAGTCCTTTCGATAAGTAAGAGTGTCGAACCCAACGAGGAGCAGAAGGAAATGACAAGCGGTTTTCAGCAAGCACTGAAATTGTCGGTAACAGGTAGTTTGATAGCTAGATAATTTGTAACGAGCAAGTAATGGTAACGGTAACAAAAGTGCAGCAAGGTAGCCCAATCCTTTTTGTATCAAAGGACATACTGGAACGGTCTCTTATAATAGGCAAAGCATTCTTGAGGACACACGGGAATTTCATTTAGTCACTTTCATCATGTTGGTTTGGTTTGCATTCGCTACTTTGATAATTTGATATGTGGGTGGATCGGTGCTTGGGTGCTGTTTTTACTTGAACAAGCCTCCCACTTATGATTAACCCCCTCGCAAGCATCCGCAACTATGAAAGAAGAATTAAGATAACATCTAACCATAGCATAAAACATATGGATCCAAATCAGCCCCCTTACGGAATAGCGCATAAACTAGGGTTTAAGTTTATGTCACTCTTAATGGATCTGAACAAATAATCTTCCACCAAATAAACCATCTAGCGTCAACTACAAGATGTAATCAACACTACTAGTCACCCACAGGTACCAATGTGAGGTTTTGATACAAAGACTGAACACGAGAGATGAACTACGGTTTGAGATGAGATGGTGCTTTTGAAGATGTTGATGAAGATTAGCCTCCCCAAGATGAGAGGGTTGTTGGTGATGACGATGGCTTCGATTTCCTCCTCCCGGGGGGGGGGGGGGGGGAGTTCCCCCGGCAGAATCGCTCCGCCGGAGGGCAAAAATGCTCCTGCCCAAGTTCCGCCTCGAGACGGGGGCGCTCCGTCCCGAAAGTCCTTTCCTTATTTTTTTCTAGGTCAAAAGACCTTATGTACCAGAAGATGGGCACCAGAGGTGGGCCAGGGAGCCCACTACCCACGAGGGCGCGCTCTGGTGCCTAGTGGGCACCTGGGTGTCCTCCTCCGGTATTTCTTTTCTCCAGTATTTTTTATATATTCCGAAATAATTCTCCGTAAAATTTCAGCTCATTTGGATATGTGCAGAATAGGTATCTCTGACGTAGCTTTTTCAGGTCCAGAATTCCAGCTGCCGGTATTCTCCCTCTTTGTGTAAACCTTGGATATTATGAGAGAAAAAGCATTTGAATTACACCACAAAGTGTTATATTGCATAAAAACACTATAAATAACAGTAGGAAAACATGATGCAAAATGGATGTATCAACTCCCCCAAGCTTAGACCTCGCTTGTCCTCAAGCAAAAACTGATATCGAAAATCATGTCCACATGTTTAGAGAGAGAGAGAGGTGTTGATAAAAACAAAATACGGACACAGTAGCATCATGCTTATTATTATAACAACAATAGACTTTATCATACGACTTCTGATGAGCAAGTAACAATTCATCACAACATCGAAGTATAAAGCATAAACTTTCTTGAAAACTAACAAACTATATTCTCAGTCAACTTTGCAATTGCAATTCATCATATTTTCAGGAAGGGTCTCGTATCGAAGCCTTTTGGCAAGTCCACATACTCAACCATCATTTAGTCTTCTATTATTTCTAACACTCACAACATATATATGGCGCAAAAAGTTTCAGCCGGACACATAGAAAGATAGGGGCTTATAGTTTTGCCTCCCAACTTATTCACCTCAAGGGTGATGTCAACAATAATAACTCACGATCACTCATATCCAACTGGATATATGTGCCTAGATCTTTCCCCACCACATGATGCTTGCAAAAGAGAAAAATAAAAAGGAATAGAGGAGAACACTTTGACTCTTGCATAAAAAGTAAATACATAAAAGTAAAAGATAGGCCCTTCACAGAGGGAAGCAGATGTTGTCATGCGCTTTTTGGTTTTGTATGCACAATCTCTTAATGCAAAAGAACATCACGTTATATTGCCCCTTATGATAGCAACCTTTATTATGCAGTCTGTCGCTTTTATTACTTTGCCATCACAAGTTCGTACAACGCTTATTTTCCTTTACACTATAAGTGTAGGAGATATGCCCTAGAGGCAGTAATAAGAGTTATTTTATATCTCCAAGTTTGTAATGAATGTTTATGATCCATACTATAACTGCAATGATTCTTGAGTCTACAATATCCACGAGGCTCGAAGGGAAACTCATATGCACGTGTGGTATAATAAACGGTAAAATGTATTCCTAGTCTTGCCTCTAAGACTGGCTCAAGTATTGCATGATGATCTTGTTTTCCTGATCATGGGCATGACTATGTCGGCAATTTTGAGGGCACAATGTTGGTGGAACACTTGTGTTGAATGGACCCGAATTGATGTTATGCTATGAGATACATTCGTCACAAGATAATGGTTAATAACACAGAGATAGTTAATGTTTGCATAATTCCTTAGACCATGAGAGTATCGAGTTCCTTCGTACTTGCTTCGTGAACTTTGGTGTTTGTTAAATGTCAACCATAACTGGGTGGCTATTACGGTGGCTTACGGGTTCACGGAAAAGTATGGCAAGTAACGGGATAGCTCAAGATTGGGATTTGCTCCTCCGACGATGGAGAGATATACTCGGGCCCTCTCGGTGTTACGGTATCCATCATCATATGGCCAGACACAATGTGATTCGATCACGGGGATGCCGGAACACGGAAACGAGAATAAAGAACAAAACCGGTAACGAGGTAACTAGCATAGTGAACAAGTGTTGATTCATGGGGATGCCGATAAATCTCACCTCGGGTTTCGTAACATATTGCAAAGCAACAGGAATAGCACACGACAACTGGAGGTTCACTCGAATATTCATTCGTGTGGGTATAGGGGTCAATATGGGTGTCCAAGGCTCCGATATTGATCATTGATCCGAAAGTGTTCCGGGTCATGTCTGTACTTCACCGAACCTATAGGGTCACACGCTTAAGGGTCTTCTATCTGCTGAATACTAGACAGGGAGTCTGAGTGAAAATCACCAAAAAAGTTTCGGATGCAACAGAAACGTTCCGGAGAGGACACCGAAGTAGTTTCGGTAAAACTGAAGAGTTGTTTCAGGGTATACCATTAAGTCAAATTGGTTTTGGTACACATCTGGAAATTCTTGGAGGGTGCCAGAATCATTCTGGAAACTTCTGGGATTTTTCCGGAAGAAAAACCGGAAATGTTCCGAGTTGCCGGAACCGCTTTGTTTGCTTTTCGCAGATGAAAATCACTAATCCTGAATTGTTCCGAAACACGTTGAAAATTAGTTTAGTGGGTACTGGAAATGTTCTAAGCCCACATAAATATTTTCAGTTCGAACGGACGTTGAAAAATGTCGTCGTGAATAGTGAAAATCAGCTTTATGGATATTTTTTGGAAAGCCACCTTTTAGGGCTTTTGTGAAAAGGCTTCTAGAAGGGCTTGGGGGCCAAGGAAGCCCCTCATGGGGGGCCCCCAAGGGGGTGGACGGCCACACATGGTGGTGCACCATGGAACTCCACATGGCCTCCCATTTTGCCCATAACACCCTCATGTGTGACCTAATGCATGGGAGTTTTTAGTAATTTGTGGAGGCACCCTACCCCTTGGTTTTCCTATAAATAGGAGGTGAGGGGGCTGCCCAAATCTCATCCTTGCTCTCATACACATGCCATAGACTTGTCTGGCTTCTCTCTCCCTCCCAGCGAAATAGTTTCTTAGACCCGAAAGGCTGTCTGGGTTCCGGCAGGAACTAGTTCTGGACGGCGAAGCCCTGCCGGATAGCTGACACTGTATGTGTGCAACCCCGTAGAGAGATTGTAGTTTTGATATTTTTCCCGAGAGGCTGTTCGAGTGTCCTCCCGAAGGGCTGTCCGAGTTACCGTTTGAGTTTCGAGGGTCCTCCCGAAGGGCTGTCCGTGACATCGTCCGAGGGACTGTCCGACCGCCTCCTGAAGGTCTGTCCGATAAGGGAGTACATCCTCGTGGTTGGGAGGTTATAAATCCTAGCTGCGGGGATCTGCATCGATGATCTACACCGACTCTTCTTCTGCTGCGCTTCGAGTCGGTACGGATCAGATCAAACCTTGTATGACATCTCCATAGTGATCCTGGGCGTGCTCGCTGTACCGATTTTTTTTGTTTTCTGTCGCATTCCCCTACAGTGTCATCATGAGCCATGCTACGTGTAGATGCAAATTACGATCTAGAATACATAGAGATGTATGGGTATTGCATAATATAATTTTGCAGTAGATGAGATCTATTGCTGAAAATTATTTATGCGGGTGGCAGATGAAATCTGTCACCCGATGTTCTTGTTGCTTCCCTAGAATTTGCGTATTTCTAATCTCGAGATAGCATGATGGAATTTGACAAAGTTATGGCAATCCGTGATCCTGGTTGATCATGGAAGTGCTAACAGTTCTTTGGGTTCTGCCATAGTCAAAAGAAAGATGAAATTCGCAGACGAAAGGGCAATGCAGATATGATCTGCACGGGGGTCATGCGTATGACGAAGTTTATTATGGGGCTCGAGATTTTATTATCTCATGTTTCATACACCCTGGAAAGTTAAACTAGTGACTTGAATAATCATACTTGATGATAAACGTTGGTAGCTGCGGTTTAAGTCAAAACCTTAGAAGCCACGATTTTTTTTGCATAAACCGATTAGAGGCGTCTAACTTGGTTTTGCAGGATGGCATGTGATGTGGTATAACAAGCTCATATTCAATTTGATTATGTATGAGATGACTATATGATGTAAATTAACATGACCTGCGTGTCATGATTCGGCATGATGGCTGGAGCCATATGATTGTCACTTTAATGACCTGCGTGCCAACCTTAAGTAATGCACTTATTTTATTAGCTATAGAGATAGTAATATTATCTAGTGCATCGACAAGGTGGTGGCAATCTTTGCGAAGGTGAACACCGACGCAAATGCCGAAGACAAAGAAATACTTGACTTCTTCGTCAGAAGGGGCTATACCATATCATGCTATTATGAATTGCCTGAGATGTTTATCCCTTTTGATGCACCCTTCTTGATTGCGCTGTAGTCACTTTTTATTAGGGTGATCTCTCACTAAAAATATCAAGAAGTTAGTGTTCTCCCAAGTGTAGCACTGTCACAACATCTCCTTTCGGGGTGCGCCATGATCTACATGGGTACGAACGATTGTACAGGTGTAAGGTGGGTGAGGTCAGACCTTGCAGCAAGATCACTTGGTTGTCTTGACGTTCATGGCAGGATCGTCCCGAGCTCGGAACACACGCATCAAAAGATGAACAAGAATCACATGGAGATGTGATCGGCAAGTTTGCCTACCAATTATAGTTCGCGCCTTCAATGTTCATCTCGAACAATGATGTTGAATTACAATGTGGATCTTGAATCACTCACTATCAATTTTGAGAGATATTGATTTCAGTGGGAGCGCACTTTAGAATAAAAATTGTTTATTCACTAGTGCAAAATTCATTATGAACACAGTCTAAGTGAATTGTGTTTACCGTTGTAGATCAAATGGCTCGCAACACCATGTTCTTCTTAGCACCGATATTAGAGAGAGTGAAGTTAGCTGAAACTGGAAACAACTATGCGGACTGGGTCCGTACCCTGAGGATTGTCCTCAGGAGCGCTAAGAAAGACTATGTGCTTGATCAAACTCTAGGTGATCCACCCACGCCAGAAATGGCTCAGGATATCGTCAGTGTGTTTGACACGCGAAAGGATGATTTCAGTGATGTTAAAAACCTTATGTTATCTTGCATGGATCCTATGTTACAGAACCGTTTTGAACGACTTAGTTCCTTCGAGATCATCGAGGCACTAGATGTTCAATATCACAAAAGGGATTCGGGCAAAGTTCATGAGATGACTGAGGCCATGAAAGAATGCAATATAAATGAGGAATCTCTAGTTGATGAGCATAGTGTTAGACTAGCAAACTGGTACGCTGGTTATGCTGAAATAGGAATTAATTTTCCAAAGACACCTGGTATGGATTTGATCCTTACTTCACTTTATGAAGCGATGCTCAAAACAAATGAGATAGGACTGCAGAATCAGCAAAAGTTGCTGGTGAAGAAGACTGCTAGTTTCAAAAAGAAAGGCAAGTCCAAGAAGCGCAAGGGTGCCAATAAGACCGGCTCCCGAAGCAAATCTAAGGGCGGAGCCAAACCTAAAACTATGTGTTTTTACTACAAAGGCACTGGACACTGGAAAATGAACTGCAAGAAGTATCTAGAAGATAAGAAGTCTGGGATAACTGGAAAAGGTATAATTTTTATACAAGTTAATGTCATTGACGATTTGCTTGCTAGCGAAAATTCTAAGTCTTGTGTATTTGATACCGGATCGGTTGCTCACATTTGCAACTCGATACAGGGGCTTCAGAAGGTGCGCAAGCTGGCAAAGAATGAAGTCGTGATGCGTGTCGGGAACGGTGGTGGGATCGCCGCTCAATCCGTCGGCATTATGCCTCTACGTCTCCCTTCAGGATTTATTTTGGAACTAAGTAACTGTTATTTTGTTCCGGCATTGTGTAGAAACATTATGTCCATATCATGTTTAGTACATGATGGGTATTCGTACAAATCTGAGAACAATGGTTGTTCACTTTATTGTAAGGATATGTTTTATGGATTTGCACCCATTGTTGGGGGCCTTTTCATATTGAATCTTGAATGTGGAAATGATGCCTTTAACGTGAATGCTAAACGTCTTAAGAAGGCTGATACCACCACCACTTTCATGGGGCACTGTCAGCTTGGCCACATCGGAAAGAAACGCATGCAAAGACTCCATAAAGATGGAGTTTTACCGTCCTTTGATTTTGAATCATTTGACACATGTGAAGCTTGCTTGATGGGGAAAATGACCAAGACGCCATTCACGGGTCATCCTGAACGGGCGGGTGAATTATTGGAAATAATACATAGTGATGTATGTGGTCCGATGAACACAGCCGCACGGGGTGGGTATTTCTACTTCGTGACTTTTACTGATGATTTAAGTCGGTATGGCTATATCTACTTAATGAAGCATAAGTCGGAAACCTTTGAAAAGTTCAAAGAATTTCAGAATGAGGTAGAAAATCATCGTAACAAAAGGATTAAGTTTCTGCGGTCTGATTGTGGGGGCGAATATCTTAGTCATGAGTTTGGCCAACATCTGAGTGACCGTGGAATCGTTTCACACCTTACGCCTCCCGGAACTCCACAACGAAACGGAGTGTCGGAAAGACGTAACCGAACCCTGTTAGACATGGTATGGTCGATGATGTCTCTTACAGATCTGCCGATATCTTTTTCGGGTCACGCACTACTCACTGCCGCTTATATATTAAACAGAGCACCGTCTAAATCTGTTGAGACGACGCCATTTGAATTATGGTATGGGAAGAAACCCGTTGTGTCGCATCTCAAAATTTGGGGTTGTGAGGCATACGTAAAACGTTACAGCCTAGCAAACTCGATCCCAAAGTAGATAAATGCTACTTTATAGGTTATCCCAATGAGACCATTGGGTATTCCTTCTATCTTCCCTCCGAGTACAAAGTATTTGTCGCTAGAAACAGAGTCTTTCTCGAGAAAGAGTTTCTTGCCAAAGAAGTAAGTGGGAGGACAGTACAACTTATTGAGATTAGTGAATCTTCGGCAACCGTTGATATGGTAAGGAACCGGAAGAAATTCCGCTAATTATCCCTACAACCGAGCCAGAAGTTGTCGCATGTGATGCAGAAACTTCAGACAATGTTGTAACTAAACCGCGCAGATTAGGTAGGGCTATCCAGCCACCTGAGTGGTTTCATAACGAAATCTTCATTCTTGAAGACGATGAACCTGCGCACTACAAGGAAGCGATGACAGGGCCTAGCTCAAGGGAATGTCACAAGGCCATGAAATCTGAGATGGAATCCATGTACGAAAACCATGTTTGGAACTTGGAAGAACTTCCAGAAGGCGTAAAGCCCATTGGTTGTAAATGGATTTTCAAAAGAAAGACGGATGCGGATGGTAACATTACTATCCACAAAGCTAGACTTGTCGCGAAAGGGTTCACACAAGTTCCAGGAGTGGACTACGACGAGACTTTCTCGCCCGTAGCTATCCTTAGGTCTGTTCGGATATTACTAGCAATTGCTGCTTATTTCGATTATGAAATATGATAGATGGATGTCAAACCGGCTTTCCTAAATGGAAACCTCAAAGAGGATGTATACATGATACAACTGGAAGATTTTGTCGTTCATAAGGATGCTGGAAAGGTATGCAAACTTCAGAAAGCCATTTATGGTCTGAAGCAAGCGTCAAGGAGCTGGAACATTCATTTTGATGAAGTGGTCAAAGAGTTTGGCTTCATCAGGAATGACGAAGAATATTGTGTTTACAAGAAGTTTAGTGGGAGTGCAAAAGCATTTCTAATCTTGTATGTGGATGACATATTGTTGATTGGAAATGACGTGAATTTTCTTAGCGAAATAAAAGACTCATTGAAGAAGAGTTTTTCAATGAAAGATTTAGGCCAAGCGGCATATGTATTGGGCATCAGAATATATAGAGATAGATAAAAACACTTGATAGCGCTTAGCTAAAGCACGTACATTGACAAGGTGTCAGTGCAACAAACCCTGGGTCTGTTGCCCAGACTGTGCACAGGCCTAAGGTCAAGATTGCAGCATCCAAGACTAGACCAAGCACAAGAGATCAGCTCTTTGAAGAACCAGAGTGCAGATCAAGAAGATGAAGTCAAAGCCAAGGAGCAAGACACCGCTAAGGGAAAACCTCCCTTGTCGGGTAGGAGAGCCTGGCGAGGTCAAGGTTGCCCTGGAAGCAAGCCTCAAGACCGCCCCGGCAGGCCTGCCAGGTCCTACAAAGGCAAAACACCCCGCCAAGGCTTCACCGCTCCACCTCACAGTGACGCAAGTCAACGATCGGTGAGGTGTCAAGCCCCAAAGTGACTAAGTGGCTGTGTTTTGCCACATGGCAGCCATTTCCTACAGGAATCGCCTCCAAGTGACACCCGTTCAGCAACGTGTCATGCAGACAGGAGAGAAGGTGGCCAAACAGCCCGGCAAGGCGTGCCGGGCAGGCCATGATGTGACACTAAGCGGCACATTTAATGTGCTCTGCCCTGTCTGCAGAGTAGATATGATAGCACTGTTTGCTATCTAATTAGTACACAATGACTGATTTGCCACTGTGGTGACCCCTTGATCTATAAAAGGAGGCCCATGGCAACCATAGAGGGGATTCGGACCCTTGTACACTCATAAGCGCGTAGCTACTCTCGCCCTGAGGAAACCCTGCTGGGCAAGAGCGCTACGTTTCCACCACCATCCACCATCAATCCACCAAAGCAGGAGTAGGGTTTTACGCCTCGCGGCGGCCCAAACCTGGGTAAAACTGCCCGTGTGATCTCTGTCATGCTGCGCTGTGTTTCTCCGCTCTTTGTGCAACGTGCTTAGTCCCCCTGCCGAACCAAAAGGGCTCATGGCCCCATAGGTGGCCGTGGTTTCCCACGACATCTTTGGTGCGCCAGGTAGGGGGCAGCGCTTGCGCGAACCCGAGAAGCGTACGTAGCGCGTCATCTTCATCAACGGCGTCACCACTCATGACGCCCGAAGGAATGGCGGGGATGGAGCGGGAGAGCGACGTTGCTCCCCCGCCGACCTCGTCCAATCTCCGCCACCTCCGTACACCGTGGTCACAGCGGCGGCGGAATCTAGCAACAAGGGCAACAGTACCACCCTGAACGGATCAGACAACAGGAACGCCCTGCGAACCCCGTTCGGGAAAAGGAGCGATGTGCAATGGTACCAGATTTCTCTCTCTGCCACTCTCACTTATTGACAATCGAGCTACTCTGGGTTTTAGCATCATCAACGTCGATGAGCCCGCGTGATACTCGGTCTAGCATTTACCCTGCTTAGGGAAATCCTGAGTAGAATGCCGGTGCCAAATCCGTTGATTGACGCCCCGACAAGTACGCTCCGGCAAGGCCGTCCGCGCTGGCGTGACTTTTGTGCCAACTGCCGTTGAATTGATTAAAAAAGTGTGAAGAGGAGGAGAGAGGAACCGGCCGTGCCTAACGTCGCGTCCTGCCGCCCACGAGATACATATGATTCTAGCCGGCCCCTGCCGGGAGCTAGAAGTCGATATACGTGCAGCACCATCCTTCCTGGAGCATGCGAGCTCAGCAAGCGGCCGCAGCTGGGAGGAGTAGATGGAAGCACGGATAAGAGCTAAGTCTACACAACCTTTGCTATACTGTAAAATCTAGAATTTGCATTTGTTTGTCCCTTGAATGCCGAAGTGTTCGTGTGAAGAAATCTTTCATGAGATGGTACCTTTGCTAGATTCTTGTCTGTACCCTCATTCCGTTCAGAGCCTGCTCACGGAATGGGTGGCTGCGTCGGAAACTACTAAGGAAAAACCTGCCGGGACGCATCCATGCCAAGATAAATGTTTAGGGCCAGACCCTTACGACCTTCGCGGCAATATGATACCGGCAGGCAACCAGAAGGTGTATAGAGATTAATCATGCGAATACCGATGTGTAACATTCAACAGGGATAAAGCACGCAATTCAGACTGAATAAAAACATCAAGTTCCACACAAGCATAAATAGTATGATGTCTAAACACAGGACATGCATCATGTTTCGATTACAGAACAGCACAGCAGCGGGCATAATTCAAGACCGGCCCTTGCGACCTCGGGGAGCAACAGGAACGCCAAGGACCCTGTCGGCGAAAGGGGTGGCCTTCTCCTCGGCAGCAGAAACGTCCGCGCCATGCGACAGGTTTCTGAAGCCATCGGAAGGTCGAGATTCGGGTGGCGGCAGGCGATGTTGCTCAGGACCATGAAGAGGGAATTATGGGCAAGCCTCCAGGATTCAGCCTCGAAGCGACCAGCTCTTCCCTCTTAGTGCACCTTCAGCTTGGTGATCAGCTCGTTGAAGAAGACCCCTAGCTTAGCGCGGGGGCCTCCTGCTTGCTGGCCGAATAGACTGGCCCCTCCATGCCCATCGCTGTGGTTTGGGCAGCGAGGCGCTGGGCAATATCAATCAAGCTCTTGATCCAGAGGTCAACCTACTCAGACTGGTTCGCCAGTTTGTCCTCTGCATCCTTCCAGAGACGCCTTGCGGTGTCCAGATCCTTTGACAACTGCTTCTCGCGAGCCTCGATGGATTCGACTGAGCTCTCCAAGGTGCCAACCCTGGCCTTCATATCTTCAATGGTACCGTTGGCATTGGCAAGGTCTTGGCTTTGGGAGGAGAGCTGCGATTGCACATCCTTTAGGAGGATCTCTGCTTTCCGCGCCTCCTCCTTGAGGGTCTCGACCTCCTTGGCGCTCTCGGCAAGCTTTTTCGTCAGCTCGGCCACCTGCTGGTCGAGGTCCACCTTGGCAGTAGAGGCAGCGGCAAGGTCATCGGCAAGCTTCTTTAGCCGAGCGGCAGAATCGGCAGTAAGGGCATCCAGGGCAGCCTTGTGCTTGTCCTCCAGCTCTTTGGTGCGCTGCTGCACAAGGGCCTCCAGATCATCGTCTTTGGCGCAGACAGTGGCCTCGAGCCTCTCCTCCCGGAGAGAGATGTAATGCTCCCTGGCATTCAGAAGCGCTTTGAGGTCCGCCAAGCACGCCTCCCGAGCAATGACGTCCTCCCACGCCATCGAGACTGTCTCCTGCTGCCTCAAGAGGACCTGGAACTGCTTGCCGTGCCAATTGCGCAGCGGTGCCCTTGTCCTTCAGCTTCTGGTCCACCTTATTGGCGGACTTACGCTGCTCCTTGATCTCCTACCATTTCTGGCTGTGCCGATCCTGCATCTCTTTGATGCCCATCGCCACGGACTCCATGAAGGACAAATCCGTGGCGACGGCGACGGAGTCATCCACCTCTTCGACCCCTTGGTATAGCGACGCCAGAATGCGCTGAAGCTCTTCGTCAAGCTCCGCATTCGTCGCCATTGATGAGCCGGGGGCTCCAAGCCCAGACTGTGCGAGCACCAGTGCCAGATGGCTCGAAGATGATGGCGGGACCCCCGCCGGGGTGCCAAATGAGGGAAGGGGGCCCATGGTTTGGAGGGGTATCTTCTCTTCAACCACAACCCCTGATCCAGACGTGCTACCGGGGGTTTTCTCGGGCTCCTTCGGGGTCCCAGGGCACCCCCGGCAGCATGTTCCTGCCCCTCCATGGCAGCGATCTTGGCGGCCTCCTCCGCGGTGTCCTTCCCTATGCTGGCCACCTCATCCAGCAAATCTGGCTCCTCACTTAAAGGAGCTGCAAGCAGATCCAGCAATCAATGGCAGAAATACAGAATTGTTAACAAGTCAGGAGTACGAAGCAAGATGATAAGAGGGAACAGGGAAAGAAGAGCAAATAAATTACCCGGAGAGGTCTGCCGGGCGGAAGCTTCAGTTTCTCTGGTAACATTAGTTGCCGGGCCAAGGTCGGACTCTTCCATGGAGACCCTTGGCGGGGATCCCTCGACCAAATCAATGGGCAGAGTGGACCCTTCCTAGAAAGGCTTGCCCGGGGTGGTTCCTTCTCCTCCTTTGGTTTCGGTGGTGGGGAGCTCTCCTCCGTCGCTTCCGGCGGGAGGAACCACCTCTGCACGTTCAAGCTGGGGGCTGGACTGGGGGCTTGATGCCGGGGCACTTGCACCGTCCCCTGCCGGGCCCGCCCCTTCCACCGTCCTCGGTGGCTCCGCGCGTCTGAGCCGCTTGGTCCGGTGAATGAGGGGCTGCTCCTCTTCCTCTTCCTCCCTGATAAAGACGGCAAGCAAAGATCCGTCAACAAGCAAAGAAACATGCGGTAATAATAGCAAGGAAGGGAGGAAGTTCTTTCTTACTCCTCGTCGATGAGCATAGAGCTCAGCACGAAATCAACAGGCGGAGAAGGTGCCCTGCTTCTCTTCTGAGGCAGAGGGGCTGAGCTCTCCGGCAACTTTGAGCCCTGCTGAGACGCAGGGGGCTCCGATGAAGACGAGCTCTGCGAAGAGCTCGAACCCAACTGGTAGCCGGAGTCGTCTTCCGTGGCTGCTGGCTGCTTGGCGGGAGGGGCCTTGGCCTCGGAAAGCCGAGGAGAATGCCGGCGCGCAGCTTCAGGAACGCTGCTCTTGGAGGTGGTCTCCTTTACCTTCTTGGCGGCGGGCACAGGATCGGAGACTGCTGCTCCCCGGTTGGTTGCCCGCCTGCGAGGGCGTTGGTCCAAGACAGGCTCGGGGGCTTGAGGGCCCTCCACGAGCCACTCCTCTTCAGGTTGCTCCACCTCCTCAACCTCTTCTTCCTCTAGAGCCTTTGCCACCATGATATATAGAGCCTCGATTCCGGAAGGCTCGTCCCCGGCAGGCTCATCCCCGGCACCCTCATCCCCGGCACCCTCTTCCGAGACTTGCACCTCGTCCCTGCCGCGGGAAGAACTTTCATCTCCAGCCTTCTCCTTTCCCTTTGCTACCTTCCCGGCCTTCGCCGCTGCTGCAGCTCGAAACGCCTCGTCCTCCTCGGCCCCATGCGCCACGACGACCACGGCCTCGTCCTCTCCCACCTCCTCTCATAGCGGGCTCCGCCCCCGCATCTTCGGAGGGAGGAGACGCTGTCGAGCAGAAATTCTCGTCGCAACCGGAGCAGGGCCGGACCCTCGACCTCTCACCATGGTAAGCGGTGGCTGTGGCGGGGATGGGATGGGAAGGAGATGTGAAGGAATGTCTCGCACCGCACCCCTTTTTATAGGCGGGTGGGGCAGGAGGCTAGATTCTTTTCACGAGGGTGGCCGCTCCGCTCGGCCAGTCTGGCTCCCCCTCGCCATTAACGGCTCGAAGAGTCAAGGCCGACCCCCTGCACCAATCTACGGCGCCTGGCTTTCTGCCATGGCGCTCATTCCCGCGCCCTTCGCATCCGCCACCAACCTTGGGCAATGCATGCAATACACATGGCAGAGGCGCTTGGAGCGGGAAGGGTAGTGGGGTGGCAGTTACCGCCCCGTGAACAAGGGACGTGGGTAACTCCGTGGATCATGGCCCGTTAACTCCATCACTGCGGTTGGCATTACGCGACGCACGGGAGAACCGGAAACTGACCTGGGCTCATATTAATGAAGAAGCAAAGAAGATCCCAAGGGGCGAGCAACTCTTACCCTCTTGCCTGTGCACCGGATAGGGCCTACCCCCATGACGCCCGACAGCGTGTTCGTGCCAGGCCCGGGGGCTCCTGTCAGTGCAACAAACCCTGGGTCTATTGCCCAGACTGTGCACAGGCCTAAGGTCAAGATTGCAGCATCCAAGACCAGACCAAGCACAAGAGATCAGCTCTTTGAAGAACCAGAGTGCAGATCAAGAAGACCAAGTCAAAGCCAAGGAGCAAGACACCGCTAAGGGAAAACCTCCCTTGCCAGGCAGGAGAGCCTGGTGAGGTCAAGGTTGCCCCGGAAGCAAGCCTCAAGACCGCCCCGGCAGGCCTGCCGGGTCCTACGAAGGCAAAACACCCCGCCAAGGCTTCACCGCTCCACCTCACAGCGATGCAAGTCATCGATCGGTGCGGTGTCAAGCCCCAAAGTGACTAAGTGGTTGTCTTTTGCCACATGGCAGCCATTTCCTACAGGAATCGCCTCCAAGTGACACCCGTCCAGCGACGTGTCATGCAGACAGGAGAGAAGGTGGCCGAACAGCCCGGCAAGGCGTGCCGGGCAGGCCATGATGTGACACTAAGCGGCGCATTTAATGCGCTCTGCCCTGTCTGCAGAGTAGATATGATAGCACTGTTTGCTATCTAATCAATACACAATGACTGATTTGCCTTTGTGGTGACCCCTTGATCTATAAAAGGAGGCCCATGGCAACCATGGAGGGGATTCGGACCCTTGTACACTCATACGCGTGTAGCTGCTCTCGCCCCGAGGCAACCCTGCCGGCCAAGAGCGCTGCGTTTCCACCACCATCCACCATCAATCCACCAAAGCAGGAGTAGGGTTTTACGCCTCGCGGTGGCCCGAACCTGTGTAAAACTGCCCGTGTGATCTCTGTTGTGCTACGCTGTGTTTCTCTACTCTTTGTGCAACGTGCTCAGTCCCCCTGCCGAACCAAAAGGGGCTCGTGGCCCCATAGGTGGCCGTGCTTTCCCACGACACAAGGTGTTGAAAAGGTTCAACATGGAGAACTCCAAGAAGGGCCTTCTCCGCATGTCACCTAGCATAGTGCTTTGCAAGAATCAGTGTACTCGGACTCTCGATGAGCGAGTACAAATTAATGATGTTCCATATGCCTCGGCAGTTGGTTCTATTATGTATGCCATGCTATCTACAAGACCAGACATTTCCTATGCACTAAGTGTTAGCAGCCGGTACCAAAGTGACCCAGGATTGGAACACTGGGCCGCAGTCAAGGGTATTCTTAAGTACCTCAGAAGGACCAAGGATTTACTCCTTGTGTATGGAGGTGATGAAGAGCTCATTGTAAGTGGTTACACTGATGCATGCTTCATGACTGACCCAGATGACTTCAAATCTCAATCAGGCTATGTTTTCATATTGAACGGTGGCGCAGTAGATTGGAAAAGTTCCAAACAAAAGACTGTGGCAGATTCTACAATGGAGGCGGAATATGTTGCAGCTTCCGAAGCCTCCAAGGAGGCAGTATGGATCAAGCAATTTCATGAAGACCTTGGTGTGGTTCCAAGTGCTCTGGACCCGGTGGAGATCTATTGTGATAATAGTGGCGCCGTGGCTCAGGCAAGGGAGCCATGTTCGCATCATATGACAAGACATATTGAACGCAAATATAAACTCATTCGAAATCATGCCGAAGCGGGTTTAGTGAAAGTACGCAAAGTTCACACGGATCTAAACGTGTCAGACCCAATGACAAAGCCTCTACCACGAGAAAATCATGATCAGTACCAGATAGCCATTGGTGTTAGGGAAGCCATGTAACTGGATTATGACTCTAGTGCAAGTGGGAGTCTGTAGGAGATATGCCCTAGAGGCAGTAATAACAGATATTTTGTATCTCCAAGTTTGTAATGAATGTTTATGATCCATGCTATAACTGCAATGATTCTCAAGTCTACAATATCCATGAGGCTCGGAGGGAAACTCATATGCACGTGTGGTATAATAAACGGTAAAATGTATTCCTGGTCTTGCCTCTAAGACTTGCTCAAGTATTGCATGATGATCCTGTTTTCCTGATCATGGGCATGACTATGCCGGCAATTTTGAGGGCACAATGTTGGTAGAACACTTGTGTTGAATCGACCCAAATTGATGTTATGCTATGAGATACATCCGTCACAAGATAATGGTTAATAACACAGAGATAGTTAATGTTTGCATAATTCCTTAGACCATGAGAGTATCGAGTTCCTTCGTACTTGCTTCGTGAACTTTGGGGTTTGTTAAACGTCATCCGTAACTGGGTGGCTATTACGGCGGCTTACGGGTTCACGGAAAAGTATGGCAAGTAACGGGATAGCTCAATATTGGGAATTGCTCCTCCGACGATGGAGAGATATACTCGGGCCCTCTCGGTGCTACGGTATCCATCATCGTCTGGCCAGACACAATGTGATTCGATCACGGGGATGCCGGAACACGGAAACGAGAATAAAGAACAAAACCGGTAACGAGGTAACTGGCATAGTGAACAAGTGTTGATTCACGGGGATGCCGATAAATCTCACCTCGGATTTTGTAACATATTGCGAAGCAACAGGAATAGCACACGGCAACTGGAGGTTCACTCGAATATTCATTTGTGTGGGTATAGGGGTCAATATGGGTGTCCAAGGCTCCGATGTTGATCATTGATCCAAAAGTGTTCCGGGTCATGTCTATACTTCACCGAACCTATAGGGTCACACGCTTAAGGGTCATCTATCAGCTGAATACTAGACAGTGAGTCTGAGAGAAAATCACCAAAAAAGTTTCGGACGCAACGGAAACGTTCCGGAGAGGACACCGGAATAGTTTCGGTAAAACTGAAGAGTTGTTTTAGGGTATACCATTAAGTCAAATTGGTTTTGGCACACGTCTAGAAATTCTTGGAGGGTGCCAGAATCATTCTGGAAACTTCTGGGATTTTTCCGGAAGAAAAACCGGAAATGTTCCGGAGCTGCCGGAACCGCTTTGTTTGCTTTTCGCAGGTGAAAATCACTAATCCGGAATTGTTCTGGAACACGTTGAAAATTATTTTAGTGGGTACTGGAAATGTTCTAAGCCCACATAAATATTTTCAGTTCGAACGGATGCTGAAAAATGTCGTCATGAATAGTGAAAATCAGCTTTATGGATATTTTTTGGAAAGCCACCTTTTAGGGCTTTTGTGAAAAGGCTTCTAGAAGGGCTTGGGGGCCAAGGAAGCCCCTCATGGGGGGCCCACAAGGGGGTGGATGGCCACACATGGTGGTGCTCCATGGAGCTCCACATGGCCTCCCATTTTGCCCATAACACCCTCATGTGTGACCTAATGCATGGGAGTTTTTGGTAATTTGTGGAGGCACCCTACCCCTTGGTTTTCCTATAAATAGGAGGTGAGGGGGCTGCGCAAATCTCATCCTTGCTCTCATACACATGCCATAGACTTGTCTGGCTTCTCTCTCCCTCCCAGGGAAATAGTTTCGTAGAGCCGAAAGGCTGTCTGGGTTCCGGCAGGAACTAGTTCTGGACGGCGAAGCCTTGCCGGATAGCTGACACCGTATGTGTGCAACCCCGTAGAGAGATTGTAGTTTCGATCTTTTGCCCGAGGGGCTGTTCGAGTGTCCTACCGAAGGGCTGTCCGAGTTACCGTTTGAGTTTCGAGGGTCCTCCCGAAGGGCTGTCCGTGACATCGTCCGAGGGACTGTCCGACCGCCTCTCGAAGGGCTGTCCAACGAGGGAGTAGATCCTCGCGGTTGGGTGGTTGTAAATCCTTGCTGCGGGGATCTGCACTGATGATCTACACCGACTCTTCTTTTGCTGCGCTTCGAGTCGGTACTGATCAGATCAAACCTTGTATGACATCTCCATAGTGATCCTGGGCGTGCTCGCTGTATCGATTTTTTTTGTTTTCTGTCGCGTTCCCCTACAAAAAGATCAAACTTATTTAGAAGCAATTTTTATTGCCTTATGCACCGATGAAAACTTACTTGAAGGATCTTACTCAATCCATAGGTAGGAATGGTGGACTCTCAAAACATGAATTTGGGTTTAAGGTTTTTGGATGCACAAGTAGTATCTCTACTTAGTGCGGATTTTTGGCTAGCAAAGATATTGGGCAAGCACCACATGTTGGAGGATCCATAACAATATAACTTCTATGTGAATATGAACAAACATAAATCATTACGTTGTCTTCCTTGTCCAACGTCAACAATTTGGCATAAGATATTTAATGGGGGCTCACAATCATAAAAGATACCCAAGATGTATATTTGCATGTGAATCTTCTCTTCCCTTATTAATTCTTCCATGAATTGCATCATTGAACAATGCTATGTTTGTCAACTTTCAATAAATTTTACCACTTATACTTTTCCTTATGTGATGTCATTACTTACCATAAGATTAGCATATGATTTTTTTCATTATTTCCTTTATTTTGATTGAAACATAAAAGTAAAGAAGCAAAAACTCAAACTAATCTTTATTATGTAACTCTCACTCGATTACATAGATAGATAGATCATGAAACTAGCACTCGAAAATAGATCATACTAAACTTTTATTCAACTAAATCACGAAATAACTAAGGATCGAACTAAAAACTGTTGAAGATAATAGAAGTGATGGTGTTACGACACCGGCGGATCTCCCCCAATCTTGGCACAAGCCAAGGGGAGTGCCCATACCCATGTGCTTAGGTCTCCTTCTTTGGTGAAGATGGTGATGGCGATGAAGAGGATGAGGTATTACTAGCTTCGCACTTCAGCTTCAGCAGGTACTCCAATCTACGGTTGACACTCCGAAGGGCGATATTTTGCTCTTCCAACAAAATAACTTCATGAGTGAGATATGTATTCTGAATGTGTACTATTTCAAAGACCCTTAAGGCCTTGATTTTAGTGGGGGTGAGATGATCATAGTAGGGTTGAACGATGTCTTCGTCTCCCGCAGTTTCTTCCATAGGTAGGGTTCGCCGACCTTCTTGGGCCTGGTCCTTGACAACTCCTTCAACCTTTTCCTCCTTGGTTGCTTCTTTTGTTTCTTCCCTCTTCAGCTCTATCTTCAACAACCAAGCGTCATCCTCCCCATGGTTGGAGGAAGGAGAAGACATGATGCCTGCAGGAGGAGAATCTGATCGAAAAACAACACAAAACAAGAACAGAAGATTTCTCCGCGATGCGGTGGTCAAATAGTCCGGGGGAGTATATAAAGATTTTTTATCTTGAGAAACAAGTATACCACAGGAAAACGGAGTCGGGAAGGTGCCCGAGGGGCCCACTACCCACCAGGGCGTGCCAGGTGGGGCAGGCGCGCCCTAGTGCCTAAGTTGGCACCTGGGTTGCCTTCCTGGGTGTTTCTTATTTTTTTTATTTTTTCTAATATTCCAAAACTAACAGAAAATATTTTTGCAAAATTTTTGGAGTCCGCTTACTTACCGTATCACATACCTCTTCCTTTTTAGGGTTCTGGAGTGTTCTGGAAGGTCTCTTTTATGTATTCCTCCGTTGTCATGGTTTGAATAATATTAGTTTCAATATTAATAGGTCACTACTGCAGGATGCTGCTAACACGGCACTACAATCAGAGACCCTTCGACGAAACTGTGTGTGATGCAATAATCGCAAACGGTGATGTAAAAAACCCGTCAAAAAAGATGCAAAACGTTTGCGATGGTGGATACATCAAACACGGTTTGGATTTTAGTTGCGTGTGCGATGCGGGGCATACGGTTCAGTACAATGAACTATTTGTGATGAGGTAGAACAACAGAAACAGGCAGCCAGATGAAGGTGAGTGCGATATATGGCATACAGTTCACTCGGATAAACTATTTGTGATGAGGCTGAACAACAGAAACGGGCAGCCATATGAAGGTGTGTGCGATATACGGCATACAGTTCACTTGGATGAACTGTTTGTGATTAGGCAAAATAAAAGAAACGGTCAGCCAGATCAAGGTGTGTGCAATAGAGGGCAAACAATTGATTCGGATGAACTGTTTGCGTTGAGCCAAGAGAACAAAAATGGTTCAATTTAACAAGATGTGTGTGATACGCGGCAAACAGGTCTGTAATCAGAAATGTGTGCGAAGACCGATAATAACACAGACGATTGCTGTTAATAAGACGTGTGTGTTGTGTGATGGGATTGCATACAGAACAACAACATATATATACACACACTTATAAGGACATGTTTGCATAACCAAATTAAACATCCAATTACATATGTGGCTACTACACACATGACATTTGCACACACCAAAGTAAACTATTACATGCATAATTACATAGGTGGATACTACACACATGACATTTCCACACACCAAAGTAAACTATATATTACATGCATAATTAACTAGGATAAACGATCATCTGATCATCATCTACTTATTGTGACGCTTGCCGCTACTGCTCTGCTTGTGGCTCAATCCGGCCTCATCGATTTCGGTAACGAGGCACTTCCTCGTGTCAACGATCCGCCTGTGCATCTCGTAGCACGTGTACACGCTCTTGGCCACGAACCTGAGGTGAGGTTCATCCAGTTGCCGCATCCAGGCCCCGTGCCAGGATACGGGATTTGTTCTCTTGGCATCCTGCTTCATCTTTTCGTAGTAGGGGTTGATGATGGCCAAGGCGAGTTCAACCAGGGAGTCCTTCGTGCTTCCCCAGACCCTGTAGTGGTCATGGATTTCAACAAGGTTCTTGCAGGCCAAGCCCGTAACCATGAGCGCCTTTACATAATTGCAGGTTTCCACCATAGCGCACTTGTAGCCGGTGCTGTTGACAAACCTAGCGAAACGGTCGCAAGGCTCTGTGGCCATGCAGTAGTGGAAGATGAGGACATGATGGCGCACACACAAATGGGTGATGGCAACCTTCTGATCTTTGCTGGGATGACCGCCGGTGTACTGGAGGTCGATGCCGACCACCTTGTACTTGTCTCGAGCAAGCAACTGCTCCACTATTGGGGATATAACTATTGGGTATGACCCGCCCAGGAGGGCCCAAGTCATGCCACTGGCGGTTCATAATGAAGAGGCCCAAGAAGATGTTGAAGATGGCGGTTCATGAAGCAATCTTACTGAAGGCCCAAGACCCAGAGGAGACTTGAGGCCCGTGGGCGTAAACCGCCATATGTTTAACTTGTACGTTAAGGAAAGTGTAGTTCTATCACCGAGCCGGACACATTGTGTATAAGCCGGCCGGGACTCTGTAAGCCGCCGGGCATCAACCTGTGTATATAAAAGGGTGACCCAGTGGCGGGTTAGGGCAAGAAACAACAAGTCAAGAACTAGGTCAAGCGTATTCGCTCCCTGGTAATCGAAACCCAAGCAATACAACCTAAAGCAGGAGTAGGCCTTTACCTCGTTGTGAGGGGCCGAACCGGGGTAAACTCTGTGTCCCTTGTCCCGTTTTAACCCCTTCAAGCCAACCTCGTAGCGATGGCTCCACACCTAAGCACTACAAGAAATATGTCAACTTGCGACCATCACTATTGGTCGCTGAATGGTAATTGTTTTTCATTTGTGACCTTTTTGTGACCAAAAACAGATGGTCAAAAGCTGACTGTCTTTAATGGAAATTAACGACCATCTTTGTGATAAGGTCGTTGAAGGCAACGACCAAAACAAAAGGTCGTTGGTTCAACGACCTTTTGTTTTGGTCGCTGCTTGTCTACTCAGGCCACGCCGGATCCAACGTGGCAAGCTGACATGGCAGAATTGTGACCAAATGAAAAGGTCATTGACTAGAATCAGCCCGGTCCAATTCGACGTTTTACTTGGGCCAAGCCCAACAATTCAGCCTTTTTATATTTTTTCTGTCAATTTTTGGTCGGCTTCATGGGCCAAGCCCAACATTGCTGCCTTTTTTATTGTTGGGCCGTGGCCTTTTATAGTTTATTGATTTTCTATTTTCAGCCATTATATATTCAAGCTGGTCCCACTAGTCAGATGGGTCCCACTTGTCATGATCATCTCTCAAATTGGTCCCACATGTCTGAAATGTACAAATTTGACAGATTATTTTCATAAGTGGCCCCACTGGTCAAGTTTCCATTTCACAAGTTTTCAAATCACATATGTAATAAAAAAAAGAACACATAAAATTCATCAAATATACCACTAAATAAATCTATTACAATCTTTACAACACAGATATGCTACAATATGCTACTCTTCACTGAGTAGGACTTGACGGCTTCACACTTCACGGCTTCACACTTCACACTTGAGCTTCTGTAAAGAGGAACAACCACAATTTTAAGTCTACAATACAGCAATTGATACTATCAAGGATAAAAAAACAAGTAATAGACTCAAATGTGAAGGCGGCATGGAACTAGTGATACGACAACATGCAGAAAACACTACAATATAATACTGTTTTAAGTTCATATCAACGCAAAATCAGCACTGCACAATGTAGCACATAACAATTAGTACCAAGCAGTTGATCAAGAACAGCAGGTGATGCTAACAGCACCCATACTCTCAAATTCAGTACTAAGTTGCTATTGTGTCATTATATGTGACCAAGTTATCAGGAAAAATAATAAACTTGTAATAAGGCAATTATTTTTAAAAAGTGTTCACAGAAATGAGCTATCATGTGTGAAGATTCATGGCTTTCAACCCAAATGCTCATTCTTATGGCCACATTCATGGCATAGTTTGTTTAAATGATCTAATATTGTGCACAAGGGTGCATATTGGAATGGCAAACAATGTTGCCTAAGGAAGTTTTCATTTTCTTTGGACGAAGAATTCATTTTCCATTTTTTGAGTGCCCAAAATGAGTTTTTTTTGTGAAGGACCTACCATATATTTGTTGCAAAATTGGACCAAATAAATTTTATAAAATATTAGAACATATTTAATGTACAATTGACCAAATGGTTGGGTGTCAAAAGTTTTGATCCACCTCTCGTAAAAAAGACAAATTTCTGCCGATTCAGCTGGAAGCGGGTCAAATTTGAACTGCAGCTGCCTCATAGTTTGCTCTTTATTTTTTCCAAAAATCATTTATAGGTACATAAGTATCTATTTAATCATAAATACATGGTTTGGTGGCGATACGTCGAGGTTTGGACGGTGGCCGAGGGCCCCAACTCCAGAGCGCGTAAACTCGCATGCCCGCCGCATGATCACCGCATGACCGTGGTGTTGCCACGCGTTCTGGGAAGCCTAGGCGTGTCTAGTGGGTTGGGCACTGCCCCGGTAGGTGTTAGGAAGAAGAAGGCAATAGAAGAATCTTATGAGAAGACTGAACTGAGCTCAAACATGAATTAGCAACCAAGTGTTTGATTAGTGGTGGGGAAAATGCACATGGCCAATGGGCTTGAGTTTTGGCCGAGGATGATCATCTACTAAGGACACTGTCTTCAAAAATTTGCAGCTCAAATGGAGGAGCCTAGGTGTCACTTGCTTTGCAAAATGAAAATATTACCAGAAACAAAGATTGGATGGTGAGCTCACATGGATTGTTAGACGGGGCTCAAATTTTGTGGAGAGCTATGGTTTGGGAATATAGAAGATGTGGCAAAAATTCAGCTCATTAGGATATGCCTAGCTAGTACTTCCTTCACAACGGTTCTAGCTGAACAGAAACTTTGGAAATTTGCCGAGGAAGATTTACCAGGCAAATGATGCTGAATATTGTCATGAGGCAATGATTTGGATAGTAAAGAATGCCCAATTTTTTTGGAAATTTTTGGAATGACAGAAATATAGGCTGCTTCACAACCTAGAGAAAAAATTGACACATAGACATGACACATAGGCAAAACTGATGAGGTGGCGCCTAGTCATAGCAATGCACCACAATTTACAAGGCTATGACCATCTATATTGGTCATTATCAGCTAGAAATAAGGCAGCGGACCAGTGCTGTTTGCTTTACGACCATTTCGTGTAAGGAAATTACGACCTTTTTGACTAAAATGGTCGTTATGGTTTATGGTTTGGAGCCCCCCGAATAGCTTTTGACCAATTGGTATCAAATGGTCGTAGATTTATGACCAATTCTTCCAGGGTCACTGACAGAAGGTAACAAGTTGACATATTTCTTGTAGTGAAGTCCTCATGCTAGGGCATCTGCCGTGACAATTCCACGACAGTTGGCACCCACCGTGGGGCCAGCGCACGGTGGTTTCGAGTGCTTGAAGGGCAGCTTCGCAGGGCTCAAGGGATACGCTGTGGGCCGGATGACTAAGAGTCGTCGCGGCAAACTCTACATCGATGACGAGGGCTGGGGCCCCGAGGCCGGCTCAATCGAGTACGGATACCGGGTCCCCTTTGGCGGAATCCATGTCTTCATTGGCAAGATTGGTGAGTCAGAAGCTGAGCCGAACTTCTGCACCAACATCGTCGAAACAGCTCGATGCGCGCGACCCGTCAAGGTTCAAGCCGCCCCGAAGCATGTCTTTGTTGGCTTCGTTCATGGAGCGGAGCTGGAAGGAAGATCTGAATCTGGTGGTGAGACAGTTGTCTGCTTAGGCAACGAGTCCTCAACTGGTGAGACCAAATCCATCTATCAGGTTCAGGATGGTGGGTTTGGGGGCTGTTCCGATGGCGACAGTATTCCGGACCCCTACAAGCCGCCACACCGGGTTGCGATCTTCATGGCCGGCACACAGCCAGGGCAGGATTCTTCGACTGCGGCAGCAATGATCTCTGGGTCAGCAACGGTGACGGCTGCCGGGGCAGGAGGCCCTGTGCGCCCGCCGGCTCAAGTTTTGTCCGATCTGTTGGATGCCCTGGCAACATTGTTGACGGCGGAGGTTAACCCGACGAATCAAACTCAGCATAACGCAGATGTTGCTAAATTACGAGATGAGATAACCCAAGCCAAGGAGGATCTAAACGCGGAGAACACCCGGATGGCAACGGAGCGAGCCGCCTTGCAGAGGGAGGCGGAACGGCTTCAGGCAGAGAGCTTCCGCTTAAGCTTGGACTGGGACACATCAATCGCTATCTTTAATAGAAGGCATGTGAGTCGGTTACCCCCGGTTTACGAGGCGAGGATCCTTTTTAACACGCCTAGGGCAGGAACCAGTAACCCGCCTGGTGTGGATCAGGCCGTTGAGGCACCGGCGGCTGGAGAACCGATTCAGCCACATGCTACAGACCCCCCGCGTTTGAACTTGACCCCTCCTCTGTACGTTCCGACGCCCCCGGGGCATTTTTCTAACCCCTTGGATAACATGATAGCTGCGGCTACTCGACTGGCAGCTCTCCCAGCTCAGGATGAGTCACCAGCGGCAATGGAAATACGGAGAGCCGAAGAGCTTCTTCAGACGGCTGTGGCCCAACAGGCGGCTTATTCATATAGTCGTGATCGTATCCACTCAACACCATGTCCAAGCCGGAGTATAGCAGGCACATTGATGAGCCGGTTGTGGCAAGCAGTGAGCGGCACCGTAATCAGCCTCATAGGCCTGACCTGCCGCGTGCTGGTAATGATGCTCAGGCTTTGGTGGACCAGGGCAGAGCACGACGTGAGGCGGAGCTGGCGGCTCAGTTGGCGGCTCAACAACAATCTCCGGTTTATCCGTCGACGTCTGTGGAGGCAGGTGTAACCTCTAGAACCTTAGGCGTGCCATGTTTACTGCCGGCTCTACGCAATGAGCACTTGCCTAAGGATTCAAAGGCCCTCGTAAGGTGCCTAACTACACGGTGGACCAGCCCCCAGAGGCTTGGATTGAAAGTTATGAGATGGCTATGGAGATGCTGGATGTCAGTGATGCTGCATGTGCCAAGTATTTCACCATGATGTTGGATGGGCTGGCCCGTACTTGGTTGAAAAGCCTACCCGCTAACTCCATTGGATCATGGGCAGAGTTGAAAAGGCGGTTTATTCAAAAATTTAAAGACACGTGCAAACAACCTATGTCGATTCTGGATTTGGATTCTTGTGTCCAAGGTGAAGGTGAGTCAACAACCAATTGGGTGCACCGGATCTCAGCCGTTATACACTCATCGGACAGTATTAACGCCGGTTCAGCAGTCCTGATGTTAGAGAAGAATTGTCGCTTCCTTCCCCTTAAGCAGAAATTGGGGCGGCTTAAGCGTAATTGCAATGATATGGGGGAGCTCATGGCAGCTCTCGTCAAGTATGCCGACTCAGATAGCACTAAAGATCCTGAGTCTGATGAGGAGAAGGCCGAGAAGGGGAAGAAGGGTGGCAATGCAAAGGGACAGCTTAACACATCGGGTCAAGGTGGTAATGGTAAACGTAAGGCGGACGACGGTTTAGACTTTGTGGCTAACACCAACACGCAGAGTAATAACCAACGTCGTAAGGGGAAAGCACAAGCGCCCCGGTTTGGAGGGCCAAAGTTCAGCCTTGAGGCCATGATGAATCAGCCTTGCCCAAAACATGGAACCCCGGATAAGCCGGCCAGTCATCTGTGGAAGGATTGTTTTATTATGAGGGAGTATAGGAACTCTAACTTTTTCCAGAATAATCATGGCCTGCATGGCGGTTCAGGGTCCGGCTCTCATGGACCTGGGTTTGCAGGCGGCGGTTCAAGCTCTGGTCAAGGGAATCAAGGTGGTTTCAATCAGCAATCTGGTCAAGGGAATCAGCAGCAGCAGTCTGGTTATCAGAGTAATCCAAAACAGCTGAATGGTGGTCAGTATCATGTGTTCACCACAAGCCTGTGCAAGCGAGATCAGAAAATCCATAAACGGGCGGTGAACTCTGTTGAGCCGGCGGTGCCTCGTTATTTAAGGTGGTCTGAGCAGCCTATTGTATGGAGCCGTGAGGATCACCCGCCCCGGGTTGACAATCCAGGTCAGTTGGCATTGGTGGTTGCTCCACAGGTAGGAGGATATAAGCTTACGAAGGTGCTCATGGATGGGGGCAGCAGTATTAATATCCTTTACTATGAGACCTTTTGTCGTATGAATTTGACTGACAAAGATCTTAAGGCGTCTTCTACTGTTTTTCACGGGGTGGTGCCTAGTAAGTCGGCATATCCAGTGGGTAAGATAACACTGGAGGTGGCTTTTGGAGATGACAATGACTCTAGAGCTGAGAAGTTAACCTTTGAGGTGGTAAAGATCAAAAGCCCGTACCATGCTTTGTTCGGGCGACCGGCTTACGCCAAGTTTATGGCGCAGTCGTGTTATGTTTATTTGCAGCTTAAGATGCCGGGTCATAAGGGCACCATCATGGTGCATGGTAATAGGAAGATTGCTTTGGACTGTGAAGAAGGGGATGATCCGTATGCTGAGTTGGCCTGTGCCACTGAGGAGTTGAAGTTTATAAATACAATGTTGACCCGACAGATATGATGCCTTTAAAGAAGCCAACCACAGAAAACGACCCCCTGTTGAAGTTTAAATCGGCAGATGACACTAAGATGGTTGATTTTGTTCCTAGTGACTCGTCCAAGCAGTTCATCATTAGTGCTAAAATGGATCCGAAATAGGAAAGCGTGCTCATCGAGTTCATCCGTGAGAATCGGGACATCTTTGCATGGAAGCCTTCTGACATGCCAGGTGTATCGAGGGAACTCGCTGAGCACACTCTTAATGTGGATCCCAAGTTTAAACTGGTCTGGCAGTTTCTTCGTCATTTTAATGAAGAGAGGCGTAAGGTCATTGGTGAGGAAGTGGCCCGGCTCTTGGTAGCTGGGTTCATTGTTGAAGTTTTTCATCCTGAGTGGTTAGCTAACCCGGTGCTGGTACTTAAGAAAAATGGTACTTGGCGCATGTGCATGGATTATACAGACCTTAATAAAGCCTGTCCAGCTGATCCTTTTGCTCTCCCTCATATTGATCAAATTATTGATGCTACGGCGGGTTGTGAGCGCTTGAGTTTCTTGGATGCTTATTCTGGGTATCATCAGATCAAAATGGCAGTTAAGGACCAGGAGAAGGCAGCTTTCATCACTCCTTTTGGAGCCTTCTGTTATGTATCTATGCCTTTTGGGCTCAAGAGTGCCCAGGCAACTTACCAGCGGTGTGTGCAGAATTGCCTTCATGATCAGATTGGGCGCAATGTTCATGCTTATGTGGACGATATTGTGGTGAAATCAAGGAATAAAGAGACCTTGATAGATGATTTGAAAGAAACTTTTGATAATCTCCGGGTCTACAAGATGATGCTTAACCCGGCCAAGTGTGTCTTTGGCGTACCAGCAGGCAAACTCTTGGGTTTTTTGGTTTCTGAAAGAGGCATTAAGGCTAACCCGGAAAAGATCAAGGCTATTACTTCCTTGGCTAAACCGGCGTGTATCAATGATGTTCAGCGTCAGGCGGGTCGTATCGCGGCATTGAGCTGGTTCATAAGCCGGTTGGGAGAAAATGCTATCCCTTTATACCAGATGATGAAGAAAACAGATCGCTTTGTCTGGAGTGATGCTGCTGATCAAGCATTTGAAGCCTTGAAGAAACAGTTGGCTGAACTGCCGGTTCTTGCTGCTCCCATTGATAAAGAGCCCTTATTGTTGTATGTGGCTGCCAATAGCCGGGCTGTCAGTGTGGCAATTGTGGTGGAAAGGAAGGAACCAAGCAAGGAGTATCCGGTTCAAAGGCCGGTTTATTATGTCAGTGAGGTACTCATTGAATCTAAGCAGAGATATCCACATTGGCAGAAATTGGTTTACGGTGTGTTCATGGCCAGTCGCAAGTTGAAGTAATATTTCCTTGGTCATCCCATCACTATGGTTAGTTCTGCTCCCTTAGGGGATATTATTCAAAACAGAGAAGCCACAGGTCGGGTAGCTAAGTGGGCCATTGAGCTTGGGCCCCATGGCTTGAAGTGTGTGCCTCGGACGGCTATAAAATCTCAAGCACTGGTGGACTTCATCAATGATTGGACAGAGCTGCAGATGCCTGAGGATAAGCCGGAAAATACATATTGGACTATTCATTTTGATGGTTCTAGGCAGTTGGAAGGCTCGAGGGCTGTAGTTATATTGACTTCCCCACGAGGTGATAAATTTTGTTATGTTTTAAGGTTGATGTTCCCTTGTACTAACAATGCAGCTAAGTATGAAGCTTTGCTCCATGATCTTCAGATGGCTAAAGAGATGAATCTAAGACAGGTAAGGTGCTTTGGCGACTCAGATTTGGTGGCTCAGCAAGTGTCAGGAACTTGGGATTCAAAAGATCCACTCATGGTGGCTTATCGCCGAGAGGTTGATGCCATTGCTGGTCATTTCAAAGGATATCAAGTGGAGCATGTTGATCGAAGGAAAAATGAAGCTGCTAATGCGTTAAGCCGGCTGGGGTCTCAGCGTAAGACGGTGCCCCTTGATGTTTTGCATAACCCATCAGTAAAGTTGCCTGCAGAGGAGGACTTGGCAGTTCCTGACTCGGAGGCACAGTTGGTGGCGGCTCTTCATGTTATCCCTGATTGGATTGTACCATATTTGGTTTATATGACCCGGGGCGAGTTACCTGAGGATGGAACTTTGGCCAGGCAAATAACCCGGAGGTCTACGTCAATGACTATTGTCAATGGTGAGCTTCACAGATGCAGTGTTACAGGGGTGTTTCAACGATGCATTTCTCATGAGGAGGGCCATGAAATTTTAAGGGAGATCCATGAAGGAGATTGCGGTCATCATGCCGGCTCTAAATCTCTCATTGCTAAGGCTTTTTGTCATGGGTTTTATTGGCTGACGGCTCATGCTGATGCAGAAGATCTGGTCAGTAAGTGTGATGGTTGTCAGAAATTTTCAAGACGAGCTCATGTGCCGGCTCAAGAATTAAGGATGATTCCAATTACTTGGTCGTTTGTAGTCTGGGGGCTGGATACGATTGGGCCTTTCAAAAGGTCTAAGGATAAAAAGACTCATCTCTTGGTAGCAGTTGACAAGTTTACAAAGTGGGTTGAGGCTGAACCGGTCAGCAAATGTAATGCAGCCACGGTGGTTCAATTCATCAAAAAGGTGATCTTTCGTTTTGGATATCCTCATAGTATCATTACTGATAATGGTACTAATCTGTCTAAGGGGGCAATGAAAGAATTCTGTCAACAAGAGCATATCCGGCTTGATGTGTCATCAGTGGCTCTCCCCCAGTCTAATGGCCAAGCGGAACGAGCTAATCAAGAAATCTTGAGAGGTATTAAGCCCCGGCTTATGGTCCCTTTGCAGAGGACACCAGGTTGTTGGGTGGAGGATTTGCCCTCAGTGCTTTGGAGTATCAATACCACCCCCAACTGATCTATGGGTTACACGCCTTTCTTCATGGTTTACGGAGCTGAGGCGGTTCTCCCTAGTGACATACGTCACGATTCACCTCGTGTGGCGGCTTATGTTGAAGCTGATAATGAGAAAGCATGTCAGGATGCTATTGACCTGTTGGATGAATAGCGTGACCTTGCGGCGGCTCGTTCGGAGATTTACCAGCAAGATCTGCGTCGTTATCACAGCCGCCGGGTTAAGACCAGGACCTTTCAAGAAGGAGATTTGGTGCTCTGGCTCATCCAGGATCAAACTGGCATGCATAAGTTATCCCCACCTTGGGACGGGCCTTTTGTGGTCAGCAAAAATCTGAACAATGGGTCATACTACCTTATCGATGTTCGATACCACAAGGACTCACGCACGTCGGAGGAGGAGACCCACCGGCCATGGAATATTGCTCATCTTCGGCCTTATTACACCTGAGCCACCGGCTCTTCAGATGTACATAGTTTTGTCATTATATATATTATGATTAGTATAATAAAGCCGGCATCCCTGATGATTCGGGGCCTCTGTCGTTTCATTTCTGAGAATCTGAGCCTTTATTTACTTCATAAGGTCACTTGGGGGCTTCCTGCTCATTGAGCATAGCTATGACCGTTTTGATCTGGCTTGTACGCCTTGATTGCAAAAACTTGGGGGCTTCCTGCTCATTGAGCATAGCTGTGACTACACTATTGATCCGGCTTGTACACCTGGATCACAATATTACTTGGGGGCTTTTTTTTTAATGAACAAAATCCTTGTTGTCCCTCGTAATAGGCTTGGACGCCAGGTGTATTCACCAAAAATCTGGGTTATCCTGCCTTTGTAAAGCCTGCCACTCCAGCCAGGTAATCCTGGAATGACTCGTCGTACGCTTAACAGTTAATCTTTTAAAGACCCTGAACTTGTCAAAGTTAAAGCAGTGATTTGGTCATGTGAGGCCCGACTTGCAGGTTTGAATTAAGGAATAACTCAGTGGCTGTGCAGCCCTTGAATAGCACTTGATGTTGAGGCTTGGCAGCCTTTGAATGCCTTGATCTTATGTTTTCTTTTGTCTTTGAATCTTTTTGGTGGTTTATATTTGTGCCATATTGATATATGGTTGAAGTTTGATTCAGGCCATGATGCGTGGATCTTTGTTTCATAACATCCGGTGTTTTGTTAACCAGGCCTGGCTTTGGACGTTAAGTCGCCAGTGTATGATGATCATATGTTTGGAGTCCTGTACTCTCAAATTTGGGGGATAATACCCTTTGCTGTCTAAGGCGTTGTAAGCCGGAGGCATGAATAAATTACACAGAGTGCTGCGCTCTGAGTTGGGACTGTTGTGTGGCACCCCGACTTAGAGGAAACTGGAACGCCCCATATTCCAGCCCAGAGACAAGTCTTTTGGAATACGGCACTGTTGGCATAGAACAAATCGGCTCTTTATTACTATGAATAAGGTTACCAGGGTACATGGATTACATCGGCACGGCGACACTGCGCCAGCTCAGGGTAGCTCTATGCTAACAGCGGAACAACCCGAGGAAACGGAGTATCCTCGGCAACGGAACAACGACGGCGGTGGTGAACTCCACTCCGCAGGGACTCTGGCTGGAATGCGTATCCTAGCTCGCAAACTCGGAATCCTCGACAAGCAAACAATCATGGCATGACCTACAAACTGGCATGACACGCCAGGTGAGTACTTTGATGTACTCGCAAGCTCATAGCAACCAAAGCAGTCAAGGCAAGCAACAGCATGGCATTTACAGGTTAAACGGGTGTATACATAATGAAACCAGAACAATATGGCATATGAGCATGATGACACTACATGCAACCGGTTAGAACTATCATGATGCCACTTACTCTATTCTGGGGTTACCCCGTAACCACCACATGTAAGAACTTACCATCGAGTGTGCCACGTGATAACCTCGGGTCCAACCAAACTTGGTATTACAATACCATAGTGATAACATGATCACAAGGAGCCTGATCTTTACCCGAGATCACCACATAACACCATCAGATCCGGTATCCATGATACCACAGTGACCCTCTCGTGATCACGATCAACCAACATCGGTATCCTCGATACCACGGTGATCCTCTCGCGATCACATAAAGATCAACCAACTTCTTTCTCATCAAACTGGGTTGTTATAGCAAGATTATTATACTGTTGACCCATAGTGTGTCCTACTACGAACTGTGCCCATATCCGAGGACGCGGCTATCGATAGATTATACACTCTGCAGAGGTTAGTACACTGTACCCACACCACGGAACTCGTGGCCTCATGCTCCCATTCGGGTGGACCAACGATGTTCCGACAAAACCCAATCTATTGCATGGCACTCTCCCAGCCACTCCGACAAACTCCCCTTTGGGCTATGTCATGGGTGACCCCTGTGTCCTTCCGACACCTGCCATCGTCATGGCCAAACAGAACTGTCCCAAACGGGGACGTGCGCACAATACCAAAACTGGGTTCACAAGGTTATGGCCGCCTACCTGATCAGGGTAGCACGCACCCATAACCTTCCCTAGTTGGAGGTACCGACGAGAGGCATGACAATAGACTGAGTTAGGGCTGCCCCATCCCAGCAAGTGTGGTTGCACTGGTGGGCTCGATTCGGTCCGCACTATGACTCAGCCAACAGGTGTTCAAGTTCGCTTAACATCCGGTTAAATTTGAATGATGATGTGCTGAGCCATGAGAACATGATGAAATCATATTGCATATGAACATGATATAATCTAAGCAGGGATGGGAAGCATACTATCTGGATCCTTGCAGCAACAACATGCAAGCATTTAACCAGCTAAATGCAGCCGAGCATGGTGAGCATGAATAACATCATTATGTCCATAACAACCAATAGAGAAACATGTAGTCATGTCATGAACTACTGCAGGTATTAACCATGAGCATAATGCTATCAATGACTACTTGATATCTAGCAAGATGCACATGAACGAAATGTAAAGATAAGCATGAAACATGGGTATATGCAGTATTCTCAGACAGAATAACATGCACACAATAATTACATATTCAAGTAGGAAACCATAGCTACTGCAAATCCTTCATGCAAGTGGCTGTTGTGGCTTGCCTGGGGATGAAGGAACCATCGGGAAGAAGTGCGGAGAGTCCGCGGAGACAATTGCCGGAAACAGTTCTCTCTCGGAGGGGCTGTTTACGGACAAGGGCAAAATGGTCATTTCCACTATGGAAACACATGATGAGAATAGTACCAACATTACGGGCTCGAAGAGACGAAGATGTGGGCTTTGGAATCACCTCGGTTGGAGTTACGGATGAGAAGGTGTGGTGGTTTTTCTGCCAGGGGCCTTTCTGTAACTATATTATTTGCATCTGGGTCCCTGCTAGTAAATCCACTGATAAAAGAGAAAGTGCACTGTGCACTTGGGCTGATCCGGACCGAAACTAGCTGCTGCCACTACTGCTATTGGGCCGGCCCGCAGCGCTGCTGCCCATTTTCATTTTAATAAAAATGTTGGGCCACTGTTCGGCTGGCCCACCTTATCTCCCTCCATTCTTCCTCCCGTCTCCCTCACGCGCGGAACAGAGGAGGCAGGGGCGGCCGAGGCAAGGGGGGGCCGGCCGGCTTCGGCGAGCTCCGGCCGTAGCGAGGGCACCGACGGGTGTGGGGCGGCCTTCCGCACCCGTTCACAGGCAGCAGGGGCGCCGAGGAGGAGCGGGACGGCGGCGAGGTGCGGCGCTAGAAGAGGACAGAGAGGCGGGCGGCAGTGGTGGTTGCCGGCGATGTGGGCTACTCCGGCGAGGGGCAAGTGGGTGGGGCGGCTCAGCGGGACGAGGGGGAGGCAGTGGAGGGGAGGCTAGAGGGGGCCTGTGGTGGCCGAAAACGAGTGGACTCCGGCGACCACCGAGGAGGATCGGCGAACTCTAGCGAGTTTATGCGACTCCAGAGGACAAACAAGGCGAGGGAGGAGTGGATGAGGAGCGGAAGGAGTCGGGGGAGCTATATATAGGCGTGGGAGGGCTTCGGGAGAGCTCGAGGGAGCTCTAGCTCCATGCCAGTGGAGGTACAGAGGACGGACATGTCATGGGGATCTCGATGGCGACGCGACTGCAGCGATGCAGTGCGAGGCAGCAGAGGGGAAACGACGGCACGAGCACGGGTGAGCTACCAGACATGAAAGTGACGCGAGAGGCAGAGGAAATCGACAGCAACAGGGACGACAACGTGCGAGAGCACGGGTTTGGCTGGTCATGACCCGTGGTCACCGCGTGAACTGGCATACGCGGTGCCAGGTGATCGGCCACATCATGTCTAGTAGATAGACATGCTACCCTGAGTTTAAAGGAAGAAACAACTCGGTCCAAGGGCAAAGAAGAGATTAACAGATGGATACGGAACAGAGCAGCAGCAAGGTGTTTGTGCGGCGGGGAGACAAACAAAGGAGGAGATAGGGGCTGATCTTTGGCATGGCTTGGTCACATGCCAAGGTGACTGTGTTCACAAAATATCAGCCCAAATGGAGGTCTCTAGAGGGTACTTGCTGTAGAATGCACCATACCGTACAGGAATACAAGGTATGAAGTAGCACTCACATAGCAAGTTGTATTGAGCTGAAATTTGTCATGGCCCAATGATTTTAAGATATGAAGATGCCCAAGAAGTTTCATGCCATTTGGATGAACCAAACTAGCACTTGCTTCATAAAGCATCTCTCTGGATAGAAACTTGGAAAAATTGCACAGGGCAATTGGATTAATGAATTGAGCCAAAACTTGGTGGAGAGAGTTGATATAGATAGGAGAATGCCCTGGTAAAATTTCAGATTAAATGAAGCAATATAAAATATAGTTGCTTTACAAACTGAAAACCTGACCAGAATCCAAGATTTGGAGCTGGGCTCACATAGAATGGTTACATGAGCTCAAATTTGGTGGAGAGGCATGATTTAATCATATTAAGATGCTTGCAAAATTTGAACTCATTTGGATATGCCTAGCTTGCACTTCCTTTACAAGGCCTCTGTTTGAACAGAAACTTTGAAAAATTGCTCAGGAATATTCACTAGGCAAATGAGGTTGAAATTTGGCATGTGGCAATGATATGAATAGTAAAGAGTGTCCAAAAAGTTTGGGGTCAAGCAAGCAAATATAAAGGGTACTTGCTTCACAACTTGACAGCTAGGGCAGAATCAGAAAAGGAATATTTGTGAAATATTTTTGAACATGGCAAGGAAGGATTTTGACATATTTGTGGAAGATATGTCCCAAAGGATTTATGAGAATTATTTGGTAATTTTTGGAATGACATAGATGTGGGTTGCTTCACAACCCAGGCAAACAGGGTTATTCCTTTAATAGAAAAAAAAGAATATTCCCGAGAAAAGAATATTGGGATTGGTCCAAGATGGAAATGATATGGTCTTGAGATGGTTTTGAGATTGATAAGCCACTTGGAAGAGGAATCGAGGGTGATCTCTCCAGGTTTCAAGACCACTAAGCCACAGAAAAGCGAAACCGAACCAAAATCCAAATAAAATCAAAAGAAGAAGAAATGGGCAAAATCCAGGGTAGATAATAGGCTAGATAATTGTTTAAAGCTAGCCTATTACAAGGCAGCAGACGGCCCAAAAGAATTACGTGTTTTTTGGCAAAGTATCTCAGCTAGCAGATGCTAAGCCAGCCTGCGGCTCACTGGTCTTGGCCTTGGCGAGTTGAAGGTTGTGGGTCATCCAGCGCCGGTTCATCCTCCTCCTCTTCACCCATTGGCTGGAAATCAGAGGTTGCCCAGTTGATCCCAGTCAAAGCTCTGAATACAGCTTCATCACTAATAAATGTTGATGGGTCAATGTCAGGAGCAAAAGTGTGCTTACGGATTGGAGGAGTAAGATCCTGTGAATCATGGATCGACGCCTTGACCTTTTTATTATCAGCATCGTAAACCGGCTGATAATGTGACAGATTGGTATCTTCAGCCAGCTTACTGGCTAGAGGCCGCATTTCCCTTGCTATTGAAGCAAAGTCCTCTGTGCTGAAGGGAGACCCGTCCTCTTTCACGCTGGGGCAGCCATTAGCCAAATCAGCCGGTTCAAGATCTGCTTGCCATGCTTTAGCCCGGGTTAGCGCGGTTAGAGCACCGGCTCTGGCAGCTGATTTCTTAAGTTCATCGATCCACAGGGGCAGCACAGATAGCTTCTCCAAGGTGTCCTTGATAAGGGTTGGCGGCTGTTTCTTATGAGCAGCTGCCCAGATGGCTCGTTGCGCGCCAGTATACAATTGCTCTATAAGGGTGTAGGCAGCTTTCAAATTCTTGCGCATATCTGAGACAAGGTGAGCAATTCTGGAGCCTGCATCATAAAGAAAATCTATAAGCCGGATGCATAGTGATTACAATGCATTGGAAGCAAAAATTGAGATGACGTTACTTACCGAAGATGGCAGCAATCATGGCATTGATTTGATGTTTTAAACCAGCGAGCTCTTCAGCCACCGGCCTAAGAGCTGCTTCGGCATCTTCTGTCCTTTTCAACAGAGCTGATTTCTCTATTTCCCAGCCTGCCTGGTCAGCTTTGAAGTCTTTCTTCACTTTTTCTATCTCTGCCAAGGCGGTGGTCAATTCTGTTTTTGCCTTGGAGGTTTCAGATTGCTGAGACTTGATGTTTTCTTGAAGATCAGCAACTTGGGAGTCTTTGACAGTGAGTTCAGCCTGCAGGATATAAATAACGGCCGGGTTAAAGTCATCTTATTTAAAAGTCCCAAGCACAATACAAGTATTTTACTTGGCACTTGGGGGCTAATGCACCTTGCTCTTTTTTCAAGACAAGTTTATAATAACCTGATTGCTATATGATGACTATAGCCGGTTCATGGGGGCTATATGTTTGAATTTTCTAGACACATATGATAATGAGACCCGGCGTATCTTGGCAGATTAAGCCGGCTCTTGAGGGCTACAGATGCGAAATTAACTCATTAACATTCAAAGTCCCGGCTCATCTTGGCAGATTAAGCCGGCCCTTGGGGGATACATGTGCAAAGTTGAAATACTATTAGTGGAAGTCCCGGTTTATCTTGAAAGTATAAAGTGGCCCTTGGGGGCTACTGGATTTGATCTACAAAGCTATGATAAGTCTACAACACATTCTATTTTATCATGTCCAGTAAACTTGGCGGCTAATGGAAGTGTATTTATATGAAGAGAGCTATGGCGTTTACCTCAAAGCGCTCCTTCATCAAATTTATTAAGCCGGCTTCAAAATCTCGGCTTGTGTACAGGCGGTTCAGGTACCCAGAGTGGATCTCTTGGGCGTTGAAGTGGGCATAGCTCTCCAGATTGGCTGACCATTTGCCTTTATCAGCAACAGAAATTTCTTCTTTAGCGCTGTGCTTTGATAAGACAGTGGGTTGGCCTGGCTCTGTATAACCATGCCCAGTAATGACAATGTCATCTGCCTTTTCTTCAGCCGGCTTGATAGGGCTTGGCGGCTTAATGGGGCTTTGTGGATTAGTGGCAGCTAGATCAACATCCATCTGGTTCATGTTAACATTGTGATCGACCAGTGGCGGTTCATGGACTGTGGCTTCAGGGGCTTGGTGAGAAGTCTCTGTTGATTGCTGCTCCGGCTCAGAAGGGTTCTCAGGATTTTTTGTCACCTTTATCTTCTTGTTGGGCTTGGCCATAGCTCTTGTGAATGAAACACAAGATCTTGTTAATACAGCAATTGAGTATATAATTGAAAGCAAAGGCTTGACAGTCTTACCCAGGCACCGGTTTGAAGGCCGGGACATGAGTCCCCGTTGAGTCGCCAGAGGAAGAATGAGACGTCCCCTGATAATTTGAATCGGAAGGATTAAGAGGTCGAAAAAGACTGGCCCTGGGATAAGTTAAGTCAGAGTTTGTTGAAACCTCTGGACGACGCTTGCGAGGAACTGGGGTGTTCGGTAAGCCGGAGGAAAGGATCCCGCTTCCACTGTTCCGGGTTGTGCGGCGAGCTTCATGTTGCTGATTCTTCAAAATAAAGTTGGGATCCAAATAAGCTAAAGGATGAGAAAACCTTACTTTCCGGCTTGCTTGGCGAGTTTTTTGTTTTGGCACAGATTCTGAGCCGGAGGAAAGAACAATTACCTCTTCGTCACCCGCACGGCTAGCTTCGGCTTCCTCCTGATAACAATTATTGTCAATAAGATGTACAAAAAATGAGCCAAGAGAGTCAAGTTCTACCTCCGACTCATCATCATCACCGTCATCATCCAAGTTTAACTAGGAGGGATTGGTGGTCTTCTTCTTGGCAGGCCTTTTTGTGGCCTTGGTCTTGGTCCGGGTCAGCTTGGTCGGCTTATCTTGCGGCTTCTTCTTCCAAAATGGAGAATCGGCCTGTGGAGGTCAAATGATCATAAGTGGATAGTGTTAATGAAAACATGATTTAAACTGAAGCATGATGTGCAACACTTACAGCAGGCGGCTGGTTGAAAGTGCAATAAGGACTAAGTCCGGTTTTACTGCATTCTGCCCAAGGTTCGTTCAACAAAGCCTTGGTTGCTTCAGTGATTTCGGCATCAGACAGTTGAATTTCACAGTGGCATTGGGGATCCTTCAAGTTGCCGGTGTACTCGCACATTAAACCAGGGCGACGGCTTAATGGTAGGATCCTCCAAGAGACCCAGCCCCGAACAAGGTCAATGCCGGTCAAGCCGTTAGCCATGAAGGCTCTGAGCTTTGAAAAAGTGGATGCATACTTGGCCCGTTCCTTCGTGCTGAGCCGTGGTGGGAGTGGATGTGTGTTGCTAAGCCGGTAGTCACGATAACCCGGCAGAGGATTCTCGCCTGCTGGAGAGGTGTCTTGGCAATAGAACCAAGTCTGGTTCCAGCCCTTGGGATGACTGGGCGGCTTGGCGTTAGGGGAAGCTGGCTTCTTTCCTCTTCTGAATGGAAACTCCACCGACTTCTAAACTGGGCCCGTCAGTAAACTCTGTCTGACGGTTTAAGTAATAAAACTCTTTGAACAGTTCAACGGTTGGTTCTTCTTGAAGGTAAGCTTCACAGAAGACTTGGAAGTTGCAAATATTGGAGATGGAATTTGGCCCAATATCTTGAGGATGAAGTTGGAAAAAGTGCAGTACGTCCCGGAAGAATTTTGAGCCGGGCGGGCTAAACCCCCGGATCATATGATCAGTGAAAACAATTATTTCTCCTTCCTTGGGCTCAGGAGGATTTTCGAGGCCTGGGACTCTCCAGTGGATGTCATCCTTCTTGGCTAGGGTGCCAGTTGCAACGAAATTGTTCAGATCTTCCTCGGTGACCCGGGATGGTACCCAGTTGCATGCAGTGAATGTCTTAGTCATTGTTGATGATCTGGAAAGAAAATTTTGCCGGTTTTAGATTATGATGTTAAGCCGGCCGTTGGTTCAAGGGTAATAGTGATAAAGCATGCAGTGTGTTAAGCCGGAGAATAGCATTGGAGTTATGAAGGCAAACTATTGGCGGCTTAAGAGGGGACTAATGGTACCTGGCGGGTTACGGTTTATAAGTTAAGCCGCCCCCACAGCTATTGATTTTCAGATCTGTGAGTGGAAAAATTGCTAAGTGTTGGACAAACAGCTTTCACAGATCGATGCTACAATTTTGGATCTATGGTAGTTCAAATAATGATGGAAATTTCTAAACCTAAGTTGCGGCAGCAGAGCAGTTCATGTGCTTAGATGGGAACTCACACGGAGAAGAGGTATTCAAGTGTCAAAAATGAGTACTACAACAGACGCCGTGCAAGATGTGCAGTAAAACTTGGATCAAAGCTACCAAAAACAATGAAGAACAGAGAGGAGCGGAGATGAACTCCGACGAACTCACACAAACCCTAATGAGATCTACGGTGAGAGAAGGAAAAAGCTTACCGGGGCTATTGAAACAGCGGATGCACGCGGACGAGCTCTGGTCCGTTCAGGATGATGCAGCGGCCACAGATGAGGAAGTGACGAAGGTCGACGGCGGCGGCGGAGCTCGGGCGCTGGAAGCGTCGTGAGGAAGAGGATGAAGACGAGGAGGCAAAGGGGGAAAGCGAAAGGGACCCTTGGCCGTATGTATAAGGCAGAAAGGATAAGTGGTATGTGCAGGAATCGAGGAGACTGAAAAATGGATATGTGATAGCACAGACGCCTCGATTTTCAGAGATTCATTAAAGTGATGACATATTAAGATTTGGGCCTCGTGTGATATTAATATGAGATGACATCACGGCGGGTTACCACAATTTTAGGAGATGACGTCACAACGGGTTATAAGATCCCGTGAGGACAGATGAGGAAGGATTTTTTCTAAGTGTTGAAGATTGATATGAACAAGTTCACATCAACCTGGGGCCTAATGTTGCGGATATAACTATTGGGTATGACCCGCCCAGGAGGGGCCGGGTCATGCCACTGGCGGTTCATAATGAAGAGGCCCAAGAAGATGTTGAAGATGGCGGTTCACGAAGCAAGCTTACTGAAGGCCCAAGACCCGGAGAAGACTTGAGGCCCGTGGGCGTAAACCGCCATATGTTTAACTTGTACGTTAAGGAAAGTGTAGTTCTGTCACCGAGCCGGACACGTTGTGTATAAGCCGGCCGGGACTCTATAAGCTGTCGGGCATCAACCTGTGTATATAAAATGGTGACCCAGCGGTGGGTTAGGGCAAGAAACAACAAGTCGAGAACTAGTTCAAGCGTATTCGCTCCCTGGTAATCGAAACCCAAGCAATACAACCTAAAGCAGGAGTAGGCCTTTACCTCGTTGTGAGGGGCCGAACCTAGGTAAACTCTGTGTCCCTTGTCCCGTTTTAACCCCTTCAAGCTAACCTCGTAGTGATGGCTCCACACCTAAGTCCTCATGCTAGGGCATCTGCCGTGACAATTCCATGACATCCACGGTGTTGATGTAGTCCTCCACCACGGCCGGGTCGATGGTGTACACCAAGGTTGTCAAAATCACGATTCTGTTATACGATTCTACGACTTTATGATCCAAACTAACCCCTCTGATTCTACAATTTTAGTTCATGGAATCTATGTTTCTACGATCTTGATAGTGAAGATTCTAAGATTTGTGATCCTACCATCAGAGTTCCGATCCAATTCAAAATCACGATTCTGACAACCTTGGTGTACACCACCGAGAGATCCGTCTCCCTCGCGTGGGTCTCCACTTTTTGCTCACCGAACTCCATTGGAGCGCCGCTAGATATCCTCTCTGTATGTGTCGTCGTGGGTGTGCTTGTTGTGTTGCGAGGCGAGATCAAAAGGTTGAAGAGACTAAGGTTATAATGGCCGTGGGAATTAATGGGGAAGCCGGATGGCCTGGAATATCCGCACGCCCGGATGGCAGTTCTAATTTGCAGCGTGTAACTCCATCGTGCCGCACATAACTGCATCGTGGCGACGCATGCAGTGCAACCGCATGCATATGGGGCCCCCAACGTGATCGTGCGTAGGCCCCAACCGCTGGCAGAGCGCGCGTGCAGGGACGCGAGCAGAGTGCTCCATGGTCGCCTCAACGGTGAGCAACCATATATATGCATATAGTAGTTAAACATGCAAGGAAAATGCTGTCCACAAGCCGAGCGCGTGGAGGTACGCGAGCATAGTGCACCGACGGATGCGAGCAGAGCGCGCCGCGGCGCCTAACGGTTAGCAGAGCGCGGACATGGGCAAATACTTGCTGGTATACAACCGTCTGCGATTGATGAATTCATCACCAACGGGTTCTCTAGTGTGGTCCGTGTGCGATGTGATATGCTCTGTCTACAGAACATCAACATATATACTTATAAGAACAGCATTGCATAACCAAATTAAGCATACAATTACATAAGTGACTACACACATAACATTTCCACGCACCAAAGTAAGCAATTACATGCATACTAAACTAGGAGAAACGAGCATCTAATCATCTACATCTTGTTGCGACGATGCTTGCCATTGCACTGCTTCCGGCTGGATCCCTGGTCGTGAATGGTTAATAAAATCTAAGTATATTGCATATTAAGGTCAAAATAGTACTACCAATATACGAGTCTCATACGATGCCATTTCAATGATTGTACCACAAAAGCTTGAAATATTACAAGGTTCAAATTCCAGAGTTACATGGCTCAAATTCAAAGATTACATGGTTCAAACTGATATTATAAATGAAATTCAGCTCATTCAGCTGTAAACACCCGTGTTGATCAACTGAACATGGATATAAGAGAGGTTCAAACTAAAAATACGAATAGTAAGGCTGGTTTCGAAACCTCGTCATTTCTGCAAAGGGATCAGCCGCTGACAAGTCATGTATGGGGTTGATACAATGACTTCCGATTACTCTGTCATATGCAGTTCCAATACGAAATTTAGCTTTTTGGGAGCCTTTTCCATTCTGCAGTAGCTGCCGGCGCTGATCAACAAACCATTCATTTTTTCGATATAAATGCATGTCCAACCTCATTACCTTCAGCACCCTTGCTCTGACAACAAAGAACCTGGCGAATATAATCTCCGATAAGGTCCCTCGGTAGGAGTTCAAAGTAATTTTTTAGAGATGCAGATCTAGGCATTCGATGTGATTGTCGTTATATTGTATCACATTATCCACCACCGGGCCTATTATTATCTGCAAAAGAAGAGAACGTGTTAGTGCATGCATGCAGTTTTGAACACTACCACAGGCCTATTTTGTTTGCAGGATTTGTAAAATGCACCAACGTGCCATCTTCGATCTGACATGATTAACATGGGCATTTGATTACAATCTAGAAAAATGTTGCCTTCTTCACAAGAGGTTGGATCGAGTGGATGAAAAATTCCCTAAGAAAACTAGTACAGATGAATCCAAAGGAGAAATGCTTTTGGATTGTAATAATATGGGGTGGGGGGATGTATGTCCTGAAATCCTCCAAAATTCCTTCAGAAATCGTAGTACATTGTCATTGTAAACTTGGGAAAAGGTGCCAAAAATTGAACTCCCTTATGGTTAACATTTAACAGGAAAGGAACATCACCTCGATATACAGTTTCTTCAGGCACGGAAAGCATCTCAGGAAACTGACAACTTCGTGCAGGTTGGGGCCGATAGATTCTAGTGCCAAGACCTTCACTGTGCGCAGAATCTGGGTAAAGCTTTTCTGGATGATAGACGAACATACATCTTCAAACTTAAAAATAATGTTGATATCAAGAAGGATAGGTAGAAGGCGATTGTTGTACGTGAACGGGTGTGGATCCAATAACAAGTTCGGAGTATTTGACAGCCGAGTAGCCCACCACTATCAATTTCGGCGCAGAAATGACATTGATTCTTGTTGGACCTTGTTGATTAACTACAAGTAATCTCTCAAGTGAAGGTGTGTCCTCAATGACCATATTGTGGTCCACCTTTTGTGATCTCTTGTTGCAGCACCAGCAACACACATAAATAGTCCGGAGAGTCATGGACATGATGTGGAAGCTACTCGACCAATTCATCACCTGAAGACGAAGGAACTCAAGTGCAGTACAACCACGGAGTAGGCGCTCCATGTCATCCTTTGGGATGCAGACGGTGACGAGCTCGAGGTGCTTCAGTTGTGATAGAAAAAGAGTGGGCGCATCATTAAGGGGGGGGATTGCAGTTCATGAACTTGGCGAGGCGCAGCATGGGCGTGAAGCGTAGCGCGGACGTTGGCAGCGAGCGCATATGCCCATCATTAAAACTGAGCTCCTCGAGCTGATCTAGGGCGGGGGATCAGACCACTCGTCAAGCTTGGCTCGGTCCTTGGCGTTGGAATGGAACTTGCCCGTGATAAGGCCTCTGATTCGGCCATGGTGACTGCCGAGGATCTAGGAGAACACATCCAAGCTTTTGCGGTAGCGATGGCAGAGCTAGTGGGCGTCAAGGAGGTCGAGAGGGGTGGAGAGCCATAGGGGGCGCCACCACCAGGAAAGGACGGTTGTCCTCGCCCCATATTTGATTGGGAGGAGGGATATGATGACTGTCAACATATCATCAGGGAGGCTGCTGATGAAGTCTAGGCCTGCTGGAGTCGCTTGTTGTTCTTTCTCGACCCGCCTCTGCTTGTTGGCAGCCTCATTCTCCACCTCATCGGCGGCAACCGTAACCTCTGTCTCCATATTCACGCCGTGCGCCGGTGCTTCAGCAGCCCCGGCATCGCCACTCCCTCCGATGGGGCACTTCGGCGGCATCCTCATACACTGACGGCTTTGAGGACTGAGAGCGGCGTCGAGGATGCGGGCGGAGAGATAGGATTGTGTGTGTGGCGAGGATGGGGGGTGCGGCCGCTCGGGCGCGCCACTAATACGGACCAGTGGGAGCGAGGCGCGTGGCGGTCAAAGGCTGTCTCGCTTCCCGGTGATCCAGCGCGGTGGACTTCTAGCATTCCTATACCATCATTTCACACAGCTACTCGCACGCCTCCCGGTGACACTGCGTAGCGAAAACGCCTCCCGTCAATTCACACACCTGCACGCACGTCTCCTGGTCTGCCTGCGCGGCGGACTGCTCACATGCGTCCCATCAACTCAAGCCTGCTCGCACGGCACACGAGGCGCGTGGCAGCAAGTATATATTTTTTGTTTTTTGATGATTCATTCTGCCGCTTTACTGCTTAACCGAAGCATGGCACGGTCTAACGCACACGGTCTGAATAAATATTCCGTATGAGATATTGATTGGCAGTTATTAACAATCTCCCGTTTGTAAGTAGATTATATCAAAACTTGTCTCAAATTTGACGAAAAAATACAATATTATAGTCTACTGGTGTCCATATATGACACCACGATAAGTTTCATGAATTTCAACTAAGTTTTGAATTTACTGAATTTTAAAAATCAATATTCTCAATGTTTTGAAATTTCTTTCACGGGGAAACATGCACCCAGGGACACACATATGATTTTGCAATCCATTTTGGTGCACATGTAGCTCGAATTTGATTTTTGCACATTAAATCCCTAGGAAATCAATCAATGTATAAAACGGGTTGCATGATCTTTGTTTTTTTTAAACTTTAACACGACATTCCTTTGGTCACATGTTCACTGCAGAAAAAGTTTGGCATGCCTCAGAGTGGAGGTGGTGGTGCGGGATGTGTGTCTCTGTGTGTGGGGGGGGGGGTCCACAAGTACACTACTAGTCGCAAGCCTCCGTGACGTGGGATTATTGATCATTTTGTGAGTCATGTATATATGCCACATCAAAGTCGTGAATTGGTTATTTAAAGCATTACACAACCCTTTCATGCATACATGTTCGGGCCACATGCATGCATTGGTGGTCCTCTCGGACACTCCCTCGTGCGGTTAGCAGTGACGTGCCCATTCGTTAGCCCGCAAAGGTTTTCAGTTTCCACCGACAATGAGAGGCATCAGACCGAAGGTGGATTCATCATGGCATTTGTGTTACGGTGTGGATCATGGTGAGATTCCATATCAAAGTTCAGGCACGTGCGTACACATGAGTCCCTCCCACCGGCTCGAAGTGAGGGGGCTACGCATCATGAACTGGTGTGTAGTGCGTTTCCGGTTTGCGAAGCATGTGCCACGTTAATGTTCTGCATTGGGTATTCAAACATTACACAACACACGACAACATGCACGCGGTGGTTTTCCTATGACACTCGCTCGCGTGTGACTCTCTGTGGGTCCGCGAGGTCTTCGTCGATCAATTGAACGTACAACGAGAGAGAGGTTAATTTGACCAACAAGGATGGTTCTTTTTTTGTTTGTGTTGCGTATATGCACGGTAGGAGTATGTAGTACATGTCAAAGAGGGGGCAACATGTATACTCTCTCTATATATGTGTCATAACCTCGCTCCATGTGGGGACTTTCCGGTTCCCGAGGCAGGTGCCACATCAAAGTTGTGCATTGGTATTCAAATATCACGCAATACCATGCAGGCGGTGGTTGCCCTATAGTAACTCACTCATGTGTGGCGCTTCCATCTGTGGGCCCGTGAGGTCGTCCTCCATCACTTTGACCCAACGAGAGAGAGGCACATTTGATGAACAAGGAGGATTAATTCTTTTAGGGCTGTGTTAGAGTAGGAGTATATATATAGTACGTGTCGAATGGGGGATGGGACCAACATATACTTGGTTTCACACATGAACCTCACTCTGTGTGGGGACTTTGCGGTTTTTGAGGCAAATGCCACATCAAAGGTTGTGCATTAGGTATTCAAAACATCACAACCACACACCTCTCCATATATATGTTTTGGCACACATGCAAGCGATGGTGGTTGTCCTGTGGCACTAACTCACATGGTTATCGGCGATGCTTCCATCTGTCGGCCCGCTTGGTCCATCACTTTCACCGACAATGGGAGAGATTAATTATTTTGACTTAGGAGGGGATTAATTTTTTGTTTGTATTGCGATATAGGTCATGATGTGATATTACATATATAATAGCGCATGTCTACACATGAATCCATCCCACTGGATCGAAGGGGGGGGGGGGCGAGCACACGACACGTCATGAACCTCTGGCTCTGTTAGGGACCTATGCGATTTTGAACGCATGCACCACATCAATGTTGTGCATATTAGGTATTCAACACATATGCATGCATCACGCACCTCCATAAATATGATGGACACATGGTCCACCTTTGTCCGGAAGCGAAAGGAGGAAGTTTGACCATATATATGATGGACTCCTATAGGCTTTGTGTTACGGTAGCGTGAGATTTCAAACCTAACTATCTGGGGGCATGCATTCGTAGCTAGGATTCCCTTACCGCCGACACGAAGTGTGGTTCGTAGGGGGTGGCTGACTAGCAATAATGTGCGCTTTTGTGCGACAGGTGCCACATCAAAGTTGTGCATTGGGTATTCGAACATCAAAACACCCTTTTCATACATATATTTGGTCCACATGCAAGTGTGTTCGTGTTCTGACCCTTTCATGCGTTATTCTTTTTGTCAAATTTATAAACAGCACACGAGTTGGATGCAGAAACCGTCTGCGATTGGGTACGCAACAGACACGGTTCGGTCAGACTACCCATGTGCCACAGCCGTGCCCCTGTAGTCACTCACATCAGCACCGTAGATTGGGCTCCACGAGGCTTGCCTCCCGCTCTCGAAAATATCTATTGCGTCATAATCTCAAAAATATCTACTGCCTGGAAGGTTTTTATGTTTGTTAGCCCATGGTTAGTATGTGCGGACTGTGTGCGATGTCTATTACTCCCGCTCTGCTTCAATCCCTTGATTCAAATTTTCAGTAGCCCCGGCATTTTTTTTGAACTGGAGCCTCGGCATTTTACTCCCGCCTGCATCCCTCGCAATCTCAAAAATATCTGCTCGGCTAGAGTGGTTTTCTGTTTGATAGCACACGATTATTATGTTTTAACCGTGTGTGATGTTCGTTACTCCCGCCCCGCTCTGCTTCAATCCCTTGATCCAAATTTTCGGTAGCCCCGCCATTTTACTCCTGCCTAGTAAAATTTTCAGTACCCGCGGCATTTCCTCAAACATCACCTTGGACCCCCTCCACACACACACCCCAAATCCTTCGCTCAACCCAAATCCCCTGCTCACACACATACACACCACCCCTCCCTCGCTCGAAACCTAGCTAGGTCGCCGCTGCCGCCGCACCGCCTCCATCGTCAACCTCTGCCGGTCTGCCCGTGCAGTTTAACCACCGATATACATACCCTCGCCGCCCTGAGTTTCTAAGATGACGCCTGCAAAATGACCCCTTTCCCACAGATCCCCATCCCCACCCCCTTCCCCACTCCAGAGGGTCGCAGCCTAAGCCCGGCTAAGCTTCCCGGGGAGCTCGAGGAGTGAATGGCCCAAAAGAGCTTTACTGCGGCCTCTTTGCCCGACATCGGCTAGGTGGCCACCGAGGAAGCTAACGACGATGACTAGACCTGGATGGAGCCTTTCAATCAGCGGGCTAAAGTATTCTGGCATGTCGCGGTCGCCGGCTATGACATCAAGGTCGTCGATAGCGATGGCTTGACGCGGGCTATGTCACAGGTTAAGTTGCCCACCCCAACCCTTCTGGTTCGACAGCCATCGATCTAATAGATGGCCTTGCCGCTGATCTCCTACGGCTCATTATGAACAATTTGCCATCCTTTATCGCCATGGAGCCCCTTTTGTCATTTCTGAAGGACACGTTCTGCGACGCTGGCTTGGGATCCTCAGCTGGCAAGTCAGACCTCATCGACGGCGACCACGAGCAGGAGCCAACCTGTGACAAGTGAGGAAACCCATGATTTATTTTCTCGAACCCCTTTTGTAGTGCGAACCTGTCCAGTATTTATTGCTATATTTGGTTGTTTGCATTACGCCTTGTTTATTTCTATGATTTTTGGTTGTTCGGTTGTTTGTAGTTAGCATATGTCCAGCTTCAATTGCCATCTTTGGTTGTTTCGTAGTATGCCTTGTTTATTTCAGCTATTAACAGTATGATGTTCTATATGTGCTAGTATTAACTGTGCAGTTCAATTTCATCAATACCAATTTTAACGATAGCTCTATGAATGACTATATTTGGTTGCTGTTAAGCATGTTGTACTCCCTCCGAATCTTTTTAGTTCGCATATAAGATTAGTCTAAAGTCAAACCTCGTAAAGTTTGACCAACTTTATAGAAAAAATACCAACATTCACAATATGAAATCAATATCAGTACATGTGTCATGACTTAAATTTTCATATTGCATAACTTTACACTACTAGGGAAAAGCCTAGCAGTAGCGTTGGTCTAAGGGCTATCAGTAGCGCGGGGCACCGCGCTACTGATACGGTGCTACAGCTAATGTTTAGTAGTAGCGTGTTTCTACCCGCGCTACTGCTATAGCTACTTAGCAGCAGCGCTGTCCATACCAGCGCTACTGCTAAGTGGCTTAGCAGTAGCATTTTCCTGTTCAGCGCTAAAGAGGGCTACTATTATATTTTCACATATCTTTTTTTGCTACGTATTTGCGATGTTTTTGTACAAATTTTATACAATATTCTAATCATATCATAAACTGGTAATATGCTCATCATATCATACACATAATAGTCTCATCATATCATCCAACACAAATCATGTCGTCACATCATAATCATGATATAACTATACAAGTTACATGACATGTCTCATCATACATAATGTAGTACTTCTTGAGGCACCGGTTCGTATCCCTCTCTCGCACTAGAGTGAACCTAAACTAACTACTTTCCGCTTCGGCTCTGCTATAGAACCCTCTCTAGCTGTCGCTCGGAAACCGGTACACCTGGGCCTAACACTCCGGCCACTCGTCGTATACTCCTGGCGTAGCACTTCTTCGCCATTGATGATCTATGTACCTGCATTGTCACATGAGTCGATAATATGCAACATATATAGTTGAGCAACAGAAAGAGACAGACTTGGCAAAAATAGAAGCAACATATCATAAGCATAAATAACAAAGTTCATCGTACCCAAAATGCCCTAACTAGAGTGATCTTCGCTAGTTGAGGAGGATAGTTTAATTACATCCCAAATAAAGTTTCGTCGTGCATAACTCAAAGTTTCGTCATAGAGAAAGTATGGACTAAACGGACACTTTGTCATATATCATCAATCACTCCAACATGTCGTGCCATCCATCCAAGTCAGGGAGATAGTCCCCGAGTGTAGTGAAAGGCTTCAGGTCAAGACGCTGAGCCGATACGCGTGTTCGGACGTCTTCCCACGACATTTGCCCTTCTTCGTAGAACATCCCTGTTTCTTACGACCTCCTTCATGATGATTTGGGCAAGTTCACGCTGGATGTGATAGAACTCAGCTCGAAGTCGATGATCCAGGATATCTCCTAGGTTCTTTGCCCATTGCAGAATATGGGTATCGCCGGATCTAGGTGACATGCGAAGGTTCTGCTGATCCCGTCTGTACTCCAGCATGTGGTGGAGGACATAGAATCCATCACTGAGAATACCACTCGGTTGCTGGATGCAGCAGAAGTCGGTCCTATGGCCGAAGGCGGGCGCGCGGTTCCTTGTCTTCTTGAGCGTGATCTCTCCACCCCGTAGGCCGTAGGTAAAGATAGCACTGTCGAGAACAGACTTGATGTGGGTGTAATCCTTTTTCTTCATGTTCTTCGACGAGTCCAAGTAAAGAGCGTGGGAGAATCGGAGGTAAAGGATGATGAGGAAGGTGCGCCCGTCGCTGCACAAAATAAGTACACCTCAAATTAGCCTCCACGCATGCAAATGAAATGATTAAAATCAAAGGAAGGATATCCGCGTGGATGACTTACATGGGATGATAAGGCACGAGAATCATCTCCTTGTCCTTATTGCCGACCATGAAATCGGCGATGTTGTTACTCGCGTATTCACGGTGCTTTGGGCAGACTGCCAAGAAGCCCTCGTGCATGAAGTACGGGTCAACGACACAGATATAAGGTATCTGCTCAGTCCTGATGATGTAGTTCATGTACAAGGCAAAAAGGGGGACAAACGTAAAATCCAGCTTTTTCAAGTGAAACATGTCGAAGATGTAATCGAATCGAAGGAAGAACTTCTCCGCGGGGAATGTGTCGACATACAACCTTTGCTGCAGCACATTAACCACGTAGAGCGGGTATCCTGGATTTTTCGAGGCGATCAGGCTTTTCTCTCTCCGCAGCACATCGTCATGAAGTCTCCTTAGATCGCCGTATATGGCCTCTACTGCTGCCTTAGGTAGGATCGGATCACCGGGGATATGCCATTTTGCCGCACCGGGGATAGGTATGCGGTCTTGAACCCGAGGCTGCGGAGGCGGCTGGATCATAGAAAGCAGCTTTGTTGCCTTTCCTCGGTCTCTTCCTATGCTTCTTTGCTACTGGAAGTGAGCCTATAATACGTTCATCCTCCGACAATTCAGGCACCAACTCATCACGCTCAAACCCTGAGTACTCATACTGCTGAGCCATCAATCCTTCGTCGTCATAGGCGCCGGTATTGAGATACCGTAGAGGGTCATCGTCATCCTCGTCGATGGCATCTTGCATTGCTTCTTCGACGGCGGTGACGTCATCAGCCACTAATGGAGCCTCTTCCTCACCTGGCACGACAGGCGATGCTAATTGGGTAGGTGGGGTGCTGGTGTTCATACCTTGCTGAGGCTGCTTGGTCGTGGGTGTGCTCCCGGCCGCCTCCAGACGAAGCAGAATCTTCGGCCACAACAGGACCCAACGCTTGCAATCGCCAAGCCGTCGCGGGGTCTCGTCGTCATATCCCCCTAGTGCTACCGGAGGAGCCAAATTCTCGTGGCCCGGTTCGACACTGGCCATGGAAACCTTGAAGACGTCAGGGGGGATCGGCCGGCTGTGGAACAATTGTTCCTTCGGCTTCACTATCGTCTCCTTTCCCACGTCCACCTTCTGGCCGTTGATGGTGTAGAGTATGGTGCACGGGGTTACGTCGGCCTGCAAAGACATGTCTGCGACGTTAGACATCTGAAAGGCAACGGAAACGGGAGATTATACATATATTTAAGAGGGCCGGTGTGACAGGTACCGTGAGGGCGTCGAGCTTAGCCAAAGACTAAGCCCCGCCGAGCACGCCAGAGACGGAGGATGGGCTGCTAGCGGGTGCGGGAGCAGGTGCGCTAAACGAGCTGCTCCCGAAGAAGTTGGAAAGGGGAAAGTCCGCTACCTCTATATCTAGATTTTGCTTGGTCCAACTGACGATAGCCGGAACCAAGACACTATACGAAGCTGCCATCTCCTGTTTTGTGGCAGCTACAGCTGCTTTGACTTTCTCAACTGATTTCTTCTCAATCGCAATCTCAACCTTCTTGTCGATGTTTTCTTCATTTAACCTCCGTCTTTCGTTTCTCTCCTCCGTGGTCTCATGGTAGAACGTCGTCCACGTGGCGCCGTCTCCGACGCCGTGCACGCGTCCATACGATGGCCGAGTGTCCACTGGGAGTCCTTTCAATATGTTCAAGGCCCGGTTGAATGGGGTGTCCCACTTGGGCCACGCCAATGCCTCAGACGGCGAGTCACTTTCGGCCGCAATCCTGTGCTACTCTTTCTGCAAAAGGAATGTGGATCGTTTACAAATGTGAATAAATGTGCAGTCGAATTGATCAGAAGCTAAAATTAGGGGGTAAATTAATAATTACCAGCAGTCTCATGAACTCCTTCGTGACCGCGTCCGTATCAAAAACCTTGTTGACTGGGTCCCAACGGTACCGGGCCCTGATGACGTCACGCTCCTGCGGGATGGTGAACTCCGCCAAGGGGTCTGGGATCCCTAGACTTTCGCGTTCCGCGTCCTCCTTGGCCCATATGGGCCTCTTCCCCACGTAACCACGGCTTCCGAGGTGGTGGCACCCCATGTTCCTCTCTTGGAGCCCCTTCATGTACTCTGACTTTTCTTTGGCATCTTCGGCAACGCCAGCCTTCTTGAATATTTCGAACTGCTCTTTTGTAATTGTCGGATTATCCTTTACAATCTCGTAGTAGGGTTCCTTTTTGGCGATGATCCGATGTTTCACCCTTGCTTTCCAGGCGGACAATGCGCCGCTAAACTTGCCCATGCCATGTTTGTTTATCTTCTTCATTGCCGGGTCTTTATCTGGATCAGTATATTTGATTTCATCCCGGCCCGGGAACAAGAATACCTGGTGCAGCTTAGTTAGGAGGGAGTGCTCCATATCTGGTATCTTCTTTAGTTTCTCATCGTTGATGGTGGCGGTTGCCCGTAGGATGCAGCCTATTTGATTGCCGTAGCATGCGCGCGCTTTCGCAGGCTCTTTTGGCTCAAAATTGCCGGAGTCCACCACCGTGACCACCAGTCTAGTAGTGATGAGCTTGTTTGGGCGCCACATCCTCTTCAGTTTTGGTTCTATACCGGCTTTGCCAGTCTCGGTGCCGGTGTCGGCGCCGGTCTCTGTGCCAGTCTCGGCGCCGGTCTCGACGCCGATCTCAGTCTCAGCGCTGGTATCGGCGCCGGTCTCGATGTCAGTCTCAGTCTTGGATGTGACAGGTGGGCCCTGCAACAACCGTTGCTCGTCGAGAAGGTTCAAATAGGTGTCTGCCGCCTCGTAGACGTTGCAATCACCAGAACCCTGTCCTTCATCGTTGCTAGCCATGTTTCCTATGATTAAATCTAATAAATTAATTCTAAACCTAATAAAATGAATAATGACATAAAAAAAGGCCTATGTTTTGCAGGAATGTTGATTCATTGCCGTTGTGGCAAATCCCGGGCACTCGATATGTCCTAGTTTGTAGCACAAGTCATGCCGAAATTCACGGAAAATTTTGGCATGACCTTTGCTACAAAGTGGACAAATCGAGTGGCTGAAATTTGCCAGAACGAAAATGAATCAACATTCCGGCAAAACATAGGCCACTCGGCTTCATTCTCTACAAACAACAAAAGGCCACTTAGGCACAATCGAACCACTTCAATGAAAAGATATAACATGATCACTTCAATGAAAAGATAAAATCAACAATAATGGAATATGCAAATGAACATCAATGACATATATCATATAACATCAATCTTGTTTTTCGTTTATATAGCAACAATTACTTTAACCTTTGCAAAATGACCTCACTAAACACTTCTCTGCCTAGGACAGAACCCAAATTCTGTTCTAGCTATTCCTCTCCCACACACACACATTATTTTCTTTTCATCCAAATTGTTTTAGAGCAAATATTCCAACAATACTTGACCTTATTAGAAATTGCAAAGGAACTCCATTTTCTCTAACCCTTCTGACCTCACCAAAATTTCCACAGCAAGACCTTAGTACGTACACCCAATTTCTTCAAAAATATTCAGGTCCATAGTCCAAATAATTCAAATTTCATTTGAATGAAATTTGGACCAGATTCAGGTCCATAGTCCAAATAATTCAAATAGTCCAAATAATTTTTTATAGCTAAATGCTACTGTTTTTTGTTTATAGCCTCTATTAATTTAAAGCTAAATGCTACTATTATTTATATACCCTCTGTTAATTTAAAGCTAAATGGAATTACTGTTTAGGCATTTTCATAAAAATTTACCCTAGCTAATTTCCTAAAAAAAATTGCTAATCTTTTTTCCTAAATGCTAAAAAAAATGCCTACTACCCTAAACAAATCTAGGGTTCATATGAACACCTAGGGTTCATATGAACATCATCACAGCAGCAACATATGAATTGCCCTAGCAAAGAGAGAGAGAGAGAGGAGGGCAGGGGAGAGAAGAGGGAGAGGCTTACGGTCGGCGGCGAGGGCGGGCTCGGGTGGCGGCGGTGAGGTCGAGGGCGGCGACGGTGAGGTCGAGGGCGGCCTCGGGCGACGGCCGGCGTCGAGGGCGTGCTCGATCGGGCAGGGCGATCGACGGCGGCGACAGAGGAGTTGGGGGGGATAGGGGGCAGAGGGGGGAAAGGACTTAGCAGAATTTTGAGCCCGCGCGGGGTTAAGTCAAAATAGCAGTAGCGCTGGTACGCAAAAAGCGCTATAGCTTAGCTATAGCGCTTTCTACCAAAACGCGCTACTGCTATAGGAAGTAGTTATTTATTTTCCTTTTTTTTTGCTTTTATCTAAGGAACGTAGCTATAGCACGTGCATATAAAACGCGCTGCTGCTAGAGTAACTATAGCGCTTTGTGAGATCAAGCGCTACTGCTATGCCTTTCTCCTTTATTTTTCTTTTTCTTTACATTTTCTTTTTTCATTTCTCCTTTTTCTACTTCTTTCATTTTCATTTACTTTTCTATTTCTTTTTCATTTTATTTTCTTTTTTTAGCAGTAGTATACGAAAAATGCGCTACTACAAGGCACTTAGCGGTAGCGTGCTTTCCTCAGGATCGCTACTACTATTCCTAGCCTACCGGCAACAGTGTGGGAATTATAGTAGTAGCGCTTTTACCTGCAAACGCGCTACTGCTACGACCATAGCTATAGCGCGCTTGGTTGACACACGCTACGGGTAAGTAGCAGTAGCGTGCTGTTTTAACCAGCGCTACTGCTATACCTCTGTGTGTAAGGTTTTCCCTAGTAGTGTTAGCATGGTAGATGTTTATATTTTTTCATATAAATAAGGGCAAACTTTATGAAGTTTGACCTCAGACAATTCTTATATGCAGAGTAAAAAGGACAGGAGGGAGTATTTAACACGCCTTTCCATTTGATTTAACAATGGCACTGTTTGGATACTCTAACTTAGCTAGAGGTTAGAGTTAGTTTCTAGCTCATGACAGTTAAAAGGGAGAGAGAGAGAGATTGGTGGAATAGTAGATTGTATTGCTTGAACCTCGTGGGCATATATATAGGAGTACATGGTCATCTTTGAGTACAACTCAAGGTAGAATAAATCCTATGCTATCCTACGTTTCCTAAATAACAATGATACTCAACAATGACTAACCCTGAACTAACTCTAGCCAAAGAGGTGTTTAGATGACAGTGTTAGATTGACAATAAATGCACTAGGAGAACTAGCCCCAATTAGCACCTCTTGGGTGGGATAGTTGTTTTGGGTGGGTTAGACGCAACTAGCTCAAACTAGCCCTCATGTTTGGATACTTTAAGGCTATTTGAGCCCAAACTTGGTCAAACTAACTCTAACCCATGGATCCAAACAGGGCCAATAACTAGTGTACTTAGACCTGCACAATACAAGTTTGAATGACTATGTTTGCTTGTTTTCAAATATTAGGCCTGTTGCAGTTAATAACACCTTTCCACTTCTTGTTTTTAAATATTAGGTTTTTAACAATTTGGTCTTACACATGTAGGTACTGCTGTCAGAGGTTTTGACCGACTGTTTGACCCTTTTTGCATATGTGGAAATGAGTTGTCCATGGATATCAGTCAAGTCAAGAAACTCAGAAAGATTGTTAGGATAAAGAAATTAGAGACAAAAAACAAGATCTTTGTCTGCACAATGAAGAAAATATCAGTTCACTACAGGATGGTACTAACTGTTATACCTTGTCTTTTTAATTCTTTTGAGCCATTTCAAATCTGGAGAAGCTATTTATGCATATCCTTGTTTTCAGGCCTTTCCAAAGCAGTTCACTGATGATTACCTCTCAAATCACCTGTATGGTCAGGAGGCGAGGAAGATATTCATACAACACCAACGGTTCAATATTGAAGTCTTCCTGAAGAGGACGAAGGATGGACAGTCAATCATCCACAGGCAGTGGCCTAAAGTTACAAGACCTTCAACATCAATGAAGGCTCAGTATTCGCCTTCCGCTTCAGCAGTTTTCCAGATGAGATTCATCTGTCTATGCGGTAGAATAGATGTTGCATGTGAAACTTGGTGCTGGTGCATTTGTGTAATGCGGTAGTTGACTGCTGAAGCTATATGATGTTGTACTCTGATGTATTTCAATTATGAAATCATGCTTCCTTAATACGAAAATGAAATATATTGTGTGCTGAATATGAAATGGCAATTAGATTAATAAATGGATTATTAATAATAGGCTAATTAGCCTGCTAATCGGGTTTATATTGCAAAAGGTTATTGAGAAAACACCGTGGGCGATAACCTCAGACAACACACATAGTTTCTAGGAATAAAACGTGTTCGATCAATGAACAATCGCACATGACTTCCTCTTGAAAACTGTTTGCATTATGCCACCATGCGCAAACGTTTACCACATAAAGAGTGTGTGTGATGGACAACCCATGCCACACAGTTTCTTCTACGCACCGTGTGTGATGCATTCAATAACACAAACGGTAAATTTGTTAATATCGTCTGCAATGAAAACGCTATCACAAATGATTTAATGGGGAAAATTGTGTGTGATGTACGTACGAACGGAAACGTTTTCCCTAGATTGACTGTGGGATGTACATACGAACGGAAACGTACTTCTTGGATTGACTGTGTGGGATGTACATACGTACGGAAACGTTTGTCTGGGACTGACAGTGTGGGATGTACTTACGACCGGAAACAATTGGGCCTGTATAACCGTATTTGATCGCTCGCCCGTCGCACACGACCTCATTTTGCCGAGCGTGTGTGCCAAGAGGGCCTATCCCCGATGGTTTCTGGGTCGTGTGGGAAGGACCCCCCTATCGCACACACTCACTTGGCGACGATTCAGAATGCCGTCGCGGAAAGGGGTTAAAAACCGTTTGTATAGCAGCTCGCTGTACCAGTGGGTGTACCTGAAATATAGTGCTTAATTCTTTATCCATTGACCACCTTCGGATTAGTGCCTTCGGCATTATTGATCTTGATAGCTCCAGAGGATAAACCTCTTCGATAATATATGGTCCTTCCCACTTGGAGAGAAGTTTTCCTGCAAAAAATCTAAAACAAGAATTGTATAATAAAACATGCTCACCTACTTTGAATTCCCGCTTTTGGATTCTTTTTACATGCCATGTTTTGACTTTTTTTTAATAGTTTGGCATTTTCATAGGCTTGGGTTCTCCATTCATCTAGTGAGCTAATATCAAATAACCTCTTCTCACCGACAAGTTTGAAGTCATAGTTGAGTTCTTTAATTGCCCAATATGCTTTATGTTCTAACTCAAGAGGCAAGTGAAAAGCTTTTCCATAAACCATTTTATATGGAGACATACCCATGGGATTTTTATAAGCTGTTCTATAGGCCCAAAGTGCATCATCAAGCTTCTTAGACCAATTCTTTCGGGACCTATTGACAGTTTTTTGTAAAATTAATTTTATTTCTCTATTGCTAAGTTCAACTTGACCACTAGATTGAGGGTGATAAGGGGATGCAATTCTATGGTTGACATCATATTTAGCAAGCAATTTACGTAAAGCACCATGAATAAAATGTGAACCACCACCAGTCATTAAATATCTAGGGACTTCAAACCTCAGGAAGATAATTTCTTTAAGCATTTTAATGGAGGTGTTATTGTTGGGAAATGTTGCATGGAAAACAAAAAAAATTCTACGCACACGCAATGATCTATCCATGGAGATGCATAGCAATGAGGGGGAGAGTGTGTCTACGTACCCTCGTAGACCATAAGCGGAAGTGTTTCACAACGCGGTTGATGTAGTCGAACTTCTTCGCACTTCAACCGATCAAGTACCGAACGCACGGCACCTCCGCGTTCTGCACATGTTCAGCTCGGTGACGTCCCTCGCCTTCTTGATCCAGCAAGACGTCGAGGTAGTAGATGAGTTCCGTCAGCACGATGGCGTGGTGACGGAGATGGTGAAGTGATCTCCGCAGGGCATCGCCTAAGCACTACGAAAATATGACCGGGGGTGTAAACGATGGAGGGGGGCGCCGCACACAAGTAACAATTGTCTGTTATGAGCTAGGCTCCCCCTTCCCACATATATATAGGTGGGAGGGGGAGGGAAGAGGCCAGGTCGCGCCCTAGGGCTGGCCGCCGGCCCCCTAGGGGCTTGCCTTGCCCTGCGCCCCCTGCCATGTTTGTCGGAGGGGGAAGGAAAGTGGGGGGAGAGAGAAGGAAGTGGGAATCCTAATCCACACTTAACTTTCCATTCTCCCCTTTCCTTCTCCTCCTTAGGCCAGCCCATATGGGGGTGCACCAGCCCCTTGTGGCTGGTGCATTTCCCCTCTTGGCCCATAAGGCCCATATCTATTGCCGGGGGTGCCCGGAACCCATTCCGGTGACCCGATAAGTACCTGGTACCCCCCGAAACACTTCCGGTGTCCGAATACCATCGTCCTATATATCAATCTATACCTCTCGACCATTTCGAGACTCCTCGTCATGTCTGTGATCTCATCCGGGACTCCGAACAGCATTAGGTCACCAAATCACATAACTCATATAATACTATATCATCATCGAACGTTAAGCGTGCGGACCCTACGGGTTCGACAACTATGTACACATGACCGAGACACCTCTCCTGTCAATAACCAAAAGCGGAACCTGGATGCCCATATTGGCTCCTACATATTCTACGAAGACCTTTATCGGTCGACCATTATGACAACATACGTAATTCCCTTTGTCCATCGGTATGTGACTTGCCCGAGATTCGATCATCGGTATCTTCATACCTAGTTCAATCTCGGTACCGGCAAGTCTCTTTACTCGTTCTGTAATACATCACCTCGTGACTAACTCCTTAGTCGTTTGCTTGCAAGCTTATGATGTGTATTACCGCGAGGGCCTAGAGATACCTCTCCGATACTTGGAGTGACAAATCCTAATCTCGATCTATGCCAACTCAACAAACACCTTCGGAGATACCTGTAGAGCATCTTTATAATCACCCAGTTACGTTGTGACGTTTGATAGCACATAAGGCATTCCTCCAGTATCCGGGAGTTGCATAATCTCATGGTCGAAGGAATATGTATTTGACATGAAGAAAGCAATAGCAATAAACTGAACGATCATTATGCTAAGCTAACTAATGGGTCTTGTCCATCACATCATTCTCCTAATGATGTGATCCCGTTATCAAATGACAACACATGTCTATGGTTAGGAAACCATAACTATCTTTGATCAACGAGCTAGTCTTGTAGAGGCTTACTAGGGACACGGTATTTGTTTATGTATTTACACATGTATTTAAGTTTCCGATCAATAAAATTCTAGCATGAATAATAAACATTTATCATGAATAAGGAAATATAAAATAACAACTTTATTATTGCCTCTAGGGCATATTTCCTTCAGTTATGATCAGCACTACTAGTTGGAATAGCTTCTACCCACTTAGTGACATAATCAATAGCAACCAAAATATGTGTGTACCCATTAGAGGATGGAAAAGGTCCCATATAATCAAATCCCCAAACATCAAATGGTTCGATTACAAGTGAATAATTCATAGGCATTTCCTGACGTCTACCAATATTACCAATTCTTGTTTTGCTTGTGATCATGTTTTGCTTGTGAGAGAATTTTAGTCAACGAGTCTGTCACATTCAGATCCGTATGTATTTTGCAAATTTCTATGTCTACAATGCTCTGCATGGAGCTACTCTAGCTAATTGCTCCTACTTTCAATATGTTTCCAGATTGAGACTCAGAGTCATCCGGATCAGTGTCAAAGCTTGCATTGACGTAACCCTTTACGACGAACTCTTTATCACCTCCATAACCGAGAAACATTTCCTTAGTCCTCTTTTAGGTACCTAAGGATAATTTTGACCGCTGTCCAGTGATCTACACCTGGATCACTATTGTACCCCCTTGCCAAACTCATGGCAAGGCACACAAAAATGTCTTGTACACAGCATGGCATACTTTATAGAACCTATGACCGAGGCATACGGAATGACTTTCATTCTCTCTATATCTTCTACTGTGGTCGGGCTTTGAGTCTTACTCAATTCACACCTTGTAACTCAAGCAAGAACCCTTTCTTTGACTGATCCATTTTGAACTTCCTCGAAACTTTATCAAGGTATGTGCTTTGTGAAAGTCCTATTAAACGTCTCGATCTATCTCTATAGATCTTGATGCCCAATTTATTAGCAGCTTCACCGAGGTCTTTCATTGAAAAATTCTTATTGAAGTATCCTTTTATGCTATCCAGAAATTCTATATCATTTCCAATCAACAATATGTCATCCACATATAATATCAGAAATACTACAGAGCTCCCACTCACTTTCTTGTAAATACAGGCTTCACCGTAAGTCTGTATATAACCAAATGCTTTGATCACCTCATCAAAGCATATATTCCAACTCTGAGATGCTTGCACCAGTCCATAGATGGATCGCTGGAGCTTGCACACTTTGTTAGTACATTTAGGATCGCAAAACCTTATGGTTGCATCATATACAACTCTTCTTTAAGATATCCATTAAGGAATGCAGTTTTGACGTCCATTTGCCAGATTTCATAATCATAAAATGCGGCAGTTTCTAACATGATTCGGACAGACTTAAGCATCGCTACGGGTGAGAAAGTCTCATCGTAGTCAACTCCTTGAACTTGTCGAAAACCTTTCGCAACAAGTCGAGCTTTGTAGATAGTAACATTACCATCAGTGTCAGTGTTCTTCTTAAAGATCCATTTCTTTTCTATGGCTTGCCAATCATTGGTCAAGTCCACCAAAGTCCACACTTTGTTCCCATACATGGATCCTATCTCAGATTTCATGGCCTCAAGCCATCTGTCGGAATCTGGGCTCATCATAGCTTCTTCATAGTTCGTAGGTCCGCCTTGGTCTAGTAACATGACTTCCAGAACAGGATTACCGTACCACTCTGGTGCGGATCGTGCTCTGGTCGACCTACGAGGTTCTGTAGTAACGTGATCTGAAGTTTCATGATCATTATCATTTGCTTCCACTCTGGTTGGTGTAGGCATCACGGGAATGGTTTTCTGTGATATGCTAGTCTCCAATTCGAGAGAAGGTACAATTACCTCATCAAGTTCTACATTCCTCCCACTCACTTCTTTCGAGAGAAACTCCTTCTCTAGAAAGGACCTAAACTTAACAACAAATATCCTGTCTTCGAATCTGTGGTAGAAGGTGTACCCAATAGTTTCTTTACTATGAAGAGGCACTTCTCCGATTTAGGTTCGAGCTTATCAGGCTGAAGCCTTTTGACATAAGTGTCGCATCCCCAAACTTTAAGAAACGACAGCTTAGGTTTCTTGCCAAACCACAGTTCATACGGTGTCGTCTCAATGGATTTAGACAGTGCCCTATTTAACATGAATGCAGCTGTCTCTAATGCATAACCCCAAAACGATAGTGGTAAATCGGTAAGAGACATCATAGAACGCACCATATCTAATAAAGTACGGTTACGACGTTAGGACACACCATTACGCTGTAGTGTTCCAGGTGGCGTGAGTTGTGAAACAATTCCACATTGTTTTAAATGAAGGCCAAACTCTTAACTCAAATATTCGCCTCCGCGATCGGATCGTAGAAACTTTATTTTCTTGTTACGATGATTCTCCACTTCACTCTGAAATTCTTTGAACTTTTCAAATGTTTTAGACTTATGTTTCATCAAGTAGATATATCCATACCTACTCAAATCATCTGTGAAGGTCAGAAAATAATGATACCTGCCGCGTGCTTCAACACTCATCAGACCGCATACATCGGTATGTATTATTTCCAATAAGTCATTAGCTCGCTCCATTGTTCCGAAGAACAGAGTTTTAGTCATCTTGCCCATAAGGCATGGTTCGCAAGCCTCAAATGATTCATAATCAAGTGATTCCAAAAGCCCATGTGCATGGAGTTTCTTCATGCCCTTTACACCAATATGACCTAAACGGCAGTGCCACAAATATGTTGCACTATCATTATCAACTTTGCATCTTTTGGCATCATTATTATGAATATGTGCATTACTACGATCGAGATTCAATAAACCATTTACATTGGGTGTATGACCATAGAAGGTTTTATTCATGTAAACAGAACAACAATTATTATTTGACTTAAATGAATAACCGTATTGCAATAAACATGATCCAATCATATTCATGCTCAACGCAAACACCAAATAACATTTATTTAGGTTCAACACTAATCTCGAAGGTAGAGGGAGTGTGCGATGGTGATCTTATCAACCTTGGAATCATTTCCAACACACATCGTCACCTCGCCCTTAACTAGTCTCTGTTCATTTTGTAACTCTTGTTTCAAGTTACTAATCTTAGCAACTGAACCGGTATCAAATACCCAAGGGCTACTATGAACACTAGTAAAGTACACATCAATAACATGTATATCAAATATACCTTTGTTCACTTTGCCATCCTTCTTATCCGCCAAGTATTTGGGGCAGATCCGCTTCCAGTGACCATTTTCTTTGCAGTAGAAGCACTTAGTTTCAGGCTTGGCTCTAGCTTTGGGCTTCTTCATGGGAGCGGCAACTTGTTTGATGTTCTTCTTGAAGTTCCCTTCCTGTCCCTTGCCCTTTTTCTTGAAACTAGTGGTTTTGTTAACCATCAACACTTAATGCTCTTTCTTGATTTCTACATTCATCGATTTCAGCATCGCGAAGAGCTTGGGAATTGTTTTCGTCATCCCTTGCACATTATAGTTCTTCACGAAGTTCTAGTAGCTTGGTGATAGTGACTAGAGAATTCTTGTCAATCAGTATCTTACCTGGAAGATTAACTCCCACTTGATTCAAGCGATTGTAGTACCCAGACATTCTGAGCACAAGCTCACTGGCTGAGCTATTCTCCTCCATCTTGTAGGCGAAGTACTTGTCAGAGGTCTCATACCTCTCGACATGAGCATGAGTCTGAAATACCAATTTTAGCTCTTGGAACATCTCATAAGCTCTGTGGCTTTCAAAACATATTTGAAGTCCTGGTTCTAAGCCGTAAAGCATGGCGCACTAAACTATCAAGTAGTCATCATACCGAGCTTTGTCAAAAGTTCATAACGTCTGCATCTGCTCCTGCAATAGGTCTGTCACCTAGCGGTGCATCAAGGACATAATTCTTTTGTGCAGCAATGATGATAATCCTCAGATTACGGACCTAGTCCGCATCATTGCTACTATCATCTTTCAACTTATTTTTCTCTAGGAACATAACAAAAAATAAGGGAGCTATATCGCGAGCTATTGATCTACAACATAGATTTGCAAATACTATCAGGACTAAGTTCATGATAAATTAAGTTCAATTAATCAAATTTCTAATGAACTCCCACTTAAATCAACATCCCTCAAGTTGTCTAAGTGATACATGATCCATATCAACTAACACATGTCCGATCATCACGTGAGATGGGGTAGTCATCAATGGTGAACATCTCTATGTTGATCATATCTACTATATGACTCACGTTCGACCTTTCGATCTCCAGTGTTCCGAGACCATGTCTGTACATGCTAGGCTCGTCAAGTATAACCCAAGTATTCTACATGTGCAAAACTGTCTTACACCCGTTGTATGTGAACGTAGATTCTATCACACCCGATCATCACGTGGTGTCTCGAAACGACGAACTTTTGCAACGGTGCATACTCGGGGAGAGCATTTATATCTTGAAATTTAGTGAAGGGATCATCTTATAATGCTACCATCGTTCTAAGCAAAATAAGATGAATAAAAGATAAACATCACATGCAATCAAAATATGTGACATGATATGGCCATCATCATCTTGTGCTTTTAATCTCCATCTCCAAAGCATCATCATGATCTCCATAGTCACTGGCTCGACACCTTGATCTCCATCGTTGCATCGTGGTTGTCTCGCCAACTATTGCTAGCGCATAGCAATAAAGTAAAGAAATTACATGGCGCTTGCATTTCATACAATAAAGAGACAACCATAAGGCTCCTGCCGGTTGCCGATAAATTACAAAGCATGATCATCTCATACAATAACGTATATCACATCATGTCTTGACCATATCACATCACAACATACCCTGCAAAAACAAGTTAAACGTCCTCTACTTTGTTGTTGCAAGTTTTACGTGGCTGCTACGGGTTTCTAGCAAGAACCGTTCTTACCTATGGCAAAAACCACAACGGTGATTCGTCAAGTTTTCTGTTTTAACCTTCTTCAAGGACCGGCCGTAGTCAAATTCGATTCAACTAAAGTAGGAGAAACAGACACCCGCCAGCCACCTTTATGCAAAACTAGTTGCATGTCAGTCGGTGGAACCGGTCTCATGTGCGTGGACATGTAAGGTTGGTCCGGGCCGCTTCATCCCACAATACCGCTGAATCAAAATAAGACGTTGGTGGTAAGCAGTATGACTATCACCGCCCACAACTCTTTGTGATCTACTCGTGCATATCATCTACGCATAGACCTGGCTCATGATGCCACTGTTGGGAAACGTTGCATGGAAAAAAAATCTACGCACACGCAATGATCTATCCATGGAGATGCATAGCAACGAGGGGGAGAGTGTGTCTATGTACCCTCATAGACCGTAAGAGGAAGCATTTCACAACGCGGTTGATGTAGTCAAACTTCTTTGCGCTTCAGTCGATCATGTACCGAACGCACGGCACCTCCGCGTTCTGCACACGTTCAGCTCGGTGACGTCCCTCGCCTTCTTGATCCAGCAAGACGTCGAGATGGTAGATGAGTTCCGTCAGCACGACGGCGTGGTGACGGTGATGGTGAAGTGATCTCCGCAGGGCTTTGCCTAAGCACTACGAAAATATGACCGGGGGGGTAAATGGTGGAGGGGGGGCGCCGCACACGGCTAACAATTGTCTGTTGTGTGCTAGGCGCCCCCTTCCCACATATATATAGGTGGGAGGGGGAGGGGAGAGGCCAGGGCGCGCCCTAGGGCTGGCCGCCGGCCCCCTAGGGGCTTGCCTTGCCCTGCGCCCCCCTGCCATGTTTGTCGGAGGGGGAAGGAAAGAGGGGGGAGAGAGAAGGAAGTGGGAATCCTAATCCACACTTACCTTTCCCTTCTCCCTTTTCCTTCTCCTCCTTAGGCCGGCCCATATGGGGGGGGGGGGGCGCCAGCCCCTTGTGGCTGGTGCGTTTCCCCTCATGGCCCATAAGGCCCATATCTTTTGCCGGCGGTGCCCGGAACCCCTTCCGGTGACCCGATAAGTACCTGGTACCCGCCGAAACACTTCTGGTGTCTGAATACCATCGTCCTATATATATCAATCTTTGCCTCTCGACCATTTCAAGACTCCTCTTCATGTCCTTGATCTCATCCGGGACTCTGAACAACATTCGGTCACCAAATCACATAACTCATATAATACTATATATATCGTCATCGAACGTTAAGCGTGCAGACCCTACGGGTTCGAGAACTATGTAGACATGACCGAGACACCTCTCCGGTCAATAACCAAAAGCGGAACCTGGATGCAAATATGGGCTCCTACATATTCTACAAATATCTTTATCGGTCGAACCGTTATGACTACATACGTAATTCCCTTTGTCCATCGGTATGTTACTTGCCCGAGATTCGATCGTCGGTATCTTCATACCTAGTTCAATCTCGTTATCGGCAAGTCTCTTTACTCGTTCCGTAATACATCACCTCGTGACTAACTCCTTAGTCATTTGCTTGCAAGCTTATGATGTGTATTACCGAGAGCGCCCAGAGATACCTCTCCGATACTCGAAGTGACAAATCCTAATCTTGATCTATGCCAACTCAACAAACACCTTCGGAGATACCTATAGAGCATCTTTATAATCACCCAGTTACGTTGTGACGTTTGATAGCACACAAGGCATTCCTCCGGTATCCGGGAGTTGCATAATCTCATAGTCGAAGGAATATGTATTTGACATGAAGAAAGCAATAGCAATAAACTTAACGATCATTATGCTAAGCTAACGGATGGGTCTTGTCCATCACATCATTCTCCTAATGATGTGATCCCGTTATCAAATGACAACACATGTCTATGGTTAGGAAACCTTAACCATCTTTGATCAACGAGCTTGTCTAGTAGAGGTTTACTAGGGACACAGTATTTGTTTATGTATTCACACATGTATTTAAGTTTCCGATCAATAAAATTCTAGCATGAATAATAAACATTTATCATGAATAAGGAAATATAAAATAACAACTTTATTATTGCCTCTAGGGCATATTTCCTTCAGTTATGATCAGCACTACTAGTTGGAATAGCTTCTACCCACTTAGTGACATAATCAATAGCAACCAAAATATGTGTGTACCCATTAGAGGATGGAAAAGGTCCCATATAATCAAAGCCCCAAACATCAAATGGTTCGATAACAAGTGAATAATTCATAGGCATTTCCTGACGTCTACCAATATTACCAATTCTTTGACATTCATCACAAGATAAGACAAACTTATGAGCATCCTTAAAAAGAGTAGGCTAATAAAAACCAGATTGTAATACCTTGTGTGCAGTTCTATCTCCCGCATGATGCCCTCCGTAGGCTTCAGAGTGATATTTCCGTTAGATTTTTTCCTATTCATGCTCAGGTATACAACGTCTAATAATACCATCTACTCCTTCTTTATATAGATGAGGGTCATCCCAAAAGTAATGTCTTAAATCATAGAATTTTTTTTCTTTTGTTGGTATGTGAAACTAGGTGGTATAAATTTAGCAACAATATAATTAGCATAATCAGCATACCAAGGATTATTATGGGAAGCATTTATGACAGCTAGTTGTTCATCAAGGAAGCTATCATCAATAGGTAGTGGGTCATCAAGAATATTTTCTAACCTAACAAGTTATCAGCTACGGGATTCTTAGCTCCTTCCTATCAGTAATATGCAAGTCAAATTCTTATAGCAAAAGAACCCACCTAATGAGTCTAGGTTTAGCATCTTCCTTTTCCATAAGGTATTTAATAGCAGCATGATCGGTGTGAACAATTACTTTAGAATCAACAATGTAAGATCTAAATTTATCACAAGCAAACACAACTGCTAGAAATTATTTTTCAGTAGTAGCATAATTTCTTTGGGCACTATCTAGAGTCTTACTAGCATAATGGATAACATTTAATTTTTTATCAACTCTTTGTCCTAGAACAACACCAACAGCATAATCACTAGCATCACACATAATTTAGAAAGGTAGGTTCCAATCAGGTGGTCGAACAATAGGTGCAAAAGTTAAGGCTTTCTTATGTGTTTCAAAGGCTTCTACACAATCATCATCAAAAACAAATGGAACATCTTTTTGCAAAAGATTGGTAAGAGGCCTAGAGATTTTAGATAAGTCTTTAATAAACCTCCTATAGAAACCAGAGTGACCAAGGAAACTACGAATATCTTTAATGTCTTTAGGACATGGCATTTTCCCAATTGCATCAACTTTAGCTTTATCCACCTCAATACCTCGCTCAGAAATTTTATGCCCCAAGACAATGCCTTCATTCACCATAAAGTGGCACTTCTCCCAATTCAAGAAAAGATTAGTTTGTTCACATCTCTGCAAAACTCGATCATGGTTGCTTAAGCAATCATCAAAAAAAGTTTCGTAAACGGAAAAATCATCCATGAAAACCTCAACAATCTTTTCTTCAAAATCAGAGAATATAGCAGCCATACATCTTTGAAAGGTAGCAGGTGCATTACATAAACCAAAAGGCATACGTCTATAAGCATAAGTTCCAAAAGGACAAGTAAAGGTGGTTTTCTCTTGATCAGGTTGTGATACAGGTATTTGAGAGAGACCAGAATATCCGTCAAGAATGCAAAAGTGTGTGTGGTTTGACAATCTTTCTAACATTTGATCAATGAAAGGCAGAGGGTAATGATATTTTCTAGTAGCTTTGTTTAATTTTCTAAAATCAATTAGCATTCTATAGCCAGTCACTATTCTTTGTTGAATGAGTTCATTTTTATCATTAGGAACAATAGTAATACCTAATTTCTTAGGGACACAATGAAGAGTACTTACCCATCTACTATCAGCTATGGGATAGATTATACCTGCTTCTAGAAGCTTTAGTATTTCAGTTCTTACCACTTCCTTCATCTTCGGATTCAATCGTCGTCGATGATCAACGACGGCTTTAGCATCAGGTTCCATATTAATCTTATGCTGACAGGGAGTGAGAGTAATGCCCTTAATATCATCAAGAGTATATCCAATAGCAACACGGTGCTTCCTCAGAATTTTTAATAATCTCTCTTCTTCATGTTCTGTAAGGTTAGCACTAATAATAACAGGATATATCTTTTTCTCATCAAGATAAGCATACTTCAAAGTGTCAGGTAATTGCTTTAATTCAAACACAGGATCACCTTTAGGTGAAGGAGGACCTCCTAGAGTTTCAATAGGCAAATTGTGTTTAAGGATAGGTTGTTGTTCAAAAAATGTTTTATCTATTTCATTTCTTTCATGCAAGTGCATATCATTTTCCTGGTCTAGCAAATATTGTTTTGGTGGATCAATAGGAGGTACGGCAATAGAAGCAAGACCAATTATTTCATCCTTACTAGGTAATTCTTTATTATGAGGTTGTTTACGAAACTTAGAGAAATTAAACTCATGAGACACATCACCAAAATTGGCACTGATCGTTTCTTTATTGCAATCTATCTTAGCATTAACAGTGTTCAAGAAAGGTCTTCCAAATATTATGGGACAAAAATCATCTTGTGGAGAACCAAGAACTAGAAAATCAGTGCGGTATTCTATTTTTCCACACAAGACTTCAACATCTCTAACAATCCCAAGTGGTGTGATAGTATATCTATTAGCAAGTTTAATAGTAACATCAGTATCCTCTATTTCAGCGGGTGTTATATCATTCATAATTTGTTGGTATAAGCTAAAAGGAATAGCACTCACACTAGCACCCAAATCACATAAACTATGATAACAATGATATCCTATTTTAACTGAGATAACAGGCATGCCAACAACAGGCTTATTCTTATCTTTAGTATCGGGTTTGGCAATTCTAGCAGCTTCATCACAGAAATAAATAACATGCCCATCAATATTATCGACCAAGAGATCTTTAACCATAGCAATACTAGGTTCTACTTTAATTTGTTCAGAGGGTCTAGGTACTTTAATGTTACTCTTGTTAATCACGGTTGAAACCTTAGCATGTTCCTTTATCCTAACAGGGAAAGGTGGTTTTCAATATAAGCAGTAGGCACAACTGGATCAACACTGTAAATGATAGTTTCATCTTTAACTGTAACTGACTCCTCAATCTTTTGTTTAATAGGGGGATGATATTTAAACCACTTCTCTTTAGGGAGATCAACATGAGTAGCAAATGATTCACAAAAAGAGGCTACTATCTAAGAGTCAAGTCCATATTTAGTGCTAAACTTATGAAAAGCATCGGTATTCATAAAATATTTAACACAATCAAATTCAAGCTTAATACCTTCGTTGAGTTCCCGATCTTCAGAGCTGCGTTTAACTCTGTCCAACAGATCCCACCTGAATTCAATAGTCTTCTTCATAAAAGAACCAGCACAAGAAGTATCGAGCATGGATTGATCATTACGAGAAAGTCGAGCATAAAAATTCTGTATAATAATTTCTCTTAAGAGCTCATGATTGGGGCATGAATATAACATTGATTTAAGCCTCCCCCAAGCTAGAGCGATACTTTCTCCTTCACGAGGCCAAAAATTATATATATATAATTCCGCTCACAAAGAACTAGATGCATAGGATAAAACTTTTGGTGAAATTCCAATTTCAATCAATTCCAATTTCAGTCAATTCCAATTCCAAGCTCCAATACCATGTTAATGCTTTTTACCCCAAAGATAAAGGGAACACCTTCTTCTTAACTTCACCTCCGGGTAAACCTGCAAGCTTAAACAATCTACAAACTTCATCCACATAGATTAGGTGCATATAACGATGTAGTGTACCATCTCCTGCATAAGGATTAGCTAGCAGTTTATCTATCATACCCGAAGGAATTTCATAACCAATATTTTAGTAGGTGCAATAGGTTGAGGGGAAACTCTTTGTGTTTCCGGTCGAGGTGAAGATACCCCGAACGAACCCCTCAACGGATTGTTTTCATAGTAGCGAGTAACAGTAAATTTCAGCATGTAATATAAAATCTTCCTTACCAATCTCCACTTACCAAGAGCGCTTCACTCCGCGGCAATGGCGCCAGTAAAGAGTCTTGATGACCCACAAGTATAGGGGATCAATCGTAGTCCTTTCGATAAGTAAGAGTGTCGAACCCAACGAGGAGCAGAAGGAAATGACAAGCGGTTTTCAGCAAGGTAATTTCTGCAAGCACTGAAATTGTCGGTAACAGGTAGTTTGATAGCAAGATAATTTGTAACGGGCAAGTAATGGTAACGGTAATAAAAGTGCAGCAAGGTAGCCCAATCCTTTTTGTACCAAAGGACAGGCTAGAACGGTCTCTTATAATAAGTAAAGCGTTCTTGAGGACACACGGGAATTTCATCTAGTCACTTTCATCATGTTGGTTTGATTCGCGTTCGCTACTCTGGTAATTTGATATGTGGGTGGACTGGTGCTTGGGTGCTGTTCTTACTTGAACAAGACTCCCACTTATGATTAACCCCCTCGCAAGTATCCGCAATTACTAAAGAAGAATTAAGATAACATCTAACCATAGCATTAAACATATGGATCCAAATCAGCCCCTTACGGAATAGCGCATAAACTAGGGTTTAAGTTTATGTCACTCTAGCAACCCATCATCTAATAACTACTCCGCAATACATTCCCTTAGGCCCAAATATGGTGAAGTGTCATGTAGTCGAAGTTCACATAACACCACTAAGGGAATCACAACATACACATCATCAAAATATCGAACGAATATCAAATTCACATGATTACTTATGACAAAACATCTCCCGTGGCCTCAAGAACAAGGGCAACTACCACAAATAATATTCATGTTCAAGATCATAGGAATATTAAAGAGCATAATGGATCTGAACAAATAATCTTCCACCAAATAAACCATCTAGCATCAACTACAAGATGTAATCAACACTACTAGTCACCCACAAGTACCAATCTGAGGTTTTGATACAAAGATTGAACACAAGAGATGAACTAGGGTTTGAGATGAGATGGTGCTTTTGAAGATGTTGATGAAGATTGGCCTCCCCAAGATGAGAGGGTTGTTGGTGACGACGATGGCTTCGATTTCCCCCTCCTAGAGGGAAGTTCTCCCGGCAGAATCGCTCCGCCGGAGGGCAAAATTGCTCCTGCCCAAGTTCCGCCTCGAGACGACGGTGCTCCGTCCCGAAAGTCCTCTCCTTATTTTTTCTAGGTCAAAAGACCTTATGTACCAGAAGATGGGAACCAGAGGTGGGCCAGGGAGCCCACTACTCACCAGGGCGAGCCCTGGTGCCTAGTGGGCACCTGGGTGTCCTCCTCCGATATTTCTTTTCTCCAATATTTTTTATATATTTCAAAATAATTCTCCATAAAATTTCAGCTCATTTGGAGATGTGTAGAATAGGTATCTCTGACGTAGCTTTTTCAGGTCCAGAATTCCAGCTGCCGGTATTCTCCCTCTTTGTGTAAACCTTGCATATTATGAGAGAAAATGCATTAGAATTACTCCACAAAGGGTTATATTGCATAAAAACATTATAAATAGCAGTAGGAAAACATGATGCAAAATGGACGTATCAGAGAGGCCACTGCTAGCATGGCATCCTTTACTTGGAATTCTATGCACTTATGATTGGAACAATTAGCAAGCATCTGCAACTACCAAAGTTCATTAAGGTAAAACCTGACCATAGCATTAAGATATATGGTCTCCCTTCAATCCCATATGAATCAATTTCTATGGTAGGAAGAAGCTCCAAGGTGTGATCCATGTGCGCTCATATGATGGGCACCAAAGGACAGCAACATAACCACAAGCATTTTAAACTAATCATAGCAATTCACCAATCACCCATAGGACCACAAAAATCTACTCAGACATCATACGATGGCAACACATCATTGGATAATAATATGAAGCATAAAGCACCATGTTCAAGTAGGGGTACAGTGGGTTGCGGGAGAGTGGACTGCTGAATATAGACGAGGGAAGGTGATGGAGGTGTTGATGAAGATGACGGAGTTGTTGGAGTAGATCGCCGTCACACGATGATTGCCCCGGCGGCGTTTCGACGCCACCAGAGAGAGGAGGAGAGAGTCCCCCTCCTCCTTCTTCCTTGGCCTCCCCCATAGATGGGAGGAGGATTTCCCTTCTGGTCCTTGTCCTCCATGGCTCCTGGAGGGCAGGAGCCCCTCCGAGATTGGATCTCTCTCTGTTCTCTTCTATTTCGCATTCTTGTTTTCTGGCCCTTTACCGTTTCTTAAATTCCCGGAGATCCGTAACTCCGATTGCACTGAAATTTTGAGGGTATTTTATCCGGATATTATATTTCTTGCGGCAGAAGAAGGGCCCCAAATGCCTTACGGAGGAGCCACAAGCCTGCCCGGCGCACCCAGGGTAGGGGCGCGCCGTTTGTGGTTGTGGGCCCCTCGAGCATTGTCTCGCTTTGATTTTTTCCCCAAAAATCACATATATTCCAAAATAAATCTTCGGAAATTTTTATCGCGTTTGGACTTTGTTTGATATGGATTTTCTGTGAAACAAAAACATGCAATAAACAGGAACTGACAGTGGGCACTGGATCAATATGTTAGTCCAAGAAAATCATATAAATTATTGCCAAAAGTATGTGAAAGTTGTAAAATAATGGCATGAAACAATAAAAAATTATAGATACGACAAAGATGTATCACACATCGAATAAAATTATCATTAAAGTAAACAAACAACCCCTTAGCGCGTGTACATGGAGCAACGGGGCTAGGCCTCAGCCCCCGAGGTGAGTATTCGCACATCACAGATGAATCACAAAAATAGACATTGTAGAAATTGATACTTGGAGATGAATGATTATAGATATTATAATGTCCACAAATTGTGATGTGTTCACGATTATAAGTTCTATGGACAATGGATGTGAACGCTACGGAAGTGGAGATGGCTATGGAAATGGTAGTGGCTGCAAAGTGATAACTTGATGAATGAGTGACCCCTCTTCCTAAAGGGTTTTCCTCTCCATTAAATATTGGAGGCGGGGGGGGATAAGTTTTCAGGGCACCTCTGATGTGAATTGACCCTAGGTAACTTCACAAAAGTTGTCAGGGTGACATCACAAAAGCGATGACACCCAGTACGAGCACCAGTACGACCGCTCATGGTCGTACCGTATGTTGTCTTCTCCTCTAGAATCTGCCGAGTGTATCGTGTTGATTGGGATTGATCGCCATGCTTATTATCTTCCATTAATAGCTTGATTTTGCGCCTAAAATAGTCCATTCATGTTGGGAACAAAATAGTGCATTCATTAGTCATTAGTAATCAAATTAAAGTGATTCTCTCGGAAACCCTAAAATTATTCGTTTAAACACGAGTAACAAAGAGTCCAAAAATACACCCATCAACCTCCCAAAGCTTAAACCTTGACCGTCCTCGAGCAAGAAACAATATCCTAAGGAACTATTTATACAAAATTAACGAAAAAGGTTTCGGTTCGCTTATGCTTGTATGCCTAGATAGCCCGATGCTTTCTTCACCTGAAAACTGAGCATATCTATAATGACAACAAAGGTTAATATCCAAGCTTGTTAAGCCAAGACGGTTTAAAACATTTTTTATTAACTACGTCAAAGTAGCCAATTAGTGATTATTCTATTTCGTTCAGCTAACACTTGCTTGTGGGAACACTTTGGAAGACCTTTTGAAATGAAAACATAATTATGGATGTGAGAAGCATGCCAAACAAAATGTGGTACTAGAGTAACTTACTGACATCACAAGTATCGCCTTATCAAGGTGCAATGTGCTCCTTCTTTTAATATTTGCTAGAACTTTCGTTTAATGAAACCATGTGAAAAAGTGTTACATGAAAATTGAGGTATTGTCGTGGGGGAATTCGGGAACTCATGACCAATATTGGGTTTTATCCCATATGTGTGTATGCTCATTGGATAGAGGAGTACCATTCTTTTCACAGGAGTGCATCCTCTCAAGAAAGCAAAAAATTTAGTCATCATAACATTTCTGTAGAGACATTAACCAACTCAATAGCCTAAATCCAAGCCAAAAGTTGATAGATCATTCATAGGCCAGAAGAGTCGTAACCATTTTTCAAGAGGCACAACGATGGTTCATTAGACATGCATAAAGCAATACCTTATATAATCACACAATATGTTTTGGAATGTAATAATCTCAATTACCTCTAACTTGGTTCCTTTGACAATTCTTTTCACAAACACTATTGAGTCTATTAAATTAAATATTGTGGGGTCGAGTATCTCTAATACCAGTTTATTAAAACTTTTTTCAACACCCAAGTCTTTCAAAAGACTCTATCTCATTATATGATTATCTTATTATCATCACCTTTCCAAAACTAGTGCTGCATCAAGTATAAGCTACTTAACTAATTTGGCCAAGCGAATATAAACTAAGACCTACTCTTAGTTGCATACATCACACATCCACCCTACTAGAACTATCATGGGTTTCAAGTTCGTAAAGCCAGAGTCAAAGGATACCTCACATCCATGAATGTTCACACTTTTATTCCTTATGACATCTCCTTATTGCTAAGCATATATCAACTTCGCAGCAAAATAGAATTGGCAAAGAATGCTAGGGAAAACCCACAACGATAAAAAGAGCCAAGGAAATATTTTTCTCTTTTAAAAAAAACTAACTTAAACGAAAAATGAATAAAAACAACGGACAAAGAATGGTTTTGAAAAATAAACAAAAACAAATATAATGAAAAACTAAAGCAAACTATTGGAGCAAGTCTAACACAAATGTTTTGAAGCTCTCCATGAGCTGGAGTATGACCTCATACAAGTTTTATTACAAATAAATTCATCGCCAAATCTTGATGTAGATGTGAAAATGATCTCCCCAAGCTTAGTATTTTGCAAGCCCAAACCTAAGATCTCATTGTGGCAATGCCTGATAATATCTAGGAGCTCATGAATGGCTTCATGCGATGAAGTGGGATGTCATGGCTTCACTGGTGTCTCGGGGAGAGTTGGCGAGGTCACTCATGTTGTTGAAGGACTCTTCGAGCTCATAGACATCCATTTATGTAGCATACGGTCCTACTCCTTCATCATCCTCGGGCTCCACCTTGTTTTAAGGTGATTGATCATCTTCGTCCACAGCATCCGACATGGTTGCTTCAGGGTCTTCTTCCTCTCCGTTCGCATTATAATGCAAAATTCTGTCCTCAGTACATAACTGTTTAGGCAGAGGGGTGGGAATGAGGTACCCAACTCCGATGATATGGATAAATACTCTAGCATATCCAATGGTAATAATGTCAAGACTACGCAAAACAGAAAGAGAAACATAACGATTATCATATAGTGGACGAATGTTGTTCAATTCGAGAACAAACATGTTGGCCAAGACAGTGATAAATCCTCCAGAAGTCATCTCTATGTGTTTGGTTTGACTAACGGTTGAGATTGATGTTGCAGAAAACCATCAGATGCCTGCATAGGGTTCCTCATGAGGAGGAGTGCACATAGAGGATCCGAATAGGCTACACACTGAACGTGAGTTTTACCCAGGTTTAGGCCCTCGCGGTGAGGTAATACACTACATCTTGCATGTCATATTTTATTGATTTTCTCGTGGAGAGATTGGATCTTTTGGAGATCTATTGTGTAACACCCCCAGTGGTTAACTACAGTAATCCCATTTTGATAATGCCATGTCATCATGATCATCCTAAGCAAATTGCATTTAGGAAATAATCCAACTCATATTCAAATTTAAGATACAAGTCAAATTAATATTTCTTCATACTTCAAAACTAAAATGTTCAATAAATAGCAAATATTGCAGAGACTATTCTAAAATTGAAACCAACAATTAATAAATTAATTAGGTGGCGCTAACATTACCAAAACAGCAAGGATTAATGCATTTTATTTATTATAAAAATAGTGTGAACTCAAATTGACTCCAAACTAATTTTTGACAGTGGTAGAGGATGCCTAGTAATTAATGCGACAAGGGCATCTATGTTTTACAAAATTCGGTTTGGGGCCTAACAATTTACTAAACAGAAAGAAATGAATAAAGAAAAAGAAAAAGAAAGTAAAAGAAAAGGACCCCCCCAACTCGGCCGTGGCCCAGCTGGACCACCAGACCGGCCACCACTCCCCATAACCCCCCCCCCCTCTCAGCTGACCTAGCCCACCACCACCGACACCCCTACTCCCCCCCCCTCTCCTCGTTCCCCCTTTCCCTCCCCCGACCGGATCGGGATCCCGCGCGCCCGACGCTGCCCGCGCTTGATGCGCCCGACTCGCCGCATCGTCGCCGCACGTCGCCGACGCCGCCGCCTCACCGGACCAAGCCGTCCCCGTCTACCTCCCCGACCACCGCTGCCCTGACCCTGCACCCCACGGTGAGGCCACCGGCCTCCGTCGCCGCCCCCTCTCCTCTCGGTCACCGCCGCCTTCGCGCGCGCTCACCGCGGCCTCGCTCGCCGCGCGCCCGCGCCCGTTCCCGCCGCGCTATTGCGCCTGTTCGCCCGCTCCGGCCGCTCGACGCCCCGCACCACCGCGCCCCCGGGCTCCCCTGCCGCGGCCCCTGCTCGCCACTTCGCTGCCGGCCGCGCGCCGCTCCGGCCACGGCTGCGCCTGCGCGCGAGCCCGCGCCCCACCACTGCCCCTCGTCGCGTAGTTGCTGCGGCCTGCTGTCCGCGCACGGCCGCGCCGGCCCCGCTGCTCCTCCGCCACCCGGCGCCCGCTGCCAGCGCTCGCGCCCGCGCGCGCCTGGGGTCGCTGTTCGGGCTGGCGCCCGCACCCGAACCCCAGCGCCCGTTTGGCCCTGAGGGTCCATGACGAGTGGGCCCCGCCCCTGGAAAATATTAATAAAAAAATAGAAGATAAAATAAATAAATAATTAAAGTTAATAATTAATTAATTAATTAACTTAATTAATTCTAATTAATTAAACTAATTAAGTTTAATTAACCTAATGACCTAATTAACTTAATTAATCTATAATTAAGTGAGTTAATCAAACCCTAATTAACCCTAACAGTCTGCTGACGTCATGCTGATGTCAGCATTCACTATTTCGGATAATTCTAGTTTAAATGATTAAATAAATTCTTGAAATTGTTTAAATCTTTATAAAATCATATTAAATAAACCGTAACTCCGATGAAAAAACTTTGTACATGAAAGTTGCTCAGAACGACGAGACAAAGCCGAATACGCGGTCCGTTCGTCCGCCACATGTCTCTAACTATCCGGACATGGAACCATTCCCCTCCGGTCATCTGTCTGACAAATGTCCGGAACCGGGAAAACATTCCCGGATGAATCCCACCTTCACCAGTATCACCCGGCATTGCGTTAGATCACCTCCGTCACCGTGTATTTCCATGTTATGCTTTGTGCTGCACTTGTTCGCTGAGTATTTATACTGTTTCCTCCCCCTCTTCTCTCTCGGTAGCCCCCAACACCGACATCGTCCCCGAGGCCGACGCAGCTCCGGAGCCCGAAGACACCATTGACAACCTTGCCCTTGCCACCGAGCAACCAGGCAAGCCCCCCCCCCTTTGAGCATATCGATATCGCCCATTCTATTTCTCATGCTTGCATTAGAATTGCTGCTGCTGCTGCTTTACCTATTCTGATGCATAGCCTGTTTATTGTAACCTGCTGTTGATAATTACCTGCATATCCTAAACTGCTTAGTTTAGGCTGGGTAGAGACATATCAGTGACCCCACTAGTCCTGACTGCCCCGCTGGATTATCCGAAAACCCGATCAACGGGATTGAAGACCAGGCCCCGACACCGCACATCACCCCCTTAGTTGTAACGACACTGCAGCGTTACTATCGCGTGCCGAGGGTGATACCTCGTGTAGCACTTCTGATGTTAACTCTGTAGAGTAGCTATTCGATCGTGGTCATCGAGGGTGATTCCTCCTTCACCACTTCCGGTAACGACGTTGTCTTGCAACACATCAAGTGTGAACCCATCGAGGGTGGTTCCTCCGAGTTCACCTTGACGGATACATCGAGTGGGAAATTCAATGAGGGTGATACCTCGGATTCCCCTGATGTTATAGACACACGGATACTTGGACTTTACACTGTTACTTGGATAGGCGGGTCGACCCTGAGGGGTACCCGCGTGCGCCTGAGAGGCGAGTGTTGTGAAGACGGGTGCCTATATGGTGCCCGAGTGATGAATACGAGGCGCGGCCGAGCATTCTTAACCCTTGCAGCAAGTCCTCGAGACGGGGCGACGGGGTCACATCTTTCGTGAGTCTCTGCTCGTTACCGCAAGCCCAAGGTACTAGCGATTTGGATATTTGATCCGAGCAGGCCTCTGGTCTGATAGCACTAACCATCACGTGGGCATAGTATGGGCGTTCTGCATCGTAGCATCAGCGGACAGTTCTGTCAGACGTCCAGTTCAGCATTGTGGCACGGTCGGATCGTACCGACCCTCCGAGGCGATGCTGGTATCCACCCTGCACACAACGACCCGGAGTGCACAGGGCGATGGCCCAAGACCCCTGAGTGCTTAGGATGTAGACTGGCGGGGACCTCTCTGCTGAGCTCTAGGTAGGGTTGCGATGTGTCATTTGGCCGAGGCCGGGCATGACCCAGGAAAGTGTGTCCGGCCGGAGTTAATCGAGCATGTTGGGTAAGTTGGTGCACCCCTGCAGGGAAGAACACTTCTATCGATAGTCGGTCCTACGTTAAAGGACACTCGGAGTTGTATCCTGATTGATACAATTTAGAACTGGATACTTGGATACTATGGCTCTGGGATTGCTTCTCGCAGGGAGTCGAGAAGGGATCTCCGGATGAGGTTGATGACTGTATGGCTCTGGGATTGCTTTCTCGCAGGGAGTCGAGAAAGGATCTCTGGGTCAGGTTGAGACTTAATGATACTACTACATTATACGGTTCTGTTCTACTCTCTTCTATTGCTGCAAGACCACTGAAGATGCTAGCCTTCGATAGGACTAGGCCTTCCCTCTATTCTGGCATTTCTGCAGCCCAGTCCACATATACAGCCTCCCTTTGACAATGTTGCATATGTAGTGTAGATCCTTGCTTGCTGAGTACTCACAGTTGCTTTCTTTTCCTTTTCTCCCCATATCAGTTTGTCGTGACCAGATGACGGAGCCCCCTGAGACAGATGCCCCGTCGATCGACTACTACTACTACCCTGAGGATGATTACTTCTACGAGCTGACTGACGACCAGGAGTAGGTTCGGAGGTTCCCAGGCAGGAGGCCTACGCCTTTCGATCATAGTGTTTTATTTTGCCCCACCTTTCTAAAGGCCTTTCTGTTTCTGTTTCATATCTGTACTCAGATATCTGATGCTTCCGCTGACGCTTGTACGCAAGCCTATGTATTCAAGCCCTCGAGGCCCCTGGCTTGTAATATAAAGCTTGTATGACTTTATTTATGTTTTAGAGTGGTGTTGTGATATCTTCCCGTGAGTCCTTAGGCTTGATTGTGTGCATTTGCGTGTATGATTAGTGCACGATTGGGTCGGGGGCGTCACGAGTTGGTATCAGAGCCGACTGCCTGTAGGAATCCCCCTTTCCAACTCCTTGGCCGAAGTTGAGTCTAGTAACCAAAAACTGTTTTACTAACTTGGCTGTGTGGCTTACGGGCCCACGTCGCCAAATGGGTGGTATTAGGATCTTTTACTCCTCGACCTATACTCTGGGACTCTGACCTCTCTTCTATTCGGGTTGAAATTTTACTAACTCCAACATTAGGATCTCGTAATCACATTCTTCCGGAGAGCTGGATATTCGCAACTGATCCTTTCTTTGGAACGATTAGTCTGATAATCATCATTTTCCTTTCCATTGGTTTGTTTAACCTTCCTTTACAAGTATCTTACGCTTCTCACACTGTCATTTGACACTTTTGGAATCTCTCGGCAAAATGTGTCGTGTTCAGCGGCAACATTTTGACTTCTTTCGAGATGTTAAATGAATTCATGAACAGCAATTCCATCCTTGCCTCTAGGGGTCGGTGATCTCATCGTCAACCTCTTTGACTACCTGCCCATGAATTGCTGTTAACCCAGAACGAGTTCAGGCTATTCTGGACTGGACTCCTCCGAAGAACGTCAAGCAAGTGAGAAGTTTCCTCGGCCTTGCAAGCTATTGCCGTCGATTTGTCGAGAACTTTTCCAAGATTGCTAAGCCTTTGACTGATCTGCTTCACAAAGGCGTTAAGTTTGAATGGACAGAAAAATATCAGGAAAGTTTTCAACCACTCAAAGGCAAGCTGACATCTACCCCAGTACTATCTCCTCCAGATACCAGCAAAGACTTTGTGATTTATTGTGACGCATCCCGTGAAGGATTAGGCTGTGTCCTAATGCAAGAGCGTAAAGTGATTGCTTATGGCTCTCGTCAGTTGCGCCCACATGAAGAGAATTATCCAGTACATGATCTAGAACTAGCTGTTGTGATCTATGCATTGCAGTTGTGGCGACATTACCTTCTCGGTAATCGTTGCGATATATACACGGATCATAAAAGTCTGAAGTACTTGTTTACTCAACCTTCTCTAAACCTCCGTCAGCAAAGATGGATGGAGGCCATTGCGGACTATGATTTGGGTATTTCCTATACCCCTGGCAAGGCTAACGTGATGGCTGATGCCTTAAGCCGCAAGTCCTATTGCGACAACCTCATGGTTAGGCGAGCTCAACCTCGTCTTCATGAAGAACTGCGCAAGCTGAATCTGCGTATTGTTCTACAGGGTTCTCTTAATAACCTTGTGATACAACCAGATCTTGAGAAAGCTGTTAAGAATGCGCAAGCTAAAGATGCTGAAATTGATCTGATGAAGAAAGACCTTCACCTTGTAAAGTACAGGGATTTCTCGCTGTCTGAAGATGGAACCTTGTATTTCAGAAACCGCATTGTCGTACCTCGATTCGAGCTTATGACCGACAAGGTCATGAAGGAGGCACATGATACCCCGCTGTCTATTCATCCGGGTTGCACCAAGATGTATCGTGATCTCCGTCAAAGGTACTGGTGGTCTAGAATGAAGCAGGACATTGCTCGTTATGTTGCCGAATGTGATGTGTGTCGTCGCGTTAAAGCAGAACATCAGAAACCAGCTGGAATTCTGCAACCACTTCCTATTCCTCTATGGAAATGGGATAAGGTTCAGATGGATTTCATTACAGGACTTCCCAGGTCACAGAAGGGTCACGTTGCTATTCTTGTCGTCGTCGACCAACTCTCTAAAGTTGCACACTTTCTGCCCGTCAAAGAGACTATCACTGCTAGTCAGTTAGCAGAGTTGTATATCTCCAGAATTGTTTCACTCCACGGTATTCCGAAGGAGATTAGTTCGGACCGTGGCGGTCTTTTCACCTCAAAATTCTGGGAAAGTTTCCAAACAGCTATGGGAACTCATATTACCTGGAGTTCAGCTTATCATCCACAATCCCAAGGCCAAGTCGAACGAGTCAATCAAGTGCTTGAAGACATGATTCGGGCTTGTGTTATTTCTTTCGGCAAGAAGTGGGAAGAATCTCTTCCATATGCGGAATTCCCATATAACAACAACTATCAAGCCAGCTTGAAGATGGCCCCCTTCGAAGTACTCTATGGACGTAAGTGTCGAACCCCTCTGAATTGGTCAGAAACTGGGGAACGACCGCTCGTGGGTCCGGATATTATTCAACACGCCGAAGAGCAAGTTCGTATTGTCCGGGAAAATCTCAAGGCGGCTCAGGACCGCCAGAAGAGCAACTACGATCGCAAACGATGGGGTTTGACTTATCAACCTGGTGATCAAGCTTATCTACGTGTCACCCCTATGAAGGGCACTCACCGTTTTGGAATCAAGGACAAGCTAGCTCCGCGCTACATTGGTCCTTTCCGCATTATTGCTAGACGTGGTCAGGTGGCGTATAAATTGGAGTTGCCACCGCAGTTCTCTCATATCCACGACGTCTTCCATGTGTCGCAACTTCGTAAATGCTTCAAGGAATCTCCGCACCGAGCTGTGGATCACGAAATGCTCGAATTACATGATGACCTTTCTTATAAGGAGCATCCGATCCGCATTCTCGATGAAGCTGAACGTCGGACCCGTCAGAAGGTTACCAAGTTCCTCAAAGTGCAGTGGTCAAATCATACTGAAGATGAAGCCACTTGGGAACGCGAGGAGAACCTTCGTGCGGAATAACCCGAACTTTTTCCTTCTACCTCTTAATTCTCGGGACGAGAATTCTTGTTAGTAGAGGAGATTTGTAACACCCCCAGTGGTTAACTACAGTAATCCCATTTTGATAATGCCATGTCATCATGATCATCCTAAGCAAATTGCATTTAGGAAATAATCCAACTCATATTCAAATTTAAGATACAAGTCAAATTAATATTTCTTCATACTTCAAAACTAAAATGTTCAATAAATAGCAAATATTGCAGAGACTATTCTAAAATTGAAACCAACAATTAATAAATTAATTAGGTGGCGCTAACATTACCAAAACAGCAAGGATTAATGCATTTTATTTATTATAAAAATAGTGTGAACTCAAATTGACTCCAAACTAATTTTTGACAGTGGTAGAGGATGCCTAGTAATTAATGGAACAAGTGCCATGTTTTACAAAATTCGGTTTGGGGCTAACAATTTACTAAACAGAAAAGAAATGAATAAAGAAAAAGAAAAACAAAGTAAAAGAAAAAGGACCCCCCCAACTGGGCCGTGGCCCAGCTAGACCACCAGACCGGCCACCCACTCCCCCATAACCCCCCCCCCCCCCCCCCTCTCAGCTGACCTAGCCCAACCACCCACCGACACCCGCACCCCCCCCTCTCCTCGTTCCCCCTTTCCCTCCCCCACCGGATCGGGATCGGCACGCGCCGCGCCGCCCCGGCTCGACGCCCCCGACTCGCCGCATCGTCACCGCACGCTCGCCGACGCCCGCCTCACCGGACCTCGCCGTCCCCGTCTACCTCCCCGACCACCCTGCCCTGACCCTGCACCCACGGTGAGGCCACCGGCCTCCGTCGCCCCCCCCCCCTCTCCTCGTCGGTCACCGCCGCCTTCGCGCGCGCTCACCGCGGCCTCGCTCGCCGCGCGCCCGCGCCCGTTCCCTCCGCGCTGTTGCGCCTGTTCGCCCGCTCAGGCCGCTCGACGCGCTCGCGCGCCCGCACCGCAGCTCGTGCCGCCCGCTCGCGGTGGCCTCTTCCATCGCAAGCCCCGCGCCACCGCGCCCCCGGACTCCCCTGCCGTGGCCCCTGCTCACCGCTTCGCTGCCGGCCGCGCGCCGCTCCGGCCACGCCTGCGCCTGCGCGCGAGCCCGCGCCCCACCACTGCCCCTCGCCGCGCCGTTGCTGCGGCCTGCTGTCCGCGCACGGCCGGGCCGGCCCCGCTGCTCCTCCACCACCAGGCGCCCGCTGCCGGCGCTCGCGCCCGCGCGCGCCCGGGGTCGCCGTTCGGGCTGGCGCCCGCACCCGAACCCCAGCGCCCGTTTGGCCCTGAGGGTCCATAACGAGTGGGCCCCGCCCCTGGAAAATATTAATAAAAAAATAGAAGATAAAATAAATAATTAATTAAAGTTAATAATTAATTAATCAATTAACTAAATAATTAATTAACTTAATTAATTAATTCTGATTAATTAAACTAATTAAGTTTAATTAACCTAATGACCTAATTAACTTAATTAATCTATAATTAAGTGAGTTAATCAAACCCTAATTAACCCTAACAGTCTGCTGACGTCATGCTGACATCAGCATTCACTATTTTAGATAATTCTAGTTTAAATGATTAAATAAATTCCAGAAATTGTTTAAATCTTTATAAAATCATATTAAATAAACCGTAACTCCGATGAAAAAACTTTGTACATGAAAGTTGCTCAGAACGACGAGACGAAGCCGAATACGCGGTCCGTTCGTCCGCCACATGTCTCTAACTATCCGGACATGGAACCATTCCCCTCCGGTCATCTGTCTGACAAATGTCCGGAACCGGGAAAACATTCCCGGATGAATCCCACCTTCGCCAGTATCACCCGGCACTGCGTTAGATCACCTCCGTCACCGCGTATTGCCATGTTATGCTTTGTGCTGCACTTGTTCGCTGAGTATTTATACTGTTTCCTCCCCCTCTTCTCTCTCGGTAGCCCCCGACACCGACGTCGTCCCCGAGGCCGACGCAGCTTCGGAGCCCGAAGAAACCATTGACAACCTTGCCCTTGCACCGAGCAACCAGGCAAGCCCCCCCCCCCCCTTTGAGCATACAGATATCGCCCATTCTATTTCTCATGCTTGCATTAGAATTGCTACTGCTGTTGCTTTACCTATTCTGATGCATAGCCTGTTTATTGTAACCTGCTGTTGATAATTACCTGCATATCCTAAACTGCTTAGTTTAGGCTGGGTAGAGACCTATCAGTGACCCCACTAGTCCTGACTGCCCCGCTGGATTATCCGAAGACCCGATCAACGGGATTGAAGACCAGGCCCCGGCACCGCACATCACCCCCTTAGTTGTAACGACACTGCAGCGTTACTATCGCATGCCGAGGGTGATACCTCGTGTAGCACTTCTGATGTTAACTCTGTAGAGTAGCTATTCGGTCATGGTCATCGAGGGTGATTCCTCCTTCACCACTTCCGGTAACGACGCTGTCGTGCAACACATCAAGTGTGAACCCATCGAGGGTGGTTCCTCCGAGTTCACCTTGACGGATACATCGAGTGGGAAATTCAATGAGGGTGATACCTCGGATTCCCCTGATGTTATAGACACACGGATACTTGGACTTTACACTGTTACTTGGATAGGCGGGTCAACCCTGAGGGGTACCCACGTGCGCCTGAGAGGCGAGTGTTGTGAAGACGGGTGCCTGTATGGTGCCCGAGTGATGAATACGAGGCGCGGCCGGGCATTCTTAACCCTTGCAGCAAGTCCTCGAGACGGGGCGACGGGGTCACATCTTTCGTGAGTCTCTGCTCGTTACCGCAAGCCCAAGGTACTAGCGATTTGGATATTTGATCCGAGCAGGCCTCTGGGCTGATAGCACTAACCATCATGTGGGCATAGTATGGGCGTTCTGCATCGTAGCATCAGCCGACAGTTCTGTCAGACGTCCAGTTCAGCATTGTGGCACGGTCGGATCGTACCGACCCTCCGAGGCGGTGCTGGTATCCACCCTGCACACAACGACCCGGAGTGCACAGGGCGATGGCCCAAGACCCCTGAGTGCTTAGGATGTAGACCGGCGGGGACCTCTCTGCTGAGCTCGAGGTAGGGTTGCGATGTGTCGTTTGGCCGAGGCCGGGCATGACCCAGGAAAGTGTGTCCGGCCGGAGTTAATCGAGCGTGTTGGGTAAGTTGGTGCACCCCTGCAGGGAAGAACACTTCTATCGATAGCCGGTCCTACGGTAAAGGACACTCGGAGTTGTATCCTAATTGATACAATTTAGAACTGGATACTTGGATACTATGGCTCTAGGATTGCTTCTCACAGGGAGTCGAGAAGGGATCTCCGGACGAGGTTGATGACTGTATGGCTCTGGGATTACTTTCTCGCAGGGAGTCGAGAAAGGATCTCTGGGTCAGGTTGAGACTTAATGATACTACTACATTATATTGTTCTGTTCTACTCTCTTCTATTGCTGCAAGATCGCTGAAGATGCTAGCCTTCGATAGGACTTGGCCTTCCCTCTATTCTGGCATTTCTGCAGCCCAGTCCACATATACAGCCTCCCTTTGACAATGTTGCATATGTAGTGTAGATCCTTGCTTGCTGAGTACTTCTGAGTACTCACGGTTGCTGTGTTTTCCTTTTCTCCCCATATCAGTTTGTCGTGACCAGATGACGGAGCCCCCTGAGACAGATGCCCCGTCGATCGACTAATACTACTACCCCGAGGATGATTACTTCTACGAGCTGATTGACGACCAGGAGTAGGTTCGGAGGGTCCCAGGCAGGAGGCCTACGCCTTTCGATCGTAGTGTTTTATTTTGCCCCGCCTTTCTAAAGGCCTTTCTGTTTATGTTTCATATCTGTACTCAGATATCTGATGCTTTCGCTGACGCTTGTACGCAAGCTTATGTATTCGAGCCCTTGAGGCCCCTGGCTTGTACTATAAAGCTTGTATGACTTTATTTATGTTTTAGAGTTGTGTTGTGATATCTTCCCGTGAGTCCTTAGGCTTGATCGTGTGCATTTGCGTGTATGATTAGTGCACGATTGGGCCGGGGGCGTCACATATTGGATGCCGAGTTGCGAGGCCCGTACATCCCCTTATATGGCTGGGTGAGGGGTAGGGTTACATATGCCCAAGTCGATTTACATGGCTTGGCGCCCAAGTATTCTACTAGAGTACACGTCTTATGGTACAAGTAATGGTATCCTTCTAGAGGAGGCCCGCTAGCATGGAGAGGAGCCTGACCTGTAGCGAGGCCGTCCTGGCGATCGTGTTCCCCGAAGGTCGGGTACCCCCGCTGTATTGTACCATCAGATATGGAGTACAAGAATTTCTCCAAAGTTTTGTATCCCATTTATCAATACCTTGATCACTATACCTAGTTATCCTCATAACTGGTTCGTACTCTTTTCTCATTTCCGTATTCCGGTGTCCCCACGGCTAACATCTTGATCACAACACGTGGCTAGGCAATGTTGGACATCATAATATTGAGTGGGCCCGAAGTGTATCTCTCCATATCGAGAGGGGCAAAACCAAGTCCTTCCATATCTAGCACTATGCCATACTTTTCTGGAATACCTGAAAGCCACCTTTATTATTACCCAAATATGGAGTAATGTTTGGTAACCCCATAGTAACCATTTATTATCCCGGTCTATGAAATTCTCATAGTCTATGGATGCAAGTAAATGTTAATAGTTTATACGAAAATACAAGCAGCATACTGACGTTTTGATCTCGCAATATTTCATAAGTTAGGTCTATCCAACATATCTAATTGTCCCCTTCTACTGGTTTGCTTAGCTCACATGTAAGAGTGTATTAGAAACATGCCACTAATGCACATACCCACAAATTAGATGACATAAGTGTCATACAAAGATATTCCTAAAAACTGAAGTTGTATTGCTTTCAAACTTAGTGCCCATGTCACAATCGATTTTCACCTTTGTGTTTCTTGTGATAAGATCTTCAAAACTAGAGCTCTCACTGGCATGTTCCAATAAATACTTTTGAAAAAATTGTGCCATACAAACTTATAAGCCCACCAACCATTATAGTGTGCATCGATCATTAAATTTTATTTATAAGTTTATTTTTGTGTATACTAGCATTTTTTAAACAACTTGGGTTTCTAAAAACATGTTCATAGTATATACAAAAATGTTTTACAATCACAACTGATAAACTAACCATTTGTTATGAAGTTGTTGGATCAAAACCAAGTTTCTAGTACCATGTCTAGCATGTCCCAACCAAGATATCAAAGACCGGAGAATTAAAATTTATTATTCAAGGGAAGGATGATTCAATCTTTTTGCAAGCTATATTCCCTAACTTTTTTTTGCGGGGATATATTCCCTAACTTAAACAGCTAGGATGAAAACAATCATAGTCAGCATATTGTAACTGTAATGAACAGTAGTCAAAGGTTACTCATATTGATAGGTTATAAATTAGGCATTTTGTAGAGCAAACTATTGATGTTTGACAATAGGACTAAAGAGAGCAAACCTATATATTGTCAAACAATGTAAATTGAAGGATCGGCCTCAAATGAATTGCAACAATTGCATGTCAATAATAGCAAACATAGAGAATTAACCACAAAAGACAAATTGGTTTTGGAGTACTAATGGCATAGATAGATGCATTGATGGTTTGGTAACATAGTTAACATATGTGAATTAGCTTCGACAAACTCAATTGGTATATAAGATAGATGGCTAGATGTAAAGATATGGAGCAAAAAGACGAATATATCTTGTTGGTTGGATACAAGGTAGTTAGAACGATCATAAAGATTGTCTTCTCTGTGCGCTTCAGAGAGGAAGTCCACCTCAACTTCATAACAAAGCTTCTTATTCCACTCTTCCCACCTCGTGCTAGCCTTCTCCTTGATCTTGGCAATGTTGACGAGGTAGTCGTTTTCCACCTCAACTTCGCACTTGGCACAGAGCTTGTTGTGGACACTATTCTCAAACTACATGCCATCAGCGTAGATCCACTATTCATGGGAGACGCCTTCCCTACAGGCATGCCTTTGATCCTTGAGCACTCTTGCATGATGTCCAGGAGCTCAGCCAGGTTGTCACCTCGGAGGTAGGATAGCCAGTTGTGTGGGTTGAGGGGCGCCTTTGTCGCATTTTCAAAGATCTAACTCACACACTCATCGGGCATAAGAGCAAGTACAATAGGATGACGTAGGCGGTCTATAAGAGATGGCACATTAGGTTTGTGCCTAATTGGAGGAGTGAGGAGAGGAGAGAAAAGAGAAGAGAAGCGGGCTACAAGCTTACAGACGGCTCTAGCACAAACCCCAACAACCTTTGTGAGAGAAAGAGGTGGGTCATATATTAAATGTATAGCATACTAGTATGACTAACTATTATATGAGCATGCTATTAGGTTGGCTAAAAGTGACATGCAACTCCATATAGCCGGCTCTTGGCTATATGCTACTTGTGATATGCGTTGGGATTTCCCCAAAGAGGAAGGGTGATGTAGTACACTAGCAGATAATATTTCCCTCAGTTAGAACCAAGGTTTATCGAACTAGTAGAAGACGCCACACAGACAATGTAAGTGGTACATGCACACACACACAAAGCAAATACTTGCACCCAACATGGGCAAGAGGGTTGTCAGTCCCCTTATACTCGTCAATTGCAAGGATTAAATCTAATAGTGGTAGATAGATAAAATAAAAAGGGACAATTACACTTTTGCCCTTAGTTGTCCCAGCCCATGGGTTTTGCCCTTACTTTTCGGCTCTGCTCAGTTTTGCCATTAGATTTGTCTCGGAGGTCGTCTCAATGCCCTTTGGCCATTTGACTAATACTTTGAAAATTCATAACAAATTCATATGAACTCATAGAAGTGCAAATAAGATATCAAAATGTTCAAAAAAATATTACCTTTATGCGCATGTCATTTGCATTCAGGAAAATGGTATTGTCTAAACGACCTGAGGTTATCAATGTTATAAACATTATTAAAAATAAAAAGGTATAAACAATACTTTTTCATGAATAAAAATTACGGGCAAATATAGGTGATGTTTTCTGAATATTCTGATATCTTATTTGCATTTTTGTGAATTCAGATCAACTTGTTTTGAAGTTTCAAAATAATGATCAAAGTCGCTTGAAAATTCATAATAAGATTATATTAACTCAAAAAAAGGCGAACAATATATTAGGATGTTCAGGAAACATCACCTACATTTGCATGTAGTTTTTATTAATGAAAAAAGTATTGTTTATACCTTTTCATTTTTAATAATGTTAATAACATTAATAACCTCAGGTAGTTTAAACATTACTTTTTTGCTTAATGCAAATGGCATGCACATAAAGGTAATGTCTTCTTAAACGTCTTGATATGTTATTTTCATTTTTATGGGTTCATATGAATTTATTTTGAATTTTCAAAGTATTGGTCAAAAAGTCAAAGGGCACTCGGACGACCTCATGGACAAATCTAAGGGCAAAACTGAGCAGAGCCGAAAAGTAAGGGCAAAACCCGTGGGGTGGTTCTGACTAAGGGCAAAAATGCATTTGTCCCATAAAAAGGGAAATAAAAGTAAATAAATTGCAGCAAGTATTTCTAGGGTTTTAGTAAATATATAGTGACACTACTAGAAAACAGGGTACTAGTCCCGGTTCCAGATGGCCTTTAGTCCCGGTTCTGGAACCGGGACAAAACTGACGGGACTAATGCCCAAAACCTTTAGTCCCGGTTTGCTTACGAACCGGGACCAAAGGAGCTCCACGTGGCCGCTGTTGGGCGCCCAGGGAGGAGGACCTTTAGTTCCGGTTGGTAACACCGACCAGGACTAAAAGGCAGCCACGCGTCAGCAGCTCCCATGTGCTGGGGTTTTTGGTTTTTTTTGAAAGGGGGGTTTAGGGGTATTGGAGGGTTAATTTAGGTGTTTCATATTGTGTTAGCTATAGCTACTACATATAGAGAGAAGTGACCTCTCTTTCTCCGTGCTTGGTCGACGGTAGCTACTACATACAGAGAGAACTCGATGCTAGCTAGTAAGCAAATGAAGGAACCATTAATTACACAACATCGTGATCATGAACATATATAGAGAGAGAAGTGACCTCTCTTTCTCCGTGCTTGGTCGAACAACAAGTTTTTGTATATCTATCCGACGCTACTACATATATACAATATAACATCTCTTACGATCCCTGACATCATCTTCCGAAAATCATCTTGAATTTACACATGGTATTCTCCGTCTTTATGTATGACGTGGTCAAGAAAGAATCCTGCCAATTCCTCTTGAATTGCTCGTAAGCGATCATGTGGTAGGAGTTCATTCCGCATCTGCCACATCTAATTTAAAGAAGGGGGTCAATACATATATATGAATGAAACTCAACACAATTTATGGTAATAAAATAAATTGTGAATATTGTTTACGTACTTCAAATTGTTTGTCGGAGTAGCCCCGCTCAGAGGTCAAGCTGCGCATGAACTCGCAAACTTAGTATCCACATAAATGATTCCCGCCTTCCTGCCAGTAGCACTTTACGAGAATAGAGTTCAATCAAACTGATAATCAAGCATGATAAATGGTATTGATGAAACTAGAATCAATGAGAGATGCGCGGAACTAGCTAGTACTACTTACTTTGGGGTGTGTAAATCGCAGCTCCTTTTTCTCTAGACCCGGAACCATTCTGGTGAACCTTTTCCAAACCCTGCCAGGCAAAGAAAATGATTACTTGATATCAGGAAATTAACGAAAGTTGCCGATATGGTGCGATAATGAATGAACTTACTTCTGGAGCATTGCAGTCATGTCAGCATAATCCTTGGGATCTTTACGTCTCGAGTCTAAGACAGTTACTACTCCCCCGTCAAGCTTAATGGATAGCAGAATAAAGTGGAACCTGTGCAAGCATAACTCATTAATTACATTACTTAACCTCGAGTATGCGAAACCGAATATGCACAAGACAGTAACACTCACTTGAAGTTGTAAGGAAAGAGTATTTTCCCTTTGTTTTGATGTTGAAGGAACGATTACAGCAAGTTTTCCTCAGTATCTTCAACTCTGTTTTGTACCATCCATTCATTTACGGTATTTGGGCTAATGAACCCAATGTCATAGATTTGTCCTTTTTTGCATTCGACGATCTTCAATCTGCATAATATAGTGAGGATAATTATATATACATGCAATGAACAAGCTGAGCTAGAGACTTAATTACAGAAGTAATACTTACAGACAGTAGCAAGTCATGAGTTGTTTGTCGAGGGCCTCTTGATTGAATAACTGAAATAACTCCACAAATTCAACAAGCATCCCCTCAACTCCAATGAGGTCGTGCTCTTCTTTAATTCTCAGCATCAAACTATCGGTCCCAGACTTCCTGAAGCTTTCCAAGTACCACTCATGCAATCTTCGCATCATCGTTGTTAGAGGAGGATGATCAGGTTTGACGAGAGGCTTCCCGTGCTCATACCTAAAGATCTCTACTGTCTCTAATGTTTCAAACTGTACATCATCGCTCATGTAATCACCAAGATTGGTACCGGGCAGTAGCCCCGGTGCTAGACACCTTGAGCGGGGGGCACGATTGCTTCTCCTGTTCACCGAGCTGGGGAATTGTTTTCCCACTTCTTCGTTTTGCTTCTAATCTTGCAGCACTGGTAGTACTTCCCGATCGCCGCGCTTCACCATATGTCCTTTCAATACAGCGGTCATAGTTGGATTGCGGCGGAGGCGGTGGTGGTCGCTTAAGGGCATCCAGAGTGCGCTTCGTTTTCACCGGATCTACCGTTTCCTTCGGAGGTGGAGGTTTCCGTTCAAAATGGGCCTGCACTTCGGCTTCCACAATTTCATCGGTTTCCTTGTCAGTCCTCTCATATGGTAACTTTGGAAGAGGCTTGAGACTTGGAACATGTTTGAATTTCTTCCCACCTCCGCTTGTACTGCTAGCCGCCGGAGCGGCGGCGTCTCTCTTCCGCCGTTGCTTAGGCGGCGGTGTCCACTGACGCGCCAAAGGAGGCGGAGTGCGCTGACGCGCCGGAGGAGGCGGAGGAGGCGGCAGAGTCCGCTGATGCGTCAGAGACGGCGGCGGAGACAGCTAACTCACGCGCCAGAGACGACTCAGGCAGCTGAGACGGTTGAGTTGGACTGTGAGGAGTCTGCTGAGGGGGCTCCTGCGGCTGAGTCTGCTGAGGCGGCGTCCAGTTTGGAAGCTTGATGTACTCCTTTCTCCATAGACAAGTACTCCTTAAAGCATTTTCCAGATGAATCTCCCCTTCACCTGTAGGGTAGTCAAGCTCCAACTCCTCAAATCCGTCCATTATTTCATCCACCATCACAATAGCATAGCCATGTGGAATCGGACGGCAATGAAAAGTTCCCTCAGCTCGAGGAGGTACAATAGAGCCGACCGCCGCCTTCAAGGTCAGGCTCTGGCATTTCGTCATTAGAACACAATGTTCAACCTCCATTATACTATCCACAGGGTAGCAAGGAGCCGAGAAATCAGGCTGAACAAGCTTCATGGAAGCCACGCTGCTTCTCCCTGAGATGGTGGGGTAGCTTCTGGGGTAGCGTCGAAGCAAGGATCTTTGTGCCGTTGAGATGGTTGGCCGGTAGCTCGCTGGCTCTCAAGTTCCTCTTGTTCTGCTAATCTTGCACTGAGCCTCTGCATTTCGGTTGCTTCCTCTTTCCTCTTTCTCTCTCGGATTCTATAACCAGCGCTACCGGGAAACCCATACACCCACGGAACAGAGCCTGATGTGCCTCGTGTTCGTCCAGGGTGTTCAGGATTCCCGAGGGCCTCTGTCAGCTCGTCCTTCTCTCTGTCGGGAATGAACGTCCCTTCCTACGCTGCCTTGATTGCTTTCTGAAGCTTCCGGATGGGTATTGCAAGTTGCTCGTCCGTAAAAACACACTCCCCTATTTCTGGGTCCAAAGTTCCCCCAATCCCGAAGAACCAAGTCCTTGAACGATCTGGCTAGTGCAATGTCGCTGGTTGGACCCCTTTAGCAAGCAGGTCTTGCTCAGCTTTGTCCCACAACAGCCGGGCTTTGTAGTAGCCACCAGACCCCGTGTGATGGTGATACTTCTTCTTGGCAGCATTTTGCTTATTTGTCAGTGACCTTTTCTTACCCTTCTCCGATTTCTTGTAGGCCACAAATGCGGGCCAGTGATCTCTTATCTTCTCATATCGACCGATGAATTCTGGAGTCTCCTCTTTCTCGACAAACTTTGTGTTCAACTCTTTCTTCCAGCTCCTGAATAGTTCTGCCATCTTCTTAAGAGCAAACACCTTGCCTTTCGCTCTATAACTGGGTTATTCGGATCCTCCTCTGGCGGTAGGCTGAAATTTGTCATCAGCGAGGTCCAAAGATCATCTTTCAGTCTATCCTGGACATAAGAAACTTCATGGTCCTTATTCTTATTCCATTGCTGGATGCTGATCGGGACGCTGTCCCAAACAACAACTCCGCACTGATGTACAAATGCGTCCTTGGTCCGCTTGGGAGCAATCGGTTGGCCATCTTTCGCGACTTCTATGACCGTGAACCTTTCATCCTGGCGCAACCTTTTCTTCGGGCCTCGTCTCCTTACGGAAGTTTGGCTCGATCCGGAGGGCTAAAAGAAGAAATAAGTGTTAATATATGTACATACCAAAACAATTAATGCATCAAGTCAGCACAGGCTTAATTAATATATATATACTTCGCCGGACTTTGCAACAGTTAAGGCTCCCTCCTCCGTTCGGTCACTGGAGCCGTCATCATGATCTCCTTCCTCCGCCATTCGGTCACCGGAGCCGTCATGATCTCCTTCCTCCTCCATTGTTGGATCACCGGAGCCGTCATCCTCTCCTTCCTGACCATCGGTGTCGTTGAGAAACGACAAGGGATCACCTCCGGCGAGGATTATATCCCCCCAACAACTGTTCTTGTTCTAAGTCTCTTTCCATAGTTTCTGTAAATATTACAACATGGCAATATACAAACATTAGAGATGGATTAGTGGCAAACATAGACCTAGCTAATCACAACAAGGAATCATATGCATATATGACCAATGGATTAGTTGCGGACCGCCTCTCTCATGCATGTCCGACGTCCCCCCTCATGTCGAAGTTATCGGGGTTATACTTTCAGGAGAGGACACTTTGCAAAAAATAATCGCTATGCAGGAGATCAAATTAACTATCCATTCTACCCCATTGACCTATGCCGGCCGCCTACCGAATAAATAAAGTCCCTTCGGTTCACTGAGGTAAGACCCGTGAATTAGACGCCAATATATAGTATTATACATAACAATTACGGGTAGGGGCGGGAGGGGGTAGATCGACAACGCTCTTTCTTCTAGGGTTTGGGTGGCCTCGAGAGTTGGTCGGGCGATCGGACTACCTCTCTCTCATGCATGTCCGACGTCCCCCCTAATGTCGAAGTTATCGGGGAGGGGGTAGATCCACAACAACGCTCTTTCTTCTAGGGTTTGGGTGGCCTCGATAGTTGGTCGGGCGAGCGGACCGCCTCTCTCTCATGCATGTCCGACGTCCCCCCTCATGTCGAAGTTATCGGGGAGGGGGTAGATCGACAATGACGCTCGCTTTCTTCTAGGGTTTGGGTGGCCTCAATAGTTGGTCGGGCGAGCGGACCGCATCTCTCTCATGCATGTCCGACGTCCCCCCTCATGTCGAAGTTATCGGGGAGGGGGTAAATTTTAACTTAGTGAGTCTTTTAATTAACTCATTTTGAATATATGAACATTTTAACTTAGTAACTTAGTAACTTGGTAAATTTTAACTAATTTCTATGAACAAAAAAATATATTCTATGAACAAAAAAACATCATATGATCATTTTCTATATATATACATCCATCCATCCATCCAATACACATACATATATACATGGACCAAAAAATGCTATGAACAAAAGAATATTCTATGTACAAAAAAATCATCATATGAACAAAAAAAATTATATAAACAAAAAAAAAGCATACATCATCTATCATCAACATCATCATCTAACAATCATCTATCATCATCATCATCATCATCATCATGAAAAATCATGAAAAAAAATAGAGGACAGGGAGGAAAGGGGGCCGGCCGGACCGAACGGGGAGGAGGGGCAGCGTCGTCGGGGCAGGGCGGGGGCGCGGGGCGGCGTCGGGGCAGGCGCACGGGGCGGCGCGTCGGGGCAGGGCAGGGGCGCGGGGAGCGGCGCCGGCGTCGGGGTAGGGCGCGCGTCGGGGCAGGGCGTCAACGGCGAGGTGGAGCAGCCTGACGGCGACGGCGTCGACGGCGAGCTCAGGCAGCCTGGCGGCGTCGATGTGCTCGGCGTCGTCGGGGGCAACCGGGACGAAAGCGGGGCATTGGTCCCGGTTGGTGCCACCAACCGGGACGAAAGGTGGGCATTGGTTCCGGTTGGTGCCACCAACCGGGACGAAAGATGGGTGCTGCCGCGGCCAAAAGTTTAGTCCCACCTCGCTAGTTGAGAGGGGCTCGGAGTGGTTTATAAGCGCCGCTGCCGCTGCCTTCTCGAGCTCCTCTCTAATGCAGGCAGTACTTGCCTATCTGAAGCCCTGTTGGGCCTACTGGGCCCGCGGGCCTGCAACCTAGCCCATGTACACATGGGTTTCTAGTCGTATGCAGGCCGTGGTGCCCTAGTAGGTGGGCAATTTTTTTTCTGTTATTTTAGTTTGCTATTAAAGATTTTAACAAAAAAACTTTATGAAAATTCTTTTTAGTTGATATTTTTTTGATTCTTTTTAGTTCATTCTTGTTAGTTGATTATTTTTAATTCATTCTTTTTAGTTAATGTTTTAGTTCATTCTTTTTAGTTCATTATTTTTAGTTAATATTTTAGTTGATTCTTTTTAGTTCATTCTTTTTAACAAATAAATGCTTTGATAATTTTAGTTGATTCTTTTTAGTTCATTCTTTTTAGTTAATGTTTTAGTTGATTCTTTTTAGTTCATTCTTTTTGCTATTAGAGTTTTATAAAAGCTTTTTAGTTCATTCTTTTGAAAAGCACTACAAATGAACTCTGAAAAGCTTGAAAGTTGGCATGGTATCATCATTTCACCCACATAGCATGTGCTAAAATGTTGGGAGGGTTACGGCAAAAACTGGATGCACTTCATGTACAAAATGGACAATCTCTTTTGAAGTATCACGGTTTCGGACGAAAACTCATCTGTTACAAATGGATTTCATTTTTTTGAACTTATTTCAACTCCAGACTTTTTGTGTGTTCAACATGCACCATTCAAAGCCACATCATCAATTTTCAACCCTTTCTGACTTCATTTGGTATTTTTCATGCATTTACTGATTTTATTAGTTAAATGACCCTGAAATTGAAAAGCACTACAAATGAACTCTGAAAATGTTGAAAGTTGGCATGGTATCATCATTTCACCCACATAGAATGTGCTAAAAAGTTGAGAGGGTTACGACAAAATTTGGATGCACTTCGTGTACAAAATGGACAATCTCTTTCGAAGTATCACGGTTTCGGACGAAAACTCATCTGTTACAAAGGGATTTCATTTTTTTGAATTTATTTCAACTCCAGACTTTTTGTGTGTTCAACATGCACCATTCAAAACCACATCATCAATTTTCAACCCTTTCTGACTTCATTTGCTATTTTTCATGCATTTACTGATTTTTTTAGCTAAATGACCCTGAAATTGAAAATCACTACAAATGAACTCTGAAAAGGTTGAAAGTTGGCATGGTATCATCATTTCACCCACATAGCATGTGCTAAAGAGTTGAGAGGGTTACGGCAAAAGCTGGATGCACTTCGTGTAGAAAATGGACAATCTGTTTCGAAGTATCAGGGTTTCAGACGAAAACTCATCTGTTACAAAAGGCATTTCATTTCTTGACATGTAACTGCAGTGATATTCTAGATCAAAGCCATCATAAGAATAGTTGTGGAGAGAAAGTCTTCACTTTTTCTTCGCTTGTGTCCCTTGCTTATTGCGCCGTAACCATGGATAATCTTCATCGTTTAATAGCGTGCTTGGGTCAGCCTTGACATTGAAGGGAGGAATTTCATGAAACTTTTCATAATCTTCAGACATGTCTGCTTGCCCTCCACTCCCACGATGTCCCTTTTCCCTGAAAGAACTATGTGGCGCTTTGGCTCATCGTATGATGTATTCGCTTCCTTATCTTTTCTTTTTCTCGGTTTGGTAGACATGTCCTTCACACAGAAAACCTGCGCCACATCATTGGCTAGGACGAATGGTTCATCTGTGTACCCAAGATTGTTCAGATCCACTGTTGTCATTCCGTACTGCGGGTCTACCTGTACCCCACCTCCTGACAGATTGACCCATTTGCACCAAAACAAAGGGACCTTAAAATCATGTCCATAGTCAAGTTCCCATATGTCCACTATGTAACCATAATATGTGTCCTTTCCCCTGTTGGTTGCTGCCTCAAAGCGGACACCACTGTTTTGGTTGGTGCTCTTTTGATCTTGGGCGATCTTGTAAAATGTATTCCCATTTATCTCGTACCCTTTGTAAGTCAATACAGTCGAAGATGGTCCCCTAGCCAACGAGTACAGCTCATCTGCAACAGTGGTGTTACCCATGAGATGTGTTTGCAACCAACTGCCGAAAGTCCTGATGTGTTCACATGTAATCCAGTTGTCACACTGCTCCGGGTGTTTGGAGCGCAGAATATTCTTGTGTTCATTGACATACGGGGTCACCAAGGTAGAATTCTGTACAATTGTGTAGTGTGCTTGAGACAAAGAATGCTCGTCCCTACATATTATTGAGTCAGCTCCTAGCGTGCCTTTTTCAGTCAGCTTAAGGTCAGGAATGAAGTCAACACAAAACCCAATGACCTCCTCTGTTTGATGGCCCGTGGAGATGCTTCCTTCTGGCCTAGCACGGTTACGAACATATTTCTTTAAGACTCCCATGAACCTCTCAAAGGGGAACATATTGTGTAGAAATACAGGGCCCAGAATGCCAATCTTGTCGACTAGATAAACTAGGACGTGCGTCATGATATTGAAGAAGGATGGTGGGAACACCAGCTGGAAACTGACAAGACATTGCACCAAATCATTCTTTAACCTTGGTAGGATTTCTGGATCGATTACCTTCTGAGAGATTGCATTGAGGAATGCACATAGCTTCAAAATGGCTAATCGAACGTTTTCCGGTAGAAGGCCCCTCAATGCAACTGGAAGCAGTTGCGTCATAATCATGTGGCAGTCTTGAGACTTTAGGTTCTGAAACTTTTTCTCTGCCATATTTCTTATTCCCTTTATATTCGACGAGAAGCCAGACGGGACCTTCATACTGAGCAGGCATTCAAAAAAGATTTCCTTCTCTTCTTTGGTAAGATTGTAGCTGGCAGGACCTTCATACTGCTTTGGATGCATGCCGTCTTTTTTCGTGCACACGTTGCTGGTCCTCCCGTGCCTTCGGTGTATCTTTTGTCTTCCCATACACGCCCAAGAAGCCTAGCAGGTTCACACAAAGATTCTTCGTCACGTGCACCACGTCAATTGCAGAGCGGACCTCTAGGTCTTTCCAATAGGGTAGGTCCCAAAATATAGATTTCTTCTTCCAGATGGGTGCACGTCCCTCAGCGTCATTCGGAACAGATAGTCCGCCAGGACCCTTTCCAAAGATTACTTGTAAATCATTGACCATATCAAGTATGTGATCACCAGTACGGAGGGCGGGCTTCTTCCAGTGATCTGCCTCACCTTTGAAATGCTTGCCTTTCTTTCGACATTGATGGTTGGTCGGAAGAAATTGACGATGCCCCAGGTACACATTCTTCCTGCATTTGTCCAAATATATACTTTCGGTGTCATCTAAACAGTGCGTGCATTTGTCCCTTGTTTGTCTGTCCTGAAAGGTTACTGAGAGCAAGCCAATCATTGATGGTTACAAACAGCAACGCATATAGGTCAAATTCCACCTGGTCGTGCTCATCCCACACACGTACACCTTTTCCATTCCACAGCTGTAAAAGTTCTTCAACTAATGGCCTTACGTACACATCAATGTCATTGCCGGGTTGCTTAGGGCCTTGGATGAGCACTGGCTTCATAATGAACTTCCGCTTCATGCACAACCAAGGAGGAAGGTTATAGATACATAGAGTCACGGGCCAGGTGCTATGATTGCTGCTCTGCTCCCCAAAAGGATTAATGCCATCCGTGCTTAAACCAAACCATACGTTCCTTGCATCACCTGCAAAGTCCCCCCCCCCCACCTTCTCTCGATTTTTCTCCACTGCGACCCGTCAGCGGGTGCTCTCAGCTTCCCATCTTTTTTACGGTCCTCTTTTGCCATCGCATCAACTTGGCATGCTCTTTGTTTCTGAACAGACATTTCAACCGTGGTATTATAGGAGCATACCGTATCACCTTGGCAGGAACCCTCTTCCTAGGGCACTCGCCCTCAACATCACCAGGGTTATCTCGTCTGATCTTATACCGCAATGCACCGCATACCGGGCATGCATTCAAATCCTCGTACGCACCGCGGTAGAGGATGCAGTCATTAGAGCATGCATGTATCTTCTGCACCTCCAATCCTAGAGGGCATAGAACCTTCTTTGCTTTGTACGTACTGTCGGGCAATTCGTTATCCTTTGGAAGCTTCTTCTTCATTATTTTCAGTAGCTTCCCAAATCCGTTGTCAGATACACCATTGTCTACCTTCCATTTCAGCAATTCCAGTGTGGTACCGAGCTTTGTGTTGTCATCTTCGCAATTTGGGTACAACCCTTTTTTGTGATCCTCTAACATGCGATCGAACTTCAACTTCTCCCTTTCACTTTGGCATTGTCTCTTTGCATCAACAATGACCCGGCAAAGATCATCATCGGGCACATCGTCTGGTTCCTCTTGATCTTCAGATTCCCCCGTTGCAGCATCACCGTATTCAGGGGGCGGATAGTTGGCATCATCCTCTTCTTCTTCGTTGTCTTCCATCATAACCCCTCTTTCTCCGTGCTTGGTCCAAACATTATAGTGTGGCATGAAACCCTTCTCAAGCAGGTGGACGTGAAGGGTTTTCGAGTCAGAGTAATCCTTCGTATTCCCACAGATAGTACATGGACAATACATAAAACCATTCTGCTTGTTTACCTCAGCCACTTCGAGAAAATTATGCAGGCCCTTAATGTACTCGGAGGTGCGTCGGTCACCGTACATCCATTGCCGGTTCATCTGCGTGCATTATATAATTAAGTGTATCAAAAACCATTACAGAACATCATGAATAGAGAAGTGACCAAATTAATAGAAGTTCATCATCACATTAAAAAGTACAGTAGTGATCAAATGTTATTACTGAAAAAATAAATACATAAAGTTCATACATAGTTCTCATTGAACAACATATAGCTCTCTAGAGCATCTAATTAAAACATACATTGAAACTATGTAAAGCATTTAAATGCAACAACAAATGTGATCATAATCGCAACTAAGGTAACAATTGATCCAACGGCATAATGATACCAAGCCTCAGTATGAATGGCATATTTTCTAATCTTTCTAATCTTCAAGCGCATTGCATCCATCTTGATCTTGTGATCATCGACGACATCCGCAACATGCAACTACAATTCCATCTTCTCCTCCTCAATTCTTTTAAATTTTTCTTTCAAATACTTGTTTTATTGTTCAATCAAATTTAACCTCTCGACAAGAGGGTCGGTTGGAATTTCCGGTTCACATACCTCCTAGATAAAAACATCTATGTCACGTTGGTCAGCATAATTGTCATAAACATTAAATGAAACAAATAATTATAAAAGATAATATACCACATCCGAATCATAGACAGGACGAGGGCTGACGGGGGCGGATGCCAAAACCATGGCACTATATAATAACAAACAATAATAAAAGTAAGAAAATTATACAAGTATCTATCTAAATCATACAAGTAAAATTTTTTCTTTTAGAAAGAAGATAAGAACAAGAGGCTCACGACGGTAGTGCCGGCGACGAGATCGGCGCGGGCGATCGACAGCGGTGAGGATGGGGACAGGGCGGGACGGACCGCCAAACCTAGACAAATCTTGAGGAAAATGGAGCTTGGAGGTCGAGCTTGGAGAGGAGAAAGCTTAAGTGTGGCTCGGGCATTTCATCAAACACCTCATGTGCATAGGAGGTGAGAGCTGGAGCAACACACACCTGCACATGCCGGCCGGCCAAAAAACGGAAGAGTGAGCGGGCAGGGGGGTATATAGGCTTATCTTTAGTCCCGGTTGGTGGCTAGAATCGGGACAGAAGACTGACCATTGGTCCCGGTTCCAGCCACCAACCGGGACTAAAGGTGTTGCGCCAGGAGCGAGGCCCATTGGTCCCGGTTCGTGTCTAGAACCGGGACCAAAAGTGTCAGACGAACCGGGACCAATGGCCCCCGAGCCCCGGCCGGCGCCCTGGCCTCACGAACCGGGACTGATGCACCCTTTGGTCCTGGTTCGTAAGTGAACCGGGATTAATGCCCTTATCCTGGCCTCAACCAAAGCCCTGTTTTCTACTAGTGTGAATGGACCCGGGGGCCATAATGTTCACTAGAGTCATCTCTCCCATGAGCACAGTGCAGTGGGTAGATGATAGAATAGCGCATAGTTATGATGTTTCTTCATGGAAGGATCAATACATAGGCATTATGTCCGTGATAAGTAGACCATTCATCTTACTAAATCTACTACTATTACTCCACCCCTCGACCGCTATCCAGGATGCATGCTAAGGTATTAAGTTCATATCAAATAGAGTAATGCTTGATGCATGATGACATAATGTAGACAAAACTAGACCAAATAATATGTTCGACCCCATCGTTTTACTGAAGGAAATATGCCCTAGAGGCAATAATAAAGTTGTTATTTTATATTTCCTTATTCATGATAAAGGTTTATTATTCATGCTAGAATTGTATTGATCGGAAACCATAATACATGTGTGAATACATAAACAAACATTGTGTCCCTAGTGAGCCTCTACTTGACTAGCTCGTTGATCAAAGATGGTTAAGGTTTCCTGACCATGGACATGAGTTGTCATTTGATAACGGGATCACATCATTAGGAGAATGATGTGATGGACAAGACCCATCCGTTAGCTTAGCATATTGATCGTTCAGTTTTATTGCTATTGCTTTCTTCATGTCAAATACATATTCCTTCGACTATGAGATTATGCAACTCCCGAATACCGGAGGAATGCCTTGTGTGCTATCAAACATCACAACGTAACTAGGTGATCATAAAGATGCTCTACAGGTATCTCCAAAGGTGTTTGTTGGGTTGGCATAGATCGAGATTAGGATTTTTCACTCCGAGTATCGGAGAGGTATCTCTGGGCCCTCTCGGTAATGCACATCATAATAAGCCTTGCAAGCAAAGTAACTAATGAGTTAGTTGCAGGATGATGTATTAAGGAACGAGTAAAAAGACTTGCCGGTAACAAGATTGAACTAGGTATGAAGATACCGACGATCGAATCTTGGGCAAGTAACATACCGATGGACAAAGGGAATAACGTATGTTGTCATAACGGTTCGACCGATAAAGATCTTCGTAGAATATGTAGGAACCAATATGAGCATCCAGGTTCCGCTATTGGTTATTGACCGGAGAGGTGTCTCGGTCATGTCTACATAGTTCTCGAACCCGTAGGGTCCGCACGCTTAACGTTCGATGACGATTTAGTATTATATGAGTTATGTGATATGGTGACCGAATGTTGTTCGGAGTCCCGGATGAAATCACGGACATGACGAGGAGTCTCGAAATTGTCGAGAGGTAAAGATTGATATATATAGGACGATGGTATTCGGACACTGGAAGTGTTCCGGAGGGTATCGGGTACATATAGGGTCACCGGAAGGGGTTCCGGGCACCCCCGGCAAAGATATGAGCTTAATGGGCCAAGGGAGGGACAGACCAGCCCACAAGGGGCTGGTGCGCCCCTCCACCAGGCCGGCCAGCCCTAGGAAAAGGAAATGGGGGAGGGCAAGTCCCTCCTTCCTTCCCCTCCTCAAGGGAGAAAGGAAAGGGGGCGCCACCTCCACCTTCCTTCCCCTGGCGCCTATACAAGGAAGGGGGGGCCGAACCAGGGCAGGAGCCCAACTGGGATTCGGCCCCACTTGGGGCGCCCCTTGGCCTCTCCCCTCTCCCTCCCACCTATATATATGAGGAGGGGGCACCTATGTGACGACCCCGACTTAATCGTGCACTAATCATACACGCAAATGCGCACGATCAAGCCTAAGGACTCACTTGAAGATATCACAACACAACTCTAAAACATAAATAAAGTCATACAAGCTTAATATTACAAGCCAGGGCCTCGAGGGCTCGAATACATAGCTCGATGGCATACAAGCGTCAGCGGAAGCATTAGATATCTGGGTACAGATATATTACATAGAGAGAGTTAGGCCTTCACAGAGGCGGGGTAAAATAAAATACTACGATCGAAAGGCGTAGGCCTCCTGCCCTGGACCCTCCGATCCTACTCCTGGTCGTCGAACGGCTCCTCGTAGTAGTAGTACTCGCCAGGCGGGTAGTAGTACTGGTCGTCGGCTGGGGCTTCTGGCTCAGGGGCTCCGTCGTCTGGTGGCATCAAATGGAATATGGGGGAAAAAGAAAATAAAGCAAACGTGAGTACTCATCCGAAGTACTCAGCAAGCAAGGATCTACACTACATATGCACCATTGTCAAAGGAATGGCTGTATATGTGGACTGGGCTGCAGAAATGCCAGAATAGAGGGGGAAAGCCTAGTCCTATCGAAGACTAGCATCTTCAACAATCTTCGACAGTCTTGCAGCATCAGGAAAGAGCAGATGAACAATAATGTAAAGTAGTAGTAGTAGTAGTAGTAGTATCATCAACCTCGACCTGAGATCCTTTCTCGACCCCCTGCGAGAAAGCAATCCCAGAGCCGTACTATCCAGTTCTCATCACATGTTCTAGTTGTACCGATCGGGATACAACTCCGAGTGTCCGTTACCGTAGGACAGGCTCTCAATAGAAGTTTCTTCCCTGCAGGGGTGCACCAACTTACCCACCACGCTCGCTTAACTCCGGCCGGACACACTTTTCTTGGTCATGCCCGGCCTCGGCTAAGCAACACGCCGCAACCCGACCTAGGCTTATAAGAGAGGTCAGCACGCCGGACTAAACCTATGCCCCCAGGGGTCTTGGGCCATCGCCCCGGGAACTCCTGCACGTTACGGGGCCACCGAGAGCAGACCTAGCAACCCCTTATACAAGCGCGGTTGCGTTACCAGTCCAACTCGGCGTGCGCCGCTCCTTACTGACGTCCAACAAGCTTCGGCTGATGTGTACGACGCAGAACGCCCATACTATGCCCACGTGATGGTTAGTGCTATCGGACCAGAGGCCCCTCGGATCAAATATCCAAACCGTAGTGGATTAGGAGCGCGCGGAAACGAGCAGAGACTCACGATCGATGTGACCCCGTCGCCCCGTCTCGAGGACTTGCGGCAAGGGCTAAGAATGCCCGGCCACGCCTCGTAGTTATCTCGCGGGCACCATCCAGGTCAACCCGACTCCACATCACTTCGCAATAAGCTCGCGCGGGTACCCCTCAGGGCCGACCCGTCTTTAGTATCATGGTTTAGTGTAAGTCCACTCATCAACAGTAACTGTGTGTCTGACACCAGGGGAGCCCTGAGGAATCACACTCGATGGAACCCCACCTGATGGTATCATCAAGGTGAACGAAGGAGGAATCACCCTCGAGGTCCACACTTGAGGAGTTGCGCGACGACGTCGTTATCGGGGATGGTGTAGGAGGAATCACCCTCACTTACCACGACCGAGTAACTAACCTACAAGGTTAACATCAGAAGTGCTGACGAGGTATCACCCTCGGCACTCGACGGTAACCTAGCAGTGTCGGCAACTAAGGGGAAGTGATGTGCGGTGCCATGGTCTAGTCTTCAATCCCGATGATCGGGTCTTCTGATGTCCAGCAGGGCAGTCGGGATCAAGTGGGGGTCTCTGTCGTGTCTCTACCCACCTTATACTAAGCAGTCTAGGATAACCATTAAGGTAACAAAGCAGGGTACAATAATCAGGCTATGCAGCAGATATAGGAAAACAGTAGCAGTAGCAGTTCTAATGCAAGCATAAGAGAGAAGAGAATAGGCGATATAGGCATGCTCAAAATGGGGGTGCTTGCCTGTTTGCTCGGGGGCAAGGGCAAGGTCTTCAGTAGTATCGTCGGGGACGTAGTCGTACTCCTGTGCGGCGTCTGCCTCGGGAGCTACGTCAACGTCGGGGTCTACCGAGAGAGAAGAGGGGGAAGAAACAGGTAAACATAATGCAAACAAATGCAATACGGTGCGTGTGATGCTATGATGCAGTGCAGGGTTGCCTAAATATGCATCTAAGTCATTTTAGTTATTTTTAGAATTAATCTGGGATTTAATATCCGACGTGTGTGCACTATTCATCTGCCGGATTCGGGTCCGAAGTTATGAGTTCTTCTATGTAGGGGGTTCCGACGGAGAAACAGACGGCACGATTAGACTCGGCTCGTCGTTCTGAGCAACTTTCATGTTTTAACTTTTTCGATCCGAGCTACGGTTTAAAAGTTATTAATTTTTAAAGTTTATTTGAATTTCTGGAATTATTTTATTTATCCGAAAATGAATTATGACATCAGCATGACGCGCTGCTGACGTCAGCAAGTCAACAGTCGGCTGACTAAGTCAAATATGACATGTGGGTCCAGTGGGACCCACATGTCAGCCTCTGTTTAGGCTAATCAGTGGATTAATTTAATTACCAGGGTTAATTAGGGGGTGGACCCCACATGTCAGTGAGACAATTAGTATATCTAATTAACTTTTAATTTTTAAAATGTTCTAATTAGTTTTAATTTACTGGGGGCCCACATGTCATAGACTGGGGCTGCCCAGTCAGCAAAGTTGACTGGGTCAACCCAGTCAACGGGGCCCCCCGGGGCCCACTGGCAGCGACTCTGAGGCGGGGCCCACCAGCGCCACGTCAGCCGCGTCGCCGGAGCGACGCCGGCGACCACACTCGCGGCGGATCCGCGCCGGAGTTGGCCGGAATCCCGCTACGGTGAGCCGTTTCGCGCGCGCCTTGGTTCATTCGAACGAGCACTTCAACCCGCGTCCATCCGTGATGGTCGGAGCGGCGGGGGTGGCCGGAATCTCGCCGGCGTCGAGCCGCGGCGGAGATGAGCTACGGGAGATCGGGGAGATGGAGTTAGGAGGCACGGGAGGCTCGGGCTTGAGCTCGCCGGGCTCCTGGGAGCACCAGGAGCTCAACAGTGACCTCTGTTGGCGATGACGAGGGTCACGTCGGCTGCACCGAGCTCACCGGCGGCAACCAGAGCACGGCCTCGGGGACGACTAGCTATGGCGCGCGAGATGGATCATGGGAAGAAACAGGGGAGAGAGTAGCTCACCGCGCGGTCACGTAAGACCCGTGGATGCTTAGGAGCTGCAGAGGAGGTCGAGGACGCCGGAATTCGACGCGGTGGCCGGAGATGGGGAAGTGGCCGAAGACGGTGAGGACGACCTTCCCTGCTCCAGCTGGTGAGCGGGGACGAAGGAGTGGACGTCTGCGAATCGCTTGGGCTTGTCGGAGAAGCTCGAGGATGCCGGTGGCCACGGCGGTGCCGACGCGCGGCGACGGCGGCGTTCGGGCGCCGGATCTGGAGGGGTAAAGGGGGAACGGCGCGCGAGGGGGGAAGAGGTCTATGGGGGTTAGGGTTTGAGCCAGGGGCTCGGCCGCTCTTATCCTTGCCGGGGCGTCGCGGATGGGCGACAGCGCGGCGGCCGGTCGCCGTGTCGGCGTCAGCGCGCGACAGCGCACGGAGGAGGACGACGGGGAGATGGGCTGGGCCGTTTGGACCTCTAATCGGGGCACTGTGCACTAAGGCCCAGTGCACAGTGTCCCGTTTATTACTTTCTCTGCTTCTGTCACATTTTCTTTTATTTCACTTCTGTTCTGAAATGTTTGGGATAGTTGTGCACTTTTGAAAAATATGGAAGTTGACCCTAATATTGCAGTGCAATATTAGCCCCCACCAAAAAGTGGTTTGAACTAATTTGAATTCCATTTGAATTTGATATCAATTTAAATAGATTGAATAATCTGTTTTGGGTGCTGTTTCAAGTTGTTTGAGTCAATTATCCCACTCCAAATATTTTGATTTTGATTTTAGAAATGTTCCTGAATTATTTGCCATTTAATGAACATTTTCCCAACAGTGTTTGATCAACTTTATAATTCACCTTTGAATTTGAGTTGATTTTCAGATGTGGATTTGAATTGGATTATTAACCCATATGACATGGCACTGCAAATGATTATGACTTGGCAGTTTTAACAGAGTGTCACAGAGTTTATTACACGGGGGTGTTACAACCTAGCATATACAACAACATCAATTGTTAGCCGTGTGCGGCGCCCCCTCCACAGTTTACGCCTCCGGTCATATCTTCGTAGTGCTTAGGCGAAGCCCTGCGCGGATCACTTCACCATCACCGTCACCACGCCGTCGTGCTGACGGAACTCATCTACTTCCTCGACATCTTGCTGGATCAAGAGGACGAGGGACGTCATCGAGCTGAACATGTGCAGAACTCGGAGGTGTCGTACGTTCGGTACTTGATCGGTCGGAGCTAGAAGAAGTTCGACTACATCAACCGCGTTGTCAAATGCTTCCGCTTACAGTCTACGAGGGTACGTAGACACACTCTCCCTCTCGTTGCTATGCATCTCCTAGATAGATCTTGCGTGAGCGTAGAATTTTTTTTGAAATTGCATGCTACGTTTCCCAACATTTACCTTTAGTAGAAACAATACAAATACGTTCCTTGCAACTCCTCCTGTCATAGAGTAAGGACACTGCAAGATTGAACCTACTACCAAGCACCTCTCCCACTGAAAATCAATCAATCTAATTGGCCAAAAGAGATAGATAGATCGAAGAGAAATACAAGGCTATAAAATCACACATATATAAATCTCAGAAAAGACTCAAATACTTTCAATGAATAATCTGATCATAAACCCACAATTCATCGGATCCTAACAAACACACCGTGAGAATTACATCGAATAGATTTCTGAAGAGATCATTGTATTTAAGATCAAAAGGAGAGAGATAGAGAGAGCCATCTAGCTACTGCTATGGACCCGTAGGTCCTGTAGGAACTACTCGCACATCACAAGGGAGGTAGCAAGGTTGATGAAGATGGCCACCGTGATGGATTCCCCCTCCGGCAGAGTATCGACGGAGGCCTCTAGATGGAATCGCGGAAGAATATAGGCTTGCAATGGCGGAAGAATTGTTTCAGGTCTCGCTCTAGGGGTTTCTGAATTTATAGTGTTGGAATTAGGTCAAATGGAGCCACGTGGGGCCCACAAGCTCACACGGGGTGCGCCCCTAAGCTTGTGGCCCCCTCAATCATCGTCTGGTGCCACCCCGAAGCTTCTAGGGTCTCTTCTGGTCCAGAAAAAATCACCATAAAATTTCATCGTGTTTGGACTTCGTTTGGTATAGTTTTCTGCGAAACAAAAAATAGGCAAAAAAAACCGGAAATGGCACAGGGCACTAAGTTAACAGGTTAGTTCCCAAAAATGATATAAAATGGCTTATAAAGCATACAAGATTGATAATATAATAGCATGAAATAATTAAAAATTATACATACATCAGAGACGTATCACTATACTATTAACCATGATCTTAGGAGGTGGGTCATATATTAATTGTATAGCATATTAGTATGACTAACTATTGTATGAGCGGGCTATTAGGTTGGCTATAAGGTCCTTCCTCTGTGTGTCTGTCGAGGAGGACTAGCCTATAGCCAACTTGTCCACCTCGATCTCCATCGAATTCCTAGATCTCCATGTCAGGGCAGAGTTGGCCTCGTTCTCGACACCCTACCCCCTCCCCCCACACACAGAGAGAGGGGTGAACCAAACTGTGTTACCGGGCTCCAGCTGAGCTGTTTAGCCCACCTCCCCATTTTCCTCCCTAAAAAATTTCTCCATTGCATAGCCAATATCAAAGTTGGTTCTTAATTACTCTAGGAACATTCCAAAACAAACATGACATGTTATTTGTTTCTTGTGTTTTCTAAAATGTTTCATTGTCTGGGCAAAGGCGCCAGACATGCTGGTGGAGTAGTCGACGCATTTAAATGAGTCAATTTGGTCTGAAAGTCCCCTTCTACTCCCGGGCACATTTGAGCTCGGGGAGAACATTAAATTCTAAAAAATGGAAAAGATTTTAAAAAATCCTGATTTTTTTTTTGCAAACTTTGACAAATGTTCTCTAAGCTTGAAAATTTTCATCCCAAAACAACACTCGTGGAAGTCATGGCAAAGAAAAAAATCAGCACTCCAAAATTGCTTTCGAATATAGCATTTTTGGAGTATTGATTTTGTTTTTTACCACGACTTCCAGAAATGTCATTTTATGAAAAAAAATTAAAAGCACACAAAACATTTGTCAAAGTTTGCACCCAAAACAAATTCAAATTTTTTGAATTGTTTTACTATTTTTTTTAATTTTACTGTTCATTAGTGAGCATTTGGGCTCGGGAGTAGATACTCCACGTCCAATTTGGCCCCTTTTCTGCTATGAGTGTGTCTTCTTTGACACACGTGTCCTCCTATTACCTCTCTTCTCCTATTTCTCCTACTACTTTATTTGAGGGTGTCGCTAGGCGTTAGCTAGTTGAAAACCCCCCAAAAAAATTCTACTTCCTCATCATCTGGTTTGACCTAAGTCATGATCTTCATCTGCCTAATCCATTCAATAACAAAAAAACCACATTTAACATGTGTGTGGTGTGTTCACACTATGGTTACAAGATCCACTATTTGAGAAAACATGCAAGAAAACATCGTAATATTTTTGACACTCACATACTAAAAAATATAGGTGGTTATTATGTCCACTAACGGGTGCCAGACCTCTCACTCAATTGTATGCAGTACTAGTGATGGTTTACTAAGTCCTTCTCTTGAACCAAATCACAAGAGGGGTATTCTGCAGTAGTGTGACATTGTAACAACAATTTGGGTGAGTATGTGGTGTTCTAGACCGCACAAGGTTCTATGAAAGTGAGTAGTTGGTGGGGACGCCCACCAAGTAACTGAACATGACATGAAAAATTAACTCAAATGATATAGGCTATTTAATATGTTTGGTCAGATGCCATATATATTCAATGTGCAAAAATAATTTAGAATATCTCTCAAATTTAGGGTATTGTGAGTGCATTATATCTTATACTATAATCATATACATTAAATGTGGAATCATAAGTAGATCCTCTGATGCATTGTATCTTATTGTTGTATCTAAAATAGCTTTCATATACATTGACGATCACGAATCCGATCGCTTTGGAGTTCTTGTTTCCTTTTTTCCTTGCCTATGCATAGCTTTGGTCTTACATGACTTTGTTATTCGTTAGTTAGTTTTTATGTGTGTGTGTTGGTATTGGATGTCTGCATCCTAGTTACGCAGAGGCCGGGTGTGTGCCCATTGTGTTTGTATCCTCTTGATGCTTCATCTTGAGTCAATAAAATCCACTCTTTATCAAAAAAATGTGTTTTGTGAGAGATAAAATATGTGTTGTCTTGGTGTTAGTGCTAAGAGCTATATCTATATTAAGATACGGTAAGTTTATCTTTCATCATTACATAGGGTGCCACATCAAATATTTGCCTAGATATCAATGCTAAGATATATTTCAAGGTGGAGCATTGGATATAGACAAATATAATCACATTAAATGGATATACAATGGCATGGTGAGAGATATTTTTTGTGTTATTTGAGTGAACTAGGAGTAAATGTTCTCTTAAATAAGTATATAAAGATATCGCGGCATGTATGCCTCCTGAGGCCCAAATACTAGAAACGAGAACAAGAAGTTTGTGCCTAATCTAATGGAGGGGAAAACTATTCTTCTCTGTCTTATGGCGCTTGTGCTGCTAGGGAATTCCACTAACGCTGGTATGAAATTGATCTCCCTGTTCATATATGTGTGTTTCCTTTTTCCTTCCAATTGGAGTAGAACAAGTCGCCATGAATGTTGTCAATTCAACTACGCAAATTTCTTTCGACGCTTTCAATTTAGAATATTTTACTGATGTATGTATGTTGTCTACAGAGCATTGCGAAACACACAGTACACCAGACTTTATGTGCTTGAGTTATTATTGCAAGAGTATGTGTAGGGATGAGTGGGAACATAAGCATGTCAAGGAAGCCTACTGCAGTGGCAAGTCTTTTTTTCAACGTCAGTGTGTCTGCGTCGTTTGTGACTAGAGTTGCACTTTAGCATCATGTCAAACACTGGACAATGATGCCCAATAATAAAACCTTCTTGTGACATCCATGCAAGAACCTTGATCACCAATTTTGGGTGTTCTGTTTGATTTGAGTTTGTCGTGTGCAATCTTTGATTCAATAGTTTTGTGTTTGCCTGCACTAGCAGTTAGTAAGTTCGAAAATAACCATATACAGCATGAACCAAGCCCATTGTACTTGCAGTCTTCGCCTTGGAGATCCAAGGACATGGTTGTCCGGTAGCCGGCGCCATACCCAATTGACGCCACCACTTGTTGTCATAGGATAAATCATGCATTCCACAGATAAAGATTGTTTTTTTTACAAGGAGTAAATAAAGAGCCGAACTTACACTAGTAGAAAACATGGCATTTGTCCCGGTTCCAGAGGGCCATTAGTCCCGGTTCTGGAACCGGGACAAAAGGGTTGGGACTAAAGCCTCTAACCTTTAGTCCCGGTTCGCTTGGCTCCACGTGTCCGCCGGCTGGAGGACCTTTAGTCCTGGTTGGTGTTACCAACCGGACTAAAGGAATTTTTTTTTTAAAAAAATTGATTTTTTTTTTGAATTTTTTTCTTCTGATTTTCAAGTCTTTGAATTATTTGACAATTTAATCTCTAATCACCCCTCCTCACTGTTTCAAAATTTAATCTCTAATCTCTAATCAGCACTCATTCCAAATTGTCTAACTTCCCGACCGGTCACCCATCCTCTCACTACTCCAGACTGAGCACGCTTAACTTTCAGGTTCTATCACCCCTAGTTTCCAAGTCTGCACTTGTTGTTTTCCTGACAATAGTAAACTATCAATCCTGTTAACCCTTAGGTCTTGATGTCACATGATTTAATTTTTTGATTTCTAAACAATTATTAAAATAAACAACAATGATTAACAAACAACAATTATTAATTTAAAAACTCAAAAATACTTCAAAAAAGGGAAAATTACAAAAAAATCAAAAATTCTCAAAAAATTCAAAAATTCTCAAAAAATTCAAAAATTCTCAAAAAAATCAAAAAATCCAAAATAATACAAAAAGTTCAAAATAAAATAAGTAATAATAATATTAAATTTCAATGAAAATAAAATAAGTAATAATATTATTATTATGCCATTTATTCATTGAATATCTTTAAATCTATAAATCAAAATTTGATAAACAATATATCCATTATTATCAGAAAAATGTGGCCATGATGTCACACGCTTCACCGTTTGAATTTGAAATAATATATCCACTATTTGACCACTGTTTGACCAGAGTTTGACCATATTTCATTTTTTAAAACTTATATTAACTGAAGAATTTTTGTGTGTTCAATATGAACCATTCAAAGCCACATCCTTAAATTTCAACCCTTTTTGACTTCATTTGCTATTTTTTTCATGCATTTAATGATTCTTTGAGTTAAATTAGCCTGAAATTGAAAAGTACTACAAATGAACTCTGAAAAGGTTGAAACTTGGCATGGTATCATCATTTCACCCAAATAGCTTGTGCTAAAAAGTTGAGAGGGTTATGGCAAAAACTGGATGCACTTCGTGTACAAACTGGACCATCTCTTTCGAAGTAACTGGGTTTCGGACGAAAACTCAGCTGTTATAAAGACATTTCTTTTTTAATCTTATTTCAACTGAACAATTTTTGTGTGTTCAATATGAACCATTCAAAGGCACATCCTTAAATTTCAACCCTTTTTTACTTCATTTGCTATTTTTTCATGTATTTTATGATTCTTTGAGCTAAATTAGCCTGAAATTGAAAAGCACTACAAATGAACTCTGAAAACCCTAAACCCGGGACTTTAAACGCCGAAACTCTATTCTAAACAGTAAACACCTCGGTTTCAAACCATAAAACCTAACCCTAAACTCTGAAATCTAAACCCTAACCCTAAACCCTAAAACGTCTAAAACGTCCAAAAACTCTATTTTTCCTTTGGAATTTTGTGATTTAAAAAATTGTCCTAAACCCTAAACCCGGGACTTAAAACGTCTGAAACTGTATTCTAAACAGTAAACACCTCAGGTTCAAACCATAAAACCTAATCCTAAACTCTGAAATATAAAGCCTAGCCCTAAACCCTAAAAAACGTCTAAAACGTCCAAAAACTCTATTTTCCCTTTGAAATTTGGTGATTTAAAAAAATTGTCCTAAACCCTAAACCTGGGACTTAAAACGTCCGAAACTGTATTCTAAACAGTAAACACCTCGGGTTCAAACCATAAAATCTAACCCTAAACTCTGAAATCTAAACCCTAGCCCTAAACCCTAAAAACATCTAAAACGTCCAAAAACTATATTTTTCCCTTTGGAATTTGGTGATTTTCAAAAATTGTCAAAACGGAAAACTTGTTGTATCTTCGGATAACTCTTTTTTTTCTGCAAATTTTGATATATTATTTGTATTTTTCAGAATTAGGATGATTTAGTTATGATTTTTCCAAGTTTAATGTGGTAAAAGGCTTTAGTCCCGGTTGGTGTCTCCAACCTGGACTAAAGATAGACCTTTAGTCCCGGTTAAAGACACCAACCAGGACTAAAGGGCTGGGAGAAAAAAATTGAAATTTGAAAAAAAAAATGAAATTATTTTCAGTCCCGGTTGGTACCTCCAACCGGGACTAAAGATAGATCTTTAGTCCCGGTTGGAGGTACCAACCGGGGCTAAAGGGGCTGGCACCGTTCGAAGCCGATCGCAAACCCTTTAGTCCCGGTTAGTGTCTCCAACCGGGACTAAAGGTCCCGTTCGAACCGGGACTAATGCCTGCGCCGCTCGAACCGAGACTAATGCTCACATTAGTCCCGGTTCGTAATGCAACCGGAATTAATGCTCCGATCCGGCTGTGACGAAAGCCCTGTTTTCTACTAGTGTTAGGTAGTTACGGGTGCAATTCCTCATATGCATGATGTGAATAAATTGTTGTAAATAGACAACCCAACAATTATATGCCTTCTATTCGCGGACCTTGGCCTGGTAAAATGGAAAGTCATGGTGGATCTTCTTGTTAAGGAGGGCGGCTTATCTGTATGTCTACCTCGGCGGCGGCCGTCGGCTCCATGGGCTCCAGGGGCGGTGTGAGGCAGATCCACCCCGGCGTCCTATTCTGCGAGGTGTGGCTGCGATGACCATCGGGCGCAGGGGGCCGGCGGTTATCCGGCGCATGCAGGTGGCAACGATGGAGACCTGGGCCCCGGCGTCCAGATCTGGTGGTTACAGCAAACGTTGGGCATGTGGGGCCGGTGGCCGCCGGGCCTGTGTCTACGGTGGTGGTCTGGCTCGGGTTGGTGGTTGGAGGTGCAACGCCGGGTGAAGACCTTGCTGCCAGTTTTTGGGCCAGGGCAGGCGACGGCGACACCTGCGTCGCCGCTTCCTTCTTGAAGGCGTCGTTGAGGCGTTCCTGCCTGGTCCACCATGCAAGGATGCTCGGGGGAAACCCTTGATCGCCTGGGATCGGACGATGATGGCGATGTGCGTCGCGCCTCTTGAGGAATCGTTCCAGGAGCTCATTACCGGGCAGTGGGACCAGTGATAGATGGGGGATGTTTTTCGTGCTGCTTGGTGGTGTCCGTCCGGAAATGAGGGCGGTATGGCTTCTGTGGCAACGATAACGGTGGTGAGCATTGTCGGAGGCGTGGCATTGGTCGTGGTAGTCGGCTCTTCTCTGGCGTGTCCGTGAGATTACCTCGACGGCTTGTTGTGAAGTCGAAGCTGCAGTGCGGGGCCCGATGGCGTATGATGACGAGCGACAGGTGGTCCATTCGGCAATCCCCAGTGACGCCAGCCTTGCTTTGTTCTCCGTAGTTTCTTCGCCGAAGTCGGAGCTGCATTGTCTTGCCACGGGCGGATGGTGTTCCGCCTTGTAAGTGTAGTGTTGTTCTGCAGCCAATAGGGTTGCCTTTTTCTCTTTCTTTGATCTTCGGATCCTCCGCATGTTTTTCTTCCTCTGCTTTCTGCTAAATCTAATGAAAGCCAGCAATTTGTTGGATCTTTCAAAAAAAAAGTGTCGGCTATAATGACTATACTACAGTAGTAATAGCATAGCAGCCAGCTTTACGATTAGGGAGCGCATGGAACTCATTCGAATGAGACATAAAATGGTCTCATTCAGATGACGTATGCATGACATCCCGTTTTCTTGTCCCAGCCCGTTTTCCTGGCAGGCCCGCACCATCCTTATCCTTGGTCAAAAAAACAACACAAAAACGGGCCTCTTTGGTTCTCACTTTTTGGGTTGTTCAGTTTTGAGTTGTTTTTTTTTGTCGTTGCTTGTTTTGGGTTGTCATTGTTGGGCCTTTTTGAAAAAAAGAGTGTTTTACTTTAAAAAAAAGCAAAAAAAAGACAAAAGAAGCCCGGGCCCCTGATGTACAGGAGCACAAAAGCTGCGTTGCTTTTTGTTCCTCCCTGTTCTTCACCTGATCGCACATGCCCCAGCCCCCAGCCACGAAAATCCCAAACCCTCACCCCCGACCCACCCCCTCCTCCTCCTTCCTCCTCCAGCCCCAGCCGCCAGGGCACAAAGCTTTCCCCTCCAAATGGCAATGTGAGCAGATGAAGGGGACTGATTTGCTCAAAGAACGCAAGGAGAAATAAAGAGGAGAAAGAGAAGTATGTGTCTCCACTGCTCAAAATTTTCACCATAAAAGGCCCCTCCTAGGGAGAAACACCTAAAATCACCCCCCCCCCCCCGCCACATAACCACGCTCTAAAAATGTTCAGAAATGCTATGGTACTCTGAATCTAACAAATTCTCTAGCAGATACAGACTTCTATCAAATAGAAATTCCTGGCTCAATGAATCAAAATCCTCATCCCCCTGCTGCCCAACCCCCTACTCCAACGTGACCTACACAAAATTCACCAGCGAGCCGACGCATTCTACAGTTCAAATCGCGGCGCTGAGTTGAACAGAGCGGAACCAAATTGGAACTCCGCATACAAACGAAAAAAAAACAGAATCGAGATAGCGTGATGTGGACTTGGTCTTACTCGATCGTGTGCCACATGCTCTGTGTCGTCGGCGTGGAGATCGGGGGCCCTGCCCATGGCGGACGGCGTGTCGCCCGCGCGGAGCTCGCGGACGGTGCAGACGGCGGGGGCCTTGTCGGGTGCGCGGAGCTCCTGGATGGTGCAGACGGCGGGGGCCTTGTCGGGCGCGCGAACCTCCTGTACTCTGGGGATGGCGGGTGGCTCGTCGGCGGCGACATCGCAGGCCATCGTCTTCGATGTACTCGCCCCCGTCTCTGTCCAGCTCTCTCTTCCACCGATTCAAACAGTGCCAGCCAAAAAGAGAGAAGCAGAGCCGCACAACCTGGTGTTATCCGTTGCAAACTTTGGACATCTTGCAGAAAAACCCTCCGAAAAAATAATAATACAGTTGAGTTAAAAAATTGGCCTTTATGCTCCTACAAAAAAGGTTGTTTGTGTAAAAAACATACACGAGATCATACCATGTAAGAATATTTGATAAAAAAAATATTTTAATAAAAAATAATTATTATACAATATTGATCATAGTAAAACTAGGGATTAGATTTTAAAAAAAATGCAGTTATATTAAAAACAAAGTAGAAAATCCTTTGTTTTGTTACTGATTTCATGAAAAAGTACCTTGTAAAAATTTATTCCATCAAAAAAGGAAAAAATCTATCAAAAAAATGGAAATAGTTGTAAAAAAATGCGAGTCGAGCATCGACTTGCAATTGGTTGAATCGGTCCTCAACAAACACACACAGACACCTGCACCTCTCAATCGCAATTTCAATGGTTGACTTGCAAAAAATAAGGGTTCATACAGAAACAAATTTTCCTCTCCCCCTCCCCCAAGCTGCAAGTCGATGCTCGGCTAGATCTGGGGCTTGTACAAACAAACTTCTCCCCCTCCTCCTCGGTTGCGGCTCGATGGTAGACTCGCAAAAACTAGGGACCTTGACAAACACACAAATACACCACCCCGTCCCGCTCCTAGTTGCGAGTCGATGGTCGGCTTGCAACTGGGGACCCTCGACAAACACGCACTCCGCTACTTGCGAGTCAATGGTTGACATGCAACTGAGGGTCCACAACAAAACACACACACCCTAGTTGTGAGTCGATGGTTGAGATGCAACCGGTGACCCCTTGACAAAAAGACACACACACGCACACATCCTTAGTTGCAAGTTGATGAGCGGCTTGCAACTGGGGACCCCTTGACAAAAACACACACACACACGCGCGCACCCCCCTAGTTGTGAGTCGACGATCAACTTGCAAACTGGGGGCCACGAATAAACACACACACACACGCCCTAGTTGCGAGTCGATGGTCAACTTGCAACTGGGGGTCCTCAACAAACACACACCCCCTTAGTTGCGAGTCGATGGGCAACTTGCAACTGGGGACCCTCAACAAAAAGACACACACACATCCCTAGTTGCGAGTTGCTTATCGACATGCAACCAGGGACTCTCAACAAACACATACACACACACAAATTGTTAGTTGCGAGTTGATGGGCGGCTTGCAACTGGGGGCCACGACAACACACACACACACACACACACGCACGCACGCACACACACACACACCCCTAATTACGAGTCGATGGTCAACTTGCAACTGGGGTCCTCAACAAACACACACCTCCTAGTTGCGAGTTGATGGTCAACATGCAATTGGGGACCCTTGACAAAAAAGACACACACACACACACCCCTAGTTACGAGTCGGTTATCGACATGCAACTAGGGACCCTCTACAAACACACACACACACACACACACACACACACACATCCTTAGTTGCGAGTCGATGAGTGGCTTGCAACTGGGGGCCACGACAAAACACACACACACCCACACACACACACACACACACACCCCTCCCCCCTAGTTGCGAGTCGATGGTCAACTTGCAACTGGGGTCCTCGAGAAACACACACCCTCCTTGGTTGCGAGTCGATGATTGACATGCAGCTGAGGACCCTTGACAAAAACACACACACACACACACCCCTAGTTGCGAGTTGATTGTCAACTTGCAAACTGGGGGTCCTCAACAAAACACACACCCCCCTAGTTGCGAGTCGGTTATCGACATGCAACTAGGGACCCTCGACAAACACACCACACACACACACACACACACACACACACACACACATCCTTAGTTGCGAGTTCGATGAGCGGCTTGCAACTAGGGGCCACGACAAGACACACACATACACGCACCCCCCCCCCCCCTCCTAGTTGCGAGTTCATGGTCAACTTGCAACTGGTGGCCACGAATAAAAACACACACACACACACACCCCCTAGTTGCAAGTCGATGGTCAACTTGCAACTGGGGGTCCTCAACAAAACACAGACCCCCCTAGTTGCGTGGTTGACAATCAACTGGGGACCCCTTGACAAAAAGGCACACACACATTCCTTCGTTGCGAGTCGATGGGCGGCTTACAACTGGAGGCCATGACAACACACACACACACACCCTAGTTGCGAGTCGATGGTCAACTTGCAACTGGGGGTCCTCAACAAACACACACCCCCCTAGTAGCGAGTCGATGGTTGACATGCAACTGGGGACCCCTTAACAAAAGGACACCCACACACCTCTAGTTGCGAGTCGGTTGTTGACATGCAATTGGGGAAACAGACATGCACACACACACACACACACCCTAGTTACGAGTCGATGGTTGACATCCAATTGGGGGCACCGACAAACACACACACACACACAGCCCCCTAGTTGCGAGTCGATGGTCAACTTGCAATTGGGCGGGCCTCAACAAACAAACACCCCCTAGTTGCGACTCGATGGTTAACATGCAAATAGGGACCCCTTGACAAAAAGACACACACACACACACACCTCTAGTTACGGAGTCGGTTATCGACATGCAATTGGGGACCCTTCAACAAACAAACCCCGCCTAGTTGCGAGTCGATGGTTGACATGCAACTGGGGACCCTTGACATAAAGACATACACACACACACCCGCTAGTTGCGAGTCGGTTATCAGCATGCAACTTGGGACCCTCGACAAAACACGCACATGCACACACACACACACACACACATACATACTTAGTTGCGAGTCGATGGGCGGCTTGCAAACTGGGGGCCATGACAAAACACACACACACCCCTCCTTGGTTGCGATACACCATTTTATATCTCATTCAAATGAGTCGATGTTCTACTTGCAAGAGGCATGCGGGCACCCACAGTTGCGAGTCGATGGTGGACTTGCAACTAGGGCAAATTGCAAACTACAAAAAAAAACCAAGTTGCGAGTCGATGGTCGAGTTGCAAGTGGCATGCGGGCAACCACGGTTTTGAGTCCATGGTGGAGTTGCAAGTAGGGCAATTGCCCGAGTTGCAAGTCAATGGTCAAGTTGCAAAGTGGCATGCGGGCACCCCACAGTTGCGAGTCGATGGTGTACTTGCAACTAGGACAATTACAAAACTACAAAAAAAACCGAGTTGCAAGTCGATGGTCGAGTGGCAAGTGGCATCGAGTAAACAACCCCTAGTTGCGAGTCGATGTTCTACTTGCAAGTGGCATGCGGGACCCCCACAGTTGTGAGGCAAAAATGGTGGACTTGCAAACTAGGGCAATTACAAAGTACAAAAAAAGCCTAGTTGCGAGACGATGTTCTACTTGCAAGTGGCATGTAGGCACCCACAGTTGCGAGTCGATGGTGGACTTGCAACTAGGGTAAATTGCAAAACTGCAAAAAAAGCGAAGTTGCGAGTCAATGGTCGAGTTGCAAGTGGGATGCGGGCAACCACAGTTGCGAGTCGATGGTGGAGTTGCAACTAGGGCAATTGCCCGAGTTACAAGTCGATGGGCGAGTTGCAAGTGGCATGCGGGCACCGCGCAGTTGCGAGTCGATGGTTGACTTGCAACTAGGAAAATTACAAAACTACAAAAAAATGAGTTGCGAGTCGATGGTCGAGTTGCAAGTGGCATCGAGTAAACAACTCCTAGTTGCGAGTTGATGGTCGAGTTGCAAGTGGCATGCGGGCACCCCACAGTTGCGAGTCGATGGTGGACTTGCAACTAGGACAATTACAAAACTACAAAAAAAACCAATTGCGAGTCGATGGTCGACTGGCAAGTGGCATCGAGTAAACAAACCCTAGTTGCGAGTCGATGTCCTACTTGCAAGTGGCATGCGGTCCCCCGCAGTTGTGGGGCAAAAAAATGGTGGACTTGCAAACTAGGGCAAATACAAAGTACAAAAAAGCCGAGTTGCGAGTCGATGTTCTACTTGCAAGTGGCATGCGGGCACCCACGGTTGCGAGTCGATGGTGGACTTGCAACTATGGCAAATTGCAAAACTGCAAAAAAAAAAAGCCAAGTTGCGAGTCAATGGTCGAGTTACAAGTGGCATGCGGGCAACCACAGTTGTGAGTAGATGGTGGAGTTGCAACTAGGGCAATTGCCCGAGTTGCAAGTCGATGGTCGAGTTGCAAGTGGCATGCGGGCACCCCACAGTTGCGAGTTGATGGTGGACTTGCAACTAGGACAATTACAAAACTATAAAAAAAAAAGAGTTGTGAGTCGATGGTCGAGTTGTAAGTGGCATCGAGTAAACAACCCCTAGTTGTGAGTCAATGTTCTACTTGCAAGTGGCATGCGGGGCCCCCACAATTGTGAGGCAAAAATGGTGGACTTCCAAACTAGGGCAATTACAAAGTACAAAAAAAGCCTAGTTGCGAGACGATGTTCTACTTGCAAGTGGCATGCGGGCACCCACGGTTGCGAGTCGATGGTGGACTTGCAACTAGGGCAAATTGCAAAACTACAAAAAAAGCCAAGTTGCGAGTCAATGGTCGAGTTGCAAGTGGGATGCGGGCAACCATAGTTGCGTGTCGATGGTGGAGTTACAACTAGGGCAATTGCTCGAGTTGCAAGTCGATGGGCGAGTTGCAAGTGGCATGGGGGCACCCCGCAGTTGCGAGTCGATGGTTGACTTGCAACTAGGACAATTACAAAACTACAAAAAAAAAGAGTTGCGAGTCGATGGTCGCGTTGCATGTGGCATCGAGTAAACAACTCCTAGTTACGAGTTGATGGTCGAGTTGCAAGTGGCATGCGGGCACCCCACAGTTGCGAGTCGATGGTGGACTTTCCCAAACTAGCAATTACAAATTAACAAAAAGCCTAGTTGCGAGACGATGTTCTACTTGCAAGTGGCATGCGGGCACCCACGGTTGCGAGTCGATGGTGGACTTGCAACTAGGGCAAATTGCAAAACTACAAAAAAAGCCAAGTTGCGAGTCAATGGTCGAGTTGCAAGTGGGATGCGGGCAACCATAGTTGCGTGTCGATGGTGGAGTTACAACTAGGGCCAATTGCTCGAGTGGCAAGTCGATGGGCGAGTTGCAAGTGGCATGGGGCACCCCGCAGTTGCGGTCGATGGTTGACTTGCAACTAGGACAATTACAAAACTACAAAAAAAAAGAGTTGCGAGTCGATGGTCGCGTTGCATGTGGCATCGAGTAAACAACTCCTAGTTACGAGTTGATGGTCGAGTTGCAAGTGGCATGCGGGCACCCCACAGTTGCGAGTCGATGGTGGACTTGCAACTAGGATAATTAGAAAACTACAAAAAAAAACCGATTGCGAGTCGATGGTCGAGTGGCAAGTGGCATCGAGTAAACAAACCCTAGTTGCGAGTCGATGTCCTACTTGCAGGTGGCATGCGGGCCCCCACAGTTGTGAGGCAAAAAATGGTGGACTTGCAAACTAGGGCAAATACAAAGTACAAAAAAAGCCGAGTTGCGAGTCAATGTTCTACTTGCAAGTGGCATGCGGGCACCCACGGTTGCGAGTCGATGGTGGACTTGCAACTATGGCAAATTGCAAAACTGCAAAAAAAAAAACCAAGTTGCGAGTCAGTGGTCGAGTTGCAAGTGGCATGCGGGCAACCACAGTTGCGAGTCGATGGTGGAGTTGCAACTAGGGCAATTGCCGGAGTTGCAAGTCGATGGTCGAGTTGCAAGTGGCATGCGGGCACCCCATAGTTGTGAGTCGATGGTGGACTTGCAACTAAGATAATTACAAAACTATAAAAAAACAAGTTGCGAGTCAATGGTCGAGTTGCAAGTGGCATCGAGTAAACAACCCCTAGTTGCGAGTCGATGTTCTACTTGCAAGTGGCATGCGGGCCCCCACAGTTGTGAGGCAAAAAAATGGTGGACTTGCAACTAGGGCAATTATAAAGTACAAAAAAAGCCGAGTTGCGAGTCGATGTTTTACTTGCAAGTGGCATGCGGGCACCCACAGTTGCGAGTCGATGGTGGACTTGCAAGTAGGGCAAATTGCAAACTAATAAAAAAGCCAAGTTGTGAGTCGATGGTCGAGTTGCAAGTGGCATGCGGGCAACCACAGTTGCGAGTCGATGGTGGAGTTGCAACTAGGGCAGTTGCCCGAGTTGCAAGTCGATGGTCGAGTTGCAAGTGGCATGCGAGCACCCCACAGTTTTGAGTCGATGGTGGACTTGCAACTAGGACAACTACAGAACTACAAAAAAAACTGAGTTGCGAGTCGATGGTCGAGTTGCAAGTGGCATCGAGTAAAACACCCCCCCGAGTTGCAAGTTAATGGTCGAGTTGCAACTGGGGCATTCGGGCCCTCACATTTGCGAGTCGATGGGCGCGTTGTAACTGGGGCATTTGGGCCCTCGCAAAAAATTGCGAGTCGATGGTCAACTTGCGATTGGGGCAATTATGGCAAAAAAAAGAAGATACAAAAAACAGACCAGTTGCGAGTCCAAGGTCGAGTTGCAAGTGGCATCGAGTAAACAACCCCCCAGTTGATGGTCGAGCTGCAAGTTGATGGTGGACTTGCAACTGCAGCAATTACGAGACAAAGACAACATACAAGTTCCGAATCGACGTTCGAGTTGCAAGTGGCATCGAGTAAACACCAGCGAATTGCGAGTAGATGGTCAAGTTGCAAAGTGGCATGCGGGGCCCGTAGTTGCTTCTATTTCATCGGGGAAACCAAAGTTGCTTGTATTTACAAAAAAGTAATTCTGAAAAAAATGGAACCGATTTCATCGGCGCCGACATCCCTCCGCCCCGACCACGGGTTGCGCTTGGGTGTGCTGAGTTGCGATTGCGCTCAGGTTGGGCCGGTTGCAACTACAAATAAAAAAACTAACAAAAAAATGGAAACCTATTGTATTGGCTCCGACAGCCCTCCCCCGACCCACCAGTTGCAAGCGCCTTATATATGTCTTGCGGTTGGGCTTGGTTGTGTTGAGATGCGATTGTGCTCGAGATGGGCGCTTGCAACTACAACAAAAAAAACTAACAAAAAAATGGAATCCGATTTCATTGGCGCCGACAAACCCTCCACCCTGACGTCTGGTTGCGCTTGGGTGTGCTGAGTTGTGATTGTGCTCTGGTTGGGGCAGTTGCAACTAAAACAAAAAAATCCTAAAAAAAATTGGAACCGATTTCATCGGCGACGACAAAAGCCCTCCGCCCCCGACCCTGGTTGCATTCGCCTTATATGTCCTGCGGTTGCTAAGTTACAGTTGCGCTCGTGTTGGGCAGTTGCAACTATAAAAAAAACCTAACAAAAAAATGGAACCGATTTCATTGACGCCGACAAACCTCCACCCCAACGCTCGTTTGCGGTCACATTATATGGCTTGCAGTTGCGCTTGGGTGTGTTGATTTGCGGTTGCGCTCGGGGTGGGATGGTTGCAGCTACAAAAAAATACGTAACAAAAAAAAGGAATCTGATTTCATCAGCGCCGACAAACTCCTCCCACCCCGGCCCCCGGTTGCGGTCACATTATATGTCCTGCAAAATGCGCTTGGGTGTGTTGAGTTGCGATTGCGCTCGGACTGGGTCGGTTGCAAGAACAACAAAAACCCCTAAACAAAAGGGATCTGATTTCATCGCCGCCGACAACTCCTCCCGCCCCGGCCCCCGGTTGCAGTCACATTATATGTCCTGCAAAATTGCGCTTGGATGTGTTGAGTTGCGATTGCGCTCGGACTGGGTCGGTTGCAAGAACAACCAAAACCCCTAAACAAAAAAGTAATCCGATTTCATCGCCGCCAACAAATCCTACCCCCACCCCCCAACGCCGGGTTTCGCTTGGGTGTGCTGAGTTGCAATTGCGCTCGGGTTGAGACGGTTGCAACTACAAGAAAAAAAATCTAAAAAAAGGGGGACCGATTTCATCGGTGCCGACAACCCCCTCCGCCGAATCCCGGTTGCGGTCACATTAGATGTCCTCAAATGTTTGTTTGGGTGGTGTTGAGTTGCGATTGCGCTCATGATGGGGCGGTTGCAAAACTACAACAAAAAAGCCTTAAAAAAAGTAACCTATTTCATCGGCGCCGACAAACCCTCCCCCAGACGCCCCGGTTGCGTTTGGGTGTGCTGAGTTGCAATTGTGCTCGAGTTGGGTCGGTTCCGACAAGATACAAACTACAAATAAAAAAATCGCGGGCGCCGACAACCCCCCGGATGCGGACACATCATGCATCTTGCAACTACTGTACAAGGAGAATCAAGAATTGACCGCGTATGCGGACACAACTTTTTCTTTTTTGAAAAAAAGAGGATAATATGATTATGGCACCACATCCATTACATATTAGTATGTTTGGGGGGTAGGTACTGGACAAAAACACACAACTTCTCTGAACACATCAAAAAAAGAACACATCATCCAGTGCCCTTGCATTGTTCAAAAACACAGAAAAAGGAAAACATAAGAAAAAGGTGCTGAACATGAGGGAAAAGTAAAAAAATGCTAGCACATTGTCTGTAGCACCCCTCACATTTGCTTTCTGCCACATCATTAAAAAAAGGGGACTGGACATGAGATAAGAAAACGAAAAATGATGGCACAATATCTCTACCACCACCATCTTTTATGGTTCTGCCGGCCTCATACTAGGTTGATATGTTGTCCATTGATCTCCCTGAAGTTAAACACAACAACATCATCCACCCGGAGGTTGTTCTGGGCTACAAAAACACCCCAGCCTTGGTTGAGAACGACGCATCCGTCACGGTCCGTGTGATACGCAACGTGCATAACCTCTCCCACGCCCATACAAAGCCCAAAAACGCCTTCTGGGTCCAAGTTCAATGGTTCAGCTACCTTCTTGGGGATTTTCTAAGTGATGTCCACATGAAAAAACAACAAAAAAGGGGGGAGGGATGTTAGAAAAAAGGAATATATGAACAAAAGAAAAAATTAAATTGCAACAAGCATAAAAACAAAAAAAAGGCAGTAGATAAAAAAGGAAAGAGATATACCATCAGCTTGCCTGCGATGTTTGTGGGCGTCAGACGATGCACAAAGGGTGGGCCAATGTATCCATCTTGGATAGTGAGTATGAGCTCCATCATTGTGAATTCGCCAATATCAAAAACAAAACCCTTGGTGTTCACAAACGCTGGCGCATCTTCAAGCCCGTGATCATCATTGACAACCTCTTCCTCTTCATCAACTGCAAACACTTCTTCAGCAGCTCCTCCCTCTTCTTCAGCCTCGACTCCAGCCACATGTACCTTTGCTGTTCGTCCAGTCATATAAAAACAACTACATTGCCCTGCCCCATGTCGAAGTCGTGCTTGAACTTGGCCCAATCATCACCTTCGATCAGTGTGGTTTTGTGTCCCCTGTACACATCAACAACATACCTACGACCGTCCGCCTTAAAGTTCAACTCAGACATCTCCTTAAACTTACTCCTTGCAGTGCATGGGATGTTCTGTTGACAAAACAAAAAAGAAAAGAAAAAAGGAAAAAAAATGAAAACATATCAAAAAAAGAAAAGAAAAAAGCTTTCATGTTAATAAAATGAAGGCAAGAAAAAAACAATTAAGAAAAGAAGAAAAAAGATTACCGCTGAAGCTTCAGAGTCATCACGGATAACAAATGCGAAAACTCTGCTCGTTATCACTCCCACAATGCGAATGGCAGATTAGGCACACCATCCTACATATACGGGGAAAACACAAAAACATGACCTTGGGATGAATTAGAACAAGGAAAGGGTATTACACAAAAATGTGCTGTAGAAGAAAACAAAAAAAATCAATAAAAAAGTTAAGGCCTGCATTCCCATAAGAAAAAACAAAAAAAAGGGCATGACACTACAGTACTGGAGGCCGCTGATTTAAATATTGGAGCAATGTGCAGCAGCCAGGATTTCTTGCTTGCCCAAAAAAAGAAAAATTTGAAGCCACTCCGTCAGCAACAGATTTGCTCATAAAAACTAGCAGATCCTATTACACACATCTGCCAGCAACTTGCGCTAAAAAATTAAATACCTGGAAAGAATTAAAAGAAAAGGTGCGGTGCCAATTCTCATGTGATAGTAATCAACTACTAGTTTCAGACATAACGACGGCCATTTGGCAGTACTTACTACTACCAATTTACTAGTACTATGAGAAAAAGGGTAAAAAAAGAAGCTAATACTGATATATTAAGACAAATCTTCCTCAAATCAGCCTTCAAAAGCTCCAGTAGTTATGAAAACAGAGTCATCTTCTTTAAAATGCCGTGTTGATTGGTTGGACAGGAAGATGGAACAAAATCTTCCCAGCTAAGATCTTAATCGCCTTTCGCAAAAAAGAAAAAAAAACTAATTGCCATCTCTATGTACCAACACAAAATTCACAGAGAAAAAGCAGTCACTCTTACACATGCATGTATCAACTAGTTCAGTTCAAGTGTTTGATGGGCTTTTGGACCTACACAAAAATGAAGTACTAGTAGTAAATCTTTTCCATAGAGCACTTCGTTGGCAGAGGGTTCCAAAACAAAGAGTGGGTAAAACCAGCAGGTCCTTTGATTAGCAATGTATACACTAGTTAATTAATCAGGGCCTGAAAAGCTAGAGCTAATTTACTGTTTGTCTGCAGTCTGCTAGATATAGGAGGAAATAAAAAAACATCATTTGTTTAGATGATAAAAAGATTAAAAACTAACTGAAAACCTACAATAACTGTATACTGACTGAACTTTATGGTTCAGAGCAAACCAGGTCAGATTGATTTCCCCCTGGATGAAACCATTGAGGCTGGCCATAGTGGGGGTAACATAACCGGTAACATGCACTTGGGACTAGCAAACATGCTTATGTGGCACACAATTAAATAAGAGAGGGTTAGAGTAACATAGGTAGATACCGTATCATGTTAAATGCTATGCTACTTTGTGTCTTACATGGTAATAAATATGGTCATCTATGATACTACTTTATGATACTATGCACTATGGAGATAGTATCATATATGCATGATACTAGTATATGTTACTCCCCATTATGAGTAGCCTGATAGAAATGGATCTCTAAGCACTGCACATCCATGAAAAACAGAAAGAAAAAAAAAGGAAAAATGAAAAAAACCTAAAAATGTAGTCTGATAACACTACCCCGTCTCTATGGATCTGGAGAACACAACAAACAGCTAAAAAAAGAAAAAAAAAACCAGAACACAACAATACACTCAGACAGCACGGGGGATTCGATTCCTTACCTCGAAAACGCCTTCCGTCGCCGATCTCCCGCACCACAAGCCGCCGTCGTCCCCCGAGCCGCCGCGCTCTCTGTACTGCAGCCGCCAGATTTTTTGTCGAAAGAGACCATCTGCCCAACAGAATTGCCAGAAAAGACCCCCTCCGGATGAAATTGTCAAAAAAGACCCCCTCGGCCGTGGCGGCAGGAGCGGCAGGCGACACGTGGCATCTGCCGCCACACCCGGTGGCGGCAACACTGTTCACGACTGTTCACACGAGGGGGACGATTTTCGCACGGCAGAACGGAAACGGGCGCGAGTGAACAGTGCTGCCGCCTACGGGTGTGGTGGCAGCACTGTTCATCACTGGTGAACAGTAATTTCGAAAAAGTAAAAAAAAACAGAAAAATTCAAAAAAATCTAAAATTTTGCACCCACTTAGAACACTCGATCGTCTTTTATGCCAAAAAAATTTCAGATTTTTTTGAATTTTTCTGCTTTTTTTTTTACTTTTTCGAAAATATTGTTCACCAGTGATGAACAGTGCTGCCACCACACCCGCAGGCTGCAGCACTGTTCACTCGCGCCCGTTTCCGTTCTGCGGTGCGAAAATCGTCCCCCGTGTGAACAGTACGTGAACAGTGTTGCCGCCACCCAGTGTGGCGGCAGGTGCCACGTGTCGCCTGCCGCCACGGTCGAGGGGGTCTTTTTTGACAATTTCATCCGGATGGGGTCTTTTCTGGCAATTCTGTTGGGCAGGTGGTCTCTTTCGACAAAAAATCCAGCCGCCAACGAGAAGAAGGAGAAAAGGAGTCTACTCGTGTATCCTATACCGGGCCTGACGGCCAGTGCGAGGAGGATGGAGCCCATACAACAAAAAACCACAGATGAGCCGCCAGCGGGACAACATATGGGCCGCGCCACCCCGTTGGGCGAAGCTCTCCACCTGGACACACGAATCGCGGAGCGTTTCGATCCGACGGCCACAAAAGTGAATGAGACCAAAGAAAAAAGCATTCGAATGAGTTTTAGCAAATCCGTTACGATTAACCATGCTCTCAGTCCGAGTCTAACAGACCGCCCACTCAAAACGCAAAGATGAAGATAGTCTAGTTACTATAACTGTTAATTTAGGCATTAATCACCCTAGTAATTAGTGGATATACAACGCTTTGGCATGTCATTTATTGCGGATGCATGGCGCATATCCGTCATGCCGTTTCAGCTTGCAATTAATTTTGGTAGAAAACGCTATGCATGCACGTAGCAGCACCGGGTGAAACGAGTCTCGTGCATGGTACTGTTGACTGAATATCCAAGGTTCGATACTCACTTGGTTTCAAATGTGAAGAGCTTAGATGAATATCCAAGGTTCTATTATGTTTAAGAATAATAGATTGTGTTTTCCTATGTTTTCTTCAATGGTCATGCCTAACGTTCTTACAACTTAGAGCATCTCCAGCCGTTCGGCCCCAGGACGCCGAAAAAGCGCCGCCTGGGGCCGAACCGGCGTTAATTTCGGCGTGGGGGCGAACGTGTTCCCAGCCGCCGCCCCCAGGTCGCCCCCAAAATCGGCCAAACACGACACAAAATTCGTTCAAACTCGGCGATTTCATTCAAATTTGTACAAAAAACAAAAAACATGATCTAAAACTACATAAAAACGACAACTACGCCTAGCACTATTACGCCGCTGCCGCCGCCCGCCTTCTACATGTCGAGGAGCCTGTAGAAGCGGGTGTAGTCGCCGCCGTCGTCGTCGTCGTCGCCGTCATCGTCGCCGCCGCCCTACGTCCCGCCGGCGCCGCCACCGTCCCTGCTGCACCCCTGAGCAGGATCGCCGACGAGCGGGGGGTTGGACGGCCCAGGCTCGTCCTCGTCGTCACTGTCGAGGACGATGACGCCGCCCTCCTCGCGTCCGCGGCGCCGAGCTTTGATCTCCTCCTAGGCCCGGCGCTGGCGCTCCACCTGCTCGCGGACGTAGTCCGCCTTCGCCCACTTGAGGGCGGTCTCATCGTCGGCGGCCATGTCCTCATGCTCCTTCTTCATGGGGAGCAACCCCGGCTCGGTCTTCGGTCGGACGAGGCGGTAGGAACGAGGGGAGGGGCGGCCGCCCTCGTTGATGACGAGGGCGCCGCTGCGGGTGCGGTGCCCAAGCGGCGTCTCCTGCGGCTCCGGCTTGACGGGGCGAAGCGCCGGCGAGCCGGAGCCCGATGACGAGGTGGTCGCCGTCTCCATTCGCCACGGCGTCCAGGAACTACCGCGGTGGCGAGAGAAGGACGGGGGCGCCGGGTACTCCAGGCGCGGCTTGTTGCCGGCCTCGATGTGGTCGAGGACAGCTTTGAGGGTGCGGCCGGGCACGCCCCACCATTCGCGCCGCCCGTCGGAGTTGAAGCGGCCGCGAGGCAGGACGCCGTTTGTGGAGGCGACCTGGTCGGCGTGGCGGCGGTCGAAGTACATCGTCCACAGCGTGTGGCTGTCGGCGGCGTATCTCGGCTCGTTCCGCTTCTCCCCCGATAGCGACGAGCGGATGCGCGCTATCTCGGCGCGCCGTTCTGCACCGGTTGGCACCGGGGGCACTGGGACGCCACCGGCGCTCAGCCTTCATGAGCCCGGCACCCGCATGTCCGGGGGCGCCGGGTAGTCGGCCTCGTAGAGGAGGCGCGCCTCGTCCTCGCGCAGATGGCATCGGCCGAAGCCGTTAGCCGCCGCGGCGTCGCCTGGGTAACGCTCGGCCATTGCTCGTCGGCGGGGGAAGAGTGGGGGAGAGGGGCTTCGGCGGCGAGAGGGGGCAAGAGGGGCGTCGGTGGCGAGTTATGGCGAGAGGGGCGTCGGTGGTGGCGATTGTGGCGTTCACCGGTGGGGAGGTCGGGTTTTAAAGCCGAAGATGGGGGTTAGAGAGGCTGCCCACCAGGTGCCGCGTGGCGGGAGCGGGCAGGACGCGCGTCGCGGCGCCTTCACTGCACCGCCCGTGAGGCATCAACGGAAGGCTGACCGGCGCGGCAGCGCGGCAGCCTTGGCATTGATTCCCGCGGGAACCGAGCCGATGAGGACGACGAAGGCGGCGAGTCGCTTACTCGGCGGGCCCATTCCCGTTCGTGCCAAAATCTGTTTCCCCGGCGCCCCCAGGCGCCCCCTCAGCGCGCCGGGTTCGGCCTGGGTCTGCCGACGCCAAAATCGGCCCGAGCCGGCGAAAATTGGGCTTCTGGGGGCGCGGCTGGGCCGAATTTTCGGCGCCGGCGACAAAAAAGGGGCCTGGGGACCTGTGGGGGCGCGGCTGGAGATGCTCTTATCCTTATTAAGATCTTGCTGATGGACGTAGTTTATATGCCCTCAAGCCCTTTAAACCCGGGACTGCTAGTATATCTAGACATATATTTAGTGCTTTTAGATATAGCTTAATATACACTGGGGCACAAAAGACTGTTCTGACAGTGATACACGGTCAAAGATCTTCTTTATTTTCATATTTTGAGTGAACAACGAGTGAATGTACTCCATGAAAAGTCTATAAATATGGCATGGCATGTATGCTTCTTGAAGCCCAAATACAAGAAACGAGAATAAGAAAAAGTTTGTGCCAGTATGGAGGGGAAAACTATTCTGCTTTGCCTTATGGTGGTTGTGTTGCTAGGAAATTCCATTCACGCTGGTAAGAAGTCGATCTCCCTGTTCCTAGAACAAATCTTTTATGAATATTGTCAACTCAACTTCACGAGTTTCTTTGGACCCTTTCAATTTGGTATTGTTTCACTGATGTATGTATGTTGTTTACAGAGCATTGCCAAACGCACGATGAATCAGCCCCCCTGTGCACTAATTTCTATTGCCGGAATTACTGCCAGAACGAGTGGAACCATGTCAAGGAAGCCTACTGCACCCACAAGTCTATTTTTCGCCATCATTGCATATGCGTTGTTTGTGACTAGAGTTGCACTCTAGCATCATGCCAAACAATGGACAATGATGTCCAGTAATAAAATCTTCTTGTGACATGCGTGGAAGAACCTTGATCACCAATTTTAGGTGTTCTGTTTGATTTGATTTTGTCGTACATAATCTTAGATTCAGTGGTTTTGTGTTTGCCAGTCCTAGCGGTTAGTAAGTTCGGAAATAACCATATAAAACACAAACCAAGCTCATTGTACCTGCAATCTTCGTCGTGGAGGTCCAAGGACATGGTTGTCTGGTAGCCGATGCCACCACTTGTTTTCATACGATGAATCATGCATTCCACGGAGAAAGAGTTTTTTTTGGCAAGGAGTAAATACAGAGCCGAACTCAGGTAGGTTTTTTTTTTTGAGCGGCCGAACTCAGGTAGCTACTGGTGCAATTCCTCGTATGCATGATGTGAATAAACTGTTGTAAATAGCGCACATAACAATTATACCTTGTATTCGTGGACCTTGGCCTGGTACGACGGGAAGTCATGGTGGATCCTCTTGTTAAGGAGGATGTATTATCTGTATGTGGCCGCCTTTGATCCTTGAGCCATTCCTCTGGGGGCATGCATGCCAAGGATGTAAGGGAGGGGAGAGATAGGTAAACCAAACTCCATTACAGGCCGCACTAGTCTCCAACTGGGCTAGCTATCCCACCTCTCCCTCTTCCTCCCTGAAAAATCTTTCCACTGTTAGCCGCCATCAAAATTTGTCCTTAATTGCTTCGTGAACATTCCAAAACAAAAGCGACATGTTGTTTTTTTTTTTTGTGATTTCTACTGTTTTTCATTGTTCGAACAGAGGCGTCAAACATGTCGATGGGAGTACTCGTCGCATTTAAATAAGCCATTATGGCCCATTTTCCTGTTATGAGTGTGTCTTCCTAATAATTTATCTTCTCCTATTTCTCATACTACTTTCTGTCGCTATGCATTAGCCGGCTAAAAACCCTCCAAAATTTCCTGCTTCCTTGTCATCTGGCCGGCCTCAACTAAATCATGATCTTCAACCGTCTAATCCATGTAACAGAAAAACCACACATAATGTAACATGTGTTTGGTGTGTTTGCCCTATTGTTGCAATCTTCGATTTTGAGATAAAATGTAGGAAACTTTCGCAACATTTGTAATACTCGCACACTAAAAAACTTTGGTATTTACGATGTCCACTGACAGGTGATGGACTTCCCAGTCAATGGTTTGTAGAAGTAGTAGTGATAGTTTTTCTTTGCCGAGGAAAACTTTCGATCTATTCATCAATTGTCAAGATAGTACAAAGAACACCAGAAGTAAAAAATTACATCGAGGTCCATGGACCATCTAGCGACGAATACAAGCACTGGAGCGAGCCGAAGGCGTGCCGCTGTCATCGCCCCTTCCTCATCGGAGCCGGGCAAACCTTGTTGTAGTAGACAGTCAGGAAGTTGTCATGCTAAGGCCCCATAGTACCAGCGCACCAGAACACAAGCGCCGTCGATGAAGTGACGTGTAGATCGTAAGTGTCCAACTTGTAGACACACGAACAAAGACGAACGAAGAACAGATCCTTGTGGACCCACCGAAGACAAACGCCGACCGAATCCCATGAGATCCGTCAGAGACAAACCTACACACACCCTTCGATGACGCTAGAAACACCACCAGGGCGGGGGCTAGGCGGGGTGAACCCTATCCCATCTTCAGAGAGTCGCCACCATCTCGCATCTCTAAGCAGCACACAAACCCTAACAAAACTTTAAAGAACACCTAAAACGGAGCCCTCCCGCCGGCAAGGACCGAGATCCACCATGCCTTCATGGCTCTAAGACCACAGAAGACAAGGTAGACCGACGACGGTGCCAGCGGGAGGCACGAGGGACCCCAGGCGGTTGGGTGCCTTGGGTACGACCGAGCGAAGGGGTATGCGGCTGGGATAGTACTGGTGATGGTTTATCGAGCCCTTCTCTGGAACTGGATCTCCAAATGGGTATTCTACATAAGTGTCACATTGTAACGACAATTTAAGTGAGTGTGATGTTCTAGACCGCACATGGTTCTATGCAAGTGAGTTGTTGGTGGGGGTGACCACCTAGTAATTGAACACCGCATGAAAAATGAACTCAAATGATAGGGTATTAATAGTTTGATCAGATCACATATATTCAATGTGCATGATTAATTTATAATATCTCCCAAATTTATATCGACATAGATATAGACAAATAAAATCACATTAAATGGATACAATCATAAAAATGAGAACTAGTTTGTACAAACGAGGGCTGTCACAATGCTATATTGTGTAGTACTCCTACATATTAGCCATGCCACCTACGCAAAAATCTAATTTGGCACACCATTGAGAGGAAAGAGAGAGCAACATTATCTTAAGGGAAAGTTGTGGCTGTACCCACCTTCAGTGCACCCACGCAAGAAAACATATCAAAACACTTTAAAAAATTCTAAAACTTTGTGAAAATGATCATCAACAAATGTTATGGGCGTCTGCAAAATTTGGTAGTCAAATAACATTTGAGGAGCTCTGTACAAAAAAGACAAAATAATAAAATCTGCTCAAACAGTGCACTCACAGTTTGACTAATTTTCAGTGATCTTGTCTTTTTTGTACAGAGCTCCGTGAATGTTATTTGACCATCAAACGTTGCAAGAGTCCATAACATTTACTGATGATCATTCCCACAAAGTTTCAGAATTTTTTGAAATGTTTTACTATGTTTTCTTGCATGGGTGCACCGTGGGCACACCGAGCTGGGGTGTAGAAAAACCACACTCTTATCTTAATCTAGATATAGATCTTAACCCAAAATTCTAGACATCTCAAAAAAATTCTCTCACAAAAGATATTAAATGAGAGTTGTTTTAGAGACAACACTAAGATATATTCCCTTCGTCTGGGTTTGTTAGGCCCCCTTTTATATAGATCTTAGTGCATTGGGGCTGCTAATATCAAAACGTATATTTAATGCTAGAAGATGTAGCTTAAGTCATACTCCCCACTCCTCCGTCTCCATCCCCTCGAACCCCTTCGACGGTCCGGCTCCTCCTCCGGTGGAACTTGTTCGCGATCATGACATCTTCGCTCGTGTGCCCATCATCCTGGACTACGCCAACTCCACCTACTACGCCTGGAAAACCTATTTCTCCCTTGTCTTCCGCGAGTACCACCTCATCGATCACGTTGACGGCTCCGTTGACTCCGATCTCATGTTCGCGGACGATGACTGGATGACCATCGACGCCACCATCACCCGCTGGCTGTACCAAACCATCTCCAAGGACCTCTTCCACACCATCGTGTGCGACACGGATGACGCGCAGACGGTGTGGGCGAAGCTGAACGGGCTCTTCACCGACAACGCCCTCCAGTGCCGCGTGTTCCTTCAGCAGGAATTTTTTGGCTGCCATCAACATGACTCGTCCATCGACGATTATTGTATGCGCCTTAAGAAACTTGCTGACGAGCTTCGTGATCTTGGGGAGAAGGTCTCCGACGAGCTCCTCCTTAGCACGCTCACCGCCGGCCTGAGCGAAGAGTTCAACAATACGGCCTCCAACCTCACGTTCCTTCCGGACCCGACCTTTCCTAGGGTTGTGGCCTATCTTCGTTTGGAGGAGAGGAGGATGAAGATGGTGAAGTCCCGGGCCACGCACACAGCGCTCGCCGCGGGCACCTCCCGCCGCCCCGCCCACGGCCCCGCAGCCGCTGCGGTTCCCCAACCCGCCAGCGGGCTCCTACTTCCCGGCGCCACCCCAGCCGCCGGCCTACAACCAGCCGCCGCCCCCTCCTGGCAACGACCGTCGCCACGGGGGGCGCCGCGGCAAGAAGCAGCAGCAGCAGAACGGTGCGGGGGGGGAGGGGAGGGGGGCCGGCCAACCGCAGCAGCAGCTGCCCCCGGCCCCCTAGGCGGGTGCGCCGAACCCTTGGACCGGGGTGGTCCACGCGTACACGATGCCCGTGCCACGGGCCCCCGTCCCGGCTGGCATCCTCGGCGCCCGTCCCGGCACCCACCAGGCGATGTACGCCGCACCAGGCGGCTACCCGCCCCTGCCACCCCTGCTCGCGTACGCCGCGCCGGGTGGCTACCCCGGTGCCGTGCCTGCCTACCCCGCCGCGCCCCCCGCCGCGGCCGCTGCCCTCCCGCCAGCACCCTGGGATCCGGCCCTCCTCGCGGCGCTTCACTCCGCTCCTACACCCAACACATACACCGGAGGCGGCGACTGGTATATGGATACCGGGGCTACAGCTCACATGACTTCCAACCCCGGTAATCTCAACTCCGCATATCCAGTTTCTACCGCATGTCGTATCACTGTTGGGGATGGATCATCCCTTCCCATTACTCATGTCGGTCATGGTTCTTTTCCGTCTAACTCCATGCCGTTACATCTATCTAATGTCTTAGTTTCACCTGACTTAATCAAAAATCTTGTTTCCGTTCGTTCTCTTACACGTGAAAATCCTATAACTGTTGAATTTGACGAAGTGGGTTTTTCTGTCAAGGACGCCCGTACCCGGATGGTACTCCACAGATGTGACAGCACGGACGAGCTCTACCCGGTCCACTCCACCGCCACCACCACCTCCACTCCGGTCGCCCTCTCCGTCACTGTGGACCTTTGGCATGCTCGGTTGGGACATCCGAACTCCGCCACCCTTCGTCATATTCTTAGGACTTTTTCATTCACGTGTAATAAAACAGATGATCATTCTTGTCATGCTTGTCGCCTTGGCAAGCATGTCCGCCTTCCGTTTAGTGCGTCCTCATCGCTGGCGTCATATCCATTTGAGTTGATTCATAGTGACTTATGGACATCTCCTGTTGCCAGTAATACGGGTTTTTTATACTATCTTGTCATACTTGATGATTTTTCGCATTATGTGTGGACCTTCCCGTTGCGGAGAAAATCTGATGCACTCTCCGTTCTCACCACATTTTACTCCTATGTCGCCACGCAGTTTGGGCGCCCCATTCATGCGTTGCAGACTGACAACGGGAAGGAGTTCGACAACGTCGGGGTTCGCACCCTTCTTGCCGCACATGGCACGATTCTTTGTCTCACCTGCCTGTATACCTCCTAGCAAAATGGTCGCGCTGAACGGATTCTCCGCACCCTCGGTGAGTGTGTGCGCACCCTTCTCTTCCACGCTAACGTCCCGCCCCGGTTTTGGCTGGACGCCCTAGCCACTGCCTCTCTCCTTCTTAACATTCGTCCGTGTCGTGCTCGTGGGAATTTTGCACCACACCATCTTCTCTTCGGTACCGCCCCCTCCTATGACGATCTTCGTGTTTTTGGGTGTCTCTGTTATCCTAGCATCGCCTCCACCACCCCTCACAAACTCGCACCTCGCTCCGTGGCATGCATCTTTCTCGGATACCCACCAAACACCAAAGGCTACCGTTGCTACGATCCGGTTTCCCACCGAGTCTTCACTTCACGGCATGTTTACTTGGACGAGAGGTCTTTTCCTTTTCACCAGGTACCGCCGACGGACGACTCGCCATCATCACCTGCGCCCGCCGGCGTTGCTCGTGGTGGCCGCTCCCGCGCGCCCGGGCCTCCTCCCGGCTTCGAGGCCTCCGTCGCGCCCGGGCCCCCTCCTGGCTTCGACGCCCCTGCCGCGCCTGGGCCCTCGTCCGGGTCCGTGGCGCCGGACCCGCCGCCCTCGCCTGCCGCGCCAGGCTCTTCGGCTGGACCGGCCACGGCACCTCCGACTCCCGTCGAGTCCGCAGCCCCGTCAGAGAGCGCATCCCATGCGCCTGACCCCGGCTCCTCGACGGCCTCGCCAGTGATCCCGACGGGCTCTTCTTTGGCCTCGCCCTCGGTTGATCCTTCGCCGCAGGCCCCGCCGGCTCCGCCTGCACCGCCGGCACCCCAGGCCACCCGCATGGTCACCCGTGCTCGCGCCGGTATCCAGCGCCCCAGCACGTGTTACTCCGCGGATGAGTACCTCCTCGCTGCCTCGACGTCCGCACCGTCACCTCTCCCGTCGTCAGCTCGAGCCGCGCTTCGCGACCCGCATTGGCTCGCTGCGATGCAGGAGGAGTTCGACGCGTTGTTGCGTAACCGCACCTGGCAGCTCGTCCCGCGACCCCCACATGCCAACGTCATCACCGGCAAGTGGGTCTTCCGCCATAAGACTCGTCCCGACGGGTCCCTCGAGCGCTACAAGGCTCGTTGGGTGGTCCGCGGGTTCCGTCAGCGCGCTGGAGTCGACTTCACCGACACCTTCGCTCCGGTTGTCAAACCGGGCACGATTCGCGCGGTCCTTCAGCTCGCGGTCTCTCGCGCATGGCCGGTGCATCAGATGGATGTGTCGAACGCGTTCCTGCATGGCCATCTCTCGGAGCAGGTCTTCTGTCAGCAGCCCACTGGCTTCGTTGATGCGGCTCGTCCGGATCACGTGTGCTTGCTCTCCCGCTCCTTATACGAGTTGAAGCAGGCCCCTCGAGCTTGGTACCAGCGCATCGCCGCCTTCCTGCAGCAGCTTGGGTTTCGAGCTACTCGCTCCGACGCCTCGCTGTTTGTCTACCACCAGGGTCAGGCGACTGCTTACCTGCTCCTCTACGTCGACGACATCATCCTGACGGCTTCTTCGCCCGAGCTACTTCGACAGCATACTGCTCGCCTCAGCGCCGAATTCGCCATTAAGGACCTCGGTCCGTTGCACTACTTCCTCGGCATTGAGGTGGTGCGACGCGCCGATGGGTTCTTCCTTCATCAGCAGCAGTGCACTCAGGACCTCCTTGAGCGGGCAGGCATGCTTAATTGCAAGCCTGTCCCCACACCTATCGACACGAAGGCCAAGGTCTCTGCGCTCGATGGCTCGCCCGCGCCGGATGCGGCGTTTTATCGCTCCATCGTCGGCGCCCTTCAGTACCTGACGCTCACTCGGCCGGACCTGCAGTACGCCGTCCAGCAGGTGTGTCTCCACATGCACGCCCCTCGCGACACTCACTGGAACCTGGTGAAGCGGATTCTTCGGTACATCCGCGGCACCACGGCTCTGGGTCTTACGTTGACGGCCTCGTCCTCGACCGACCTTGTTGCCTACAGTGATGCCGATTGGGCCGGCTGTCCGGACACACGGCGCTCCACTTCTGGCTACTGTGTCTACCTGGGTCCTTCGCTCATATCGTGGTCGTTTAAACGACAACCCACGGTATCCCGCTCCAGTGCCGAGGCTGAGTATCGTGTTGTGGCTAATGCCGTCGCCGAGTGCTCGTGGATCCGGCAGCTTCTCCAGGAGTTGCTCCTTGACGTCTCAACGGCCACCATTGTCTACTGTGACAATGTCTCAGCGGTCTACCTCTCCGCCAACCCTGTCCATCATCGTCGCACGAAGCACATCGAGCTCGACATTCACTTCGTGCGTGAGCAGGTGGCTCTGGGTCGCGTCCGCGTTCTTCATGTTCCCACAGCTCAGCAGTTTGCCGATGTTATAACCAAGGGGTTACCGACGCCTACATTTCAGGAGTTCCGGTCCAGTCTATGCGTCACCGGTGACGTATCGACTGCGGGGGGGTGTTGAACATATTATGTAGGCCTACACACATGTATATGGTTAGGATAATCTCCTACCGGCCCCGCCTCTAGTTTCCTTGTATAGATGAGGCTGAGGGCTCCACTTGTACATATATACATGCGTTGTGCACCCGATCAATATCGAGAGTTGCATTGCCTTCCAACACTTTTAACTTCCAACTGGAGTAGAACAAGTCATTATGAATATTGTCAACTCAACTGCACGAATTCCTTTGGACCCTTTCAGTTTGGAATTGTTTCACTGATGTATGTATGCTGTCTACAGAGCATTGCGAAACACTCGATGTACCGGACGTCCCTCTTTGCAAAATGGTTTGTGGGTACTGGTGCGGGGGCACTCATAAGCACGTCAAGAAAGCCTACTGCACCGGCAAGTCTCTTATTCACAGTCACTGCGTTTGCGTCATTTGTCACTAGAGTTGCACTCTAGCATCATGTCAAAAAATGGACACTGATGTGCAATAATAAAATCTTGTGCGACTTGCGTGCGAGGACATTGGTCACCACTCACCAGTTCTGGGTGTTCTGTTTGATTTGATTTTGTCGTGCGTAACCTCAGATTTAGTGGTTTTGTGTTTGCCTGGCCTGGCAAGTTCAGTAAGTTTGGAAATAATCATATACAACATCAACCAACCTTACCGTACTAGCAGTCTTCGCTGCAGAGGTAGGAGGCTTCTCCTCTGTGAGCATGCCCAGGATGTAACCCACGTACTCGTGCTTCTTGCCGGATTCGGGGGCTCGCTGGACGTTCCCTATGGATCGTCGTGTCCTACGACGACAAGTTTGAGTTAAACTTATACACACAACACATGTGCATATACATATGCAACAAAGCAAGGCAGAGCAGCAAATAAGGAACGAACAATTGCCTTTTCTTACACTGAACATGTCGTATGATATATTGTCGTTACACTAAAATAGTTCAGTCCTGCACAAAATGGCAGAGAAAACAGATATGGTACAACATCTCAGCCAGCCTCTCACTTAATGTAATCCAGTGTATTGCAAAACCCATGCCAGCTAGCCACTGAGGGTTCAAGTGATGTTTGCAACACTGTCCTGCCTGCCCTAGCAGCGCGTTCATGTAAGGGCGTCAGGCGTTACACAGAATAACCAGTCAGCCGACGGCCACATGTGAATGGTGGCGAGGGGAGAGGGGAACGGGTAACGGCGGCGCCCCGCATGAGATTACACCTTGATGCGACAGGATGCTTGCACTTTGGGTTCCCCATCTGTAGGGCTTCATTTCAACAGACCTCTGGGCAGAGAAGGTCAGACAGATACATGCTGATGCACAACATTTCTAACACGCGGGAACCGATCAGCCCAGCGCCTATAACCTGCAACCAATAAAAGGGAAGTTAGATAATGCTGTTTCACGTCACACAGATCGAATGAGGGCCATGCTTACTGAGCCCTTCTTTAGTGATGGTTTACTGAGCCCTTCTTTGCAACCGGATCTTCAAAAGGGGTATTCTACAGTAGTGTCACATCGTAACAACAATTAAGCGAGTGTGATGTTCTAGACCGCACATGGTTCTATACAAGTGAGTTGTTGGTGGGGCTGCCCGCCTGGTAATTGAATAGGACATGAAAAATTAACTCAAATGATAGGATATTTAATAGGTTAGATCAGATCACATATATTCAATGTGCACAATTAGTCTTGAGTAGGTCCCAAATTTACATCGGCATAGATATAGACCAATATAATCACATTAAATGGATACAATCATAAAAAGAGAACCAGCTTGTACAAATGAGGGCAGTTACAATGCTACATTGTGTACTATATCTTAGCCATGCAACTAAGCAAAAAACTAATGTGGTGCCCAATTCAATGAGGAAAGAGAGAGCAACCTTACCTTAATCTACATATAGATCTTGGTAGAAAATCCAGGACATTTCGACAAAATTCTCACATAGAAGACATTAAATGAGGGTTGTATTAGATACAACACTACTAAGATATAGGAAACCCAATTCGGCTCTTGGGAGCATATGCTCCTGCCCATCAAAAAAAAAATTTGCAGATGTTCAAAAAAATTGAAAAAAAGTAGATATATTCATTGTCACACTAAAATGCTACCTGCAAATTTTTAGGAGGAAAGATTAAGTATTTTGATCTGTGCAAAAAAACAAGTCGAACGATAAATGTTACCTCCAAATGTTATACTTATTTTTGTTTTTTTTACCGACGAAGCACTGTCATCCCGTTTCGCATAAAAATTATCAAGCACACTTATTACACTAACAAGAACATCTACAAAAAAGTCAGAATTTTTAAATTTTATTTACTATTTATTTTGAATTTACTGTTTATTAGGAAGCATATGCACCCCAGAGCCAAAACGGCCCTCCCAATGTATCATATATTTAATGCTATTAGATTCAGATAGTAGTATAGCTTAAGATATAGTACACTGAGACTGCCTTGATAATGATATGATCAAAGATCTTTGTATATCTTATTTGAGTGAAAAAGCAGTAAATGTTCTTTATAATAAGTCTATAAATATAGCACGTCGTGTATGCTTCTTGAACCCCAAGTAGTAGAAAGGAGAACGATAAGAAGTTTGTGCCTGATCTTATGGAGAGGAAAACTATTCTGCTTTGCCTTATGGTGCTTCTGCTACTAGGAGAAATTCCACTCACGCCGGTACGAAATTGATCTCTCTATCCCTACGTCTGTGTTTCCTTCCTTTTAACTTCCAACTGGAGTAGAACAAGTCGTCATGAATATTGTTAACTCAACTGCACGGATTTCTTTGGACCCTTTCAATTTGGAATTGTTTTACTGATGTATATGTATGTATGTTGTCACCAGAGCATTGCCAAACACACAGTGCACCGGCCATTGCGTGCATAACAATAAAATGCCGGCTTTGGTGCCAGCATGTGTGGGACCACGTTAAGGAAGCCTACTGCACCGGCACGCCTATTTTTGACAGTCACTGTGTTTGCGTCGTTTGTGACTGAGTTGCACTTAGCATCACTAGTAAATGTGCACGTGCAACGCACGTTTTAAAATTTGACCAATTAAAAATCATGCTAATACAAAGTAAAATAAATATTTGACAAAAACATAGAAATTGAAAGTGAGACACCATTGTGTGATGTTGTTGCAAAGAGATGTTAATGTTGTTTCATCCATCCCATGAAAGAAGATTACACCTGATTACGATTCAAAAACAAGACTGATGTGTTCACTTAGTGGAGATGCGATCCAGTTGGTCTTGATATCATGTTATAAGTTATTGCCAAAGCCGAGAAAGAAAATATAAGGGAGTTAGATCAAAATTTAGAGATGAAGATGCTCGATGAAATTTATTTGGCAGAAACTTACCTTCAATCAGTTACAATATTGGCAAAAAATAATAACACTGGAAGTGCGTCACTTTTCCGGGGTAGTCAAAAGCATCTCCAATTCGAACACACTACAATTGTACATGTACAAAGATAAAGAGCGCGGAAGTGCTATGCTGTTAATTTCCAATTAAGTAAAGTCATGCACGATTTATCATGCTATACATGTTGGTACAAGAAATACTTTCATTGGTGACTACACTTAGATGTTTAGTACGTGAGGCAAACTGTCGGGCACACGATTCGTCGATTCCCATTTGCCACTGCACATAAAATTTTTATTTGGAGGCATAGAAGATGCGTTGCTGACTTGCTGGCTCCTCCGTCATCCTGTTTACAAGTCTAACCAGGTGATATTACCTCTTCAATTTTTGGCTTCAGGAATTTAGCTTCTTTCTCTTGTTGTCCATCTACAATACTACAAAAGAGAAATAAAAGAAACATTTATCCGTGTCCAAAACGTTACATATTTACCAAAAGAACATACAACATCGACAATAATAGGGAATGTCACCTAAAAAGGCGGTTGACGGTTGTATATCTCAAATTGAAATCCCAGATTAAATACTTGCATATCAAGAAAAAATACTTACAAATCAATTTCACACTATTTTTTCAGTCATGTGTCAACAGATCGTTATAGCTTCATTCAGAACCTACACAGTTTCAGAAATGATAAACAACCACATTAAGGAAAAAATTCAGTTAGTAAAGTGTAACCATACCACGCCGTATTAAAATGTAGATATCTACCTGCCTATCTTTGGAAAAGTTAATGATACCTGAACTGCAATTAAAGAAATCACTATACCATCCTCCAAAACGTGTACTTTCATGGGATAACTGTATACTAAATCAATGAACATAACTATTTATGTAAACTATTGACAAAAGGATCACAGTTGGTTCGTCTATGGAATTTCACACTATTTTATATAAATGAACGTAACTCTTATATAAAAAACAAACTCATGTCTCCATAACTGAATATACCTTCTACAGTTACAGTCAATGCGAGCAACTTCTGATATCCATCGACAATAATTCCTTCATTATTGTCAACGTGTGTTCCAATACTTCTCCTTAGTTCAGCCAATGGCAAAATTGCAATTATTGATGTCAATGCCCAGTCATTTGGTCCAAACGCGAGAACTAAAAAGGCCCAAATTTCAAACCCACTCATGATAGTAAGAGTAAAGAGAATAAGATAATAGTGCTCACTGAACAAATTGAGGGAAAGCAGGTTGTGGGTGGAGCCGCCTCCTCCAGTGCCCTGCTTGTTAATCAGGATGAAGTGGAGTGGGGCCATGGTTGCTAAGAACTTGTCAGTATATAATCTATGTGATGTACGAAAATGAGGATTCTTGGCACGTAAATTCTGCAATTGATGAAAGATAAAGTTGGTCCATGATTGCTAAACATCAGCTTGACGCTGCTGCAGTAAACTTCAGATGCGCATTTATAAGATATAAGTATGAGCCTGTTATGTAGGAAACATGCAGCAGTACGCTCCTATATAGAGCCTCTCACTAACTCGTTACTTGAATATGTGTTTGATTTGCGCAATTGTCTCTTTGCATGCTCGCGCTGCAATTTGTTTTTCTGGTTTTGTACAATCAGTGACTTTCTGCAGTCTCAGTTTGTTTGCATGACACAGCTGCATGCTTAGTGCTACTTGGTCTCTCCCCATGTCGTCAGATCAGTAAGCGGCAACATAAAAAAATTAGAAAATGCCCTGAGAAGTAGTTACAGATTGAACATGACATTCGTTAAGGATGATTACATGGGAAAGCATATATATGAGTAAGAAGACATAGATATAGATGTAAGGGGGACATAAAATGCACCACGGGAGTAATTCAGAGCATAGAGTAATTTAGGATTGAATAAATGATGTGTACAACTATCTCTAGGCTTAGAAGGGAATTATTGTAGATCATTTTTGTGCAGGCAAATGTTCAAGAGCTCAGAATACAGAACAATATTAGAACTCAAAAGCTTGGAGAAATGAAATATTAGGACTCAAGCATTAAAATTAAAGAGGCCCAGCTGGCATAAAATTCACAAACCTATGGTTTGAAGGCTGCATATTCTACCAACTCCTGTGTAGAAGAAATAAAACAATTTGATATGGGGGAAACTTCCAATGAAAATATTCACAGGATATGCTTACGGAAATCACATGGCCAAAATAAAGCTCAGCTTTCTTACATGACCAAGAATAGTCTTAAATCAAAGCTTCAGTAGTAATTCACTGAAGAATAACATATCCAGAAACAGCATGGGGGAGAGGAGTTTATCCTTCACTACATCATATAGATTACCTTGATTCACCTCACATGCAGCCTGCTTGGATTTCTTATCAAAGACACCCTTGTCGACATGACAAATAAAAGGTCTTCAGAATTAACATGAGAGATGGAGATGGTTAAGTTAGCAAATGGTAATAATAAGGGTAAATTAAGAATCAATGTCCAAAATCAATGTAGATGAACCGCAGCAGCAGTAATCGCTTAGCCAAGTCTGTACCTATCCTGTGAAGAGGACCATCACTTTTTATCCTCCTCTCCCTACAAGAAAAAATATCACCACGATGTAATCAGAATTTTGTGCCATATTTTGAAAAAAAAACTTATTTGCAGTTAACTTATAGCCAGCAAATCCTCACTGCAATTGTACCATAAGCATCAGAAAAATGAAAATAAATAAATATTAGGAAGGCCATCTCCCAGGGTGATCTTTGTGGATACCGAGGATAGTTTTGTGTCAGTCGCATCACGAGGAATTAACTCGAGTGAAGTCATGGAGGGGTGGAGCATAATCCATATCAGCCGTCTACAAGATGTGGTCTACACATCTGTCCGCACAAGAACAAACCGACCGAGGCAAGACGACTCAAGGGAAAGGAAACTTGCTGAGCATTAAGCATCAACCCGATGAAGCATATGTAACTTGCTGAATTGTTTATGTAGCCATCGTATCAATGATGCAAAATTGGCTACCCCAATCCCATAGGTTCAAACGTTCAGGAAGATTTCATAGGTTGTAACTACCCTGATCTGACAGGTTATAAATTCAGCAATATTTCACTGGTTGAAATAGTAGGCCATTCATCAGCAGGATTAAAAAAAAATGAAGTCTTCTCAATCAGAGTTGGATTCAAATTTTATACTCACATCTGTCTATTAGATAGAAGACCAAATAATTAAGCTACCAACAACCAAAGTCACAAGTTTGTTCACCCAGGGGCTGTGAACGACACAACCAAACAGATTCTGAAATCTTTGGAATTTCTTAACAAACTCCAGCAAATAAATCGTTGAATTAGAATGCATCCTACCGAGATATAAGAGGGAGAGGACTTTACCCGCAAATATGTCGTTGAGGTTCAGATTCGTTTTGTTGTGTGTCCTGCACCAGCGATGTAATCGGCTTGGCGAGCATTAATGCAGGCACGAATCCTCCTCGAAGGCAGCGACGGTGGTAGAGGTGTCAACCGTTCAGGCACGACGACTCTGCACATCTTCGAAGATCGTGGTGGCAGCAATCTGGAGTGGGTTCGTGGAGAAAGGGTTGGATGCCTGGATCTTGTATGGGCGGTGGGCGGCGAACGGCGCGATGGCGACCTGAGGCGGCTCTCGCGGGGCGCGACGGGCGGCGAACGACGCGACGGCGACCTGCGGCGGCTCCCGTGGGGCGCGACGGGCGGCGAACGGCACGACGGCGACCTGCGGCGGCTCCCGCGGGGCGCGACGGGCGGCGAACGGCGCGACGGCGACCTGCGGCGGCTCTCGCGGGGCGCGATGGGCGGCGAATGGCGCGCCGGCTGGAGCGTGGGCGAGGCGGCCGCGGTCCGGGCGGCGCGTGGACGGGGCGCCCCCGGGCGCCTGGAGGTGGGGCGGTGGCGAAAACTGCCCAGATGGCGTGGTCGCGAGAGGGCAGAGGGCACCGACGTGTCGGCGAGGATGTTAACCCAATGTCATGATTGGTAATTAATTAACGTAATGGCATGATGGGTAATTAAAACATAAAACACGTTTAGTATGCTGAAGGGATGAAGACCATCAGATTGCAGGTTTCGATGGATAGGATGATTTGGTTCTCCGCCCTCTCGTGCTTTTACAGGGGTAGTAGATGTCAAATAATGGACATTGATTTTCAGTAATAAAACCTCGACATTGCATGCAAGGACACTGGTCACCATTTTTGGGTGTTATGTCTGATTTGATTTTGACGTGCGTAATCTTAGATTTAGTTATTTTGTGTTTGGCTGGCCTGGCGGTTAGTAAGTTCGGAAATAACAAGAAGGTAGAGGTGCAAAAAAGGAACGAACAAATGCCATTTCTTTTACACTCAACAATCAACATGTCACATGATACATCGTCGTTACACCAAAATAGTCCAGTTCTTCGCAAATGGCAGAGAAAACATGTATGGTACTAACATCTCAGCCTCCCGCTTCATGTAATCAAATCTAGTGCAAAACATATGCCAGCTACAAGTCTGCAACCCTATCCTGCGTGGCACTCGCGAGTGTTCACGCAAGGGCATCAGGCGATACACAGAAGAACCAATGGCCGCCAAGGAAGCGGTTAACCGTGAGGGGACGCTTGCACGTTGGGTTCCCCGTCCGCAGGGTTTTGTTCACAACAGACAACTCTTTGGGCAGAGAAGATCAGACAGATGCATGCTGATGCACAACATTTCTAACACTCGGAAATCGATCAGCCCAGCGCCTATAACCTGCAACCAGTACAAAAAGGGAAGTTAGATGATGGTGTTTCACATCACACACATCGACTGAGGGCCATGTTTTCTTCCTCTTCTTTTCTAAGATCAACAGGTTACTGTGTTTACCTGATGCAATGATTTGCTTTTGGTTAAGCTGTTCGCTATCGTCGTCAGGGATATCCTGTAGGACGATTCAGAAAGCCAACATCAAGCAAGCACATCCAGAGTTAGAAAAAAGAAGCAAACGCATGAGGCAGGAGGAAAAAACTCACTAAAGAGACGATGTCATGGTTACCTGACGCAAGCTTCTGACAATGAGGTCAGACAAACTCCCAAGGGTCTTGGGGTCAAAACCAGGGCAGCTCAAGAGAAACTCTTCTGATGTCAACTCCATCACCATCGTGCATAAGCTGGAGGCTGTCATGACGACTGATGAAGCATCTGTTGTTCCTATATAAGCTCACACATATTCATACTTATTGATCAGCTCACATTCGAGAAAAAGAGGGTTACAGGTCAGCTCGTGAAGAGAATCAACAGGAAAAATGGGTATCGATATTTAGCGTGATATTTAGGTATGGATTAGTTCATCTCTCCTCGGCTAATCAATATCTCTACCAGAGCTATATCCTAATATTCTGCTATAGGAGTACATGCAACAGATGCAGATCTGCCAACAGGCAGAGATTCAAGCAGCTATAAAATTCTTGCCATGATCATGGTTGAGAAACCAGTGCAGGGTTTCAATCAAAATTGGTCCATATATGATCTGACATGTTTTTAAAATGGTGCTGGTTTACGACATTAATGGCGCACCATTTGATCGTCAGTGTTTGTAGTGATGTGTATTTGTACTACTTAGACATCAAAACTACAACAGCTCATCTGTAAGAATTTGAAAAATGAAAAACAAATGTAAACTGACCCAGCAGCGGTTTTAAGATTAAACAGTTTTCTGAAACTTTGCCAGGACAACCAATGTGTACTTTGACAACTCTGCACACACCAGCAGAGGGAAGTAATTTCTTAAGTATGTCTGATTCCAGTTACAATGTTGAGTATCACTAGTAGAAAAAGGGCCTAATGTTCAGCTCATTAGTCCTGGTTTGTAAATGAACCGGCACTCATGGTACCATTAGTCCCGGTTCGTAAGGCTATGCATTAATACCGGTTCATTTGTGACATATAGTCCCGGTTTGTGTCACAAACCGGGACTAAAGGGGTGGTGGCAGGCTGGCGTCAGGACGGGGCCCCACGAGCCCCTTTAGTCCCGGTTTGTGACACAAACCGGGACTATAGGTCTACCCTTTAGTGCCGGTTCGTGTCACAAACGGGACTAAAGGGGTTAACCTTTAGTCCCGGTGGAGACCAAAACCGGGCACAAGGGCAATTTTACAACCCTACCCCCCCCCCCCCCCGGTATCGCCTTTTCAGTTTTGAAAAAAAAACAAAAAAAATGATAAAAACTTCAAAAATAAAAATTCTTCGAGATGTAGTTATGTTACTACATCTACTAGTTAGGTAAATTTAAAAACATAAATTTCGACATGTTTTGCAAAAAAGTGTTATGAAAAAGTAAAACGACTATATCTTTTGCATACGATGTCGAAAAAAAACGTATAATATATCAAAATGTTCAGCACGAAAATCCGCATCCGATTTTGACGCCGTAGGCCGTTTTGCAAACTTTTAGAATCCTCAAGTTCTAAAAGGAAAAAAGTTATGCTCAAATTTCCGTTTTTTTGAATTTTGGTTAAATCTGGTCAAACTACTTATTCAAGAAATATTAGTGTTACTAAATAATTATTCAAGAATATTAGCGTTACTAAATAATTATTTCATTTTTTTGAATTTTGGCCAAATTTGGTCAAACTACTTATTCAAGAAATATTATTGTTACTTAATAATTATTGTTTTTTAGAATAATAGTTTCAAACTCAAACGGTGAAACGTGTGACTTCATGCTCAAGCTAAACTCCTGAGGGTTAATAGGATTGACAGCTTAGTATTGTCAGGAAAACAACAAGTGCAGACTTGGAAACTAGGGGGAATAGAACTCGGAAGTTAAGCGTGCTCAGGCTGGGTAGTGAGAGGATGGGTGACCGGCCGGGAAGTTAGATGATTTGGAATGAGTGCTTCACACTTGAGCAGTGATGAGGGGTGATTAGAGATTAAATAGTCAAATATTTCAGAAATTTGAAAATCCGAAAAAAAAATTCAATTTTTTTTCAAAAAAAATTTCAAATTAAAACCTTTACCAACAGGTACTAAAGGTCCCCCAAACCCCAGCGCTGCCTCGTGCCACGTGGTGGCCCTTTAGTGGCGGTTCGTGTTGAACCAGTACTAAGAGGGGGGGGGGGCTTTAGTCCCCACCCTTTAGTGTCGGTTACATAACAGGCACTAAAGGGCCTAATGAACCGGTGCTAAAGCCCGGTTTTGCACTAGTGTATATAACAAGATGCAGACATCCAGAGGCAATCATCTCTTCCCAGATTTTAGTATGAGAATTTGTCACGCTTACTAAGGGGGCAGCCCGGTGCACGTAGCTCCCACTTGCGCAGGGTCTGGGGAAGGGTCCGACCACTTTGGGTCTTTTGTACGCAGCCTTTCCCTGCATTTCTACAAGAGGCTGTTTACAGGACTCGAACCCGTGACCTCATGGTCACAAGGATTTGTCACGCTTACTAAATTCAGGTAAAATAAATGAAAGAAACAGACATTTTGAAATGCCTACAACTGAGAGCCACCATACAAACAGTATGCAAGTATATCCTTTTCAGCTTATGTAAAGAAATTAGGAGCAGAATGTACCAGCCCATGTAATAAGTGCTTGCAAGAGGTGGATGAAACAAGGCTCCATTTGAATAGGATAATTCTTCCTCTACATAAGTACAAATATGCTATTAGATTTTCTCATGCTAGGTAAGAGACTGTTTTGAACCTTGTAGTTACTCACATTTGATAAAATGTTTATGATAGTATCACATGCCAAAAACATGCTACCATCGTCGATCATCGTTCCATTCTCCTCAGTCATTTTAATGAGGCAGTCTATAACCTGTAAACACAAAAACAACCAAATGAGTTGTACAGTCACAGGAAAAAAATGAACGAAAAATGACTACTGTGTTATGCCTTAATTTCTATTTTAACAGTTGGTGAACCATAATGCAGTCATTTCATATTTTCATGGATTCACTTCAAATAGTTAACCTCGCATCTAATGTAATTAGCACCTAGAAGGAACTACCACAATTATGCCACGACACCTTATAATGTAACACCCCTGCACCAAGGTAAAATAATATTGTATAAACACTGAATATTAGCTCTTGCTAGCTCTAAGCCAGGGTGCATAGGGGAGGGGGGTCAGCCTACTATTCCATTCAGAAACTTTGAACACCACAGATTCTTCAGAAATACATTTATATTTGTAACTAATTTTTTTCTAGAAATTAGTAAACCAGAAAGATACCCAGAAATCGTAAAAGTTTTAATTATAATTTTAAAATTGGAAAATGGGTGTTGCAATGGACAGGTATAATCAGCATTATAAATTATTTCGAGGACAAAATAAGCAAGGGAGTCACAATTCTTATAAAGTTAACACAAAATATGCCTACTTACTGCTTTATAGCCTCCAAATGACACCAAAGTTCTACATCCATCAGCTGTCGTCGTTATTTGTGATAGCATTGGAAGCATGAAGCGAACAGAATAGAAGGGGCTGTTTGCAAGAATGTTAGTTGCTACCACCATCAATAAATTGCATTACAAAGGAAGATGCTCGGTTATGCACAACACCTTCTGAGCACAAAATGGCCAAGAAACTACCTTGATTCATCTTGACCTTCGATAGAAAAGATAAATTCTAGTAGATGACCAGTCTTCTCCTGGCAGGCATATGGTGTCTCTGCCAGATAGCTGCAACAGAGATGTAGCTTCTATAAGGGATTACAGGATGTTTGAAACACTTTACTCCTACAATAATTTTGTTTAACAGATTATGTGAATGATGTGCATAGGAAAATATGAAGTGGCTAAAGTACACTTGATTTGTTTGTCATTGTCAAAAGCAGTGACTCACATAACCATTCCCATCAAACTGAGTAGTCAGTTCGTCACTATAAGTACAAGCATGAGGAGGAACTAGTAATTAGAAAATGGATGATCAAAGGAACCTTAACATAGTGCTAGTTCATTATATCTCAAGGAGCAGTTCTCAAGAGAGGGGGGGGGGGGGGGGGGGGGGGGGGGGGGGGGACGGATAATAATAATAAGAGCAGCACACCTTCCTACTATTCTCACAGCTGCCAAAAGATCATCGCCTTTCCTTTGCCCATGATCCTGTCAAATTTCATCCTGTAAGATTAACTTCCAGTACTAAATTTCATATCATCGGAATTCAGAAGATCAGAATATTTACCTTTGCATCCTGCAGGAAGTCCAACACTAAACTGATTGTCTCATTTAATCCCGTAATTACCTGCATTATGGTCCTTTCACAGATAGTCTGACTTGGTTCACCTGCATACAGTTTTATTTTATTTTAAAAGAGACACAAGATGACTACTTTAATCAGTTCATCATAGCTTCCTATTATCTAATGACGAACTTCCATAAGATACAAAAGGTGAAAACTGAAGGTTATAAAATATATAAGAAGAAATGGCAACATATTACAGAAGCGTTGCAGCCCATGGAACCAAAAAATAGTGCAGGAAATGGTATACATACCTTCACCACTACTGGCATCTGATATCATTTTGATTATTCTTTCTATCAGTGAAAACAATATAGCCAGGTTTCTCTGTTTCTGGATGATGGCATCATCTGTCTGAGAACTTTTTGATGACTCGTATTTCGAAAAAGCAAGTTCGTTTAGAAGGACAGCAACTTCAACTCTTGCAGATTGTAGGACTAGCAGGACAAATCTACAGAAATTAGAAGTTGTTATACAAAACGAAAAAAAGTACATCCAGACTGATGCTTATCTCTGAGAGAGAGAGAGAGAGAGAGAGAGAGAGATGCAAGAGATAATGTAAAACGTACTTGTCAACGGAGATCGCATTCTTGCTATCCAGGATTTTATGATCTTCTGTCAACCAATTCTCGCCTAGTATGGACATCATGCACTCCGCCAAAAGAAGAGCTTGTAGCTTTTCTGAGGATACTGAAAGTGGAGAAATACTCAGTGTCATGACCATGTCAAAAAGGAAGGGAAATTCTAACACTAGTTAGGATTCATTGTTCTGCCCTACAAAATTTCTTCTTACAACACATTGTACCTCCCTTTAGTAAGTAAATACTACAGTTCTGTTGCAGCGGTCGGAAAATTTAAACCAAATCTACGGCTTATGGGTACAAGAATAAAAAAAAACTCCTGTTATAAAAGAGACAACTAGAATAGAAAGAAAAATTAAAAGGTACCCATAGACCTAAGCACATTTCAGTTTATAGACTATCACTGCATTGGTATAGAATAATAGTTTATCAAAGTTGGACATATTGGCACTTTCATCCTGGGCAAATGCAGTTGATCCTCAAACGGTCAAACCTTCGACGTAAGGTCTATGTTGTCAACTTGACAGTACAAACAGAAACAATTAATACGTAATTTCAAAATATGAAGCATGGACATACCAACACGGTTTTGGAGAACGTCTATAATCCCACCACGGATATGAGATTTCCAGATTGTGGATGGCATTGACCTCAAAGCATCATGAAGTGGCTTTAGTGTTCCAAAAATACAGAGAAGTAGTTAAGCTAAAATCCCCAAAGTACAAATTAAACAAATGGTAGGGGAAAGGGTTACTCTTACAGATTCTTTTTGGGAAAGGAGTGTCGCAAGCATGTGCAGCAATTCAAATTTAACTGCCGTATGAAGTACACCAAAAAGCATAGCAAGAGAAGTCACCTGAGTGGCAACAGAAAATATAGATCAAACCATCAAATTAGCAACCAGACAGATGAAGCATAGAAATATTCAGGCAAAACAATCCAGTGTGCCATACCATGCTTGCCATGCCTTGCAAGTTCTCCACACTCAAGTTGTCTGCTCTGAGTTTATGAACAAGTAACTGCAATAGATGAGTGGAAAGCTCTAAGCACCTTGAACCTACAAATGAAACAATCAAGCAATTGTATAAGAATTCAACCTAACTATGGAAAATATAATGTGTTGTTGGACTGCAATACCTAATGGAATCCACCAACCAACCCACGTAAATACTTCTAGTTTGGACACTGATTCAATAATACTATGCAAATCGTCCTAGGTAGAGCAGAGTTCGCAACCAACCATCAGACACCCAGGTGCACAAATTTAAAACATCGGATCAAGTGCCACTGCTAACATTCCTCGGTAGGATGAAGCAACATGGAGATGGAATTATTAAGCAAACAAGAGACTGGCCAGAAAATTTTAGTACCATCTGGAAAGTTGGAGATTTGACTGAAAAGCATGTCCATAACTCCAGGCTCACAAAATTTGTATGCCCCATCTTCAGAGGCTATGGCAACCAGCGATAGAAGTTCGAAACATTCTTCAGTGATTGTCAGATCAGGCCTGCAGATGATTTGGCAGCTCATAAGCAAATGTGATTTGCAAAGCAGAGCATCCAAACAGTAAAACAGTTGGCCTAATTAATCTAGATTCGAGAGGATCGCACAGGTTTGCTCTGCTCAATTGGGGAACACTGCCAAACTAAGCAAACGCATACCATTTAAATTGCATCAGTATTAGAAGGAAACAGTGAGCGAAAGTTCTTACGATTTGGAGACAACCTCGGCGACGAGGGGCACGGTGGAGACGACCCCGGCGTCGGCCGCAACCTCCGGGGCGCGCGCGAGCCCAGCAAGCACGGTCACGGCGAGCCGCAGGTACGCCTCCCGCTCCTCCTCCTTCCCGCCGTCCACCTTCCCCAGCCCTGCAGCGCGCACGGAGCAAAAATCCCCAATGAGACACCGGCACGGGCGCCGCCAACCACGGGCGAAACGGACCGCAAGGTAGCCACGCGTTCCCCTGGTGCTTCTTACCGGTGTTGAGGAGGCGGCGGAGGAACCGGGGCCCGACGGCGCGGTAGACCTGGGCGACGGCGGCGGCGTCGCCGGCGCGGCAGACGTTGGCGGCGATGAGGAGGCCCGCCAGCTTCTGCTCGTCGCGCTCGCCGCGGAGGAGGCGGAGGCAGTCTTCTAGAGGCGGGGCCGAAGCCTCGGTCGGCGCGGCGGCGGCGGCCGGGGAGGAATCCTGCGGGAGATGGAGGGGGAGAGGTGAGCGAGACGGGTGGCGCGAGGGGGAGGGGGGGCTTAGGGTTTGGGGCAGGGAGGGAGCCGCGAACCATGGGAGGGGCGACGTGCGTGCGCGGGCGAGGAGGGCGCCTCCGGTGACGGCCGCGTCGGAGAGGAGGGGCGGCGGCGGTGGCAGGAAGCGTCGGGAAAGTTCGAATTTTTGTGAGGGAAAGGCGTGGAGAGGTCGGGGGCGGCTGATTTGGACAAGCCGGAAGTCGGCGGAGGTTTTGTGTGAGGTTCTTCCTGTGGAGGTGCGGCAGGGTTTGACCCGGTCAAATAAAAGTTTGAAGGCAATTTTCAAACCTGAAATCTTTGGACCTAAAGTTTCATTTTTGAAAGAATTTGCGTAATGCTCGATGTGGCTGCCCAGCAAGCTGTTCCGCTCCGTCAGACGTGAGAGGATGAGCGGTGGTAGAAGGAGCGGGGAGGTGGTTTTGGAAGGTGGTGTCGATCACTTGCTGGGCTTGAGGTTTGTGTCACTCGAGTAAATTCATAGGCGTATTCAAGGTTTGTGAATTTCGAGCAGCTACGACAACTCAACTTAGCAAGATAGCAATTACGGCCTAAGGGTGACCATCCATCGTGTAACTTGTTCCCTGACAAAATGATAATCAACCTCGATGTGTTTTGTTTGTGCATGAAACTGTGGATTAGATAAAGCTATGTGACACCGATGTTGTCACACCAAAGAAGTGGTGGCTGTCGCTGAGAGATTCTCAACTCATGAAGTAAAGACTGTACCCAAACAAGTTCTGTTATTGCATTGGCTATAGCTTTGTACTCATCCTCGATACTACCGTGAGACATCGTAACCTGTCTTCGAGCACTCAAGGCGATCAAGTTAGGACCAATTTGAGAGATATGCATACCTGACCCATTTTGATGTATGAACCTTGTCATGGCCCTGGTATGGCTCATATGCACCAAACTTGTTGAGCTCGTTCGTTAGATGGTCTATAGCACCGATGTCCATGTACCAGTTGGGATCAACCGGGTAGGAAGGTGTGTGCCCTTGTGTTGCCATGGTTGCTTGACGCTCGTTATTGCGCACATCATTGTTGATGCCAAGGAAATCATGCTTGAAGCGTTTGTGGCAGCGAGAGGCGAGATGACTGGGGATGCCGCATAGCTGACAGGGAAGACGGTTGCCCTGGTTGCCACACACTGGGTAGCTTGAGCGAGAGGAGCCCCCTGGCCCGCTTGGCGACCACCATTGGCGCCATTGGTGGCCGGCGCCGGCTACTGTGGTGGCGTAGAAAGAAGAGGTGGCTTGTCGGTGGAGCGGTTGTTGGAGCGAGCACTAGAATTGGAGCGAGAGCCGCCCCGGTACGCCGCGTTGGCAGAGGAAGTGTCATGGTAGACCTCTGCAGCCCGGCAAGTCTCGATGCGTTGTTCCGTCCCAAGAAAACGAGCATAGAGATCGCGAGGGGCAATTTGTGTCCCACAACCGTGGACTGCCTCAACAAGAGAGTCATAGTCACTGTCAAGGCCATTGAGAACATATGAGGTAAATTCTTCATCGCCAAGTGGTTTGCCGATGGAAGTGAGTGTGTCAGCGAGAGACTTGATCTTGTTGAAGTAGACCGAGGCAGAAAGATCACGTTTCTTCAAGTCCTGAAGTTGACCGTGAATCGCCATAGAGCGCGCTGTGGACTGAGATGCAAAACTCCCATCAAGGACAGACCACGCGTCCTGAGACATGGTGGCAAAAAGAATCATGTCGGGGACAGCTTTGATGAGAGAGGACCGGATGGCGGAGAGAATCGCTTGATCTTGAGCAATCCAGACACGGTACGTCGGGTCGCCCACAACCGTGCTAGAGAAGAACATCGGGGCTCCTGCCTGTGCGCTCGAGAAGAGGCCATGCACACCTGGTTGTATGCCTGGGAAGAGGCCCGGAGCAGTCGGCTGCATGATTGGGAGGATGCCGGGAGCACCGGGCTGCATGGCGTTGAAGACAACCGAAGGACCCGATTGATGTGATAACATTGGGCTGGCTAGGAGTGTAGACAGGGTGGAGGGTAGGGAGAAAGCGGCGGGGGAGCTCGAAGAGGAGGTGGCGGAAGACATCGTAGCGGCGGTGGCGGCGACGCCGGTGGCTACGAGGGGCGGAAGCGCAGGTAGATGACCTAGGCTGATACCATATTAGACGTAGGTTTCTTTTGGTGAATTGCACATCCCTCTAGGGGGGGGGGAGACATCATTGCGGCGGTGGCGGCGACGCCGACGGCTGCGAGGGGCGGAAGCGCAGGTAGATGCCCTAGGCTGATACCATATTAAACGGAGGTTTCTTTGGTGAATTGCACATCCCTCTAGGGGTGGCGTGAATTGTATGTATATATATACATAGGTATGTACAAAGTACAAGTCCTGACCATACACGGTTAGAGCATCTACAACCGGACCTCTCAAACCCGCCTCATACGTCCAGGCGGGCCGCCCGGTCACTGTCCGGGAATGATTTTTTGACCCAGACGGGCCCCTCAAACGCCCGGGCTGACCGGCACCACCCATATCCAGCCCAAATATGGGGCGGATATGGGGGCCTCCCGGGCACGCCCGTCACGTCGGACCCGACCCACGCTGGCCCATCCGACCCCACATAAAATTCTCTCCATCCCCTCGCCGGATCAAACCCTAGCCAGTTCACTCCCCTCCCTACCAATCCCCTCCGCTACCCAAGCTCGTCTCCGGCTCCTTTCGGTCGTCTTCGGCATGGCGGGCAGCGGATCCGAGTCCTTCACCTCCAGATCCGTCGACCCCGAGCTCATCCCACGCGGCCCCGAGGAGGAGATGGTCGTCCGGCTTGCGCTCCGCCGCGCCCGGGAGGAGGCCCGTGCACGGCTGCGCTCGGACTCCATCCGTCGGGAATCCATTTGCGTCTGCCCAAGTGGCCCATGGATCCGGCGCTAGGCCGGCCGTAGCTGCCTTGCCGGAGGCCGTGCGGTCGGTCTGGCACCCGAACGCGCTGGCGAACGCGCAACCCCTCCGGTGGCGGTTCGATATTCGGGACGCACCAGCGTCCCACGAGGCCATGGCACGGCGTGCCCGCCGTGCAAGGCACCGGGCGTGGGAGGCGGCGGCGGACGTCGGCGAGGCGGAGTCCCATTCTCCGACGCCCCGTATGGCGCATCAGTCCGGGCGCCGCAACCACATTGTGGTGGACATTGGCGGCTCATCCCCGGCCGGATTCATCATCGATCTGACGTCCATCTACACCGTTCGCGTTCCAGGCTCCGACGAGGAAGAGTAGGGCATGGGAAACGGCGACGCCTCGAGTCCCGTGAGCCGGCTCGTGTCGCATGCCCTACTCTACCTTGCCAGCGACCGGTCCAACACTCTGAGGAGCGCAGCCGGCCGCCGGACATGGCCAGGGTGGAGCCGGGCGAGCGGGGAGCGCAACCGGACGAGCTCCGCTTAGATTAGGTTTCATGTTGCATGTATTAATATGGATTTGAGGTTTCTTACTTGAGGTATTCGGATGTGGAATGCATTTTTTGAGGCGTGACCGGTCACTGTCCGCGGACGCGCCCGGAGGGCGTTTGAGGGGTCGGATGGTCCGGTTGTAGATGCTCTTAGGTATACAGAAGTTATATGTAATACAATTACATAATCTAACAATGGCTAAGTAAGACTTTAGGAAGATATGATATGAATGAGACACGTATTACCATGTAAAAAAAAAGTCTTTAGGAATAAAAAAGTATAGTGACAGCGAGTTGGACCGCTCCTCGTTCCCCATCTACAGTAGATCGAGGCGATTTCTGAAACTCTCCGTTGCTTCCACCTCGCCGGCGTCGATCCGGCCGATTCCTCACCCTCCGGCGGCCGCTCCGGCGGCGGGAGGATGGGGAATCGACGGATCACGTCGTGTATATAGCGTAGGGAGTAGTGGTGTGGCTGCCGGCGGCGCGGAGGAGATGGCGGCATCGTCGGAGAGCTTTGGTGGGCAGCTTCCCTCTCCGCCGCTCTGGTTGCTCCGATGGAGCGCCGTGGCGGCCCTGTTGCCCCTTGCGCGGCTGCGGCTCGGCGGAGCTGCGGTGCGCGGTGCCCCCGCGCCGGTGGCCGAGTGATGGCGGTCCCGGCTTTTGAAGGTTTCGAATGCGTGATTGCAGTTGACCAAGCTGCCGTCGCCGTTTGCTGTGCAAGGTGGAGGTGCTCAGGCACCGAGGAGCGTCGACTTCCTGGTCGCAAGGGGGTTCCTCCCAGTCCAAGCGTATGGAGGAGAAGTGGCGAGTTTCGCCGGAGTAGCGGCTTGTTCGGTGGAGACGACGACAGGGCTCAAATGGACTTCAATGTAATTTTCCTTTTTTCTGGGCTTATCAGTAAGATACTTGGTTAATGCAATCAGGTCCTTCTTCGCAAAAAAAAAAAAGTACGGGACACCCACGGGAATGTGACGTGGCAAGGAGGCAATGGGAGAACGGGGAGGGTACAAAAGCGGCTCAAGGGAAAAAAGAAGACGCGAGGGAAAGGGGTGAGCTCTGTTTTAGGTTCAGTGATGAAGGGTAGATGAGTCCTTGTATCAAAAGTTTGCATGCAAAACATTGAGAACATGAATTCGAGTGAGTCGCAAATGCTGGTTATCCTAGTTCCTAAATCCTGGGAGCCAGAACTAGAACATATCCGGGATGTTTTTAAAATTAAAAGTACATTTCAGAGTATTTCGGATCAATCTAGCCAACGAACATTGTAAGAGCAAATGATCTGCAGTTTTAGCACAACCACATAACTGAAACGTTCCATCCCCATGCCAGCCTCGATACATTGAGTTGTCTTTTGTTAGCACAATACTTTCCACAAATAGACAAATCATAAGAGGCGTTAATCTTCAGAGGCAATTTCGCCTTCCACAAAATTTGTGTGAAAAACGAGAATTAGCGGCAATCAACTTCTCGTGTACATTGAATTAACAGAGAAAACAACATTAGCAGAAATAGACCATCGAATTTTATCAGGGTCATCGGTGAGGTGCGTATCCTCACATGTTTCCTGCATACTGTTCCATAGTCTATCAGTAGCAAAATCATGATTGAACACAGCAGCTGGTTGTTCACCACGAAGAGATCTGGAGATCGCCGCCAGGAAGAGCACGGCGCGGCCGGTCGAGGGCATCGACGCATACACGTATCAGTATTCACTACTCCCGCCCCGGACCTCGGCCCTAGCTAGTAGATCGACGGCGGCGGCGGCGACGGCGGCATGGCCATCGACGTCATGCCGTGGGGCTTCGGCGAGGGGGGCTTGCTCACCGGCGTCCTCTGCCCCAACCGCCTCGCGGCCCCCACGGCCGCCAGTGCCCTCCCTTCACGCAGCACGGCGTCGCCACCGCCACCTCGCGGCAGCACTGCATGCAGTCTCACGCCGATCGATCAGCTCACATGCATACAAACTACTGTACATCAAAAGGAAAACCACCGAGCTTATTATACCTGGAGGAGGCGGCGGCCGGCGACCTGTGGAGGCCCCGCAGGACAGGGGCGGGACCAGGACGAGGAGGAGGGCGGCGGCGACGAGCAGGCATGCGGTGGTGGCTATCCCGCGACGCATCAGGCGAGCTGTGTGAGGAGAGGCGACTGGACGCTGGTGCTACTGTACCGTGCGTGGTGTGTGGAAACCGGTAGATCTGCTGGAGTAAGTAGCGGACGAGGCCGGGACAGGTGTGAGAACGCTCGGGCAGTAGACGGCCGCTCTGCTCTGAGACTGAGACTCTCCGGTCTGGGCGTGAGCTGTTCGTTGGACGTTTGTGGCGTTTTCTCCTTTACATTATCTCATGGGCTCGACCCTTGTAGTCTTCGTGTTGACCTCGAGGTCTCCACTGCTGGTAGGTCACCGCCGCTTCTTCCGTCCCGCTGAAGCCAAGCCTGGTCTTGGTGGGCTGATAATCATCGGCCCATTAGCCGCTCGGGTTGTTGTGGAGGAGGCTGCGGAGGCAGAGTTGGAGAGTGCCCGACGTGGAACTGAAGAAGACGAAGCCAAGAGCCGGTGTTTCAGTTCTCGGGGCTAATGGCCGGAGATGGGGAACGGGCGCCAACGATCATTTAGATTGGCTTATGAATAGGATTCAGTTAAAAAAATTGTTCAAAATGTAATAAATTTTGTTTGGTTTATATGAAAAAGTCCTAATTGTAATGAATGTAGTAAATCCATCGTGTTTGCATGAATTTCGTCCGGTTAGTTGAAACCCGGCTTGAATTGTATGCCGGCAGCATTGGATGGTTGCCACCCGCATCTGTTCCCAGCGAACGTTCGCTAGCTATTGGGGTTCAAGATATTTTTACATAAAGATTTACCGTAATGCAATTCAGCTGACCTTCGCTGGGAGGGATGGCAATTGCGAACAATTTGATGGCAATTTATATTGTCATGAGGATGATATTTTTTTAAGAAAGGCCGTCATGGCTAGCTATATTAAAAATTAAACAGGAATTACATCGTCCACAAAGTTCTAGCGAAAAACCAAATTACAACGAAGTTGGCATGCTCGCTTACTAAAATTGCTGGTTATCCTACTTCCTAAATGTTAGGGGCCAGAACTAGAACAAATACGGGATGTTTTTAAAATTAAAAGCACATCACAGAATATTTCACATCAATCTAGCCAACGAACATTGTAAGAGTAAATGATCTGCTGTTTTAGCACAACCGTAGAACTGCGACGTTCCATCCCCGTGCGAGCCTCCATACATTGAATTGTCTTTTGTTAGCACATATCTACTTCTTCTACCTTCTATCTACTGCTAATAAACAATCAAACTAATTCTTTCTTAAAGCCACACGGCAGATGTACACAGCTTAATTGTCACCGTACAATTAGACCCGCTAAACTTAATCTAACAGCTAACCTTAATCTAATCTGTTCTTTGATGTGCACTTAGTATTTTACGTTGGCTGAACATGCTTCATCGAGGAATAGGAAGCTCCGCCCTGCACCTACGCAATCCCTACAATCACGCAAAGGGCAGAAAAAAAAGGAAAGTGATCGCAAGCGGATCCCCTCGCTCGCTAACTGCAAGGCCACGACCCACGCCGTTGCCTGATCCTCCTCCGCCACCGAAGCCGCTGCAGAACCGACGAGTGCGCCGGCAGCACCTCACATCCCCTCTTATCATCTTCCCTATCCCTACCACGAGACCTCGCAAGTCGCCGGATTAGAGGAGAGGAAAATTTGGTATGCTGTCGCAGACCCGATGCATTGCGCCTCCATTACAAATCCTAAATTCTACTTTTGATCTAGAGCTGCTACCTACTGGACTTGCTCGGCGTCGCGGCCGACGAGGACGTCTACGTCTCCCTCCTCAGGGACTCCGTCGACCCTGTCGAGGTCGCCGCCGTGCACACCCACATCGTTGCCACAGGTGCTACGCCTGGTCTCCCCCCGCCGCTAGCCTACCCGCCGCTGCTCGCCTACGCGAGGTGTTCGACGGAAAATTCCCGTCAAGGACGGCATCACGTGGGCGACCATGGTGTCTGCATCCCGTCAGTTCGCGCCCTCCATATGCCTGGGTATGTTGGATTTAAGGATCTTCCCGAGAGCAGCAGACGTACGCACAACTGCAAGCTAAACAAGCTGCTGATTGATTTTACCGCGTAGACGTTCGTCTGAACCTTCTGGCCGGCTACATAAGCAAGCACTCAGGCAGCTGGATAGATTCCGGGCGCACAGCTTGCCGTGAACCTTGTACGTCTTGGCTTGTCCTACCTTGCTTAGCTGGATTGATTCACTATTTTTTTTTCAATTTGGATTTAAAGGCTAATGGAGTGTTTGCATCTGGTGCTGTCGATTTTGCAGAAATTGCTGCTCCAACAGGCAGCAAACCAATCATTTGATATTTGAGGGACAGCAGTCAGCAGGTGCTTCGAGGAAGCATTGGTGCTGGCAAATAAAAGGATGCTTTAGGTATACCTATTTACACTTTTCAATTGGTTTGATGCCATCCGTATGTGATTCACTGACCAAGAATGGAAATATTCCTTGCTATTCGAAATTTCTATGGTGGTGCTTTTTTAGGTTCTGCCTGAAGAATGTTCCAGTGCCAATAATCGGTTATACTCCCTCCGTCCGGAAATACTTGTCGGAGAAATGGATAAAAATGGATGTATCTAGAATTAAAATACATCTAGATACATCCATTTCGCCGACAAGTATTTCTGGACCGAGGGAGTACTTTGTACTGGTGATTCCTAATTTGGTCTAACTTTCTAACTATTAGCTACAATTTACTTCAGTGGTAATGCAGGTATGCAAAGGAAGAATTACTGGCTATGGATGATTACTATGAGCGTATGAAATTATGAGTTGTGTAGGTTTCTTAAGCTAGATGGGTTGTTCTAGCTTGTGATGGTTAAATTGTTTACGCAATAGCAGTACTAGATTAGTTGTTCTAGCTTCTTTAGGTTGTAACCAATTGAAGGTAATTTGAAGATTGATCCCACAGCTGAGTATATTCCGTTTTTTATTAACCCGCAACAGAGTGTGTATAGGAAAGTATACTTTTGTGAATTGTTAGTGCTCGCTTTTCTTACTGTACTGTATCAGGCTGTTCATGTTCAAATTCTTCAGCGTTTTGTACACATGAAAGGTACTTCCGTAAATCAGTTTTTCAAATTGGCATTGATAAGATGCATATAGATGCATGTATCCTTCTAAAAAATTAACACCAATTTTTCATTTGTTTTGTGAGATCATTCCTTTTGCTTTTGGACAACTTTTGGAGATTTTTAAGATAGCTTTTTCTGTGGGCAAGCTGGACCTGATACTCAAAGGACCTTAAGTTCTAACCAAAGATGACAATGTGGATGGTCATATTTCAAAGTGTTTTTTTTTCTCAGACACATGTAAGTTTTGTCTCACTGTGTATTAAAAGAATGGTGAAAAGGTGAGAATCAGTATAAAGTGGGGACGGAGGATCATGCTTTCAAAGATGGTCAGGTTTCACAATAATACTTGTGCATGTGTTTGTGTGTCATCATCTTTTTAATGGGTGTGATGGATGTTGTAGGTTCATTGGTGACAACTAAGAGCATGCTCAAAAATGGCATCGTCTTGCTTCGTTTCTTCGCCTCAGCTAAAGTGCTTAATCTTGAGAAGATGAGAGATAATTGATAGAGTACTCCTGACAAGTGCATTTGTCAAATTCTAGCCAACAGATTGAAAGCATGTCTGCCTATTTGTGAGTTTCAGTTCCATTCAATCTTCCTTTTCTTTTTGGATCCAAAGTAGAGGAGATCATGTGACTGGTTGTTGATTGCCCAAACACTCTTTCCTCTACAGGAGTGTAAATGTTGTCGATGGTTGTTTCCAACATGCAAGGACATGAGCACACACATTTTGTGTATCTATCTAAATCTCATATGCTATGAAGGTTTTCCAAGTGCAGAGACGAAGCACCTTTCTGATTTAAAGAAATGGTTTTTGATTCTATTTGGTACACCTTTCTGATCTAAAGGAATGTTTTTTGGTACATTTTGTGTAAACTATTCAAATCATCACTTCGTTTTGTGTAAATGGTGAAATCATGCACTTGAAATAATTAACTTGTTATTCCAGGAATATTTTGCAAAATATTGTACTTACCATCTTAGATGCAATCCTTGCACATTATACAGATCACGTTTTCATTCATTCATTTGCACGAATAGCACATATTGCATTATTTTAGAACTACGGATGTTTAATAATATAATGTGTGTTAGTGTTGACGTGCGTTGCACGTGCAAGCTTACTAGTACTCTCAAAACAAGCCGCATGAAGACCTTAATCTTCAGGGGTATTTTCACTTTCCATAAAATTTGTGTGAAAAACGAGAATCAGTGGCAATCAACTGCGCGTGTACCTTGAATTAACAGAGAAAACAACATTGTCAGGGTCATCAGTGAGGTGCATCCGGCTTTAGATGTGGCTGGGCTAGGGCATCCGGCTTTAGATATTAGGCTTTGGTGCGATGTCTGTTTGATATTCGGATCGGATATTCGGCACCCCTTCATCAAGGGAATAGGAGTAGCGACATGTGTTGCCCAGATGATGGCTTCAGAGTTACTGATGTATTATTTTGTAAGGTCTTTGTGAATAATTAATAAAATGGCTGCATGCATCACATAGATGCAGAGGCCAGAGGTATATCTTTAAAAAAAAAAATCAGTGAGGTGCATATCCTCACATGTTTCCTGTATACTGTTCCATAGTCTATCAGTGGCAAAATCATGATTGCACACAGCAGCTGGTTGTTCACCACGAAGAGATCTGGGGATCGCCGCCGGGAAGAGCACAGCGCAGCCGGTCGAGGGCATCGACGCATACACGTATCAGTATTCACTGCTCCCGCCCCTGACCTTGGCCCTAGCTAGTAGATCGACGGCGGCGGCGGCATGGCCATCGACGTCATGCCGTGGGGCTTCGGCGAGGGGGGCTTGCTCACTGGCGTCCTCTGCCCCAGCCGCCTCGCGGCCCCCACGGCCGCCAGCGCCCTCCCTTCACGCAGCACGACGTCGCCACCGCCACCTTGCGGCAGCACTGCATGCGGTCTCACACCCATCGATCAGTGTCAGAACTAGCGCTCGAGCTCACGACTTCACGAGGGAGAGACAATGGTGTTTTGTGCCGCGTTCAACCTCGCAACTTTTCTGCTCTCTATTTCTCTTCTTATTCAGCGATTACAATGACTAACAGAAGAAACGAAAAACTAGGCCACGTCCGGGTCGTGAGCGCTGCCATCCCAGCGCTCCCCGCGCGTTGCCCGATGATGCGGCCATGACCATCCGCCTCGTGCCATCCCACGATCAGGTCAGAGCCGCTGGAAACGCTAACGAAACTACGCCCAAGTCGCAGCTCGGGTTATTCTGCTAACTGAAAGAAAATCTGACGAAACTGACAGAAACTACACCTATGACTGATGAAACTGAAAGTGTTCATCAGCAGCTATTTACCTGACATTCTCCCCCTTAATCAGTTGCTGATGTCGATCATGCCCAGCTTCTCCCGCAGCTCCTGGAACTTCACTCGAGGCAAAGCCTTGGTCATGATGTCAACCAGTTGCTCGCCGGTGTGGACGTAGTCGACGGCGATCCTCCCGTCTTGCACACACTCGCGGATGAAGTGAAACCGCGTCTCGATGTGCTTGGTTCTGTCGTGGAAAACGGGATTCTTGCAGAGCTGAATTGCCGATTTGTTGTCGATGAGTAGAGGAGTCCCACTGCCTGGATCTCCCAGCAGATCGCCAAGCATCCGCCGGAGCCAGACACCCACGCGGCTGTGGTCGTCGCGATGTACTCAGCTTCGCATGAGGAGAGGGCAATCACTTTCTGCTTCTGGGACTGCCAGCTGATCGCACTCCCCCCGAACACGAACACCGTGCCAGAGGTGCTCTTCCTGTCATCGACATCGCCGGCGAAATCCGCGTCGCTGTAACCAACCACCTGCGGCTCCGGCTCTCCTTTCTTGTATCTGCACCCGTAGTCCAGAGTGCCTGCAACATACCTTAGCAAGTGTTTGACAGCCGCCCAGTGCTCTGTCGTGGGCGCCTCCATGAACCTGCTGACGAAACCAACCGCGAATGAGATGTCCGGTCTCGTGTGCACCAGATAGCGCAGGCTGCCGACGACGCTGCGGTAGAGTTTTCTGTCCACCGGTGGGCTCGAGCTCTCCTTGCTCAGCTTCAGACGCGGCTCCATCGGAATGTGCACTGGGTGGCACCCAGTCAGCCCGGCCTTGTCCACGATCTTGGCCGCGTAGCTCGCCTATTTGAGGGTGATCGCATTGGCCCCCTGGTGCACCTCGATGCCAAGATAATAACTCAGCGGCCTGAGGTCACTCATGGAGAAGACAGACTTCATATGTTCTTTAAACCGAGCAATGGCCTCCGTGCTCGAGCCAGTGACGACGAGATAGTCGACATAGACCCCCAGCAGCAGCCGTTCGTCGCCGTCGCACCGCATGTACACGGCGTGCTCCGATGGGCTCTTCTGGAAACCGAGCGACACCAGCGTGTCGTGCAGCTTGATGTTCTCGGCGCGCGGCGCCTGGCAGAGCCCGTACGGAGCTTTGGACAGGCGGAGCACTTTCTCCTCCTCGCCGGCGCGCTCAAAACCAGGCGGCTGCACGACGTACGCCTCCTCCTGTAGTTCTCCATTGAGGAAAGTGCTACTTCTTGAGCTTGCGTTAGTTTTTTCTTTGAAGAGGAAAGGGTGATGCAGCACAGTAGAGATAAGTATTTCCCTCAGTTAAGAACCAAGGTATCAATCCAGTAGGAGAAACGCGCAAGTCCCTAATAGATGCACCTACACAAACAATCAAACACTTGCACCCAACACGATAAAGGGGTTGTCAATCCCTTCACGGTCACTTGCAAATGTGAGATCTGATAGAGATATATAAAACTAAACAAAATATAAAATATTTTTGGGTTTTTTGGTTTATAGATCTGAAAATAAAAGATTGCAAAATAGTAGACCGGAAACTAATATGACGGAAAATAGACCCGGGAGCAATAGGTTTCACTAGAGGCTTCTCTCATGAAGGCAAATAATACGATGGGTGAACAAATTACTGTCGAGTAATTGATAGAAAAGCGCAAAGTTATGACGATATCCTAGGCAATGATTATGCAATATATGCATCACGTCCGTGTCAAGTAGACCGACTCCTGTCTGCATCTATTACTATTACTCCACACATCGACCGCTATCCAGCATGCATCTAGAGTATTAAATTCATAAAGAATGGAGTAACTCCTTAAGTAAGATGACATGATGTAGAGGAATTAACTCAAGCAATATGATGAAAACCCCATCTTTTTATCCTCGATGTCAACAATTCAATATGTGTCTCGCAACCGATAATTCAAAGAGAAATACAAAGATATCAAATCATGCATATAAGAATTCAGATAAGATTCAAATAATATTCATAGATAAGCTGATCATAAATCCATAATTCATCGGATCTCGACAAACACACCGCAAAAGAAGATTACATCTGATAGATCTCCAAGAACATCAAGGAGAACATGGTATTGAGAATCAAAGAGAGAGAAAAAGCCATCTAGCTACTAGCTATGGACCCGTAGGTATGAGGTAAACTACTCACGCTTCATCGGAAGGGCAATAGAGTTGATGTAGATGCCCTCCGTGATCGAATCCCCCTCCGCCAGGATGCCGGAAAAGGCCCCAAGATGGGATCTCACAGGAACAGGAGGTTGCGGCGGTGGAAAAGTGTTTTCGTGGATGCCTCTGAGGGTTTTGTAATATATCTGAATTTATAGGACGAAGAAGTAGGTCGGTGGACTCCCGGGGGGACCACAAGCCAGGCCCCCCCTAGGGCGCGCCCCTATGGCTTGTCGTCGCCTCGTGGGTCTTCTGACTTCATCTCCAAGTCTCGTAGGTGTCTTCTGGTCCAAGAAAAATCATCGTGAAAGTTTTATTCCGTTTGGACTTCGTTTGATATTCCTTTTCAGCGAAACTCAAAAACAAGGAAAAAACAGAAACTGGCACTGGGCTCTAGGTTAATAGGTTAGTCCAAAAAATAATATAAAATAGCATATTAATGCATATAAAACATCCAAAATAGATAATATAATAGCATGGAACAATAAAAAACATATAAAACATCTGTATAATCCATGGACTCAACATTAGTCATAAAGAACTCACATACTTATTGCAAAAGTCTATTAGCTATCGAAACAAAGTACTACACGCATGCTTCTAGGGGGATAGATTGGTAGGAAAAGACCATCATTCATCCCCAACCGCCACTCATAAGGAAGACAATCAATAAATAAATCATGCTCCGACTTCATCACATAACGGTTCACCATACGTGCATGCTACAGGAATCACAAAATTTAACACAAGTATTTCTACCAATCCATAATTACTCACTAGCATGACTCTAATATCACCATCTTTATATCTCAAAATAATCATAAGGAATCAAACTTCTCATAGTATCCAATGCACTTAATATGAAAGTTTTTATTATATCCCTCTTGGATGCCCATCATATTAGGACTAAATTCATAACCTAAGCAAATTACCATGCTGTTTAGAGACTCTCAACATAATATAAGTGAAGCAAGAGAGTTCAATAATTTCTATAAAATAAAGCCACCGTCGTGCTCTAAAAAGATATAAGTGAAGCACTAGAGCATATTGCCTAGCTTAAAAGATATAAGTGAAGCACATAGAGTATTCTAATAAATTCATGATTCATGCGTGTCCCTCTCAAAAGGTGTGTATAGCAAGGATGATTGTGGCAAACTAAAAAGCAAAGACTCATATCATACAAGACGCTCCAAGCAAAACATATATCATGTGGTGAATAAAAATATAGCCTCAAGTAAATTTACCGATGGATTGAAGACGAAAGAGGGGATGCCTTCCGGGGCATCCCCAAGCTTAGGCTCTTGGTTGTCCTTGACTATTACCTTGGGGTGCCTTGGGCATCCCCAAGCTTAGCCTCTTGCCACTCCTTATTCCATAGTCCATCAAATCTTTACCCAAAACTTGAAAACTTCATAACAAAAAACTCAACAAAAAACTCATGAGATCCGTTAGTATAAGAAAATAAAAATCACCACTTTTGGTACTGTTGTGAACTCATTATTTATTTATATTGGTGTAATATCTACTGTATTCCAACTTATCCATGGTTCATACCCCCTGATACTACCCATAGGTTCATCGAAATAAGCAAACAACACAAAGAAAACAGAATCTGTCAAAAACAGAACAGTCTGCGAAGATCTTAATTGTTCTAATACTTATGTAACTCCAAAAATTCTGAAAAATTAGTACAACAGAGAAAATTTGTATATAAATACTGTGTAAAAACTTCAGAGTTTTTAGTCGCTTCTGTGAATTATTAAAATTCTGCAACTGGACGCAAAAGTTTCTGTTTTTCAGCAAGATCAAATCAACTATCACCGTAAGCCGTCCCAAAGGTCTTACTTGGCTCAAACACTAATTAAAACACCAAAACACAATTACTACAGAGGTAATAATGTGTATTTTATTCAAGAACAGAAGAAAAACAAAAAACACAAAAATAAAATTGGGTTGCCTCCCAACAAGCGCTATTGTTTAACGCCCCTAACTAGGCATATTGCAATAGATCTAGGTATTGTCATAATAGTAAGGGAGATCATCCATGCTCATCTCATACTCCCTCCTTTCAGCGGCAAGTTTCCTTTGTGGTAAGCAAAAATAATCAAAAGGGCTAAATTTAATAGGATAAGGATCTCTAAGATCAAGTGCGGGAGGAATAGGTTCCTCCTTCGGCCCCTTATAGTTTATAATCAACTCGTCATTGTAAGCTTTCCTTCGGTGGAACGTCATAAGCCTATCTCTTAGTATGAACCCTAATACATTGTTTTGTATAGCAAAATTATCATTGAGTTCAGAAATCTTATCAACCAAAACCTCGGTAGGGACCTTTTTCCTCAAATTTTCATTATAGGCAACAAAATCGGGAGATTGTAATCTCATTATTTCTTCTTGATTAAAAAGGATCTCCTCTCTAGGGGGACAACCACCATTTATTTTGTAATGAGCAAAAATTTCGCTAGCCTCTTTCATAATAAATCTAAACTCATGGGCTAAAAATATAGTGGCAGCGCGCTTAATGGAAGAATGTTGAATATTAGAGAACTCTAGAAAAATCCTTTGTATGCATGGGTGCATATGAACAAATTGTCTTTCAAGTTCAATTATAAGCAAAGTTATTGCATCCGCAAGATTATTAGTTTTATTGAGAATAGATCCTCCTAACGTAGGTAGCGTACCAGCACAAGTAAAGAAATCTTGAATAACACCTTTTCCAATAATATTACCGCTACCTATGCAGAGTTTTTTTAGTATGCATGATAGTAGGTTCTTCATGGGGATCGTTATTAGCAAAGTCATCAAAATTTCCCTCAAGATTATTACTGTCCTTTTCAATGAAAACCTCACCAGATTCAGACATGGTGGCAAGAAACCGATCTATCACACAAGCAAACAAAAAGCAAACGAAAAGACGAACGGAAGAAGGGCGAATAAAAAGGGAAATCTTTTTGTGTTTTTCTGAAAATCGTTTTAGAAATGGGGGAGAGGAAAACGAGAGGCAAATGGCGAATAATGTAATGCAAGATATGAGAGTTTATGGTGGGTACTTGGTAGGCTTGATGTAGACCTCCCCGGCAACGGCGCCAGAAATTCTTCCTGCTACTTCTTGAGCTTGCGTTGGTTTTTCCCTTGAAGAGTAAAGGGTGATGCAGCAAAGTAGAGATAAGTATTTCCCTCAGTTAGAGAATCAAGGTATCAATCCAGTAGGAGGTACAAGCAAGTCTCCAATCTATGCACCTGCACAAACAATCAAACACTTGCAACCAACGCGATAAAGGGGTTGTCAATCCCTTCACGGTCAATTGCAATAGTGAGATCTAATAGAGATAGATATAAAAGATTACTAAAACATAAAACAAAATAAAAGTAAATAAATTGCAGCAAGGTATTTTTAGGTTTTTTGGTTCATAAATCTGAAAATATATGATGGAAAATAGACCCGGGGCCCATAGGTTTCACTAGAGGCTTCTCTCTTGAAGGCAAATAATACGGTGGGTGAACAAATTACTGTCGAGCAATTGATAGAATAGGGCAAAGTTATGACGATATCCAAGGCAATGATTATGCATATAGGCATCACGTCCGTGTCAAGTAGACCGACTCCTGCCTGCATCTACTACTATTACTCCACACATCGACCGCTATCCAGCATGCATCTAGAGTATTAAGTTCATAAAGAACGGAGTAACGCCTTAAGTAAGATGACATGATTTAGAGGGATAAACTCAAGCAATATGATTAAAACCCCATCTTTTTATTCTTGATGGCAACAATACAATACGTGCCTCGCTACCCCTACTATGTCATGTTGGGGAACGTAGTAGTAAATCAAAAAAATTCCTACGTATCACCAAGATCAATCTAGGAGAAGCTTGCAATGAGAGAGAGGGAGTGCATCTTCATACCCTTGAAGATTGCTAAGCGGAAGCGTTACAAGGAACGCGGATGATGGAGTCGTACTCGCGGCGATTCAAATCGCGGAAGATCCGATCTAGCGCCGAACGGACGACGCCTCCGCGTTCAACACACGTACAGCCCGGGGACGTCTCCTCCTTCTTGATCCAGCAAGGGAAGAGGGGAAGTTGAGGAAGAGCTCCGGCAGCACGACGGCGTGGTGGTGGAGGAGCTCGTGGTTCTCCGACAGGGCTTCGCCAAGCACTACGGAGGAGGAGGAGGTGTTGGAGAGGGGGAGGGCTGCGCTAGGGAAGGGGTGCTGCTGCCCTCCCACCCCCCTCTATTTATAGGGTGAAGGGGAGAAGGGGCCGGCCCCCTTAGATCCCATCTAGGGGGGGGGGGCGGCCAAGGAAGGGACTTGCCCCCCAAGTTTGGTGGGAGGCGCCCCCACCCCCTAGGGTTGGGTTTTCAACCCTAGGCGCCTTGGGCCCCTTGGGGGGGGGGGCGCACCAGCCCACCAGGGGCTGGTCCCCTCCCTTGCTCAGCCCACTTGGCCCACCGGGGCAGGTGGCCCCACCCGGTGGACCCCCGGACACCTTCCGGTGGTCCCGGTACAATACCGATAACCCCCGAAACCATTCCGGTGACTGAAACTGGACTTCCCATATATAATTCTTCACCTTCGGACCATTCCGGAACTTCTCGTGACGTCCGGGATCTCATCCGGGACTCCGAACAACCTTCGGTAACCACATACAATTTCCCATAACAACTCTAGCGTCACCGAACCTTAAGTGTGTAGACCCTACGGGTTCGGGAACCATGCAGACATGACCGAGACATCTCTCTAGCCAATAACCAACAGCGGGATCTGGATACCCATGTTGGCTCCCACATGTTCCACGATGATCTCATCGGATGAACCACGATGTCGAGGATTCAACCAATCCCGTACGCAATTCCCTTTGTCCATCGGTATGTTACTTGCCCGAGATTCAATCGTCGGTATCCTTATACCTTGTTCAATCTCGTTACCGGCAAGTCTCTTTACTTGTTCCGTAATGCATGATCCCGTGGCTAACTCCTTAGTCACATTGAGCTCATTACGATGATGCATTACCGAGTGGGCCCAGAGATACCTCTCCGTCATACGGAGTGACAAATCCCAGTCTCGATTCGTGCCAACCCAACAGACACTTTCAGAGATACCTGTAGTGCACCTTTATGGTCACCCAGTTACGTTGTGACGTTTGATACACCCAAAGCATTCCTACGGTATCCGGGAGTTGCACAATCTCATGGTCTAAGAAAATGATACTTGACATTAGAAAAGCTCTAGCAAACAAACTACACGATCTTGTGCTATGCTTAGGATTGGGTCTTGTCCATCACATCATTCTCCTGATGATGTGATCCCGTTATCAATGACATCCAATGTCCATGGTTAGGAAACCATAACCATCTATTAATCAACGAGCTAGTCAACTAGAGGCTTACTAGGGACATGCTGTGATCTATGTATTCACATATGTATTACGGTTTCCGGTTAATACAATTATAGCATGAACAATAGACAATTATCATGAACAAGGAAATATAATAATAACCATTTTATTATTGCCTCTAGGGCATATTTCCAACAGTCTCCCACTTGCACTAGAGTCAATAATCTAGTTACATTGTGATGAATCGAACACCCATAGAGTTCTGGTGCTGATCATGTTTTGCACGTGGAAGAGGTTTAGTCAACGGATCTGCGACATTTAGATCCGTATGTACTTTACAAATATCTATATCTCCATCTTGAATATATTCACGAATGGAGTTGAAGTGGCGCTTGATGTGCTTGGTCTTCTTGTGAAACCTGGGCTCCTTGGCAATGGCAATAGCTCCAGTGTTGTCACAGAAGAGAGTCATCGGGCCCGACGCATTGGGAACCACTCCTAGGTCAGTGATAAACTCCTTCATCCAGACTCCTTCCTGCGCTGCTTCCGAAGCAGCTATGTACTCCGCTTCACATGTAGATCCCGCCACGACGCTTTGCTTGCAACTGCACCAGCTGATTGCCCCACCATTCAAAATATACACGTTTCCGGTTTGTGACTTGGAGTCATCCAGATCTGTGTCAAAGCTAGCGTCGACGTAACCCTTTACGACGAGCTCTTCGGCACCTCCATAAACGAGAAACATATCCTTAGTCCTTTTCAGGTACTTCAGGATATTCTTGACCGCTGTCCAGTGTTCCATACCGGGATCACTTTGGTACCTCCCTACCAAACTTATGGCAAGGTTCACATCAGGTCTGGTATACAGCATGGCATACATAATAGAGCCTATGGCCGAGGCATAGGGGATGACAATCATCTTTTCTCTTTCTGCTGCCGAGGTCGGGCGTTGAGTTGTGCTCAATCTCACACCTTACAATACAGGCAAGAACCCCTTCTTAGACTGATCCATATTGAACTTCTTCAATATCTTGTCAAGGTATGTGCTTTGTGAAAGACCAATGAGGCGTCTCGATCTATCTCTATAGATCTTGATGCCTAATATGTAAGCAGCTTCTCCAAGGTCCTTCATTGAAAAACACTTATTCAAGTAGGCCTTTATGCTTTCCAAAAGTTCTATATCATTTCCCATCAACAATATGTCGTCCACAGATAATATGAGAAATGCTACAGAGCTCCCACTCACTTTCTTGTAAATACAGGCTTCTCCATAAGTCTGTATAAACCCAAACGCTTTGATCATTTCATCAAAGCGAATGTTCCAACTCCGAGATGCCTGCACCAGCCCATAGATGGAGCGCTGGAGCTTGCATACCTTGTCAGCATTCTTAGGATCGACAAAACCTTCCGGCTGCATCATATACAATTCTTCCTTAAGGAAACCATTAAGGAATGCCGTTTTGACGTCCATTTGCCAGATTTCATAATCATAGAATGCGGCAATTGCTAACATGGTTCGGACGGACTTCAGCTTCGCTACGGGTGAGAAGGTCTCATCGTAGTCAACCCCTTGAACTTGTCGATAATCCTTAGCGACAAGCCGAGCTTTATAGACGGTCACATTACCATCCGCGTCAGTCTTCTTCTTAAAGATACATTTATTTTCTATGGCTCGCCGATCATCGGGCAAGTCCACCAAAGTCCATACTTTGTTCTCATACATGGATCCTATCTCGGATTTCATGGCTTCAAGCCATTTGTTGGAATCCGGACCCGCCATCGCTTCTTCATAGTTCGAAGGTTCACCGTTGTCTAACAACATGATTTCCAGGACAGGGTTGCCGTACCACTCTGGTGCGGAACGTGTCCTCGTGGACCTACGAATTTCAGTAGCAACTTGATCCGAAGTTTCATGATCATCATCATTAACTTCCTCTCTAGTCGGTGCAGGCACCACAGAAACATCTTCCTGAGCTGCGCTACTCTCCGGTTCAAGAGGGATTACCTCATCAAGTTCTACTTTCCTCCCACTTACTTCTTTCGAGAGAAACTCTTTCTCGAGAAAGGATCCATTCTTGGCAACAAAGATCTTGCCTTCGGATCTGAGGTAGAAGGTATACCCAATAGTTTCCTTAGGGTATCCTAGGACGCATTTTTCTGATTTGGGTTCGAGCTTTTCAGGTTGAAGTTTCTTGACATAAGCATCGCATCCCCAAACTTTTAGAAATGACAGCTTAGGTTTCTTCCCAAACCATAATTCATATGGTGTCGTCTCAATGGATTTAGACGGTGCCCTATTTAAAGTGAATGCGGCAGTCTCTAAAGCATAGCCCCAAAAAGATAGCGGTAGATCGGTAAGAGACATCATAGATCGCACCATATCCAATAGAGTGCGATTACGACGTTCGGACACACCATTACGCTGAGGTGTTCCAGGCGGCGTGAGTTGTGAAACAATTCCACATTTCCTTAAGTGCGTGCCAAACTCGAGACTCAAATATTCTCCTCCACGATCTGATCGTAAGAACTTTATTTTCCTGTCACGTTGATTCTCTACCTCACTCTGAAATTCCTTAAACTTTTCAAAGGTCTCAGACTTGTGTTTAATTAAGTAGACAAACCCATATCTACTTAAGTCATCAGTGAGGGTGAGAACATAACAATAGCCACCGCGAGCCTCAACGCTCATTGGACCGCATACATCAGTATGTATAATTTCCAACAAGTTGGTTGCTCGCTCCATTGTTCCGGAGAACGGAGTCTTGGTCATTTTGCCCATGAGGCATGGTTCGCACGTGTCAAATGATTCATAATCAAGAGACTCCAAAAGTCCATTTGCATGGAGTTTCTTCATGCGCTTGACACCAATGTGACCAAGGCGGCAGTGCCACAAGTATGTGGGACTATCATTATCAACCTTACATTTCTTGGCATTCACACTATGAATATGTGTAACATCACGTTCGAGATTCAATAAAAATAAACCATTGACCAGCGGGGCATGACCATAAAACATATCTCTCATATAAATAGAACAACCATTATTCTCGGATTTAAATGAGTAGCCATCTCGCATCAAACGAGATCCTGATACAATGTTCATGCTCAAAGCTGGTACTAAATAACAATTATTGAGGTTTAAAACTAATCCCGAAGGTAGATGTAGAGGTAGCGTGCCGACGGCGATCACATCGACCTTGGAACCATTCCCGACGCGCATCGTCACCTCGTCCTTCGCCAGTCTCCTCTTATTCCGCAGCTCCTGTTTTGAGTTACAAATGTGAGCAACCGCACCGGTATCAAATACCCAGGAGCTACTACGAGCGCTGGTAAGGTACACATCAATAACATGTATATCATATATACCTTTGGTATTGCCGGCCTTCTTATCCGCTAAGTACTTGGGGCAGTTCCGCTTCCAGTGACCATTTCCCTTGCAATAAAAGCACTCAGTCTCAGGCTTGGGTCCATTCTTTGGCTTCTTCCCGGCAACTGGCTTGCCGGGGGCGGCAACTCCCTTGCCGTCCTTCTTGAAGTTCTTCTTACCCTTGCCTTTCTTGAAACTAGTGGTCTTATTCACCATCAACACTTGATGTTCCTTCTTGATCTCCACCTCCGCTGATTTCAGCATTGAATATAACTCGGGAATGGACTTCTCCATCCCTTGCATATTGTAGTTCATCACAAAGCTCTTGTAGCTAGGTGGAAGCGACTGGAGGATCCTGTCAATGACCGAATCATCTGGAAGATTAACTCCCAACTGAGACAAGCGGTTGTGCAACCCAGACATTTTGAGTATATGCTCGCTGACAGAACTGTTTTCCTCCATCTTACAACTGTAGAACTTGTCAGAGACTTCATATCTCTCGACTCGGGCATGAGCTTGGAAAACCATTTTCAGCTCTTGGAACATCTCATATGCTCCGTGCTGCTCAAAACGCTTTTGGAGCCCCGATTCTAAGTTGTAAAGCATGCCGCACTGAACCAGGGAGTAATCATCACTACGCGACTGCCAGGCGTTCATAACGTCTTGAGTTGCTGGGAAAATGGGTGCGTCACCTAGCGGTGCTTCAAGGACATATGCTTTCTTAGCAGCTATGAGGATGAGCCTCAAGTTACGGACCCAGTCCGTATAGTTGCTACCATCGTCTTTCAGCTTGGTTTTCTCTAGGAACGCGTTGAAGTTGAGGGCAACATTAGCGTGGGCCATTTGATCTACAGGATAGATTGTAAAGACAATTTTTAGACTAAGTTCATGATAATCAAGTTCATCTAATCAAATTATTTAATGAACTCCCACTCAGATAGACATCCCTCTAGTCATCCAAGTGATACATGATCCGAATCGACTAGGCCGTGTCCGATCATCACGTGAGACAGACTACTCATCAACGGTGAACATCTCCATGTTGATCGCATCTACTATACGACTCATGTTCGACCTTTCGGTCTCTCGTGTTCCGAGGCCATGTCTGTACATGCTAGGCTCGTCAAGTCAACCTAAGTGTTTCGCATGTGTAAATCTGGCTTACACCCGTTGTATGCGAACGTTAGAATCTATCACACCCGATCATCACGTGGTGCTTCGAAACAACGAACCTTCGCAACGGTGCACAGTTAGGGGGAACACATTTCTTGAAATTTTAGTGAGGGATCATCTTATTTATACTACCGTCGTTCTAAGCAAATAAGATGTAAACATGATAAACATCACATGCAAATCATAAAGTGACATGATATGGCCAATATCATCTTGCGCTTTTGATCTCCATCTTCGAGGCGCGGCATGGTCACCATCGTCACCGGCATGACACCATGATCTCCATCATCATGATCTCCATCATCGTGTCTTCATGAAGTTGTCTCGCCAACTATTACTTCTACTACTATGGCTAACGGTTAGCAATAAAGTAAAGTAATTACATGGCTTTTACATTGACACGCAGGTCATACAATAAATTGAGACAACTCCTATGGCTCCTGCCGGTTGTCATATTCATCGACATGCAAGTCGTGATTCCTATTACAAGAACATGATCAATCTCATACATCACATATAATTTATCACATCCTTTTTGGCCACATCACATCACATAGCATACCCTGCAAAAACAAGTTAGACGTCCTCTAATTGTTGTTGCATGTTTTACGTGGCTGCTATGGGTTTCTAGCAAGAACGTTTCTTACCTACGCAAAAGCCACAACGGTAATATGCCAATTGCTATTTACCCTTCATAAGGACCCTTTTCATCGAATCCGATCCGACTAAAGTGGGAGAGACAGACACCCGCTAGCCACCTTATGCATCAAGTGCATGTCAGTCGGTGGAACCTGTCTCACGTAAGCATACGTGTAAGGTCGGTCCGGGCCGCTTCATCCCACAATGCCGCCGAATCAAGATAGGACTAGTAACGGTAAGCAAATTGAACAAATCATCGCCCACAACTACTTGTGTTCTACTCGTGCAAAGAATCTACGCATAGACCTAGCTCATGATGCCACTGTTGGGGAACGTAGTAGTAAATCAAAAAAATTTCCTACGTATCACCAAGATCAATCTAGGAGAAGCTTGCAATGAGAGAGAGGGAGTGCATCTTCATACCCTTGAAGATCGCTAAGCGGAAGTGTTACAAGGAACGCAGATGATGGAGTCGTACTCGCGGCGATTCAAATCGCGGAACGGACGGCGCCTCCGCGTTCCGCGTTCAACACACGTACAGCCCGTCGACGTCTCCTCCTTCTTGATCCAGCAAGGGAAGAGGGGAAGTTGAGGAAGAGATCCGGCAGCACGACGGCGTGGTGGTGGAGGAGCTCGTGGTTCTCCGACAGGGCTTCGCCAAGCACTACGGAGGAGGAGGAGGTGTTGGAGAGGGGGAGGGCTGCGCCAGGGAAGGGGTGCTGCTGCCCTCCCACCCCCCCTCTATTTATAGGGTGAAGGGGAGAGGGGGCCGGCCCCCTTAGATCCCATCTAAGGGGGGGGGGGGGGGGGGGTGGGGGGGGGGGGGGCGGCGGCCAAGGGTGGGACTTGCCCCCCAAGTTTGGTGGGAGGCGCCCCCACCCCCTAGGGTTGGGTTTTCAACCCTAGGCGCCTTGGGCCCCTTGGGGGGCGCACCAGCCCACCAGGGGCTGGTCCCCTCCCTTGCTCAGCCCACTTGGCCCACCGGGGTAGGTGGCCCCACCCGGTGGACCCCCGGACACCTTCCGGTGGTCCCGGTGCAATACCGATAACCCCCGAAACCATTCCGGTGACTGAAACTGGACTTCCCATATATAATTCTTCACCTCCGGACCATTCCGGAACTCCTCGTGATGTCCGGGATCTCATCCGGGACTCCAAACAACCTTCGGTAACCACATACAGTTTCCCATAACAACTCTAGCATCACCAAACCTTAAGTGTGTAGACCCTACGGGTTCGGGAACCATGCAGACATGACCGAGACATCTCTCCGGCCAATAACCAACAGCGGGATCTGGATACCCATGTTGGCTCCCACATGTTCCACGATGATCTCATCGGATGTACCACGATGTCGAGGATTCAATCAATCTCGTACGCAATTCCCTTTGTCCATCGGTATGTTACTTGCCTGAGATTCGATCGTCGGTATCCTTATACCTTGTTCAATCTCGTTACCGGCAAGTATGTTTACTCGTTCCGTAATGCATGATCCCGTGGCTAACTCCTTAGTCACATTGAGCTCATTACGATGATGCATTACCGAGTGGGCCCAGAGATACCTCTCCGTCATACGGAGTGACAAATCCCAGTCTCGATTCGTGCCAACCCAACAGACACTTTCGGAGATACCTGTAGTGCACCTTTATGGTCACCCAGTTACGTTGTGATGTTTGATACACCCAAAGCATTCGTACGGTATCCGGGAGTTGCACAATCTCATGGTCTAAGGAAATGATACTTGACATTAGAAAAGCTCTAGCAAACGAACTACACGATCTTGTGCTATGCTTAGGATTGGGTCTTATCCATCACATCATTCTCCTAATGATGTGATCCCGTTATCAATGACATCCAATGTCCATGGTTAGGAAACCATAACCATCTATTGATCAACGAGCTAGTCAACTAGAGGCTTACTAGGGACATGCTGTGATCTATGTATTCACACATGTATTACGGTTTCCGGTTAATACAATTATAGCATGAACAATAGACAATTATCATGAACAAGGAAATATAATAATAACCATTTTATTATTGCCTCTAGGGCATATTTCCAACATGTCACTGGGTGAGGACACCGCAAGATTGAACTCAAAACTAAGCACCTCTCCCATTGCAAGAAATACCAATCTAGTTGGCCAAACCAAACCGATAATTTGAAGAGAAATAGAAAGATATCAAATCATTCATATAAGAATTCAGAGAAGATTCAAACAATATTCATAGATAATCTGATCATAAATCCACAATTCATCGGATCTCGACAAACACACCGCAAAAGAATATTACATCGGATAGAACTCAAAGAACATCGAGGAGAACATGGTATTGAAGATCAAAGAGAGAGAAGAATCCATCTAGCTACTAGCTATGGACCCGTAGGTCTGAGGTAAACTACTCACGCTTCATCGGAAGGGCAATAGTGTTGATGTAGATGCCCTCCGTGATCGAATCCCCCTCCAGCAGGATGCTGGAAAAGGCCCCAAGATGGGATCTCACGGGTACAGAAGGTTGCGGCGGCGGAAAATTATTTTCGTGGATGCCTCTGATGGTTTGGGAATATTTGAGAATTTATAGGCCGAAGAATAGGGTTAGAGGAGCTCCGAGGGACCCATAAGCCAGGGGGCGCCCCCCCCAGGGCGCGCCCTGCACCCTTGCCGTCGCCTCGGGACTCCTTTTCCTTGGTCTCCAAGTCCTACGTGTGTCTTCTGGTCCAAGAAAAATCATCGTAAAGTTTTATTCCGTTTGGACTCCATTTGATATTCCTTTTCTGAAACTCAAAAACAAGGAAAAATACAGAAACTGGCACTGGGCTCTGGGTTAATAAGTTAGTCCCAAAAATAATATAAAATAGCATATTAATGCATATAAAACATCCAAAACAGATAATATAATAGCATGGAACAATAAAAAATTATAGATACGTTGGAGACGTATCACCCAGCGCTCCCCGCGCGTTGCCCGATGATGCGGCCATGACCATCCGCCTCGTGCCATCCCACGATCAGGCCAGGGCCGCTGATAACGCTAATGAAACTACGCCGAAGTCGCAGCTCAGGTTATTCTGCTAACTGAAAGAGAACCTGACAGAAACTACACCTATGACTGACGAAACTGAAAGTGTTCATCAGCAGCTGTTTAACTGACAATCAGTTCATATGTATATACAGACTACATCGAAAGGAAAACCAACGAGCTTATACCTGGAGGAGGCGGCGGCCGGCGGCCTACGGAGACCGCACAGGACAGGGGCAAGACCAGGACGAGGAGGGCGGCGGCGACGAGCAGGCATGCGGTGGTGGCTATCCTGCGACGCATCCGGTGAGCTGTGTGAGGAGAGGCGACTGGACACTGGTGCTGCTGTACCGTGCGAGGTGTGAAAACTGGGAGATCTGCTCAAGTATGTAGCGGACGAGACCGGGATAGACAGGTGTGGGAACGCTCTGGTGGTACACGGCCGCTCTACTCTGAGACTGAGCGTGAGCTATTTGTTGGACGTTTGTGGCGCTTTTTTTACATTATCTCATGGGCTCGACCTTTGTGTCCCCTACCGGAGCCGGTTTGACCTTGTCGATGACAGCCATGAAGTATTCGTCCACGTGCCCCTAAGGACCAATGCTCTGGAGTTGCAGTCGTCGCTGTTGAACCCTTGCATAGATCTGAAGTACGTGGCAGCAAATCTCGCATTAGGACGAGAAACCTTAACCTCACTTCATCAAGGAGACGGCAGGAATCTACGCTGGAGCTCCGTCGACTACATCCGAATGGACGGACTCGAGGAGGATTGGAGCCCGTAAAACAAACTTGAAAAAGAAGCACCGCCATCCACCCAAGCGCCGCACCTACGAGTACTAAAAAAACCTAACCTAAACTAGTAACTGGAGCGAAGGTACTAGAATTCGCCTCCTCACCATCGGCCGTCGAAGCGGCAGGTGGAGGGAAGGCGAATCCACATGCTCGCCGGTGAAGCTTGGATGGAAGAGTTTGTCCTAGCCGGATAGAGTTAGGGAAGGAAAAAAAAATAGCACCCCTAGACAGACACGCAAGGGAGATTCTGCGTCTGCCTTTTTTTTGAATAAAAGAGGGGCTTCCCTCCAATTTCATTAACAAAACCAAACCAGACAATCATCATCCCAGTCCATGCTAGCCAGGTTCGAAACCACAGGTCTGTGGAAAGACATACGTGTTCCGCGTCTGTCTAGATTCGATTATCATGCATAGTACTTGTATACTTGAGACATGTCGTTACCGCTGTAATGCTGTTACTTGACTAACCATGAAATAAAATTGCACATCCATGCATGTCACATTCTTGGTCTAACTCGATGGTGACTCTGACAATGAGCTCGACCATGTTACCCAACATGCTTCGCACTGGCTTCCCTTGGGAACGCATTTGTTGCTGTAGCCTTCTACTATCTTGCACCAGTCACCACAAATGATTTGGTCACACGTCCCTCCTAGACCATAGGACCAAAATACTTGGCAATTGACACATCTATCATAAACCCAATATTTTTTCTAGTGAAGATCGTTGCACAAAGCAAAACAAATAGGAACACATATGTGTATAATCCTCATCTCTTTCAAGGGAGAGAAATAGAATTGTGTACTCCTCATCTCTGCCTAGTTCTTATAACCCAGGAGTTTGAAGGAGCGGCAACCCGACAAATTGTTGATGTAGACTAGAAGACACCGACGACCACGATCTGGATGGATCACCATCCCGTAGAAGTTGACATCGAGGAGGGCCAGAAGATAATTCCAAATCCGGCCAAAAAGAAGGGGGGAGGGGGTCGGATACAAACCCCCTCACACTAGTAGAAAACGGCCCAGTTGTCCCGGTTTCAGAGGCTCATTAGCCCCAGTTCTGGAACCGGGACTAAAGGGTCGGGACTAAAGCCCAAAACCTTTAGTCTCGGTTCGCTTATGAACCGGGACAGAAGGTGCTCCACGTGGCCGCTGCGGGGAGCCCAGGCAGGAGGACCTTTAGTCCCGGTTGGTAACACCAACCGGGACCAAAAGGCATCCACGCGTCAGCATTTGGCAGGAGCTGGGGTTTTTGTTTTTTTTGAAGGGGGGGGGGGTTTAGGGGGTTTTGGAGGGTTAATTTAGGGGTTTCATATTGTGTTAGCTAGCTAATAGAGAGAAGTGTCCTCTCTTTCTCCGTGCTTGGTCGACGCTACCTACTATACGCATAGAGAGAACTCGACACGCTAGCTAGTAAGCAAAGGAAGGAACCATTAAGTACACAAGATCGTCATGAACATATACAGAGAGAAGTGATCGACCTCTCTTTCTCCGAGAGATTGGTCGAACAACAAGTTTTCGTATATCTATCCGACGCTACTAGCTACATATATACAATATAAGAACTCTTACGTACAATCCCTAACATCTAATGTCAAATTCCACATGGTATTCTCGGGCTTTATTTATGACATGGTCAAGAAAGAATCCCGCCAATTCCTCTTGAATTGCTCGTATGTGATCATGTGGTAGGAGTTCATCCCGCATCTGCCACAACTAATTTGAAGAAGGGGGTTAATACATATATATGAATGAAACTCAACACAAATGATGGTAATAAAATAAAATTGTGAATATTATTGCTTACGCACTTCATATTGTTTTTCAGAGTAGCCCCGCTTAGAGGTTGTCGCGTTGTAGATGAACTCGCAAATGTAGTATCCACAAAAATCATTCCCGGCTTCCTGCCACAAGCACTTTACGAGAAATAGAATTCAATCAAACTGATAATCAAGCATTATAAATGGTATTGATGAAACTAGAATCAATGGGAGATGCGCGGAACTAGCTAGTAGTACTTACTTTTGGGTGTGTAAATCGCAGCTCCCTCGGCAGTGCCGGAACAATTCCGGTGAACTCTTTCCAAACCCTGCCAGACAAAAAAAATAATTACTTGATATCAGAAAATGAACAAAGTTGCCGATATGGTGCGATAATGATCGATTGAACTTACTTCTGGAGCATTTCAGTCATGTCCGCATACTCCTGGGGATCTTTTCGTCTCGAGTCTTAGACGGTTACTACTCCCCACTTAGGCTTAATGTCTAGCAGAATAAAGTGGAACCTGCGCACGCATGCATGCATAACTCATCAATTACATTACTATAACCTCGAGTAAGGGAAACCGAATATGCACAAGACAGTAACACTCACTTGAAGTTGTAAGGAAAAAGTATTTTCTCTTTGTTTTGATTTTTAAGCAACGATTGTAGCAAGTTGTCCTCGGTATCTGTGACTCTGTTTTTAACCGTCCATTCATGTATGATATTTGGGTTAATGAACTCAATGTCATAGATTTGTGCTTTTCTGCATTCGACGATCTTCAATCTACATAATATAGTGAGGATAATTATATATACATGCAATGAAAGAGCTGAGCTATATATAGAGACTTAATTACAGAAGTAGTACTCACAGACAGTAGCAAGTCACGAGTGTTTTGTCGAGGGCCTTTTGATTGTATAACTGGAATAACTCGTCAAATTCAACAGACAACTGATCCATTCCAACGAGGTCGTGCTCCTCTTTAATTCTCAGCGTCAAAGTATTCTTCCCAGACTCGCTGCAGGTTTTCATGTACCATTCATGAAATCTTCGCATCATCGTTGTTAGAGGAGGATGATGATCAGGTTTGACGAGAGGCTACCCATACTGGTATCTGAATTCGTCCACCTCCGTTATTTCAAACTCTACATCATCGCTCAGGTAATTAGCAGGATTGGTACCGGGCACCATCCCCGGCTGATTAGCGATGATATCGCTAGACACCTTGAGCGGGGGGCATGATTGGTTCGCCTGTTCGCCAAGCTGGGGAATTTTTTTCCCACTTCTTCGTTCTGCTAACCTTGCATGACTGCAAGTACTTCCCGAACGCTCCGCTTCCTTATATGTCCTTTCAATAATGCGCTCATAGTTGGATTGCGGCGGAGGCGGTGGTGGTCGCTTCAGGACATCGATAGTGCGCTTCAGTTTCACCGGATCTATCGCCTCCTTCGGAGGTGGAGGTTTCCGTGCAAAATGTTCATGCACTTCAGCAACACTGATTTTCGTGGTTTCCTCGTCGGTCCTCTCATATGGTAACTTTTCAGAGGCTTGAGAGATGGACCGTATCTGAATTGCTTCCCGCCTCTGCTTGTACTGCTAGCCGCCGGAGCAGCGGCGGCTCTCTTCTACCATTGCTGACGAGGCGAAGGAGGAGGCGGAGTGCTCCGACGCGCCGGAGGAGGCGGAGGAGGAGGCGGAGTGCCCTCATGCGCCGGAGGAGGCAGAGTGCCCTCACGCGCCGAAGGAGGCGGAGTGCCCTCACGCGCCGGAGGAGGCGGAGAAGGAGGCGGAGTGCCCTGACTCACCGGAGGAGGAGGAGGAGGAGGCGTCCAGTTTGGAAGCTTGATGTACTCCTTCCTCCATAGACATGTACTCCTCAAAGCATAAAGCAGCTGATTCTCCCCTTCACCTGTAGGGTGGTCAAGCTCAAGCTCCTCAAATCCCTCCATTATTTCATCCACCGTCACAACAGTATAGCCATGTGGAATCGGACGGCGGTGAAAAGTTCCATCGGGTTGAGGAGGTGCAACAGAGCCGATAGCCGCCTTCAAAGTGAGGTTCTGCCATTTCGTCATAAGCTGGCAAAGTTGAGCCTCCGTGATAGTATCCACGGGGTAGCGAGGAGCCGTGGAATCAGGCTGAATGAGCTCCATGGAAGCCACGCTGCTTCTCCGCTGAGATGGCGGGGTAGCTTCTGGGTAGCTTCGTGCCGCTGAGATGGTTGGCCGGCAGCTGCAAGTTCCTCTAGCTTTACTAGTCTTGCATTGAGCTTCTGCATTTCGCTCAGCTCCGCTTTCCTCTTTCTCTCCCGGCTTCTGTAACCGCCTACGCCGGCAAACCCAACCACCCACGGAACGGAGCCTGGTGTGCCTCGTGTTCATCCAGGGTGCTTAGGATTCCCGAGGGCCTTAGTCAGCTAGTCCTTCCCTTTGTCGGGAATGAACGTCCCTTGCTGCGCTGCGGTGATATAAGCCTGAAGCTTCTTGACGGGTATTGCAAGTTGCTCGTCCGTCCAACGGCACTCCCCTGTTTCTAGGTCCAAAGTTCCCCCAACCCCGAAGAACCAAGTCCTTGAACGGTCTGGCCAGTTCAATGTCGCTGGTTGGACTGCTTTAGCAAGCAGGTCTTGCTCAGCTTTGTCCCACAACGGCCGGGCTTTGTGGTAGCCACTTGACCCCGTGTGATGGTGATACTTCTTCTTTGCAGCATTTATCTTGTTTGTCTCTGACATTTTGTCGGGGTCCGACACCTATGGGATCCCGAGAGACCCCTTTACGATTCGGCTGGGGGAGAGGGATACGCAAAGAGCAGAACCAGTGATCGACGCGGGAAGTTTTTACCCAGGTTCGGGCCGCTGATCAGCGTAAAACCCTACTCCTGCTTTGTGTTCTTATTGATGTTCTTGAGCCCAGCCTTCAGGAGCGCTCGCAATGAACAGTACGTTCAAAGAGCAGCTATGCATGCAGAATGGGCCGGAAGTTCTCCTCCCCTGTAGCAGTTGCCTTGGGCCTCCTTTTATATGCTCAAAGGGGTCTCCACAGTGGCAAAATGTACATACATTGAGGCGTAAAGTAGCTACAGGGTATCATACCTAACCCCTGACGGATTAGGACAAGCGCATTTAATGCACCGTGAGGTATCCGTTTAGGTGTCCTCACTTTCTTGGGGATGTAAAAAGGGGCTATCCCATCAGCACCGCTTAGGCTCTCCTCCACTGGCGCGTTGCCACGCATCCAGGGAAGGACCCAGAATGTCAGGTTTTGTTACTGTGCCGAAGCGGTGGCACAGTGGCAGAATCTCGCCAAGCGCCGATCCTTGCCGGGCGCCAAGCCTTGCCGGGCGCCAAGCCTTGCCGGGCTCCACAGGCCATCCCGGCAAGGATCTTGCCGGGGGGGAGCTGGCCTTCGGATCCCAGCTTTGCTTATCTGCTGATCCTTAGATCTCTGACTTGATGATTTCCTTGATGGCTTGAATCGACCTCGAACTGATCCCGGCAAGCCTTGCCGCAAGGATGGCTACAACTGCCCGTGCACAAGTACGGGGTACTAGTGGCCCAATACTTAGTACACCGACAGGAGCCCCCGGGCCTAGGCCATACACGAGTGCGAGGCGTTGTTGGGCTAGGCCCAAACAGTGCACGGGCACGCGTGGCAGGGAATTAACTGGTCGTAAATATCTCGTTTTACTGTGCCCCCCACTACGTGCACGGAGCGCGCGACATGGGAAGCGTGCCAAAAAGGCTGCAAACTGTCTCGCGCCTATAGAGGCGCATTCATATTGGGGAATAAACAAGGCGGCCCCGCTCCTTCCCCATAAAAAGGAGAAGTCGCAGAGGCGCAAACCTATTTACCCCCCTCTTCTTCTCAATCTGGCCATCGCCATCGCCTTCCTTTCCTCGAGGTCAGAGCGAAACCTTTTTCCTCTTCCGCCCGCTGCTCCCGCGCTCGCTCCGCCCCCAGCTTCCGTCCTCACAGTCGCCATGCCGCCCAAGGCCAGCAAAGGCAAGGGCAAGGACAAGGAGGCGAAAGCCGAAGTTCCGGAGAGCGAACTGGTGAAGATGCAGAAGAGGCTCGTCGTCTTCCCTCCGACGCTCGACGCCGAAGTTTTGAAGGGGCGATATCAATGCGTGTGGGCGAAGGGAACGCAAGCTCACCCCGCCACACGCGTAATCCCAGGTGCTTGCTCCAAAGGTGGATCGGACAGATACCCCTTCTTCACTGCATATTTCTATTGGGGGCTCTGTCCCCCCTTTTCCGATTTCTTCAACGAATGTACACGTACGGCTTCCGCCTTCTTGATTTCACGCCGAATGCCGTACTTTGCATGTCTATCTTTGCCCATCTCTGTGAGAATTTCGCTGGCGTGATCCCCAATTCTGCTCTTTTTCGCCATTATTTCTACCCTCGTATCCAAAAAGGAGAGGCTCTCTCTGGATCTATTGCCTGGATTCCAAGGGCTTGGAACAAAGAGATATACCCAGAGGGAGTTTACCGCGAAAAGTGGGACGAGTGGCGGGCCGAATGGTGTTGGATCCAGGAAGCAGATCCTCATCCTTTTTGTCATCCCCGGCAACAGAAGGTGGTCCGCGGCAAGGATTGGGGCGATCTCACTGCAGAAGACGAGAGGCTCACAATCGCCACTACCAGGATCCTTCGCTTGAAGGCTGCCGGGCTGACGATGGAGATGATCGGCTTCGACTTTCTCCGCCGCCGCATCGCCCCTCTGCAGAACAGGGGAAGGCCAGTCTGGGAGTACAAGAACGCGGCAGATGTCATGAGACTGCGTCCCGGGCTGAACAACAATCTGACCGCTATGCAGCTTGGCGCTCTCCGCCAAAAGTTATTCCAGCGCGAAGACAAGCACCGGCTGTCGGCAAGGATTGTCCCCTTGTGCAACAACTCTGCCTTGGGGTCAATCATTGCCTTCTTGCCGATGTTCAACGCCCACGGCCTTGACCCGACCTGGGTCGAGCCAAGCGAGGAAGAAGCGCAGAAGTTCTTTGACAACTTGACGGAGAAGCCTGTCCGGCAAGAGTCAGATTTTATCCGAGCCACCACTGACTAGGAAGTAGCTTATATTGCTACCAGAGTGGAGGAGGCAAATCTTGCCGCGGAGGCCGGCAACGTTGGCTTCACAGAGTGGGAAGCCAGCGATGCAGAGGTGGTAGTGGAGGCAAAGCCTGCCAGGGAGGACAAGGTTGCCGAGGGAGAAGGCAGCGCAGCCGCTGAGAGCTCGTCCGGCGAAGACACGGCCGAAGAGGAGACGCGAGAAGAGCCCTCGCCCCCGAAGAAGACAAAGCGTGTCCTTCAGAAGGCTGCATCAGGCATCCCGGCAAGCCAGCCTACTTCGAGCGGTGAATCCCCCGGCAAGAAAGTGGCCGACAAGACTGGACCGCGGTAGGGGGCTCGTCAATAGCCCGCGCGGCGCGCGAGACCCACACCAGCGACCACTGCTGGGGCGGCAGGAGGGTCTCGTACTACCGCACCGGAAACTTCCCTGGCGCCTGCCACAGCCAAGCGGCCTAGGACTCCTCCTCCGCCTCCCCACTCAGACACCGCAACGGAGGTCGACTTCGACATCTCCGGCTTTAGTCCAAAGCGAGAGGAAGAAGAGTGAGTTCTTGCCACAGCTTTTACCTTCCAATTTGCATCAATCTTACTGACTTGCTTGTATTGTTTCTGCAGTGACACAGAAACCTTGCTGGAGAGGCTGGCGAAGAGGTCATGGACTTCTACGGGCGACGAGCCCCCGGCAGGCTCCACGAGCGTGCCGGAAACTGTTGTTGTCAGCCCGGAGTCCAGTCCTCAACACAGCCCCCAGCGCAGCCCCCAGCACAGCCCCTAGCGTAAGTCCATTGTCCTTTTTCCGCTGACTGGTGCCGAGGCTTTCATTCTTGTCACTAATATCTTTGGGTTCGCAGGAGAAGAACGGCAACAAGGAGAAGACATTTCCTTTGTGCCTCCTTCATCGACCGCTCCGCCCACAAGCACATCCCCAGCAAGAGATCCTGCCGGCGAGCCCGTCCTAACTGAGGGGGAGCCGGCAAGCGCGGACTCCGGCGACACGCCCTCGGCAACCGGAGTTGCCGGGAGAGGTGAAGCCACCTCCCGACAGCCCGACGCAGGTACTCGATTGCCTCAGAGTGCTTGTTATCCTTTTTCTCTCATCTCTTTATCTTTAGTCACTTCAAAATCCAAACCTTGATCTTATTCTATCTTCCTCCTTCGCCCTTCAGAGTTCCCTGTGATGGAACATATGGACATCGACGTCGTCATCGAAGAGACCGCCAGGGATGCCGCCGCTGAAGCGGACAGGATCGCTGCCAGCGAGGCCACCAAGGATGACGTTGCCGGGGCTGGTGATGCTCTTGACGGGGAGGCCGCCAAGACAGCACAAGAGGAAATCGTCGAAGAACCTGCTGAAGAGGGCGACAGGGAGGCTGAGGACCGTACTGACAGCATTCCTGCCGCAGGAGCGCCAAGCGCTGCACCGGCCACAGAGACCCCTGTCACTGGTGAGGCGGCCACTGAAGACCAGCCATCGACATCTGAAGGCCCCTCATCCAGCAAGTATCTCAAGGTTGGCGAGAATTTGTTCATCAACTTGCCGGGGACGGCAAGCACTGAGGCACCAGCCGAAGGAGAAATTTTCGAGGAAATTATTGCCGCTGTCGGGCTCGAAGTTGTTGACGATCCCAGCACTAGCAGCGGCAAGTCTGAAGTGGATCAGCTCCTTCAGGCCATGGGCGAGAACTTCCGCAAACTCCAGGCTCTCCATCGCGCCCGAAAAGAGAAGGCGGACTCCAGAATGGCAGTTGTCGAGGCAGCTGATAGATCTCGAAGAGCACGGCAAGGAACTCTCGACGCTCAAGGGGGACAGGGAAAAAACCCTCCACTCCTTGGCGGAGATGCAAGTTGCCTTGTCCGACAAGACCAAGCAGCTCTCCTCTGCGGCTGATAGTATTTCGCTTTTGGAGCTGAAGCTGACCACGCTGGAGAAGTCTCTCGAGGCCGGCAAGGCCCGTGAGAAGGCTCTACTCAAGGATCTCCAAGGAGAGAGGAACCTGCTCAAGAGCGCCGCCGCTGCCCAAAACGAATACGAGAAGGGAGTGGAGATCTGGACTGGACGCCTCATCGCCACCGCGGAGAAGCTTACCGCAGAACTGTCAACCATGGGCCTGTCGAACTTCAGATATTCTTCCGAGGAAAGAATATCTCCAAGTGCCAGGTTGACGATGTTCTTTGAAAGCATCATCAACGCGTTGAGGGCGCTCCAGTCCAGCCGGGCGACCCAACTGGCGAACGAGACTCGCCGGCTTTGCCGGGCCGTCCTCCGCAAGGTGCTCATCAAGGTGGTGCACAGCAATCCCGGCATCGACCTCTCCAGCGCACTCGGCCATCTGCCAAAGGATGCAAATGTTGAGGCGCTTGAAAAGTGCATCGCGCCAATCCTTGAGAAGGTGGACTCCATCAAAAGGATCGAAGGCCAACGCAGGGATTGAGTGCTTCCCTTTTATTCTTGCCGCCATCATCTTATGTAAAAGACAATTAAGTCTCAAGTTAGAACCGCGGCAACTCATGGATGCAATATAATTTGACTATGTTTAGGCTCATGCTTGCTACTTTCCTTGTCTGATTCCTTTATGTATGGAGTTCATCCTACGCTTACTGAAAAACTTGCCGGCGCGCAACCTGCCGCGAGCGCTGGGTGCGGGACTTCAGCAGCCTGCCGGAGGCGCAGCGGCCGGCAAGACTCCTTGGCGTTCTCAGTGCAGCCACTTAAATCGTTGAGCGGACTCGAAACAAAATAAGGGCGCAACTGATTACAACAAGGGTTCCTTCGCGTGCAGATTTCCCATACAAGAGTCGGAATCGTCCAAGGAAATAACTTGGTACTAAAAGAAAAACTTGCTCTAAGTTTTTAGGACTTAGCTTCCTGGCTTTGTTCTTCCTCCGGCAAGCGTCGATTCCGAACGTCACCAACTGGTACCCTTCCCCCCCAGCAAATGTGCACGCGAGGAATCCTTCTGTCTTTTGAGAAAAAGAAAGAAGAGAAAATAAAGGGATGAAACCTTGGCGGTTCGTTAGAACTTACCGGGATCAGGTGTCATACAACATCTTAGACAAACATGCATATATAAATATGAACATGGGAATCAATAAGGGAATGTACAGCACTTAAATTTATTCATCTGTGCTCAGGGTCTGCGCCTGGCTTTGTACAAAGGATCTCATGCCTTGCCGGCAAGACTTGTACAAAAAGGTGGTTGCCGGGAGCCCCCGGCAATCGCGCCTTATGGATAGAACTTGCGAAGATGTTCGATATTCCAGGAATTGCTCACTGGAATGCCATCTTCGGTCTCCAGGCGGACAGCGCCGGGCCTGGTGACTCGTACTACCCGATAAGGGCCTTCCCACTTTGGCATCAACTTGTTTGAATTCTTGGCGGACTGAATCCGTCGAAGAACAAGGTCGCCTTCCTCAAGGCTTCGGGCATGAACTTTGCGGCTATGATAGCGGCGCAAAGCTTGCTGGTAGCGTGCAGCTCGCACAGCAGCCTGAAGACGATTCTCCTCAAGGAGCACAGCGTCATCTTGCCATAGTTGCTCTTGCTCGAGCTCATCATAAGCGAGCACTCGAGGAGATCCGTATATGAGTTCCGTGGGGAAAACTGCTTCCGCTCCGTAGACCAGAGCGAAGGGCGTCTGGCCAGTGGCTCGATTTGGTGTCGTTCTGATTGACCAAAGAACCGCCGGCAACTCATCAATCTAGCGTCTTCCGCACTTTTTCAGCCTGTCAAAAGTTCTAGTCCTGAGACCGCGCAGCACTTCAGCATTGGCCCTCTCCGCTTGGCCGTTGCTTCTCGGGTGAGCAACAGAGGCAAAACAAATCTTGCCGCCAAGGTCTTGGACATACTACATGAAGGTGCGACTTGTGAACTGCGTGCCATTGTCGGTGATGATCCTGTTAGGCACACCGAAACGGCAAACAATTCCTTTGAAGAACTTGACAGCCGACTGCGCTGTCACCTTCCTCACTGCTTCCACCTCCGGCCACTCTGTGAACTTGTCGATAGCAACGTACAAGTACTCAAAGCCCCCGGTAGCACGGGGGAAGGGGCCCAGTATGTCGAGCCCCCAGACCGAAAATGGCCAGGAGAGAGGGATTGTTTGAAGAGCTTGAGCTGGCTGATGTAATTTCTTCGAATGAAACTGGCACGCTTCACACTTGGTTACTAGTGCAGTCGCATCCTGGAGGGCGGTAGGCCAAAAGAACCCTTGCCGGAATGCTTTCCCGGCAAGCACTCTTGACCCTATGTGGGAACCACATATGCCCCCATGAATCTCTGCCAACAGTTGTAGTCCATCCTCCCGAGAAATGCTCTTCAATTTCACACCGTTTGGTCTCTTTCTGTACAGGACGTCATCGACGAACTTGTACATAACAGACCAACGGGCTACTCTCTCCGCTTCTTCTTGTTCCTCAGGGAGTTCACCTGTCTGAAGGAAATGGACAATGTGCTGCGCCCATGCTAGAGCCTGAGGCTCGACAACTAGGACTAAAGGCATCTCCTCTGCCGGGGGAACGTTTGTCTCGACAACGAGGGCCTGAGGCCCTGTCGGAGCCTGTTGTTCCCCGGTAGGCGTGTCGATCCCGGCAACTTCCTTGCCGGCGGCTCCGGGGAGCTCTGCCGGGAAGTACTGGCCAGAGTTCAACTTCCTTCTCTTTTCTTGCCGCATCGATGGCGCCACGGATGGTTGAGTCAATTGGAGCACAAAAGTTCCTGGTTCCACAGGCAACTTGAGGGCAGCACGCTTTGACAGGTCGTCAGCAATATTGTTCTCGGCACGAGGAACGTGCTCCATCTGCAGACCGTCAAAGCGCTCTTCCAATTTCCTCACTTCATCTACGTAGGCCTGCATCAATGGGCTTTGATAACTCTTGTTAACCTGCCTGACGACAAGTTGTGAATCGCCTTTGATGATGAGCTTTCTGATACCAAGGTCTGCCGCGATCCTGAGACCGGCAAGCAAACCCTCGTATTCTGCAGTGTTGTTGGTCGAACTCTCCCGGGGAAAGTGCATTTGGACTACGTACTTGAGGTGCTCTCCGGTGGGTGCGACAAGCAGCACGCCAGTACCGGCGCCTTGCAGCGAGAAAGCCCCGTCAAAGTACATAATCCATTGCTGATCGATTTCCTTGAATTCCGCCAAGGCCCTACTCTGAATTGTCGAAGTGCTTTCAAACTTAAGGCCAAAGCTAGACAGCTCCAACGCCCACTCCACGATCCTGCCGGTTGCCTCCGGATTTTGCAAAATCCGTTGCAACGGAAAGCGAGTGACGACGGTAATCTCATGTGCTTGAAAATAGTGGCGCAGCTTCCTTGAGGCCATAAGGAGGCCAAAAAGCAACTTCTGCACCCCAGAATATCTTGACCTAGCCCCTTGTAAAAGAGAGCTAACAAAATAAACTAGGCGCTGCACCACCTTCTTCTTCTGCACAAGTTCTTCTGTTTGCGCAGATCCTGTCTTGCCGGGATCAACCCTTGCCGGGGAAGATCTTGCCGCGTCATCCGGCGGTCCTGCCGCTGGTGTTGCTTCCTCATCAGCTTCTCTCTGTGCCACTAGAGCAGCACCAACCACTTGATTTGTTGCCGCCAGATACAACAGCAACGGCTCTTGTGGTTTAGGCGCGACTAGCGTCGGCGGAGAGGAAAGGTATTTCTTCAAATCTTGCAGCGCAGCCTCCGCTTTCGGAGTCCATTTCATTGGACCTGCCTTCTTCAAAATTTTGAAAAAGGGCAGGGCGCGCTCAGCAGATTTGGAAATAAACCTGCTTAGAGCAGCAACACAGCTGGCAAGATGACGCACATCCTTGACGCGTCTCGGCGCTTCAATTTGCTCAATGGCTTTGATCTTGTTGGGGTTCGCTTCGATTCCCCGGCAAGATACAAAGAATCCGAGGAGCTTGCCGGAAGGAACTCCGAACACACACTTCTCAGGATTGAGCTTTAAGTTGATCTTGCGCATGTTTGCAAATGTTTCTTCTAAGTCTTGAATGAGCGTTGCTTTATCCTTGGTTTTGACCACTATATCATCCATATATGCCTCCATATTTCTACGGAGTTGTGGCTCAAAACCAATCTGGATTGCTCTGGCGAATGTTGAACCAGCACTTTTCAACCCGAAAGGCATTCGTATAAAACAATACGTACCACATGGGGTGATAAAGGCGGTCTTCTCTTCATCTTCCTTTGCCATAAAAATCTGATGATACCCTGAATAGGCGTCAAGGAAGGACAGGAGATCACAACCAGCGGTGGCATCCACAATCTGGTCGATGCGCGGCAAGGGAAAGGGATCTTTTGGACAAGCTTTATTGATATCTGTATAATCGATACAAAGCCTCCATTTCCCATTCGCTTTTCGCACTACAACCGGATTGGCCAACCAGGTTGGATGAAGCACTCCTTTGACTAGTCCCGCCGCCTCCAGCTTCTTAATCTCTTCGGCAATGAATTCTTGCCGCTCCAAGGCCTGTTTCCTCACCCTTTGCTTGACGGGCCGCGCATGAGGACAGACAGCAAGGTGGTGCTCAATCACTTTCCTGGGAACACCGGGGATGTCAGATGGTTGCCATGCAAACACGTCGACATTCGCCCGCAGGAAAGCAACGAGCGCGCTTTCCTATTTGTCATCTAGGGTGGAACTTATGGTGAAAGTCCCCCCCGTTCCGTCCTCCCTGGCAGGCACCTTCTTGGTTTCTAGCGGGGCAGCCTTGGACTTCTTGTTCTTGCCGGTGGAACTCTCTGGTACGTCCTCGACGGAAGCGCGGCACTCCGAGGAGGCGCGCTTGCCGGAGTTCGCGCCAAGGTTCCTGCCGGTCTTCTTCTTCCCCCCGGGAGTTCCAGCGGCAGGAGCAGATGCCTTGATGGCAGGTGCTGCAACTGCTTCCCGGTAAAGTTGGTAGGCACAGATGAGCGCATCCTTCTTATCGGAATGGATAGTGATGACGCTCAACGGCCCGGGCATCTTCAAAACATTGTATGCGTAGTGTGATGCCGCCATAAACTTAGCTAGCGCTGGCCGACCAAGGATCCCATTGTATGACATGGGGATCTTGGCGACATCAAACACCACCTTTTCGGTCCTGAAGTTAAACTCGCTGCCAAATGTTACCGGCAGCGTGATCTTGCCCTTAGGCTGGGTTCTTCCCGGATTGACCCCTTGAAACGTACCCGTTTCCTCGAGGTCTTCGTCGGGAATCTGAAGCTTTGTGAGCACATCCGGTGAGATTAAGTTTAGGCCGGCCCCGCCGTCAACTAACATCTTCGTCACCTTGAGGTTGCGAATTGTTGGGGAAACCAACAATGGCAAACACCCGACCGCAGTTGTGCGATCAGGGTGATCCTCGGCGTCAAAGATGATAGGCGTGCTGGACCACTTCAGAGGCCTACACGCATCGGGGGATGGCTCTGCCGCATTAACCTCCCGCATCCACTGTTTAAGTTGGCGGTGGGAAGAATGCAGCAAGGCACCCCCATCAATGCACATAGCCTCCGTAGCCTTCTGGAATTCCTGCTCACTGGATTCATCATCTTCCTCATCATCATCTCCTTCTTTATCTCGGCCCCGAGCGGGCCGATCCTTCTGCTGCTTGGCCTTGCCGCGGCGACCCCCTCGGCCACCGCGTTTCTTGTCGGACCCCTCAGCACCATCTTGGGCCTTCTCCTTGTCTCGCCTCCCGTATTCGGCCCTCTGCTTCTCGGCAAGCTGCTCAACTTGCCGGCAGTTCTGGAGATCGTGGCCCTTGGTGCGATGGATCTTGCAATACTGCTTGCCGGAGTTCTTCGACTTGTCGGCAGCCGCCAAGGCCTGACATGAAGGGCACCCGGCAAGATCCTTGCCGGGGTCACTAACCTTGGCCTTCTTGGCGGCGCCGGGGTTGTCAGATTCCTCGACAGCAAGCACGGCCTTGCCTCCGCGCTTCCTGTTCCGCCGCCGGCCTTTCCTTGACGGGGCCGCGGCATCTTCATCTTCGGAGTCGCCTACCGCGCCAACAGCCTCACCGGGGAGTTTCCTCCCCTCTTCAGCTCGAGCGCACTTGTCAGCCAGAGCATAAAGCTCGGCAATACTCCTGACTTTGTTCATCGCCAGCTCTTCCCACATTCTGCGGTTACGCACGTTCTGGTGGAACGCGCTAATGACAGCGGCAGGATGAACGTCGGGAATGTTGTACTGCACTCGGCTAAACCTCTGCATAAACTTGCGCAGGGACTCGCCCTCCTTCTGAGGGATGATGTGCAAATCGCTCTCTTGGCCAGGAGCTTGATGGCCTCCAACGAAGGCGCCAACAAACTGATGGCACAGATCTGACTAGGAAGAAATGGAATTCTCCGGCAGATGCATCAACCACGACCTGACGCTGGGCTTGAGCACCAACGGGAAGTAGTTGGCAAGTATCTTGTCATCTCGGCCCCCGGCAGCCTGCACCGCAATGGTGTAGATGCTCAGGAACTCCGAGGGATGGGTCTTTCCGTCATACTTCTCCGGAACCTCTGGCTTAAAGGTTCGGGAATTGGGCCACCGGACTTGCCGCAGCTCACGGGTAAACGCTGGAGTCCCTACCTCATAAGGCAAGTCTCCTACGTCCCCTGGCGCAGGCTCGTCGACAGCCGGCCCCGCGCGCTTATCAGAGTGATAGCGCGCTTCCCGTCGCCGCTCGATGGTTGTTCGAGCGTCCTCTTTGCCTCGTTTCTGGAGAACTAGACGCTGATCACGGCGCATCCGTGGATCGGACGACGCTGTGGAAACTTCTTCATGGCGGTCGACTTGCTGAGTTGTCAGCCGCCGCTGGTACCGCGGAGGGGAGTGCACTGTAGTTGCACCACCTCCGGTTTTCTCTGCATCGGCTCGCGCCGGATCGATGGGCCTCCGCTGCGAGGGCCCTGCCTCTTGCGGTCCATCCTTGTTGGCGAAGCCGATAAGGCTCTGGATAGTAGCTCGCCACTCCTCCATCTTCTCCGGGGCGGGGGGAAAATCGAGGAGCAGCTGTGCACGTGCCAAGGCTTCCGCTGGCGTAGGTGGCAGCGACAAGTGCGAGGTACGTGAGGTGCTCTGACTCCTAACCAAGTTAGAAGGAGCACCACCACGGTCACGCGACCGCGCGCCACCTCCGCCGGTAGCTCGGTGTGCATGCTGGTCCCGCGCATCTTGGGATCTATGCGCAGAAACCTTTTCATGGGGGCGCCCTGAACCACCAGCGCCATGACGTCGCTCATCATGCACGACCTGGGTAGGTCACGAGGCTTGTGCTGGCGCGGGGGCTCCAGCAGGCGTCCTTCGATCCCTAGAGTTAGTTGTGCCACCCGTAGGCAACACAGCACCATCTCTAGATCCAGCGGCGTGCAAGTTACCACTTCCACTACGAACGATACCGCTCGCTTGGCTTGGGTCACCAGAACGCCGCGGGGGTTCTAGTCCTCTTCCTTCTGCACCCACACCGTCGCCTGTACGAGAAGGTGTAGGCAAAACGGATGTGGACGGTTGCGCTGTCGCATCGCTCTTCTTCTTGGGCGGCATGATGATGAGGATGATGAAGAAACTAGGGCGTCGAGCACTAGATCAGGTTCACGCAACCTTCACTCCCCCTACCTGGCGCGCCAAAGATGTCGGGGTCCGACACCTATGGGATCCCGAGAGCCCCCTTTACGATTCGGCGGGGGGAGAGGGATACGCAAAGAGCAGAACCAGTGATCGACGCGGGAAGTTTTTACCCAGGTTCGGGCCGCTGATCAGCGTAAAACCCTACTCCTGCTTTGTGTTCTTATTGATGTTCTTGAGCCCAGCCTTCAGGAGCGCTCGCAATGAACAGTACGTTCAAAGAGCAGCTATGCATGCAGAATGGGCCGGAAGTTCTCCTCCCCTGTAGCAGTTGCCTTGGGCCTCCTTTTATATGCTCAAAGGGGTCTCCACAGTGGCAAAATGTACATACATTGAGGTGTAAAGTAGCTACAGGGTATCATACCTAACCCCTGACGGATTAGGACAAGCGCATTTAATGCACCGTGAGGTGTCCGTTTAGGTGTCCTCACTTTCTTGGGGATGTAAAAAGGGGCTATCCCATCAGCACCGCTTAAGCTCTCCTCCACTGGCGCGTTGCCACGCATCCAGGGAAGGACCCAGAATGTCAGGTTTTGTTACTGTGCCGAAGCGGTGGCACAGTGGCAGAATCTCGCCAGGCGCCGATCCTTGCCGGGCTCCAAGCCTTGCCGGGCGCCAAGCCTTGCCGGGCGCCAAGCCTTGCCGGGCTCCACAGGCCATCCCGGCAAGGATCTTGCCGGGGGGGAGCTGGCCTTCGGATCCCAGCTTTGCTTATCTGCTGATCCTTAGATCTCTGACTTGATGATTTCCTTGATGGCTTGAATCGACCTCGAACTGATCCCGGCAAGCCTTGCCGCAAGGATGGCTACAACTACCCGTGCACAAGTACGGGGTACTAGTGGCCCAATACTTAGTACACCGACACATTTTCTTGCCCTTCTCTGATGTCTTGTAGGCCACAAATGCGGGCCAGTGATCTCTTATCTTCTCATATCGGCCGGTGAAATCTGGAATCTTTCCTTTGTCGACAAACTTTGTGTTCAACTCTTTCTTCCACCTCCTGAATAGATCTGCCATCTTCTTAAGAGCACACACCTTGACCTTTGGCTCTATAACTGGCGTATTCGGATCCTCCTCTGGCGGTAGGGTGAAATTTGCCTTCAACGAGGTCCAAAGATCATCTTTTTGTCTATCGGTGACATAAGAAACTTCAGGGTCGTCCTTAGCCAGCTTATTCCATTTCTGGATGCTGATCGGGATGATGTCCCTAACAATAGCTCCGCACTGAGCAACAAATGCGTCCTTGGTCCGCTTGGGTTCAATCGGTTGGCCATCGTCCGCGAGTTCTGTGATCGTGAACCTTTCATCCTGGCGCAACCTTTTCTTCGGGCCTCGTCTCGTTACAGAAGTTTGGCTCGATCCGGAGGGCTATAAAAGAAGAAAGAAGCGTTAATATATGTACATACCAAAACAATTAATGCATCAATTAGTCAGCATATGCTTAATTAATATATATACCTCACCGGACTTTGCAACAGCTCCCTCCTCAGTTCGGTCACCGGAGCCGTCATCATGGTCTCCTTCTTCCTCCGCCATTCGGTCACCGGAGCCGTCATGATCATGTCCTTCCTCCTCCATTGTTCGATCACCGGAACCGTCATCCTCTCCTTCCTGACCATCGGTGTCATTGAGAAATGACAAGACATCACCTCCACCAAGGATTATATCCCCCAACAACTGTTCTTGTTCCAAGTCTCTTTGCTCCATAGTTTCTGCAAATATATATTACAACATGGCAATATACAAACATGAGAGATGGATATATTAGTGGCAAACATAGACCTAGCTAATATCACAACAAGGGATCATATTAGTGGCCTCGACGCTTCTATGGTTTGGGGTGGCCTCGACAACGCTTCTAGGGTTTGGCCTCGACAACGCTTCTAGGGTTTGGGGTGGCCTCGACAACGCTCTTTTAACTTGGTAAATTTGGGTGGCCTAGACGCTTCTAGGGTTTGGGGTGGCCTCGACAACGCTTCTAGGGTTTGGGGTGGCCTCGACGCTTCTAGGGTTTGGGGTGGCCTCAACACTTCTAGGGTTTGGTCGGGCGAGAGGGGGTTGATCGACGTCCCCCCTCATGTTGAAGAGTTACCGGAGTTTTCTATGTACAAAAAAAATACTACCTATCACATGACATGTCCGGCGACCGGACCGGACCGCCTCTCTCATGAATGTCCGACTAGGGATTCTCTTAACCTTTAAGGGATTTAACAAACTGGCGCCATTCTGGATGTGCAGAAAATGGTCCATATTTTTCCTGATCTCATCTACCCTTCTATATGTCACGTTGTCTAGTGTCAAAGTATTGAAGAAATCCATGGTTTCATCATTAGCCGGAAGTAACAGGCGCATGATGGTATGAAGCTCTCCAAAATTATTTTGGAACGGAGTCCTGATAGGATAATTCGCTTTTTGGTACGAAGTTCAGCAAAGGCCTTCTTCGTACCAAAAAGCGAATTATCTTATCCGGGACTCTGTTCCAAAACAACTTTGGAGAGTTTCGTACCATCATGCGCCTGTTACTTCCGGCTAAAGATGAAACCATGGATTTCTTGAATCCTTTGGCACAAGAGAATGTGCACATATAGAAGCGTAGATGAGATCAGGAAAAATATGGATCAACTTAATTATGCACATCCATAATGGGGGCATTCTTGATAAATCTCTTATTAATGGGGGCATTCTTGATAAATCCCTTATTAAATGTTGCATATGTCAAAATTCAAACTTTGACATATGATCAAACTTTGACATATGATCAAATGTTGCATATGTCAAAATTCAAACTTTGACATATCAGCAAACTTTGATATATGTCCACCGCGATATAAAATGATACATAGATGACAACAATTCTTTATTAGAAAGCAAACCCGATATCCGACATATCTACATATCTTTCGATATATCTAGACTTGTTTTTCCGATCTATCTAGACTTGTTCCGGTTTGGGGTGGCCTCGACAACGTTTTTTCAGTCCCGGTTTGGGTGGACTCGAGAGTTGGTCGGGTGAGAGGGGGTTGACCGACGTCCCCCCTCATGTCGAAGTTACCGGAGTTTTCTATATGAACAAAAAAAAATTCCACATGACATGTCCGACGTCCCCCCTCATGTCGAAGTTATCGGGGAGGGGGTAGACGACAACGACGCTCACCCCTCATGACATGTCCGACGTCCGACGTCCCCCCTCATGTCGAAGTTATCGGGGAGGGGGTAGACGACAACGACGCTCACCCCTCATGACATGTCCGACGTCCGACATCCCCCCTCATGTCATGTCCGACGTCCCCCCTCATTTTAACTAATTTCTATAAAAAAATATATTCTATGAACATCATATATATATACATCCATCCATATGAACATATATGAACAAAAAAATACATATAGCCACATATATGAAAAAAAATACATATTTGAAAAAAAATGCTATGAACATATAGGGTTTGCTATATGAACAAAAAATGCTATGAACTCTGAACAAAGAATTTTGACTTTGCTATATGAAAAAAAAATGCTATGAGTCGGGGCGGCGCGACGGCTCACAGCGGGGGCGGCGAGGGCGCCGGCGGGGGCGGGCCGGGGCGGGGGCGGTCCGGGGCAGGGGCGCGGCGATGGCGTCGATGGGGGCAGGGGCGCGGCGACGGCGTCGATCGGGGCAACGGCGACGTCGGGGACGGCGTCGGGGCAAGTCGGCGACGGCGACGACGGCGAGGAGGGCAGCAGCAGCAGGGGCGTGGCGGCGTCGTCGAGAGAAGAATGGCGGGTGGGTTGAAATTTGCTAAGTCCTGACTTATATAGCAAACCCTTTGGTCCCGGTTCGTGCCACAAACCGGGACCAAAGCCCACCTTTGGTCCCGGTTCTTGCCACAAACCGGGACCAAAGGTCAATTTCCAGCAGCCCAAAAGGCGGGAAGCAGAGACCTTTGTTCCCGGTTGGTGGCACGAACCGTGACCAAAGGGTGGCATTGGTCCCGGTTGGTGCCACAAACCGGGACCAAAGGGGGGCATAGGTCCCGGTTCATGCCACCAACCAGGACCAATGGTGTGCTTGCACAGCGGCGTGATGGGAGTTTAGTCCCACCTCGCTAGTTGAGAGGGTGCCGCACCTGTTTAAAAGGCGCGGTGCGCCTGAGCCTTCGAGCTCCTCTCTAAAGCAGGCTTACGGGCCTAACCTCTCTGTATATGCCTGTGGGCCTACTAGGCCTTCTGCGGGCCTGAATCCTGGCCCACCTGGCTGGTTGGGTTTCTAGTCGTATTCAGGCCGTGGTGGCCCAGTAGGCGGTTTTTTTTCCAGTTTTTTTGTTTTATTTTTTGCATTATTTAATTTCTTTTGTTTTTTGCTTTATTTTTTTAATTCTTTTTGCTGTTAGGTCACAAAAATTATAAACTTTCTGTTAGTGCTATTAGTTTTCAAATTTGAATAGTTTAAATTTGAATTCTTTGAAATTTGTGTGAATCACTAGTTTGTAAATAACTTTACTATAAAAATAGATTTTTGAGTGATTTTTTTCGTGCTATTTAATATTACTGTGTTTTATCATTATATTCAAAAACAGATTTTATTATTTTAGTTTCTAACAAAAAAATCTTTATGAAATTATTTTTGCTATTAATGTTTTGAACAAAAAATACTTTGATAATTTTAGTTGCATACATTTTTTATAATTTTAGTTTAAAAAATACTAGAAGTTTATAAAATGTTTTTAGTTGATTCATTTTGCTATTAGAGTTTTATAAAAGCTTTTTAGTTGATTCTTTTTGCTATTGAAGAATATTATAGTTTTGTTTTAGTTGATCATAACAGCATATTTTAATTGATTTTTTAGTTGATACCTTTTGCTATTAGAGTTTCATAAAAGTTTTCTAGTTCATTCTTTTTGCTATTAGTTCATTCTTTGAGCTAAATGACCCTGAAATTGAAAAGCACTTCAAATGAACCGTGAAAAGGTTGAAAGTTGGCATGGTATCATCATTTCACCCACATAGCATGTGCTAAAAAAGTTGAGAGGGTTATGGCAAAAACTGGATGCACTTCGTGTACAAAATGGACAATCTCTTTCGAAGTATCAGGGTTTCGGATGAAAACTCATCTGTTACAAAGGGATTTCATTTTTTTGAACTTATTTGAACTCCAGACTTTTTGTGTGTTCAAAGTTCACCATTCAAAGCCACATCATCAATTTTCAACCCTTTCTGACTTCATTTGGTATTTTTCATGCATTTACTGATTTTTTTGAGCTAAATGACCCTGAAATTGAAAAGCACTTCAAATGAACTGTGAAAAGGTTGAAAGTTGGCATGGTATCATCTTTTCACCCACATAGCATGTGCTAAAAAGTTGAGAGGGTTACGAAAAAAACTGGATGCAGTTCGTGTACAAAACGGACAATCTCTTTCGAAGTATCAGGGTTTCGGACGGAAACTCATCTGTTACAAAGGGATTTCATTTTTTTGAACTTATTTGAACTCCAGACTTTTTGTGTGTTCAAAATGCACCATTCAAAGCCACATCATCAATTTTCAACCCTTTCTGACTTCATTTGGTATTTTTCATGCATTTACTGATTTTTTTGAGCTAAATGACCCTGAAATTGAAAAGCACTTCAAATGAACTGTGAAAAGGTTGAAAGTTGGCATGATATCATCATTTCACCCACATAGCATGTGCTAAAAAGTTGAGAGGGTTACCGCAAAAACTGGATGCACTTCGTGTACAAAACGGACAATCTCTTTCGAAGTATCAGGGTTTCGGACGGAAACTCATCTTTTACAAAAGGCATTTCATTTCTTCACATGTAACTGCAGTGATATTCTAGATCAAAGGCATCATCATAATAGTTGTGGAGAGAAAGTCTTCACTTTTTCTTCGCTTGTGTCGTTTGCTTATTGCACAGTAACCATGGATAATCTTTATCGTTTAACAGGGTGCTTGGGTCAGCCTTGACTTTGAAGGGGGGAATTTCATGGAACTTTTCATAATTTTCAGACATGTCTGTCTTGCCCTCCAATCTCACGATGTCTCTTTTTCCTGAAAGAACTATGTGGCGCTTTGGCTCATCGTATGATGTATTCGCTTCCTTATCTTTTCTTTTTCTCGGTTTGGTAGACATGTCCTTCACATAGAAAACCTGCGCCACATCATTGGCTAGGACGAATGATTCGTCTGTGTACCCAAGATTGTTCAGATCCACTGTTGTCATTTCGTACTGTGGGTCTACCTGTACCCCGCCTCCTGACAGATTGACCCATTTGCACTGAAACAAAGGGACCTTAAAATCATGTCCATAGTCAAGTTCCCATATGTCCACTATGTAACCATAATATGTGACCTTTCCCCTCTTGGTTGCTGCATCAAAGCGGACACCGCTGTTTTGGTTGGTGCTCTTTTGATCTTGGGCGATCATGTAAAATGTATTCCCATTTATCTCGTACCCTTTGTAAGTTAATACAGTCGAAGATGGTCCCCTTGCCAACGAGTACAGCTCATCAGAAATAGTGTTGTCACCCATGAGACGTGTTTGCAACCAACTGCCGAAAGTCCTGATGTGTTCACATGTAATCCAGTCGTCACACTGCTCCGGGTGTTTGGAGCGCAGAATATTCTTGTGTTCATTGACATACGGGGTCACCAAGGTAGAATTCTGTAGAACTATGTAGTGTGCTTGAGACCAAGAATGCCCGTCCCTACATATTATTGAGTCTGCTCCTAGCGTGCCTTTTCCAGTCAGTCTCCCCTCATACCGCGATTGAGGGAGACCAATCTTCTTAAGGTCAGGAATGAAGTCAACACAAAACCCAATGACCTCCTTTGTTTGATGGCCCGTGGAGATGCTTCCTTCTGGCCTAGCATGGTTACGAACATATTTCTTTAAGACTCCCATGAACCTCTCAAAGGGAAACATATTGTGTAGAAATACAGGGCCCAGAATGGCAATCACGTCGACTAGATGAACTAGGACGTGCGTCATGATATTGAAGAAGGATGGTGGGAACACTAGCTCGAAACTGACAAGACATTGCGCCAAATCACTCCTTAACCTTGGTAGGATTTCTGGATCGATCACCTTCTGAGAGATTGCATTGAGGAATGCACATAGCTTCACAATGGCTAGTCGACCGTTTTCCGGTAGAAGCCCCCTCAATGTAACCGGAAGCAGTTGCATCATAATCACGTGGCAGTCATGAGACTTTAGGTTCTGGAACTTTTTCTCTGGGATATTTATTATTCCCTTTATATTGGACGAGAAGCCAGACGGGACCTTCATACTGAGCAAGCATTCAAAGAAGATTTCCTTCTCTTCTTTGGTAAGAGCGTAGCTGGCAGGACCTTCATACTGCTTTGGAGGCATGCCGTCTTTTTCGTGCACACATTGCTGGTCCTCCCGTGCCTCCGGTGTATCTTTTGTCTTCCCATACATGCCCAAGAAGCCAAGCAGGTTCACGCAAAGATTCTTCGTCACGTGCATCACGTCGATTGCAGAGCAAACCTCTAGGTCTTTCCAATAGGGTAGGTCCCAAAATATAGATTTCTTCTTCCACATGGGTGCGCGTCCCTCAGCGTCATTCGAAACAGATAGTCCGCCGGGACCCTTTCCAAATATTACTTGTAAATCATTGACCATAGCAAGTATGTGATCACCAGTACGGACGGCGGGCTTCCTCCGATGATCCGCCTCGCCTTTGAAATGCTTGCCTTTCTTTCGACATTGATGGTTGGTCGGAAGAAATCGACGATGCCCCAGGTACACATTCTTCCTGCATTTTTCCAAATATATACTTTCGGTGTCATCTAAACAGTGCGTGCATGTGTGGTATCCCTTGTTTGTCTGTCCTGAAAGATTACTAAGAGCAGGCTAATCATTGATGGTTACAAACAACAACGCATGTAGGTCAAATTCCTGCTGGTCTTGCTCATCCCACATACGTACACCTTTTCCATTCCACAGCTGTAAAAGTTCTTCAACTAATGGCCTTAGGTACACATCAATATTGTTGCCGGGTTGCTTAGGGCCTTGGATGAGAACTGGCATCATAATGGACTTCCGCTTCATGCATAGCCAAGGAGGAAGGTTATAGATACATAGGGTCACGGGCCAGGTGCTACGATTGCTGCTCTGCTCCCCAAAAGGATTAATGCCATCCGCGCTTAAACCAAACCATACGTTCCTTGCGTCACCTGCAAAGTCCCCCCACTTTCTCTCGATTTTTCTCCACTGCGACCCGTCAGCGGGTGCTCTCAACTTCCCATCTTTCTTACGGTCCTCTTTGTGCCATCGCATCAACTTGGCATGCTCTTTGTTTCTGAACAGACGTTTCAACCGTGGTATTATAGGAGCTTACCACATCACCTTGGCAGGAACCCTCTTCCTGGGGCGCTCGCCGTCAACATCACCAGGGTCATCTCGTCTGATCTTATACCGCAATGCGCCGCATACCGGGCATGCGTTCAAATCCTCGTACGCACCGCGGCAGAGGATGCAGTCATTAGGGCATGCATGTATCTTCTGCACCTCCAATCCTAGAGGGCATAGAACCTTCTTTGCTCGATACTTACTGTCGGGCAATTCGTTATCCTTTGGAAGCTTCTTCTTCAATATTTTCAGTAGCTTCTCAAATCCGTTGTCAGATACACCATTGTCTGCCTTCCACTGCAACAATTCCAGTGTGGTACCGAGCTTTGTGTTGCCATCTTCGCAATTTGGGTACAACCCTTTTTTGTGATCCTCTAACATGCGATCGAACTTCAACTTCTTCTTTTCACTTTCGCATTGTCTCTTTGCATCAACAATGACCCGGCGAAGATCATCATCAGGCAAATTGTCTGGTTCCTCTTGATCTTCAGCTTCCCCCGTTGCAGCATCACCGTATTCAGGGGGCACATAGTTGTCATCATCCTCTTCTTCTTCGCTGTCTTCCATCATAACCCCTCTTTCTCCGTGCTTGGTCCAAATATTATAGTGTGGCATGAAACCCTTCTCAAGCAGGTGGATGTGAAGGATTTTCGAGTCAGAGTAAGACTTAGTATTCCCACAGATAGGGCATGGACAGCATATACAACCATTCTGCTTGTTTGCCTCAGCCACTTCGAAAAAATTATGCACGCCCTTAATGTACTCGGAGGTGCGTCTGTTACCGTACATCCATTGCCGGTTCATCTGCGTGCATTATATATAATTAAGTGTGTCAAAAACCATTACAGAACATCATGAATACAGAAGTGACCAAATTAATAGAAGTTCATCATCACATTAAATCCAAAGTACAGTAGTGACCAAATGTTATCACTGAAAAAATAAATACATAAAGTTCATACATAGTTCTCATTGAACAACATATAGCTCTCTAGAGCATCTAATTAAACCATTTCAATGCAATAACAAATGCGATCATAATTGCAACTAAGGTAACAATTGATCCAACGTCATAATGATACCAAGTCTCAGTATGAATGGCATATTTTTTAATCTTTCTAATCTTCAAGCGCATTTTATCCATCTTGATCTTGTGATCATCGACGATATCCGCAACATGCAACTCCAATGCCATCTTCTCCTCCTCAATTCTTTTCAATTTTTTCTTCAAGTAATCGTTTTCTTTTTCAACTAAATTTAACCTCTAGACAAAAGGGTCGGTTGGAATTTCCGGTTCACATGCCTCCTAGATAAAACATCTATGTCACGTTGGTCGGCATAATTGTCATAAACACTAAATGAAACAAATAGTTATAAAAGATAATATATACCACATCCGAATCATAGACAGGACGAGGGCCGACGGGGGCGGATACCCAAACCATCGCACTATATAATAACAAACAATAATAAAAGTAAGAAAATTATACAAGTATCAATCTAAATCATATAAGTAAGAATTTTTTTCTTTTAGAAAGAAGATAAGAACAAGAGGCTCACCACGGTGGTGCCGGCGACGAGATCGGCGCGGGCGATCGACGGCGATGAGGACGGGGACGGGACAGGACGGACCGCCAAACCTAGACAAATCTTGACGAAAATGAAGTTTGGACAAGGAGCTTCGAGAGGAGAAAGTTTAAGTGTGGCTCGGGCATTTCATCGAACACCTCATGTGCATAGGAGGTGAGCTAGAGCACCAGAAAGCTCTCCCACGGCCGGCCAAAAAAACAGAGCAGTGCACTGCTCTGCTCGCGGGCAGGGGGTATATATAGGCCTCTCTTTAGTCCCGGTTGGTGGCTAAAACCGGGACTAAAGGAGCACATTTGGTCCCGGTTCCAGCCACCAACCGGGACTAAAGGTTGTGGGCCAGGAGCGAGGCTCATTGGTCCCGATTCGTGTCTGGAACCGGGACCAAAGGGGTCAGACGAACTGGGACCAATGGCCCCCGAGGCCCGGCCGGCGCCCTGGCCTCACGAACCGGGACTGATGCTCCCTTTGGTCCCGGTTCATGAGTGAACCGGGATTAATGCCCTTTCCAGGCCTGGACCAAAACCCTGTTTTCTACTGGTGTCAATTCCCCGAGGGAACCGCATTGGCTTAGCTTCATCGGACGAAGATGGAACCGGAGAATAAAAATCACCCAGCGACTTCATATCCCCTTCGTAGGACGCCCCTCTCCATGTAGACGAACAAACACAAAAATGAGGCCCATGATTTGGTCTTGGAAGCTCCACATGCCCACCGCCAATGCCAAACAACACCGTCAGAAAGGGGGCAGGACGGGGATGGCTTATTCCTCGCCGCCGATAGCGCCATCGCCTGACCACACTGTAGGTTACACTTAGATTTAACCCTAATCAAAACTAGGGCGACAAGAGACTACACTAACACCCCAGACCGGAGTTCCCCCAGCCTTGCTGGCGTCAGTAGGCGCCCGAAGGTGAGAGGAATTGGCGGTAGCGTTGAAATAATTTGCCCGCCTCCCTCCATCAGTTCGGACTTTTGGATGAGTTGGCTGGAACATGAATTCAATATGGTATCGGTTTTCTTTTTAACTTTAATTGCTTTTTTCTTAAACACATTATTTCTCAAAACAAGCCACATGACCTTGATCTTCAGGGGTAATTTCACTTTCCAAAATTTTGTGTGGAGAACGAGAATTAATGACAGAAACTGTGTGTACATTTTGTTTTGAACCGAATTGTGTAGTATACATTAAATTAACAGAGTACACAATTAGCAAAGATAGACCATCGAATTTATCAAGGTCATCAGTTGGTGTATATCCCCACATGTTTCCTGTATGTAGTTCCACAATAATTTATCAGTAGCAACTAGCAAAACAGGTATTGTGCACTGCTGCTAGTTATTTCTTCTCTGATACCGATGAGGAGATCGGCTATCGGGAAGAACATAGCTCTGCCTAGCTAGGCGATCACAGGCACCATTGCATACACGTATCAGCATTCACTACTCTCGCCCCTGACCTTGGGCCTAGCTAGTAAGCGACGGTGGCGGCGGCACGGCCGTCGACGACGCGCCGTTGGGGTTGGGCGAGGGAGGCTTATTCACCGGCGTCCTCTGCCCCAAGCGCCTCGCAGCTCCCATGGCCGCTAGCTCTCTCCCTCCGCCCAGCCCGGCGTCGCCACCACCTCGCGGCAGCACTGCATGCAGCCTCACACCGATCGATCAGTCCCGATGTACTGTCTGCACTACATGCAGCAAATAGGAAAGGAAAAACCAGGGGCATCGATCAGAAATACCTGGAGGAGGACGTGCGGAGGCCAGCAGCGGCATAACCAGGACCAGGAGCATGACGGCGGCGGCGGCGGCGGCGGCGACGAGCAACCACCACGCGGTGGCTGTCCCGCGGCGCATCGAGCGAGCTGTGTGTGAGCAGAGAAACCACTCGAGACTGGTAGTCCGGTACCACCGCGCACAATTGCGGTGAGATCAGAGGTCGAGCAAGTCATAAGTATAGCCCACGTCCAACGAGATGGCTGGTGAGTAACTAGTGACCGACAGTGAGAGGTGTGGAAACTCTGGGCCATGTTGACCGTGGAGAGACGCTCTGAGGCAGACGGATGTGAGCTGTTTGTTGTACGCTTGCAGAATTTTCTCAGCCTGGGGGCCTTGGATTCTGATTGGACTCTTGTAGTCTTGTGTTGACCTCTAAGTCTGAACGGCTGCTTTGTCCTGTCCCGCCTCACTTCGCAACTTCGCAATCGGTGCATGCACCCATGCCGGCGAGTTTACCATGCGCACACCGCAGCTCGCGCTCGACCTCCGCCCTGTGATGCACGAGGAGGTCCTTGGGCATGGAGTGGTTAGAGCATCTCCAACAGGCGTGCGATTTTAGCGCCGTGCTGGAAAAATCATCTGTTTTGCGCGCGCAGCCGGAACGGGTGCTCCAGCGGACGCGCAAAAAACGCGCACGCGGTATAGTTCGGTCAGCGCGCGGAGCAAAACGGCATCGCGCGCCCGCTTCCGCGCTGGACACCGACGACTCGCGCGCGACTTCCACCAACCGCCAGATCCAGGCGCTGGCGCCATCGCCCACACCTCCCCATTTGCTCCGGCGACCCGACGGCGCTTCCCTGGCCTATCCCCGCGCGCCGCCGCTGCTTCCTCCACCTCCTCTCGTCGCCGCCGCCCCTCGAGCGCGCCATTCCTCGGACGAACAGCGCCCGGCCGCCCACTGCCGCTCGGCGCCCACAAGGTGTTTGACAAAACGCTTGCAAGGTATGTATTGCTTCAACTTCACATTTTGTAGATGAATTTGGTACATGTTGTTTGTAGTTTTATAGACTAGTTGAAATTCAATATTGTAGATGAGTTCGTCATATGATTCGTCTGACAAAGAATTTGATATTTAAGAGGAGGACCTTACAATGATCCTAGCTATGCCTGGATTTTTAAATGACATCAACGTTCTTAATCGGTCACCACTCATGAATAGGATTGCAAATGGTGAACTGCCACTGGTGCAGTTTGTAGCAAGTGGACATACATACAACTATGACTACTATCTTGCGGATAGCATCTACCCAAAGTGGCAAATATTTGTGAAGCCGTTGAAAAAGTCGGAAGGCAAGAAAAATCTAGATTTCCACAATGCTCAGGCGGCGGCTAGGAAAGATGTGGAGAGAGCTTTTGGGAATTTGCAAGCCTAATTTGCTATTGTGAGAGGACCGGCTAGATTTTGAGATCAAAAGATCTTTTGATACATCATGAACGCTTGTGTGATCATGCATAACATGATCATCGAGAATGAGCGTGGGCAAGATTTAGACTACTCTCAGTATGAGCCCTTGGGACGTCCCGTGCGAGTGCGGTGGAGGGCTGCGAGGGTGACCCAATTTGTTGCCTCCTATCATGCCATTTGACGTGCCGAAACGCATGATGATCTTCAAAAGGATCTAATCGAGAAGTGGTGGGCATGGAATGGCCGACAAACTAGTGAGTTGTATGTTTGATGTTGTATGTTTGAACTATTTGTTGTATTGGAAGATAAACTATTTCACTAGTAGAAAAACGACTTTACGTGAGCCCTATTAGTCCCGGTTTGATAACGGCCCGGTACTAATGTGACCATTAGTCCCGGTTCGAATGGCTAGGGGGCGTGCATCATTACTCCCGGTTCGTGACGTGCGTCTAGTCCCGGTTCGTGGCACGAACCGGGACTAAAGGGGTGGTGGCAGGCTGGTGGCAGGCTTGGGCTCCCACGAGCACATTTAGTCCCGGTTCGTGTCACAAACCGGGAGTAGAGGTGCACCTTTAGTCCCGGTTTGTATAACCAACCGGGACTAAAGAGATCACTATATATAGTGCTTCGTCCAGCCCAAGCCGGAGCTCTCTGTTTTTCCCCTCCTCTCTGTTTTCTTCCCCTCTTGCTCGAGCTCACCTCCATTTTTGCCAAAATTTGTCAAGATTTGAAGGCACCCCATCCATCCAAGTGTTTACAAAGGTTAGCAACTTTGTCCTTTCATCTCTCATTGCTAGATTAGCTCTTGCAATGCTCTATAAGTATAGTGATTTGTGGGTTTTAGTTTGGGAGTAATTATATGTGGTACTTTATTTGATTTATATGCAATTTGAGCTCAAATTAATTTCTTAGTTTGCATATGTAGGTGTGGTTTGCTTAGTGCCTTCCCGTCCCCGTCCTAACCACTGTCGATCGCCCGCACCGTCCCGTCGCCTACACCACCTTGGTGAGCCTCTTGTTCTTATCCTTTTTATAAAAATAAAATCATGTTTATGTGATTTAGATAGTTACTTGTATAATTTTCTTACCCGTACGTTGTTTGTTATACATAGTGGCATGGTTTTGATATCCGTCCCCGTCGACCCTCGTCCGGTTTATGATTCGGATGTGGTATATTCTCTTTTATAACTATTTGTTGCATTTTGTGTTTATGACAATTATGCCCATCAAGTTGACATAGATATTTTTATCTAGGAGGTATGTGAACCGGAAATTGCAACCGACCCTCTTGTCGAGAAGTTAAATTTAGTTGAAAAAGAAAACGAGTATTTGAAAGAAAAATTGAAAAGAATTGAAGAAGAGAAGATGAAACTGGAGTTGTATGTTGCCGATGTCGTCGATGATCACAAGATCAAGATGGACGCAATGCGCTTGAAGATTAGAAAGATTAGAAAATATGCCGTTAATAAAGAGGCTTGGTATCACTATGCTGTTGGATCAATTGTTACATTAGTTGCGATCTTGATCGCATTTATTGTTGCATTTAAATGCTTTAGCTAGAGAGTTTGTATATTGTTTTATGAGAATAAATGTGTATGAACTTGTATTAATTTGGTCTTTTCGGTGTTGTGTAATGAAGATGAGCCGGCAATGGATGGACGATAACCGTGCTAGGCCAGAAGGAAGCATCTCCAAGGGCCATGAAAATGAGGAGGTCATTGAGTTTTGTGTTGACTTTATTTCTGGCCTTAAGCCGATTGCTGTTCTTGAATCGCGGCATGAGGTAGACTGGGTGGAAAAGGCACGCTAGAAAGGGACCAAGTAATATGTATGGACGGGCATTCTTGGGCGCAAGCACACTACACAGTTCTACAAAATTCCGCCTTGGTGGCTTCGTATGTCGAGGAACACAAGAATATTCTACGCTCCAAACACCCGGAGCAGTCTGACGACTGGATTACACGTGAACAAACGGGGACTTTCGCCGGTTGGTTGCAGACACGTCTTATGCATGATGACACTGTTGCAGATGAGTTGTACTTGCTGTCCCAGTTACCATCTTCGACTATATTGACTTTCAAAGGGTACGAGATAAATGGGAATACATTTTACACGATCGCCCAAGATAAAAAAAGCACCAACCAAAACAATGGTGTCCGCTTTGATGCAGCAAACACCAATAGGCCAAAGGACACATATTATGGTTACATAGAGGAGATATGGGAACTTGACTATGGACGTGGTTTGAAGGTCCCTTTGTTTCGGTGCAAATGGGTCAATCTGACAGGAGGCGGGGTAAAGAAAGACCCGCAGTATGGAATGACAACAGTGAATCACAACAATCTTGCGTACGCAGACGAACCATTCGTCCTAGCCAATGATGTGGCGCAGGTTTTCTATGTAAAGGACATGTCTACCAAGCCGAGAAAAAGAAAAGATAAGGAAGCGAATACATCATACGATGAGCCGAAGCGCCACATAGTTCGTTCAGGGAAAAGAGACATCATGGGAGTGGAGGGCAAGACAGACATGTCTGAAGATTATGAAAAGTTTCATGAAATTCCTCCCTTCACAGTGAATATTGACCCGGGCATCTTGTTAAATGATGAAGACTGTCCATGTTTACGGCGCAAAGGGACACACGTGAAGAAAAAGTTTTATACCCCAAGATCCCAATCTGGGATGTGACCGGCTTCACCGTCATCACTTTCTTCTCTAGTAAGTTTCCGGACTTATATATCTGGAAAGTCCCACTTCGGACAAACCGGAGGGAATCTTTGTAATAGTTAGGGTACTTATGTGTTTTGGCATTTGAAACGCGAAGAAATATTTCGTCCAAACAAAATATTTCATACATTATGTAGGATTTTTGCTATTTTTCATGCATTTACTGAAATTTTTGAGCTAAATGACCCTGAAATTGAAAAACACTACAAATGAACTCCGAAAAGGTTGAAAGTTGGCATGGTATCATCATTTCACCCACATAGCATGTGCTAAAAATTTGAGAGGGTTACGGCAAAAACTGGATGCACTGCGTGTACACAATGGATAATCTCTTTCGAAGTATCAGTGTTTCGGACGAAAACTCATCTTTTATAAAGGCTTTTCATTTTTTTAACTTATTTCAACTCCAGACTTTTTTTGCGTTCAGTATGCATCATTCGAAGCCACGTCATCAATTTTCAACCCTTTCTGACTTCATTTGCTATTTTTCATGCATTTACTGATTTTTTTGACCTAAATGACCCTGAAATTGAAAAGCACTACAAATGAACTCTGAAGAGGTTGAAAGTTGGCATAGTATCATTATTTCACCCACATAGCATGTGCTAGAAAGTTGAGAGGGTTACGTCAAAAACTGGATGCACTTCGTGTACAAAATGAACAATCTCTTTCAATGTATCAGGGATTCGGACGAAAACTCATCTGTTACAAAGGCATTTTATTTTTAAAAATTTATTTCAACTCCAGACTTTTTGTGCGTTCAGTATGCACCATTCGAAGCCACGTCATCAATTTTCAACCCTTTCTGACTTTATTTGCTATTTTTCATGCATTTACTGAATTTTTTGAGCTAAATGACCCTGAAATTGAAAAGCACTATAAATGAACTCTTGAAAATGTTGAAAGTTGGCATGGTATCATCCTTTCATCCACATAGCATGTGCTAAAAAGTTGAGAGGGCTACGGCAAAAACTGGATGCACTTCGTGTATAAAATGGACAATCTCTTTTGAAGTATCAGTGTTTCGGACGAAAACTCATCTGTTACAAAGGCATATCATTTTTTTAAATAACCTAAGAATTACCAAATTGAATATAATGATAAAACACACTAATATTAAACAGCATAAAAAACAATCACTCAAAAATCTATTTTTAAAGTAAAGTTATTCACAAACTAGTGATTCACACAAATTTCAAATAATTCAAATTTAAACTATTCAAATTTGAAAGTTTATAATTTTTGTGACCTAAAGCAAAAAGATTCACTCAAAAACTCTAAATAAAGCAAAAAAATAACTCAGAAACAAAAGAAAATAAATAAAGCAGAAAACAAAAAAAATAGAAAGTTTATAATTTTTATGACCTAAAGCAAAAAGATTCATTCAAAAACTCTAAATATTTGGCTGTAAATAGAAACAAAAGAAAATAAATAAAGCAAAAAAAACTGGAAAATAAATAAAAAAATGCCCGCCTACTGGGCCGCCACGGCCTGCATACGACTAGAAACCCAACTTTGGGCCAGGATGTAGGCCCGCATGGCCCAGTAGGCCCCACAGGGCAGCACAGGTTCAATAGGTCCACAAAGGCCTGCTTTAGAGAGGAGCTTGAAGGAGTTGCCGCGGCGGGGCTTATAAACCAGTGCGGGCGCCCTTCGCTGGGCGATGTGGGACTAAACTTCCACCACACGTCGCCGTGCCAGGAACAGGCTTTTAGTCCCGGTTGGTGGCTCCAACCGGGACTAAAGACCCCTCTTTAGTCGCGGTTGGAGCCACCAACCGGCACTAAAGGCCTGGGTTTCCCGCCGCTTGGCCTGGTGAAAATTCACCTTTAGTCGCGGTTGGTGGTTCCAACCGGGACTAAAGGGTACCTTTAGTCACGGTTGGAGCCATCAACCGGGACTAAAGGGTTTTGTATGTAAGCGGTCACTTTGGAAATTTGCAAACACACTTCAGTTTGCCCCCGACGACGCCAAAGACCTCGACGCCGCCAGGCTGCCGGATCGGAGCTCGATCGCCGCCGCCCCGCGCCTCGTCGTCGCCCTCGACGCCCCCAACGCGCCGGCCGACCGCCCGCGCCTCTCCTCCTCGAGCCCGACGCCGCCGCGCCCGCCCTCGTCGTCGCCGCCCCAACGCCGCCGCCGCCGTGCCCGCCCGCGCCTCTCCTCCCCGAGCCCGACGCCCCCGACGCCGCCGGCCGCCTGCGCCGCCGCCTCCTTCCCCGAGCCCCGATCGACGCCGGCCGCCCGCGCCCGCGCCGCTGCCTCCTTCCCCGAGCCCCGTCGACGCCGCCCCGCGCCGGCCTCGACCTCGCCCGCTGTGAGCTCGCCGCCCCCTTGTTCTCTGGCTATTTTTTTGCATAGATTATTGTTTATTTTCCATATGTATATATATGTATGTATGTATATATGTACGTATACAATGTATGTATGTATTTGTAGATGAATGGTGGAATTTGCATTGATTTTTCTTTTTCACTAGCTAGTTTTTTTCTTTCTGTTTTTTAGTTTTTTATACTTTTAATGTTGTATCATCATAGTATAGAAAATTTTTGGATAGAAAAAAGTTGTATAGAAAAAATATTTTAATGTTGTATTTGCAAAAGTTTGTCATGTATTTGCAAAATCAAGTGAACAAGAATTACAACAATCATAATCAAGCATTTAAAAAAATGTTAAATTTGCATAGAAACATTTTTGGCTAGGACGATGCCTGGCCCGCATCCTCGTCGTCGACTCGTTGGCGACGACCTGCTTCAGAGGCGCCATGTCCGGGACTGGGCTCCGCCGGGCTGGCACTGGGAGGTGATACCTTCCAGGGCGCGTAGCTTGGTGAGGAACCGGGCTCCCGTCGTCGACCCGGAGCTTCTTTGGTGGCGGTCGCGTGGGCCACTTTCAGTGCGGAGGCAGCCGGCCCCCGCGGGGGTGGTACGTCGCCGTGTCAGGGAGGAAGACGAGCACGTCCGTCGCTACATGGTTGCGTTGGACGTCAGGTTCACCAATACCTGGCAGGCTCTTCAGGGATCTCACCCGAGCTATAATCCTGTGATGGTTCCTTCTCTTTGGGTGTCCACCGCTTGCGCCTCGGGAATCACGAGTGAACTTGATTCTTCGATAATATTCGAACTGTATTAGCTAGTGATGTTATATATATGATAATATTTGAGACGATGTATTCGAGATTATATTATTCGATAATATTCGAGACGATGTATTCGAGATTATATTATTAGATAATATTCGAGACGATGTATTCGAGATTATATTCGATGCTGCATATTATCTGGATTATTCGAGATGTATTAGTGATATTATTCGAGATGCATATTATCTACTACGATTCACTTTTTTCTTATTGATTGCATTCTAATTTGAATACTAAATTGTTTTATCTTTCTTCTGGATTAGTTAAGCTATGGACGATACTGGCAGAGACGGAGAAGAGACCATGTTCGATATCATACGCTCCTCGAGCCCAGACAATGAACCTGAAGATGACGGCTCGCAATATCTGAACAATTCCGGTGAGGGTATGATATTTGATGAAGACGAACGAATAGATGAAGGCCACGACAATGATGACGAAGGAAATATTCTTCAAATAACAAAGATCGGCGAGGTATATTTATATAAGGCATCTGGTGATCATTACATGTATTAATTAATTTGTATATATATATATATATAGATATATATATTAACGAATCGATCTTTCTTCTTTTAGCCATCCGGATCGAGCAAATCTTCTACAAGCAGGGCAGTACGAGGCCATACCAAAAGGTTGTAGGTTGGCATAAAGTACAACATCGATGCCATCAAACCAAATGGCGAACTGCTTGAACCTAAGAAGAATGCTGACACGTTTACTCGTCAATGCGGAGTTATTGTCAGGGACCAAATCCCGATCTCCGTTCAAGAATGGAATAAGCCAGCAAAGGGAGGTGAAGGAGTTAGTTTTGTCTCCGAAAGAGCAAAAGATCTGCTTTGGGAATCGCTCATGTCATATTTCACCCTATCAGATCATTTGACAGATGCAGAACGGGAGAAAGTCAGGAAGAGTACTCTTAAGAAGATGGCGATTGCATTCTGCAACCACAAGAAAAGAATATGGACCAAGTACGAAGCAGACGGAAAGAAGACTCCAGCATTCAAGGGAACACTGGAGAAGGCAAGAGATCATTGGGACTCTTTCATGAAGTTCAAGGAATCGGAAGCAGCTCAGGAACGGTCCAGAATAAACAAGAATAATGCTGCGAAAAAGAAGTGGCACCATACTCTGGGGCCAGGTGGCTACCAGGTCGCCCGGCCTAAGTGGGATCAAGCTGAGGAACAGATGATTGCTGCACGGGTCACTCCAGTTACATTGAGTTGGCCCGACAGGTGCAGGACTTGGTTTTATGCGCATGGGAGGAAGTTGGACCCAAACACATGGCTGGTTATGGAGCGGGCAAGTCTTAAAGAAGCCTCCGACGCTTTACTTGTTGTAATAGAAGAGGCTCGAACGGGGGCGTTCACGCCCAATAGAGAGAACAACGAGCTTACGCGTGCCCTGAAGAATCCTGAACACCTGGGACGAACACGAGGCAAAGACGTTGTTCCATGGTTTGAGGGGTTTGCGGATTGGAACACCGATTACAGAAGCCGTGCGAGAAAGAAGCAGCAGGAGGAGCAGAAGAGGAAGCTGGAGGAGGAGCAGAGGAAGGAGGAAGCAGTCCACCTTCAAGGCCTAGAATCAAAGCACACGGAGTTAGAATGCTCTTTCATGCGGCAGTAGGAGCAGATCGACTCACTTAGCCAGGAAAGGGCGTTTCAGCAGCGGCAGCAGCAAGCAGATCCAACATTGGATAGCACCGTCCCATCTATGCCGAGAAGCAGCGTGGGTTCCACCCTAGACGATGATGCACTGCTAGCTATATACCCTGTGGATGATATCCAATGTGCGACACCTTGTGAGCTACACATTAAGGTGAAGAACATATCAATGAAGGTGGCGGACGGCTATGCCTTAACAAATCCCCCTGAAGCAATCTTCCATGGCAATTCGATTCTAGCTGGCTATGCTCGTGTCGGGGTGGATGAAGTGATGTCGGGATATAATGAGCTAGAGCTTGACATTCATGGAGGTGACGAGGAGCGCACACTGGAAGAGGCCATACGTCGTATCATTCTATGGAGAAAGGATTGCATCATCTTTCCAAGGCCATCGAATCCTCCTCCAAGTCCACCGCGTCAGCCGGCTCCTCCTCCAAGTCCGCCACCGCGTCAGCCGAGTCCTGCTCCTCCAAGTCCGCTACCGCGTCAGCCGACTCTTCCTCCAAGTCCGCCACCGCGTCAGCCGTCTCCGGCACCGCGTCAGCCGAATCCTCCTCCAAGTTCGGCATCGCGTCAGCCGACTCCTCCTCCAAGTCCGGCACTGCGTCAGCCGTCTCCGCAGCCTCAGCAACAGCGGAGAGAGGCGCCGCAGCTACGGTGGCTAGCGGTACAACAGGCAAGAAATTCAGATATGGTCCAAGCCTCAGGGCTCCTCCAAAGTTGCCTTACGACTTGGCTGACGAGGAAAACAAGGCCGTAGTGGATGCCGAAGTTCAGGCCCATTTGCACCGAAACCGCCCCCGCTGCCAAAGAAGAAAATACGTGAGGAAGTCGTACAACACTTTATTGATAATGCTCAACCGACTGTGAAGAGAAGGGACTCAGACTATGAGCGCTCTATTAAGAAGTTATATCGTGCACAAAAAGAGAAGGAGTCGAGCTCGAGCTCGAGCCAAGCAGGTAAAAAATGCGGGAAAACTGTTCCCCAGCTGGGAGAACAGGCAGTGCAATCGATCCCCCCGCTCATTGTACAACAACATGTGAGTACCGCCGATCAACTGGTAATAACCGACAATCATAGAAGGATGGCTAAAGAGGCCGGTGTCACTGTTTATCAACTCCTAGAGATCGAGCCTATCCCCGGGATTCAAGATGACAAAGTAGCATGGAAATATGTCACCGGCCAACCTCTGGTCAGGCCTAAGGAGATCCCACTTCTATCAACGAGAATGCACAGATTGCATGAGTGGTACCTGAGAGAAGTAAACAACGGGCGAGAGTCCCTCATGGTGAAAGTCAAGGAAGAGCATTACTTTCATGCAAAAAATTTGTGGGTTGAGTTTCAAGAAATGTTTCAGTTATTCAATCAAGACGCACTCGACAAATCTATCGTCAGTTGCTATTATCTGTAAGTGATTTCTTTCTGTAATTTAAGTCTCTAGCTAGCTGTGCTCGTTCATTACCTGTAATTATCCTCACTATATTCTTTTTTGTGGTATTATGCAGAATGAAGATGTATGAAATGAAAAGAGATGGACGCTATGGCATTGGGTTCATTGACCCAAATACCGTTAATGAAAAGACATGGTCACGTCACCAAAAAGACACAGAGAGAATCTTGCTACAGTTTTTTAAGCGACTAAATACCCAACCAGAAATACTACTTCCTTATAACTTTGGGTGAGTGTTACTGTCTTGTACTACAAATTCTGTTTTGCTTACTAGATGTTAATAAGTGTAGTTGATGAGTTATGCACATGCCCGCTTAATTATACAAACGTGTGCTTATGCAGTTTTCAATGGATCTTGCTAATCATTGAAGTTGATGAGGGAAAAGTTCAAGTATTGGACTCACTACTTAAAGAAACTAAAGAATACGCAATCGTGAGGGGGATGATCGACAGGTAATTTCAACCATTGTCGCACTATGTCAGCCTCTTTAGTTCATTTCCTGATATCAACTAATTAATAACTCCTTTATTCATTTTCTTTGCCGGCGGGAAGGCTTTGGCAAAAGTTCATCAAACAGGTTCAAGGCCCATGGAAACAAGAGCTAAAATGGGTGTGACCCACGGTAATTAAGTAGTACTAGCTACGTCTGCGCATCTCTTTAATTCTAGTTTCAATACCATTATCATGCTTGATTAATTATTATCTGATTGAATTCTATTCTCGTAAAGTGCATGAGCCAGGCGTTGGGGAATAATTTATGTGCGTACTACGTTTGCGAGAACATTCGTATTATGACGTCCGAAAGGAACACATCTGCAAGATAACTTTGGGTATGCAAACACAATTCAAAGTTCTTTTTATCAATGATCTAATATATATACACACAACTAATATAGTGATATTGATCTCGTTCTTTAATAAAGATGCAAGAGATGCGGGGTAAGCTCGTACCAACGGACCGCGTACGAGCAATTCAAGAGAAAATTGCGGGATTTTTGTTTGACCAGGTCATAAATCCCAAAGGAGAATACCATTACACCTAATGCCTGCATGTAATGATCTGCAAATTATAGGAGAAATTGTATATATATGTGTGTATGCATGGTCCTACGAGAAATTCTATGATATATGATTGATCGTACGAGAAATTCTATTATATATGGCGTGTACAGTATGTGGTAGCAGTGCGACTTGACGTACGACTGCAGTAGCGTAAAATATGTTTGAAATGAAAAACAATTAAATAGAAAACACAAAACGAAAAGAAAAAATAAACCATAATTCAGAAATCCTAAAACTCTAAATCCCTAAACCTCGAGTCCCGGACCAACCGGGACTAAAGGTCCCCCAGCCCCCGGCGCGGGCTCGTGCCACGTGGTGGGCCTTTGGTCCCGGGCCGTGACGAACCGGGACTAAAGGCCCTTACGAACCGGGACTAAAGGCCGATTCTGCATTAGTGTTTGTTTGAGTTGTAATAAATTGAACTATTTATTGTTGATTTATTTTTTATGTGTTTGATCTTCTTGGTTCTATTTGAGTGCCAAAATGTTGTTTGTGCTGGGCGCGCGCCTGTTTTTTGCAGCGCCTGCTCGAGCGGCTTGCTCGCGCAATATTTTTCAGCGGCCGCTGGAGCCAGCGCTCTGCTGCGCGCAAAAAGTTGCTATTTAGGCGCTGTAAAAGTTATTTTACCACGCCGCTTTGCGTGCCCGTTGGAGATCCTCTTACGATGGTTATGTTATACATATTTTAATTTCAATATTTTTATGATATATATTGTGAAGTGTTTGAAGTTCATGTGGCTAGAACACAAAATCTATACATTTTTTTACTTCACTAAAGTTTAGGATCGGCTAGGTGCGGCCATCTATAATAGAGGAAAAATTTGCTTCTCTAACTTTACTGGGCCGGATCCTCCTTTAACTTTTAGGGGATCCGTTAGAGTTGCCCTTATCCCTGAAGGAGGCGGCGGCCGACGACCTGCAGAGACCGTGCAGGACAAGGGCATGACCAGGATGCCGTGGATGGCGGCGGCGAGGACGAGCAGCCATGCGACAGTGGCTATCCCGCGACACATCGGGTGAGTTGTGTGAGGAGAGGCGACTGAGCACTGGTGCTACTGTACCGTGCGCGGTGTGGAAACCGGGATATTGAGTAGTGTTGCTTTTTTTTAGGGGTAAACACACTTCATTTTATTACTCAAAAGACAAGTTTACAAGAATGATATAAGGATCATGCAGGTTTAAGAACTATACATGGCGTCTCTCAAATAATAAACGACTGTGTTTAGCTAATAAATAAGTCGTGGTGAAAACCAATTTTAGTATTGACGGGTTGACCAGCACAACGAAGGCGCATGTGGTGGGAAATAAGGTCAGGCCGTGAAGAAACAGAGCTATAACGGCTATCTCGATCTCCATGTCAAGGTTGAGGTTCACCGGCGTGATCCAGCCAAAGAGCAAACGATATTCTGCATGGAATAGCGGGCTACTTTGTACCAAGGCACCTTCGACACAACCGAGGAGGATAACCGGCTTGATCCACCCAAGGAGCAAAATTAAGTAAATTGAATACTTATTTATTACCTCGCCAAAAAAAAAACTTATTTATTACACATTCTGTTTATATCGAATTGTAACTGTTCAATTCTATTTTTACACATAGCAAAATTATTCACATTTCCTACCTTTTTATGGCTAAATTTATCAACGCATGATCATTAATTGTATATCATTCTATTACAAAACAAGATAAATCGTGTAACAACATTGTTGAATATTAAGCGAAGACATTTTTCCTTGCACAATTTAGCGTCTATCAATATGGTTGCACTCAATCTAAATCAAATTTTGCAAGGACAAGCACATTAGTTATTTCATTTCGAAACATCTCCCTTGGATATAAAATATATCTTTCCCTAATTTATATATATATATATATATATATACTAGGAAATGTGCCCGTGCGTTGCAACGGGAGAAACAAAATCCTTGCACGCTCGTAGCTACCAATTCAATTTTGTTGTCATTTCTCGTTTTCATCGCCATCGCTAATGGGGCTCATATTGTCAATTTATACATGACGAACATGATCATTCCGAGGACGATGTGCTTTTCATCGTACTTTGGCACAATGTGGGTGCGTCGCTACAGAGTAAACGGTGAAGAATGAGTCCTCTTCCTCGTGTGTTGGTGACCGGTGCTAGCGGGTTTAGTGCGGCGGGCTTGCGTAAGGCGGCATGTGACGGGAATCGTGAGGTCCTCCTCGTTGGTCTGGAGTATATAGCAAAAAGGAGGCCATATTGAGCTTGCCACGATCATACTGTAGCAGTAGTCAATCCACCGTCATTTAAGTCATTTAGATCACCTTGTCGATAGGTCATGGATGCCATTGGAGCACTATCGAACTTTAGTCACATACGCATTGTAAATATATGGATGACTGGGTGCAAAGGTAACAAAAAATACACCGATCAAAATTGTTACCTTTTTACGTTAATGAGATGCAAAAGATGCACCCCGATCGCATCAGATCAGGATGTGTGATAGGCAACTACGGCCCCATTGGGCGATAGAGACTGAATGTATGTGCCGTAGCCGATGAAATAGCCGAAGCCACAGTAAGATTGTAGACGGAGCACTCGCAATTTTAAGCTAGCAAAGCTGTCGATCCGACCGGTTGGATGTTTACACGTTACACATTCATCTCAGTGTATAGAAAAATATATGTCCGACTGGATGCTCACATGTTACACTTCCATGTCCGTGTAATCTCAGTGTATAGGAAAAACAATTGATCTCTCTTTCTATCATTCTCCATCCTTGTTAATTCTCATGTTCGTATATATATTTCCTCTCTCTCTCTCCTTCATTCTTTATTTCTTGTGCAATTAGGACCAGGCGACTCCTTTTATATGCAATTAGCATATATTTCCTTTCTCTTTCTTTCCTTTCTCAGCAGCTACTCCTTCCTTCTTGTATATGCATTTAGCATATATTTTCTTTCCCTTTCTTTCATTTCCCAGCAGCGACTCCTTCCTTCTTTTATTTTTCCTTTCTCATTCGCTCCTTATTTCTCATGCAGCAACGACTCCTTCCTTCTTTTATTTTTCTCATGCCCCCTCTATTTGGCCGACCCACATCTCATCCTTCCTTAGTTAATCTTCGAGGCTCCTTGTTGATTACTCCCTCCGTTCCAGAATATAAGGTGTATTGGTTTCCGTGCAAGTCGACCATTTCAAAGTTTGACCAAGATTATAGAACAAAATGACAACATCTGCAATACCTAATAGATAAAATATGAAACTACTTTTCATGATGGATCAAATGATATAAATTTTGTATTGTGAAGATTGATATATTTTCCTAAAAACTCGGTCAAACATGCACTCATTTGACTTTTGAAAAAACAAATACACCTTATATAAAGAACGAAGGGAGTATCATACAACTCATATCTTTATCTTTACCTGCGATTGCTTCTGGTCGTCCGTCGTGTCTTTTTGCAAAAACATCCCTGATGGTTTAGTTATTTAACCCGCAGACCTTTTCTAGGTGGATGTCTGTGATAACGTTTCGTTTTTACAAAAAACACCCTGCATTTGTTAGAATTAAACCCGCAATCCTTTGTTTCGTTTTTATCCAGCCGTTCCTTTTCCAGCCGCGGCGGAGGAGGAGGATGGAGGCCGCATCGCCGGCGCGGAGGAGAGGCGGGCGAGCGGGAAGGGCCAGGGCGTCGCCCGCAACGCAGACGAGAGCAGCGGCGGCCTTACACGGGTTTGCGGTGGCGCTGTCGGCGAGGACCTGCCGGATCTCGCCGGATCCGGTGAGAAATGGCGTGTCGGCGGCGGATCTGGAAGGAAGACGACCGGAGTTAGGAGCACGACGGTCGGCGGGAGCGGCATGACGTCGGGTATCTATGAGAGAAGAGAGAGATGAGCAGGAGAGGAAAAGAGAGGACATGAGGAGGCCAGAGGGAGAGAGAAGGGAGCGTTGACCGCGTACGGCCGCCCCAACCACACGGTCGCGGCTCGGCCACCGCGGCCTCCGGGCGGAGCTTCGCGACTACGACCAGCCGGAGGTGGAGGCCATCATGTGGCGGGCCGTGGGGTCGGGCTTCGGGGACGACGTGGTCCTGCTCCGCAAGGTCAGCGGCCCCTACCTCGGCGCTAACGGCAGGTGCGTCAACGTGGACCATAGAGCCAGCTTTCCCTCCTGTATTGGATCATCGAGCGCATCCCCGCCAGGGAGGATGGCATACCTGCCCTTCCTGCCCTGCATCCGGTGAGTTCGCCATGACCAACCCACTTCTTGAATTGCTTTCGGCGACTGAGCGATTTCTTCTTGAGCCGTAGTTCAATTCTGTCCAAATTTGATCTCCTGAAAATAACCATGATTCTTTGCAGAATCCCCATACGTGTACGGTGTACCTCCGCTTCATGTTCATCTACCTGGAGCCGGGAAGGCGGATCCCGTTCGTTCGGGCGCTCGAGGACGGGTACTACCCCGAGGACGAAGGCTGGCACCTGTTATGGTTCAGGGGGGTCCGCGTTCCGCCTGAGAGACGACCTGGCGTTCCTCGGTTTCCCTCGAACGCGTGCAGCTCTCTAGCTCTCTCATGTCTGCTGCACGCACGCTGTGGATAGCTACTGCTCTCTGGTGACTTGCTACGCACGGATGTCCGCTACGCACACACGGCAACATGTAGAGCTAGCTGCCTCTCATCTCCCTTTGTACTGTTGGTCATGGGGTGGTGCTGCTCCTCTCCCTCTCGCGGATCAGTAGCTGCATTATTCCCAAAGAAATGTGTGCTTCTATTCAGATTCTGCCCACAGCATGTTTGATGTTATGCTTATGAGGAGTTGAACTTCATTTTTTTCAGGTTCTTCTTTGGTGTATCAGGCCCGGTGTAATTTGTTTTCAAAAGTGAGCTTGTTGTACAGTCCAATTCATCTGGGAAAATTAACTTATGGAGAGTTCTTCGTGATGTTGCTTGCATATATTTTTTTTGTCTAACAAACTGGATGCTTAAATTTTGGATATAAACATTGAGTAGGTGCTAGCATGTTTTGCTAATAATAGTTTCCAACTTGCTTTTAGCAGAACTGCATAACTATAAAAATACATCAAAACTATTATAGCTCAATCAATTTGCATATTTTAATTATGTGTACTCAATGGATTTGGTGTCCAGGACATGGACTTAAGATCAAGTTGGATTATGTGCTGATGTTCTTCGATAGAATAATTGTTCTTCTCCTTTAACATGATGCACTATTGACTTGTTTTTTTAGATGCTCACATACACACACAAACGACATCCGGTAGGCGCTTGGAACACCCGACAGATTGAAAGCACAGAAACAAAGATTTCCAATACGAGGCCACGATGCCCGACAGAGGTGAAGCCAATATGCGCCCAATCCTTTCTTGATGTTGGAACAACAAGTAAGAGCATCTTCATGTTTACTTATTATGTTTTTTGAGAAATTTATGGGATTTACAAGCTGAAATTATTGACTGCTTCAAAAGATGTTTTAACCAAAACTGTTTGCACCATATTTCCCTGGTTCTGCATTCATGGAATTGCTAAAAAAAATGAACAAGTTCAGCGATAGTTTTGTTCCTATTAATAGCCCGTCCAAGGTGCCAGTTTGTTTCTTCACTTGCTGATCTCCTAATGTTGAACTATACATGTACTTATCTTTAAAGTTCCGTTGTCTTTCTGAACTAATTAGATTTTTTTAGCACTACTGAACTAATTATATTTTTTAAGCACTACTGAACTAATTAAATGCCATCTTAAATTACCTTCCCTTTGACACTATTGTACACATTCCTGAAACACTGCACGGTGGTTCAGCTGTGTACATGTCTACAACAATACTAGCAGGTCTAAATTCGTGTTGCTAAGGTGCAGACTGGCCTCACTTCGAGTAAAAAACATGGAGTTAGAGTGCCATTTTTTCCTGCCAATTTCATTTTCAGCAACCTTCAGAGATGCCTCTTCATTTGTTAGGAAATACCTTTTGTGAATTATGAGATTGGACTTTCAACATGGCATAGAAGATGTACTTTTCGAGTACTTTCAATATTATTTTGCTACTTGCAAAATTGTTCGAGTGGTAAATTGTTTTTCAAATTTCTAAGGATATATTGTTTTTTTAGATCAACAGGGAAAGCCTCTCCTGCTCCATTTGCATTAGAAGCCTGAACAAACATCCCCGGCTTCCTCTGAAGTGACATATTGTTTTGATGTGGCTGCTGAAGAGTATACCAAGTTATCAACAGGCTGCATCAGCGGCTCGCAGCGGAGGAAGCTGTGGCGACTGCTACTGCTACAGCAAGGCGCTAGCTAGCTAGGTGTAGCTGACACAATAAGTTTTCTTTTCACTTCAAAATTCAGAGGAAGTCAACGTTTGTTTTATAGTTCAAACCAATCACCGGTTCAAAAGATCTAATCCAAAATGATATTTTCTCTTGATACGAGGTTACCAAAATATATTCTTCATCATGGCCAAATATAAATTTAATTCCGGGTTAAAAACTTTAGAATAACTGTGTTTATAGATTTTCTAGCTAAGGGTTGCTTTTGTTTAGCTGGAACTCAAATCATGATCAGATGTACCTAAAATGATGATTTCGGCTCCGTGCTAGCTATTTCTAATTTTGAAGCTATCCCTGCACATTACATTATACAAGTTGAAAAACTGTGCAGAGTGGAAGTTCGTACTAAAGGGGACTGCCCTTTTTGATCTGCACACAAATTTCAGTTATAATATGTGCCACTCATTTTGTTACCAAAAGTTCGGATGATTTTTACCACTTTGTTTTAATTCGGTAATTCCCACGCTCGCCTAATATTCTTTTAGGATCCTTCCCATCTCGACAAATTTATCATACCACAATTTATGCATAGTGATAAAATACTCTATGGCAGTATGTCAAACGCATTTTAGTATATTCCCGTTGGTTCTGCAGTGATTTTTAGCACATAAATGGGACCTACTATCATTATAGGTCTGAGGAATTACAACCCGGTGCTGGGAGGGGATCACAAAAGCTGTGTGCTAGAGTGTAATGCACAAGCAATCTGTAAAGATTTTTTTTAGGAGGGGCTTAATCGGAAAAACTGAAGTCTTTAGCCCCCTCAGGAAACTATGTTCCGTGTTTGGTCCCTCCAGGCATTCGTGTGAAACTCTGCCTCTGATGTAATGACCAAGCTCACCACCTTGGGGTTGATCACATTCGTTGTGAATAGGTGGACAATGTGACCATTATCGACAATGGTGGTGAGCAAGAGAAGTGGAAATACAGACTATGACGTACAAGGATTTGTTTCTCCCGTTGCAACGCACGAGCCTTTTCCTAGTACCTATATAAATCAGTGGAATTAAATTGAAAAGGGCGAGGTGGGACTAATTATCTGGCAACAAATAAGCCTATTTGGTTGGCTGCGTCCTTGGAGTGGCCCAGCTCGGTCCATGCGTTGGAGAAATTAAATGTTCAAATAGGTTAAGTTTCTTCCAAATAACATGAAAGGCGAGCTGGCCTAATTGGCGGCCTAACTCTGAGCGACCCTGGTTCGAATCCGGGTTAACGCAATTTTTGCTGGCAATTATTTTTGTATTTTCTTGGGCTAGCTTCGTGTGCGTGCTGCGGCCCAACCCTGAAATTTTGTACGAAGTGGTATATAAATAGATTAGTATCACCTTGGATTTTGGAAAAAATATGGACGTGTTGAAAAAAAAATTGAAAGCGTAAATTCACGGGAAGAAGCGTATTGTGACGGTGAACCTATGGAGTCAATCCGTGTTTTATTATTAGGGAAAGAATAAAACACTGATTGCGTCCATTGGATTCACCGTCATGGCGTTTTTACGGAAAACCCCTTCACCTATTTGATAATGAACCCGTACTCCATCAGATTTCATCCGTTTAGTGAAAAAAAAATTCGGCAGGCCCTCTTTCTTCCCCACACGACGCGAGACTCCAGCCGCTAGCCGCCAGGGTTCCTTCCGCCGCCACGCGCCCGCGCCCCATCATCCGCTCTTGGCAAACCCTCGTCACCATGTCCCATCCCTTTGCAGTCACCATCGTAGTACCCCGTTGCTGTTCATTAGCCTTGACAGAGCACCGTCCGCCGGCTCCCTGGAGCACGCCGCCCGCCGGTAGCCGCCAGGGAGCGCCGGTGGATGCCCTGATTGTCCGCGACCCTGCCGCGGCAACTCACGCCCTCGCCTCGCGCTGCTACAGAGACGATGCTTACCGGCTCCCGTGCAGGCCCTCCTCATGGACAGCTCCCTGTTCTGCCTCTGCCGCCTCCCGTGGCTGAGCAGAGCCATGATAGAGAGCGAGGAGATCGAGAGAAGAAATACTCAGTTGATTTTGCAGGGCATGGAGATTGATATGATTTGTTTGGTTGTCCGAATATTCGACGATGATGGTGCCCATACCTTTTCCCGTTGTTTGGGCAAAGGCCGGTCTGTTTGATGTGCGAGCAAAACTTTAGACATGTGACGGGCCAAAGGAGATGTTTTGCAAAGTTTGTTCGGGGCTGAAGGAGATCCTGTGCAAACCGATGAAAGAGCGGTGGCTGCTGGAAGTTGGCTGGTGATTGATCAACAGCTTCCTTGAGGAAAGCCAAACAAGTGGCTGGAGATGTATTTTGTAAGACTTGATATTTACAGTTTCGGGAGCAGCAGTGTTGCTTGCATCTTTTTTCTGCATCTACCATGGCACTATATTATGGCTTTGTTGATGATGATTTCTGCTGATTTGCATAGCCGAGTTCTTTTTTCACTTCCAGAGTAAGGTAAGTGCAAGTAAAACGTCAGTTTCACTCTGGCTAAACCGCTCACTGTTGTTTATGCTCCTGCGGCAGCAGAGGAATAGACCCGGCAAGGAAGGGAGCTACACCAGCGTAGTCGGTGGATTTAACCGGGAAAGTGAATCTTGAAATTTCTGGTTGGACCAAGAGGTAATTCCTGTTTCCGTATACCATGCAGTAGTTGATGCAGAGTATTTGTGCGTCCAAGTAGCAACATGAATGTGGTGTTAGTAGTTTCTCAATTGCAGTGTCGGAAAATTTATGTGGTTATTTTTGTAGCATTTCTGATGGACCGATTTTGTGTTGGAGGCCGGTGATTGGGGCAGGGCTGCAACTCCTGACAGGGCACCATGCCCTACGAGGGTACATGTGGCTCACAAGTTGATGGCATGGTTGGGGCTGGAATGATGAAGAAGATTAATGGGGTTGATGGTGAGCATGCTACAACCTGAATGACAAACAGAAACGTATGGTTAGCAATTTGTTTGGGGATCCCAAATAATCTGCCAATCTCTCAGATCCCCTTCTCTGCCATGAATTTGGATGATCGGCAGATTTAGATTGGGACACAGAAGAGAGATGTGGAGGAAGAAAGCACGAACAACTCAAGTGAAAGAGAGAAAGAACATGGACTCTCTCGGATGGATATGAACAGCTCAGGTCCTCCTGCCACGGTCCCTGACCCTGAGTTTGCCAACCCCACACCTAAGTTCCCTGCCAGGTGCGACTGTCTCATGCTTGTCACCACCTCAGCTCGCAGACTGATTGTTTAGTCTTTATAGGTTGCTATTTTTCTTTTTGTCATTGATATTTTACACAACAAAATTTGATTTGCTTCTTACAAATATGAACCGCTATATGCGTGCATAAATTAGCTTCAGTTTCATGTCAATTTAAAAGAGTCTGCAGTGTTGGTAATTTGGTGATTGATCAATGAAGGAAAGTTCCCCACAAGAAAAAAATGAAGGAAAGTTGCAGGTAAAAGAATGTCGTGGAAGGCGTTTTTCTTGTACAGGTCGCCCATGACGTGAGAATCCTACTTGGTGAAAGTCATCGGTGTGCTTCTCTCCCTTCTGTAATTTTTACCAATACATGCGAGATTCCGTGATTTTACCACGGAAGAGAAATTGAGCAGTTGCATATGTTGATCAGGTCATTTAGGACTTGAATTAGTCATTGCTGGACGTCAGTTTGGAAGTTAGACTTCGCTTAATTGTTCCCTTTCCCTTGTCTACTGTTTTGATCCATGCCCAATCATGGCAGATTACACATGGCAAAGCAAGCTATAGTGTCTATTTTGGCAGCCATATGTGCATGCGACTTGTGTTTCATAGTCCCTTTAACTACACTGTACTTCTAATGGGAATAATGGGAATAAGCGCCAGGGACGAGGAGAGGTGGAGACTTGAGGTAACTGCTATAGCGGTGGTAGGATCTTGCATGGAGAATAGCAGGAGTAATGTTTGAATCCTACTATAGGCAGTGCCTTGCTATGAATGGCTGCGACGGCGGGCGAATATTGGAGTTCATTGTGGTATGCACGATGGATGTGTGGTCCGTGGAGTGAAGATCCATCTGGCATGAATTTTTTCGTTCTTCTGTTGGCAAGTAATCCTAAGACTTTTTTCCGGGTGAATCCTAAGACTAATTACCCTACACAATTCACGGTTTTAATATCTCTCATGGCACCTAAGTATATCTGTAATTGAAAAAATGTTCAGAATTTACTGTATGAAGGGCACGTATAAATGTTATTCAGTTTTATTTGCAGAGGTGCTTGCTGGTATTTCGGATTCATTTCAAGATTTTAGTACGGTATATGCCTATAATTCTTGCTCTCCAGGCTTGCTGAAATTTTAGTAGCACGCAATAATACATCATGTTTGGAGCACATGTTCATGACGTGAAGTAGGTTGTTATTCTGTAGCATCCCAAAGTGTATTGGGCATCACAACAATATGTATCCCGTTGCAGTGCATGGGCTTAAAAATAATTTTTTAACTTTTTGTTGGTGTCAAATTAAATTATTAGAACAACAATTGAATATATGTTATTTAGGCTAACATACCAAATTATTTTGCGTATATTGTGTTGCTTCCTGTAATTATTTGTTTTCAGGAAACAACATAGGCCAATGCAACATATTTTGTTGTGTCTATAACTACCTCGCTGTTTTGAACAATAGACATCAAAGCTTGCTTGAACCTATGAAAGACACTTTGTAGCCTAATCACAAGAGATGTAAAGTACTGTTGCTGACCTATGAAAGACACTTTGTAGCCTAATCCATCTCAAAGATATGCCATTTATCTATTGGTAAAATCTATGCATTATTTGTACTTATGCATTAATCATCATGGTTTTTTTTGTTTATTTATGCACCACTTTGATTTTTTGCTAGAGGAGTCCTGGTCGCTCTAGCAGCTTTGACAGCCATGACAGAGACATAGTTGGGAGCGGGGCTAAGGGTGGTGCCCCCCTCCCTCCCCGTTGGGCTCAGGGAATCCTTTTTCGCGAGTACGCGAATTGCGTATCATTCCATTGATAGGTAGAGAGCAAGAGAGTTGGGGGGTACAAGGGTAGCAGCAACTCAGCGTACACTCGGTAGGCGCAGAGAAGTGCTACGGGAGCAGAACAAGAAAGGGTTGCTCAGCCCAAAAAATAGAATACATCATGGAGGCATGAAACTGGCGATGTCTTTGGCCCCGGCGATGGCCCAGGACCTAGCATTGTCCTTGATCGTCTGCAGCAGGTTCATGACAGAAGGGCGTGCATTGTCGAAGATGCAAGCATTGCGGTGACACCATATGGACCAGGCGGTGAGAAGGGTGAGGGAGGCGAGGCCCTTGCACATACCGGTAGCCGCTCGGCAGGTGATGGAGGCCCACCATTCCAGGAAACGATCGTCGTCACTAGCGGGGGGGGGGGGGGGGGGGGGGGGGCAGGGGCGCGGCACCACGCGAACACCTCGTGCCAGATAGCCTTGGAGAACGGGCAGTGTAGAAGGAGATGATCCAAGGTTTCGAGCACCTGGTCGCAGAGGATGCAGTGCTCGTCATGCGGCAGACCATGCCGCGCAAGGCGAGCGGCAGACCAGCAGCGGTCCTGGTCGGCGAGCCAAGCGAAGACCTGAGTACGGAGAGGTGCCCAAGTGCGCCATGTGAGCTTTCAGTGGGGCGCGTTTGTGGAACCGATGAACATGGCCTTGTAGCAGGATTTCGTGGAGTAGATTCCAGATTCGGTCCATCGCCAACTGATGCGGCTTGAACTATGTCAGTATTTCCCCAAAGAGAAAGGGATGATGCAACACAGCTACGGTAGGTATTTCCCTCAGTGATGAAACCAAGGTTATCCAACCAGTAGGAGAACCACGCAACACTATGTAAACGGTACCTGTATACAAATAACAAATACTTGCAACCCGACGTATTAAAGGGGTTGTCAATCCCTTTCGGGTAACGGTGCCAGAAATTGTCACGTGGACGGGAGACTAAATGTGATAGATTGGATAAATAGATCTTGATAAAACACGAATAAAATAAAGTGCAGTAAGGTATTTTTGGGTTTTTGAAAATATAGATATGAAAATAAAAGATGCAAATAAATAAAAAGGCAAATAGCAATATAGATCTGAAAATATATGATGAGAAAAATAGACCCCGGGGCCGTAGATTTCACTAGTGGCTTCTCTCGAGAAAATAGCATACGGTGGGTAAATAAATTACAGTTGGGCAATTGATAGAACTTCAAATAATTATGACGATATCCAGGCAATGATCATTATATAGGCATCACGTTCAAGATTAGTAGACCGACTCCTGCCTGCATCTACTACTATTACTCCACACATCGACCGCTATCTAGCATGCATCTAGTGTATTAAGTGTAGGGTAACGCAGCAGAAAACAAAATTTTTCCGACCTACGCACCAGCCCAGGACCACTATGGAGACTGCATACAAGGTTTGATCATTTTCGTTACCGACTCGTAGCGCAGCGGAAGTAGAGTCGATGACGATCGGCGGTGCAGATCCCCGCAGCTAGGATTTACAACCTCCCAACCGCGAGGATGTATACCCTCGTCTTCCCTTCGGACAGCCCTCCGGGAGGTGGTCGAACAGTCTCCCGGACGATGTCGCGGACAGCCCTTCGGGAGGACCTTCGAAACTCGAACGGTCACTCGGACAGCCCTTCGAGAGGACTCACAGAACTCGGACCGTCACTTGGACAGCCCTTCGGGAGGCACTCTCGAACAGCCCCTCGGGCACTAAGATCGAAACTACGACCTCCCTACAGAGTTGCACACATACGGTGTCATCTATCCGGCAGGGCTTCGCCGTCCAGAACTAGTTCCCACCGGAACCCAGACAGCCTTTCGGCTCTACGAAACTATTTCGCCGGGAGGGAGAGAGAAGCCAGATCATTGCAATGGCACTTGTATGTGAGAAGGGATGATTCTTTAGGCAGCCCCCTCCACCCCTATTTATAGGCCAAGCCCAAGGGTGGCTTCTCCAAGAAGCCAAGGGGAAAAATACCAAAGGACCCTCAAGGTGGCTTCTCCAAGAAGCCACCCAAAAAGCACTTTCACTATTCATGACGACATTTTTCAGCGTCCGTTCGAACTGAAAATATTTATGTGGGCTTAGAACATTTCCAGTACCCACTAAAATAATTTTCAACGCGTTTTGGAACAATTCCAGATTAGTGATTTTCATCTGCGAAAAGCATCTGAAGTGGTTCCGGCAGCTCCGGAACATTTCCGGTTTTTCTTCCAGAAAATTCCCAAAAGTTTCCAGAATGATTCTGGCACCCTCCAAGAATTATCGGGCATGTGCCGAAACCAATTTGACTTTATGGTATCCTCTGAAACAACTTTTCAGTTTCACCAGAACTCATCCGGTGACCTCTCTCTGCGGAACTTTTCCGCTGTCCAAAACTTTTTCGGTGTCTGAAACTTTTTCGGTGATTTTCTCTCAGACTCCCTGTCTAGTATTCAGCAGATAGATGACCCTAAAGCGTGTGACCCTATAGGTTCGGTGAAGTATAGACATGACACGGAACCCCTTCCGATCAATGATCAACATCGGAGCCGTGGACACCCATATTGACCCCTATACCCACACGAATGAATATTCGAGTGAACCTCCAGTTGTCGTGTGCTATTCCTGTTGCTTCGCGATATGTTACAAATACCCGAGGTGAGACATGTTGGCATTCCCGTGGATCAACAACTTGTCCACTATGCTAGTTACCTCGTTACCGGTATTGTTCTCTTTTCTCGTTACCGTGTTCTGGCATCCCCGTGATCAAATCACAAAGTGTCTGGCCAGACGATGATGGATACTGTAACACCGAGAGGGCCCAGAGATATCTCTCCATCGTCGGAGGAGCAAATCCCAATCTTGAGCTATCAAGTTACTTGACATACTTTCCCATGAACCCGTAAGCCGCCGTAATAGCCATCCATTTACGGATGACGTTTAACAAACCCCAAAGTTCATGAATCAAGCATGAAGAAACTCGATACTCTCATGGTCTAAGGAATTATGCAAACGTTAACCATCTCTGTGTTATTAACCATAAACTTATGACGAAAGAATCTCATAGCATAACATCAATTTGGGTCGATTCAACACAAATATTCTGCTAACATTGTGCCCTCAAAATTGCCGGCATAGTCATGCCCCTGATCAGGAAAACAGGATCATCATGCAATACTTGAGCCAGTCATAGAGGCTTGACTAGGAATACATTTTACCGTTTATTATTCCACACGTGCATATGAGTCTTCCTCCAAGCCTCGTTTTATTTGTAGACTCGAGAACCATAGCAGTTATAGCATGGAACATAAACCTAATTATGAACAGGGAGATAATTAATAACATTTATTATTGCCTCTAGGGCATATCTCCTACATTAAGTTCATGGAGAAACGGAGTAATGCAATAAGAACGATGACATGATGTAGATAAGATCTATTCATGTAGGAATAGACCCCATCTTGTTATCCTTAATGCCACCGATACATACGTGTCATTTCCCCTTCTGTCACTGGGATTGAGCACCGTAAGATCGAACCCATCACAAAGCACCTCTTCCCATGGCAAGAAAAAACGATCTAGTCGGCCTAACTAAACCACAGATTCGAAAAAGAAATACGAGGTTATAAGTAATCATGCATATAAGAGATCAAGAGAAGACTCAAATAACTTTCATGGATAAAAAGATAGATCTGTTCATAAACTCAAAGTTCATCGGATCCCAACAAACACACCGCAAAAAGAGTTACATCAAATAGATCTCCAAGAGACCATTGTATTGAGAATCAAAAGAGAGAGAGAGGAAGCCATCTAGCTACTAACTACGGACCCGAAGGTCTACAATGAACTACCCACGCATCATCGGAGAGGCACCAATGAGGAGGATGAACCCCTCCGTGATGGTGTCTAGATTGGATCTGTGGTTTCTGGAACTTGCGGCGGCTGGAATTGTGTTTCGTCGACTCCCCTAGGGTTTTTGAAATATTGGGGTATTTATAGAGCAAAGAGGCGGTGCGGGAGGCCATCGAGGTGGGCACAACCCACCAGGGCGCGCCTGGGCCCCCAGGCGCACCCAGGTGGGTTGTGCCCCCCTCGGGGCACCCCCTCTGGTACTTCTTTGGCCCATCTTGTGTCTTCTTGTCCAGAAAAAATTACTAAAAAGTTTCGCTGCGTTTGTACTCCGTTTGGTATTGATTTTCTGTGAAGTAAAAAACAAGCAAAAAATAGCAACTGGCACTGGGCACTATGTCAATAGGTTAGTCCCAAAAAATGATATGAAGTTGCTATAAAATGATTGTAAAACATCCAAGATTGATAATATAACAGCATGGAACAATCAGAAATTATATATACGTTGGAGACGTATCAGCATCCCCAAGCTTAATTCCTGCTCGTCCTCGAGTAGGTAAATGATAAAAACAGAATTTTTGATGTGGAATGCTTCCTAACATGTTCATCACATATTCTTTTCTTTTAAAGCATGGACAGTTGGATTTTTATATGATTCAAAGCAATAGTCTAGTTTTGACATGAAGATATCAATACTCAAGCATATCAACAAGCAACCATGTCTTTTCAAAATATCAACACTAAAGCAAGTTATCCCTAGCCCATTATGCTCAATCATTGATTCATTCATGAAACACACTCGCATATTAGCTACACCCAATGCTCAAGTACGATCATAGTGCCCCTTAGTTGGTACTTTATAAGAGAAGATGGAGACTCAAGTAAAAATAAAAATTACATAAAATAAATAGAAAGGCCCTTCGCAGAGGGAAGTAGGGATTTGTAGAGGTGCCAGAGCTCAAAGCAAAAAAAATAGAGATAAAACATTTTGGATGGCATGCTTTTTCTGTCAACGAAAACGATCGAGTAGTTCCCAATACTTTCCATGCTAGATATATCATAGGCGGTTCCCAAACAGAAAATAAACTTTATTCCTCTTTCCACCATACTTTCACATTCCACGGCTAACCGAATCCACGGGTGCCGTCCAAACCAACACTTTCCAAGGAATTTATTATTTGGCAACATAAAGTAAATTCATTTTTCATTTCGGGACTGGGCATCCCTAATACCTTTGCCGTACTCTCGTGCAATGACAAGTGAATAAACACTCATCTTGAGAATAACACATCTAGCATGGAAAAATATCAGCCACCCCTACCGTTTCATGAGCGGTACGAGCACACAAAAAGAAAATTTATTTTGAAGATTAGAGATGGCACATACAAATTTGCTTAGAATGGCACTAAAGTACCGCATATAGGTAGGTATAGTGGACTCATGTGGCAAAACTGGGTTTAAGGATTTTGGATGCACAAGTAGTAATCATACTTAGTACAAGTGAAGGCTAGCAAAAGATTGAGAAGCACCCAACCAAGAAACGAAAAATCACATAAGCGAGCATTAAGCATAACTAACACCGAATAATGCACCACAAGTAGGATGTAATTTCATTGCAAAATTATTGACTTTCATGCTTGCATAGGGAATCACAAACCTTAACATCAATATTCTTACTAAACCATAATTACTCATTAGCATGACTCACATATTATATCATCATATCGCAAAACTATTACAAAGAATCAAGTTTATTTTGTTCAATGATCTTCATGAATTTTTTTATTATTTCCCTCTTGAATATCTATCACTTTGGGACTAATTTAATATGTTGCTTTTGATAGCTCAAACAAATCTAAGTGAAGAACATGAGCATAAAAATTTCCTCCTCTCAAAATAATATAAGTGAAGTATGAGAGAATTTCTAAATTTTTTTTTACTAACTCTCAAATAAATCTAAGTGAAGAATGAGAGCATTTCTTAAAAAATAATAAAACACACCGTGCTCAAAAAGATATAAATGAAGCACTAGAGCAATTCCATAGCTAATTTTTTTTTAGTGAAGCAAATAGAGCAATTCTAACAAATCATATCATAATTTTGGCTCTCTCAAATAGGTGTGTTCAGCAAGGATACTTGACTTAAACTAACAAGCAAAACAAACAAAGAATCATATCATACAAGACGCTCCAAGCAAAACTCATGATATGTGACGAATAAAAATATAGCTCCAAATAAAATACCGATGGTCGTTAGAAGAAAGAGGGGATGCCACTCGGGGCATCCCCAAGCTTAGTTGCTTGTTCCTCTTTGGATAATAGCTTGGGGTGCCATGGGCATCCCCAAGCTTAGGCTCTTCTTCCTCCTTATTCCTTCATCCATCGTGATCTCACCCAAAACTTGAAAACTTCAATCACACAAAACTCAATAAACCTTCGTGAGATCCGTTAGTATAAGAAAATCAATCTTTACTTTAAGTACTGTAGAAAACCCATTAAAATTTTGTTATTGCATTATATCTACTGTATTATAACTTTACCATGGCCTATACCCCCCGATACAAACCATAGATTTATCAAAATATGCACACAATGCAAAGAAAACAGAATCTGTCAAAAACAGAACAGTCTGTAAAGACGTGAATTGTTCTCATACTTCTGTACCTCCAAAAATGCTGAAAAATTAGGACATCGTGGGAAATTTTCATATAAATCTTGTGCTAAAATTTTAGGATTTTTTGTCGCTTCTGTGAATTTCTAAAATTGTTTTACTGGACGCAAAAGTTTCTGTTTTCCAACAAGATCAAATCAACTATCACCCAACATGATCCCAAAGGCTTTGCTTGGACCAAACACTAATTAAAACACAAAAAACACAATCATAACAATAACATAATTGTGCAAACACTCAAGAACAGAAAGAAAAAGACAAAAATAAATTTTATTCATTGGGTTGCCTCCCAACAAGCGCTATCGTTTTATGCCCTTAGCTAGGCATAATGCATAGATCTATGTATTGTCATCTTTAATTCTAGATCCATAAGATGCCCTCATGATTGATTCATAAGGTGGCTTAATTCTTGTTCTAGGAAAGTGTTCCATACCCTTTCTCAAAGGAAATTGAAATTTAATATTCCCTTCTTTCATATCAATCACGGCACCTATAGTGCGTAAGAACGGTCTGCCAAGTATAATAGGACAAGACGGATTGCAATCAATATCAAGAACAATAAAATCTATGGGCACATAATTCCTATTTGCAAGAATAAGAACATCATTAATTCTTCCCATAGGCTTTTTAATAGTAGAATCCGCCAAGTGCAAATTTAAAGAACATTCTTTAATATCGGTAAGACCAAGCACATCACATAAAGATTTCGGAATTGTGGAAACACTAGCACCCAAATCACATAAAGCAAAACACTCATAATTTTTAATCTTGACTTTGATAGTAGGTTCCCATTCATCATGTAATTTTCTAGGGATTGAAATCTCTAATTCCAACTTTTCTTCCAAAGCTTTCATCATATCATCAACAATATGTTTAGTAAAAACTTTATTTTGTTCATAAGCATGGGGTGAATTAATCATGGATTGCAACAAAGAAATACAATCAATCAAAGAGAAATTATCATAATTAAAGTCTTTGTAATCCAAAAGAGTGGGCACATCACTAGCTAAAGTTTTGACCTCTCCAAACCCACTTTTATCATTTTTTTCAACAAGATTTTCACCCTCCAAATTATCAGGACGCCTTCTAACTAAAGTTGACTCTTCTTCAGTCCCTTTATCATCAATTTTAATTTTCTAAACAAAGAATCAATAGAAGAAACACCAATCACTTTAAGATCTTCATCATTTTTATGAAAGCAATCACTAGAAAACGCTTTTTCTAAAAATTCTCTTTTAGCTCTAAGCATAGTGGTTCTTTTCTTACTTTTATCGATAGAAACTTATAAAGCTTTAATTGATTCTTCAACCTTAGGCAAAAAAAATATCAACTTGAGATTTTCCACATCATGAGAAATTCTATCAATGCTTCTAGACATATTATCAATCTTATTCAACTTTTCTTCTATCGTATTGTTGAAAACTTTTTGAGCATTGATAAATTCTTTAATATTATTCTCAAGATTAGAGGTGTTCCTATTATTATTATAAGACTGATTACCCTAGGAATTACCATAATTATTAGAGGAATTACTAGGAAAAGGCCTAGGATTAAAATTACCTCTATAAGCATTGTTATTGAAATTGTTTCGTGAGACAAAATTCACATCTACAGCATCACTATTTTGCTCAATCAAAGTGGACAAAGGCACATCATTAAGATCAATAGGAGCATTTTTATTAGAAACCAACTTCATAAGAGCATCAACTTTTTCACTCAAAGTAGAAATTTCTTCAACCGAATTAACCTTTTTACTAGTAGGTGCTCTTTCGGTATGCCATTGTGAATAATTTGCCATAATATTGTCTAGCAGTTTAGTAGCTTCACCCAAAGTAATTTTCATAAAAGTACCACCCGCGGCGGAATCTAAAAGATTTCTAGAAACAAAATTCAATCCCGCACAAAAATTTTCTATGATCATCCAAAGATTTAAACCATGAGTAGGACAATTTCCTAGCATCAATTTCATTCTTTCCCAAGATTGCGCAACATGTTCATGCTCAAGTTGCTTAAAATTCATGATTTGTGTCCTAAGGAAAATTAATTTTCACGGGCGGAAAATACTTAATAATATAAGCATCCTTGCACTTATCCCAAGAATCGATACTATTGCGAGGCAAAGAAGAAAACCAAATTTTTGCACGATCTCGCAAAGAAAACAGGAATAATTTCAACTTCACAATATCATTGTCCACATCTTTTTTTCGTTTGCATATCGCATAATTCTATGAATGTGTTAAGATGGGACGCGACATCCTCATTAGGAGTACTGGAAAATTGATTTTTCATAACGAGATTCAACAAAACAGCATTAATATCACAAGACTCCGCACTAGTGGCGGGAGGAGCAATCGGAGTGCTAATAAAATCATTGTTGTTGGTATTAGATAAATCGCACAACTTTGTGTTCTCTTGAGTCATCGTGACTACGCAAACAAGATTGCACTCAAAAACAGATCTGACGAGAAAAAGCGAACGAAAAAGAGGGGCGAATAAAACGACAAATTTTTGTGAAGTGGGGGAGATGAAAACGAGAGGCAAATGGCAAATAATGTAAATTGTAAGGAGATGAGATTTGTGATTGGGAACCTGATAGATGTTGATGATGTCTCCCCGGCAACGGCGCCAGAAATTCCTTTTGATGCGGCTTGAACTACGTCTGTATTTCCCCAAAGAGGAAGGGATGATGCAACACAGCTACGGTAGGTATTTCCCTCAGTGATGAAACTAAGGTTATCCAACCAGTAGGAGAACCAAGCAACACTATATAAACGGTACCTGCACACAAAGAACAAATACTTGCAACACGACGTGTTAAAGAGGTTGTCAATCCTTTTTGGGTAACGGCGCCAGAAATTGTCACGTGGACGGGAGTCTAAATGTGATAGATTGGATAAATAGATCTTGATAAAACGCGAATAAAATAAAGTGCAGCAAGGTATTTTTGGGTTTTTGGAAATATAGATCGGAAAATAAAAGAGGCTAATAAATAAAAAGACAAATAGCAATATAGATCTGAAAATATATGATGAGAAAAATAGACCCGGGGGCCATAGATTTCACTAGTGGCTTCTCTCGAGAAAATAACATACGGTGGGTAAACAAATTACTGTTGGGCAATTGATAGAACTTCAAATAATTATGACGATATCCAGGCAATGATCATTATATAGGCATCACGTCCAAGATTAGTAGACCGACTCCTGCCTACATCTACTACTATTACTCCACACATCGACCGCTATCCAACATGCATCTAGTGTATTAAGTTCATGGAGAAACGGAGTAATGTAATAAGAACGATGACATGATGTAGATAAGATCTATTCATGTAGGAATAGACCTCATCTTATTATCCTTAATGGCAACGATACATACGTGTCATTTCCCCTTCTATCACTGGGATTGAGCACCGTAAGATTGAACCCATCACAAAGCACCTCTTCCCATGGCAAGAAAAATCGATCTAGTCGGCCTAACTAAACCAAATATTCGAAGAAGAAATACGAGGCTATAAGTAATCATGCATATAAGAGATCAAGAGAAGACTCAAATAACTTTCATGGATAAAAAGATAGATCTGATCTTAAACTCAAAGTTCATCGGATCCCAACAAACACACCACAAAAAGAGTTACATCAAATAGATCTCCAAGAGACCATTGTATTGAGAATCAAAAGAGAGAGAGGAAGCCATCTAGCTACTAACTACGGACCCGAAGGTCTACAATGAACTACTCACGCATCAACGGAGAGGCACCAATGAGGATGATGAACCCCTCCGTGATGGTGTCTAGATTGGATCTGTGGTTTTTGGAATTTGCGGTGGCTGAAATTGTGTTTTGTCGACTCCCCTAGTGTTTTTGGAATATTGGGGTATTTATAGAGCAAAGAGGCGGTCCGGGAGGCCACCGAGGTGGGCACAACCCACCAGGGCGTGCCTGGGCCCCCTGGCGCGCCCAGGTGGGTTGTGCCCCCTCGGGGCACCCCTCTGGTACTTCTTTGGCCCATCTTGTGTTTTCTGGTCCAGAAAAAATCACCAAAAAGTTTCGCTGCATTTGGACTCTGTTTGGTATTGATTTTCCGTGAAGTAAAAAACAAGGAAAAAACAGCAACTGGCACTATGCACTATGTCAATAGGTTAGTCCCAAACAATGATATAAAGTTGCTATAAAATGATTGTAAAACATCCAAGATTGATAATATAACATCATGGAACAATCAAAAATTATAGATACGTTGGAGACGTATCACCAACACAACACGCCGGGGTCCGGCGTAAGAGTGATTTGCTGAAGGACGCACCAGAGCTCAACTTACTGCACCATCGCCGCTGGTCCCATGGCGCCTTGGATGTCCAGGATCCAAGCCCTGTTATGCATACCTTGGGCCACAGATCGCGCCCGTCTACGGCGCTTGGAGACCATGGCGAGCACGGCCGGGGCAATCTCACCAACCGACTGGCCCGCTATCCAGCGATCTGACCAGAACAGACAGGAGTTGCCATCTCCAATGGCCCAAACTGTCAATGCATCAAAGATAGCCTGGACCTCGGCGTCAGACGGGAAGTGGAGGTGTCGCCAGGGGCGAGGGTCATCCGTAGCTTTAAGCCACATCCATCGAGCGTGAAGGGCCATGCCCGTACGCTGCAGGTCGCGAATACCTAGCCCACCGAACTCCAGAGGCCGGCAGATCTTGCGCCAACTAACGAGACAGCCGCCGCCAGAGGCGTCGCCCTTGCCGTTGAGGTGGCGACAGGGTGAGTTCTACTTCAAGCACACCCATGATAGCTAGCTATGCGGCAAAGGTTGATAAGGAGGTGGAGTTCGGAAGCACACGTTTGACCATGACAACCCTGTGCATGTGTCCCCGTACCTGGTGGCACGGTGACCAGGTGAATACCCTTCATGAGATAGCAGGATCGGACGAAAAGGAGACGTGTCAACATGAATATGTTGCAAGGGGCATGCAAGGATTTGTTTCTTCTGTTGCAACGAACGGGCCCTTTTGCTAGTAATCTATAAAAAGAATAACCATATGCCTCCACAGATTAATTAATGACCCTTAGACGAAGTATAATTTATGTATATTAGTAGTATATGTTATTTGGGTTCCAAAATATACTGGCGGCAAAGAAATCAAAATTGTATAGTCCAACAAATATCTTAACAGTGGGTTCTAGATTAGGCAAATGTATATGAGTATATAATTTTTATCTATATGTAAATAAGTAGCCAATTGTAGAGATGTCTACAGTGATTTGTTATCAAATAGTTGGAAATGCTTATTTACTAGTTTTATTATTATCACATTACTACCATATTTTTCATTTACCGTGCAAACAAGTGTGATTGCAGTCAAATCTGTCTTGCGATTGCGCCGAGATGATTACATGATTTGATAACTTGTATGCGAGAAGGTGAGTGCTTACTAGAGTGTGCAGAGACACCTTTTTGAAGGAAGATAAGCCCGTATCGAGCGATGCACACATGCATTTTTATTAAATTATTCAGTAGTTGATAAAAACAAATATATGGATCATCACAAAGCCACCTTCCTAATGATCTATGTCACTACACTAGTAGAAAACAGGGCTTTTGTCCCGGTTCAAGAGGGCCTTTAGTCCCGGTTCTGGAACCGGGACAAAAGGGTCGGGACTAAAGCCTCTAACCTTTAGTCCCGGTTCGCTTACGAACCGGGACTAAAGGGGCTCCACGTGGCCGCCTGCTGGAGCGGGGCTGGAGGACCTCACCTTTAGTCCCGGTTGGTAACACCAACCGGGACTAAAGAATTTTTTTTGAATTTTCAAATCTTTGAAATATTTGAAATCGGATGCGGATTTTTGTGCTGATTTTTTTTGATATATTATGCGTTTTTTTCGACATCGTATGCAAAAGATATGGCCGTTTTACTTTTTCATAACACTTTTTTGCAAAACATGTCCAAATTTAAGTTTTTTAATTTTCCTAACTAGTAGATGTAGTAACATAACTACATCTCGAAGGATTTTAATTTTTGAAGTTTTTATCATTTTCTTTTGTTTTTTACAAAATAGTACTGTTTTAATTAAAATCGTATTATAAATTATTCTAAAAATAACCAAATAAATCTTACTATGACAACAATCTAACATGTGACTAGGAGCAAAAAGAATTAAATTAAAAACTATTTTTAAACTCAAATTATTCACAATCTAGGGTTTGAAGCAAATTTGAACAAATTCATATTTAAATCATTCAAATTTGAAAACTAATGGCAGAAACAGAAACTAGACAAAATTTTGAATCTAATGCAAAAAGAATCACTAAAAAACATCAAATATCCTAAAAGATATAAGCAATTTAAAACAGAAACTAAACACAAAGAACAAATAGAAAAACAAAAAGCAAATTTCAAAACCCCTTTAGTCCCGGTTCGTGGCTCCAACCGGGACTAAAAGTGTAATCCTCAACCCCTTTAGTCTCGGTTCGTGGCTCGAACCGGGACTAAAGGTCTAACCTTTAGTCCCGGTTCGAGCCACGAACCGGGACTAAAGGGCATCGCGCCCTTTAGTCCCGGTTCGTGACTCAAACCGGGACTAAAGGTCCCATTTGAACCGGGACTAATGCCTGCACAGCGCCCTAGCCGCTCGAACCGGGACTAATGCTTACATTAGTCCCGGTTCATAATGCAACCGGGACTAATGCTTCGATCCGACTGTGACGAAAGCCCTGTTTTCTACTAGTGCTACATCTACATGAACACACATCATCTACCGGTGGCCTCAAGCCGCCCCATGACAAGCTAAGATCATCAACCGGTCTGGCAGATCCTTAGCGTGCACCACATGCGCACGCTCCAGAATCCGTCGTCCCAACTTCAGGAGAGATCCACGCATTGACCTTGTCAGGCCCAACTGTCGTCGAGGCCTAACAGTGCCACCACCCCGCTGGCGTCCATCAACACACAGTCCATCCCTGAAACCCCGCTGTGCCACGTCGCCGAGACCCGCCGTCGTCGACGCAGTAGATGCCACACCGCACCACCTCCTGATCCAGATTGCCTCCAATGCCAACCCAATGGTGTCCACCAGCCAGCTATCTCCCAAGGCGACACCTTCAAGAAGGGAACGATGCAGAAGACGCCGTCGCTGCCCACCATATTTAGGGTTTTCACCCGAAAGACAAATGGCATGATGGAGATGGAAGTAGATCTGGCGAACTTCTTCATGAAAGAAACGACGCCCTCTTGCATCATCATCGCTGCCAAGCAGTGTTGGCTAGAGATTTCTCTCCGATCTGAATCCCCACTCTAGCCTCATCTGCATCGAGGACTGGCAAGTCATGTGACTCAGATACGTAGGGACGAGCACACTGAGCGGGGAAGGGTGAAAGCGCCCTACCCATATCAGGAACCACCGGGCGAGGCACAGGGCGCGGGAGGTCGTGGCAGAGGTCGGCGAGGTGGGGTCGCATGTCGCAGCACCGCTACGAGTGATCGGCAACCCCTGGCGCCGCAACCACATTGTGGTGGACATGTCGAGCTCCGAGCAGGACAGATCTATCATGGACCTTACATCTACCAGCAACGTGTAGGCCACGGGCTTTGATGAGGAAGAGTAGGGCATGGAAGACGGCTACGCCTCGGGTCCCATGAGCTGGTCCGTGTCCTAGATCATACTCTACCTCGCCGGCGACCACACCTCCACTTCGAGGGGCTCAGTAGACTGTCGGCAGGGCCGGCCCATAGTTGTGTGGACTGTGCGGCCCGCACAGGGCCCATAAATTGGGGGGGAGGGCGCTAAATTTTCTATATGGCTATGTATATATATTTTCTGGGGTAGGCTTGGGCCACGCAAGGAGCTGGGCCGCTAACTCCGCCCGAGCGTCCCAGGCCGGTGCGATGCCTCGATGGCTCGATTTCTCGCGTTCTGCTGATCTGCTCGATCGGAAAACGGCGGTTCCGATCTGCTGGATCAGTCGCATCCAGACTCCACAGGCGGGCGACACGATGCATCCTCCTGGCTCCTGCCATCGAGACTTCCAGATCCGCTGATCCGGTGACGCCGCGACGGACTACACGGCGACAAGTACATGCAGAGGCAGGATCAGGAGACGTAGTACGATACAGTAAAGTCCACATTAGTTGGCAACTTTGCATCCATCGATTATCCCTCTCGTGATCTCGGGTTCTCTAGTGTCAGAGAGGAATATCGCTGGCTTGTACTCATAATTCTACTCCTATTCTCCTGATTCCTATTTCCTAATTAACTTTTCGCATGGATCATTAAAGGGATAGGTTCTTGCATGATTGCCTCCTCGATTAAAGATTACAATATAGCAGTTCAGTCGGACAAGACACGAGACTAGGTGAGTTAGATGATTCGTTTTCTAAATTGAAGCTATTGAAGTCCTATATGCGTACTACATGACACAATAAAGACTCAATGATTTGGCCACAATAGCACTTGAGAGCGAAATGTTGGAGAAGGTTGATTACGAGGATATCATTCAAGATTTCATTTCAAAAAATACTACAAGAATGAGGTTGTTCAAATAAATATTATGCAACCGGGAATTGAATAGGTATGATAATTTATATCTCGAATTGTTATGTAAGACATTAGAGCATCTACAGCTGGACTTGGCAAATCCGGCCCCTCAAACGTCTGCGGACGCGCCCGGGCGCATCCACGGGCACTGACCGGGCACTCCTCAAAAAATACAATCCACATCCGGACACCTTAATTACCATATCTCAAATCCATACGAACTCATGCAACTACGTCGATGCACATGCATCGTCCGGCTACTCCATCACACTACACAAAACATACCATCGGACTACCAAAATTTGGCATGTTTGGCTATGGTGGAGTTCATCCACGGCTGCCTTGCCCTTCCCGGCGCCCTTGCCATCCTTCTCGCGGAAGTACCGGTCGAAGACGCAGTACGGATCGAGCCGGATCTGCTCGTCGCCGGAGCTGTCCTCGCCGTCGCTGTCCTCCTTCTCCTCCTTCGGTGGCAGTCCGGCCATGGCACGGACCGCCCGATTCTGCTCACAGGCGAGGGCGCGCGTGTTCCTCCGCTGTCGTTTCTTCATAATGCGGGCGCGGATGGCTTCCTCCTCTGCGGCCGCCCGCGCCGCCACATCGGCCGCCTCCGCTGCCGCCATTTCCGCCGCGAGACAGGCCTCGGCGGCCCTTATCCTCTCCTTCCCACGGCTGTCCGCCCGTTCCCGGGGGGACTCATACTCTGCCCGACCGGTGATGGAAAAGGAGAGGTGTTCCGGCCTGGACCGCGAGGATCCAGCACCAGAGGACCCGAGCGCCCGGTGAGCCGACGCTATGGCGTCGCGGCGGACTGATCAGTCCGTCGGCCGGGCACTGTCCTCCCGGGAGCGGCGGAGTGCAATGCGGACGGCCATTGCCTCCTCCAACCCACACGGGACGACACCCCAGTCGACGGATCCGGACTGATCGGAGTCCGATCCGCTGCCTGCCATGGCGGAGAAGGTCGCAAACCGCCGGAGGTGATCTCGGGTGGCGGAGGGGAGTAGAGGGGAGTGGAGTGAAGTGGCTAGGGTTTGGTCCGGCGAGAGGATGAGGATGAATATAAGTGGGGTTGGATGGGCCAGCATGGGCCGGGTCCGACGTGGCGGACGTGCCCCGGCGCGCCCGGGCCCCCCATATCCGCACCATATTTGGGCTGGATATGGGGGGTGCCGGTCAGCCCGGCTGTTTGAGGGCCGTTTGAGGGGTCCGTCTGGGTTCAATTCCGTGACCGTGCAGCGACCGGGCGTCCTGCCCGGACGTTTGAGACGGGTTTGAGGGGTCCGATTGTAGATGCTCTTATATCACATACATTATAATTGCTTGATAGTTTATTTTTTCTAGTGAGATAGGGCCTCATTTTTTTTTCGTACACGACCCTGGATTTTGCCGGCCCGGCCTTGACATTCGGACATGGACATGACCGTGGAGCCGGATAAGCGCCAGGGAAAATTTAGATTATGTTTTATGTTGCATGTAATTGTATGTATTTGAGAATTTGTAACTGAGGTATCTGACTATGGACGAGAGAATTTAAGGTGTGATCGGTGACTGTCCGCGGATGCAATCACGGGACCATCGCATACACGTATCAGCATTCACTACTCCCGCCCGGCCCCTGACCTTGGGCCTAGCTAGTAAGCGACGGTGGCGGCGGCACGGCCATCGACGACGCGCCGTGGGGGTTGCGCGAGGGAGGCTTATTCACCGGCGTCCTCTGCCCCAAGCGCCTCGCAGCTCCCAAGCCCGCTAGCTCTCTCCCTCCGCCTAGCCCGGCGTCGCCACCACCTCGCGGCAGCACTGCATGCAGCCTCACACCGATCTCGATCAGTCCCGATGTACTGTCTGCACTGCATACAGCAAAGAGGAAAAACAAGGGGCACCGATCAGAAATACCTGGAGGAGGACGTGCGGAGGCCGCGCAGGAGACCAGGAGCGCGGCGACGGCGACGGCGACGAGCAACCACCACGCGGTGGCTGTCCCGCGACGCATCGAGCGAGCTGTGTGTGAGCAGAGAACCGCTCGAGAATGGTAGTCTGGTACTACCGTGCAGAATTGCGGTGAGATCAGAGGGCGAGGAAGTCATAAGTATGGCCAATGTCCAACGAGATGGCTGGTGAGTAGTGACTGACAGTGAGAGGAGTGGAATCTCTGGGCCATGTTGACCGTGGAGAGACAGTCTGAGGCAGACAAGATGTGAGCTGTTTGTTGTAGTTTTGCGGCATTCTTAAGTTTTCTCGACCCGGGGGCCCTGGATTCTGATTGGACTCTCGTAATTTTGTGTTGACCTCAAGTCTGAACGGGCTGTTTGTCATGTCCTGGCAATCGGTGCATGCACCCATGCCGGCGAGTCCACTGTTTGCAGAGCGCTGCTCGCGCTTGACTTCCGTCCTCGTGATGCACGAGGGGGTCCTATTTTCCTTCGCAGATTGAGATCTTTGCTTAAGAGGTTCTGGATTTAAACCAAGGCAGATTTTCCGACAAAGGATGAATTTCATTGGCTTAAAAAGTAAAGCATCAAGAGGATATTTCCACAAAGGGTGAATTTCATTGGCTTAAAGAGTAAAGGATGAGGATACATTAAAAACAGTATAACCGCACCTAAAGCGAGCCTTCACAGCGATTTGGGTTTTCGGCCATCCGTTTTCGCGATCAGAACGTTTTTGCCCGTCGGATCCCTGTGTATAGTCATCTGTCCCGCACTGGACCAGCTGTCGGCTGCTGCTCCACAGGCCGGAAGGAAGCCCTCTGGTAAAATGGGCCGTCAGCGAGCCCATTATCTAACCGAGGGTCGCTCGCGCTCATAAAAAAAATCTCGCTGGAGGGGATCAAAGCGGCGCTCGATACAGAGGAATAGGAGCGAGGGGATCTCACCTAAAAAAACGGAGCGAGGGGATCGATCCCATCGCGCGCCTCGCAAGATGGGAGAGGAACGGATCGGTCGGCGGTCGTCCAGCCGGGTGCTGCCGTCGCGGAACCGGAAGCTGTGGTTGCGGCTCTTCCTCTAGAGCCACCGCAACCTACACCAGCCCTGGTCGGCGAGCCTGAGCGATGAAGGCACTCCGGCGGACGGTACCTCCGCATCGCCGAGGAGGAGGACGAAGGTGGCAACGTGTTCGCACAAGAACACGTCACCGTGTACCTCCAACGCCGAGGGTAATGCACCGCAGCTTACGTCGAAGGAGACCCGTCCGGAAGCGCAGTACGCAAGCAATCCGGCGGGTGCTTTTCAGGACCTGAAACCCCACGCGCCCGGGAGGGACCCCGTCTGGACACGCGGCGGCTATGGGCTGCCCTAGGTCGGTTCGCCCGCCCCTATAGCCTCGAGGATCGCTGCCCTTCAACACGAAGAACGAACGAAAGAACGAGAGAGAAAGAACCAGGGAGGGATGTAAAACTAGGGTAAAAAGTAGATGGGTTTTGCGATTGTGTGTTGTTCAATTGGCCATCACCCCTTAGGTATATAAGAGGCGGATGAACTTCCCGTATAAGAAAAAGACTCCAAATCACGTCCAAATCTTTTCAAAATTAACCGAACTCGGATTTAGGTAAGTCTGGAATATCAGTTCGGTTTTTAGGTCCCACAGGCCATAAAAAACCTCGGATGAAGATGAGCCTAAAAGCAAATTTGACCGTTTCGACGAGACGAAAAACTTTCGTGTTGAACATTTTTCGATTTGAGGCAATCTTCAGGGCCGAATTGCTCATACAAAACATACTGTTACTCGCGCTATCCATCACACACCGTGTCTGATGGGGCGCGTCATTTTTGTCCCGTGACAGGGTCGCACTCAGGTAGTTGTAACTTTTACATATGATCTCGGATTGATACGATTTTTATATCAAAATCGATCGTTTCGACGAGACGAAGACAATTCGTGTAGATCAATTTTCCATATGAGACCGTCTCGGGGGCGTAATCAGCCGAACAGTGTTCTGGACACAAAATCTCAGTATTTCGAACACAACTTCGGCCTTATAAATGAGATCGGATGGCTATGGCCCAAATATCAAAGTTTCTCCTTTTGATGATACAGAACTTTCTCACTTTGAGCACTTTTCCATTTGAGGCCTTTTTAATTATGTTTTTGACTATGCCAAAATCTGATGTAACTTGCACGAAGTTTGTTCTAAGAGCGATGTCAACACTCCATCGGCCATTTTGTACGTGCTTAGGACGATAAGTATATATCGGCCATTTAGATTAGCAACAAAAGTGAAGCTAATCGGACATATAATGATTTGGTAATACCCTTTCATAATGTAAGAAATTATATTGCATTCATGGATTAAAATAAGCCCATTGAGAGTAACCAATTATACCTGATGACGAATTCCATAGCATAGGCATCAACGACATAGTTGAGGAATATGGGTAATGTGTGGACCGAAGATGTTGAAACCTTCGGCTTGGTCCTTCATAGTTTTCACCCTTTTCCTTCTTCACCTTTGCCGCACTTCTTGTAATGGAAGCTTGCACATAATTCTTATTTTGAGTACTTCCTTTGGGAACCCATGCCATGTTCCTTTCTTCAAGTTCTGGTGCACTAAGTTTTTGTAATTTCTTCTTTTGCCAATATGATAAGCCGAGCGAGCACCCCGGCTGTGATTTTGTTTGAAGCAATGGCAATTCCTGTTTTACCTTGTGCACTCTCAACTTCTTCTCTTCAGATTTGGCACTTGATTGACTTGTCTCATTTCCTTTAGTAGCCAATGTCAACACTTTAATTGGCTCTTTTTCATTTGAGATCGAATCTGAAGTAGCACTCTTACGATCATCTTTTTTAACACGGTAAACTTGTTTGACCACCTCTTTCTTGTTCCTTGAGCTCCGGATCGATTCCTTATGATTGAAACGGTCTTTGACATGTGCTTGTTCAAATGTTGATCTTTTTGGAACTGCATAATGTTTGTGAGATGGTCTAAAATAAGATGAAGAATGTGCCCTTGTATCATACCTGTCCCATGATGGATATGTATTTACATGATCATAGGAAGGTACCCATGGCATTGGCATTGGCGGCACAAAATATGGATACGAATATGCTGCATTAGAATTCTTATTTTGCCAATACCGATCCTCGGGTTTGCGCCTAGGGGGTGGTCTTGATTCTCTTGAATTACTTGGCTGATAAACACTGTTCTCCTCACTTATCTTCTGATATTTTTCCAATAGTTGCGCGAAAGTGACTTTCGGCTTTTTACCTTTGTGCTTACCTCGGCCTTTGCTTTCTTTGGTTGTGCTTGCACAGATCTTTGGATTTTCTTGTTGCCCCCCAGTACTTGGCGTCTTTTGCGCAACCTCGATGGAATTTTCACCCTCAAGAATATTATCATTGTGCTCTTGAACAACTTTCTTACTTGAAAGCTTGATCCCATTATCCATAGTTTTTACCTTCTCATGTTGAAATGGATCGGCTTGAAGCAGCCGATGCAAAAATCGTTTGCCATCAGGACCAATCGGAATATACTGGTCATCTCTTGGTGTCTCAACAAATTTCAATCGTCCTCTATTAATGGCCGATTTGACTATTTGACGAAACATATTGCAATCCCCAAAATTATGCTTGAACGAATCATGCAACTTACAATACATTCGTCCTTTGATTGATGGCTTGACATGGTGATCAGGAATTCAAATGTAATTATTTTTCAGCAACAAATCAAATATTTGATCACACATGCTTGAATTGAAGGTATACTTCTTGTTTTCTAGCCGATCTTGGTGTGTGAACGGCTTTGGAGTTAAGCAAACGAATGGTTCAAATTTGGAATATCCCCATTCGGCTATGCATTATGTTTTGTACCCTATCTCCGATGTATTTGGATAAGATATTATATTAGCATCGGATTTCTCAAAAGAATTTGACCTTGGCTTTAAATTTCTGAAACGAAAATAGTTAGAATACACATGTCTCAATTGAGACCAAATGCAAGCCAAGTATGAAACAAACAAAGCTACCCAATTAGATATGAAATTTTGATAAAACAATGGGGAAAACTTTGGCTGCAATAATAGGTCACTATCGGTCTTTATAAATGGCACAATAGGTTGACCGATATGTTCTATAATAGTTTTATTGCTAACAAGTAAATTTCTCTTCTTCATTGGTCTTTCAAAATTACTTATGAGAATTTTTCTTATAGAAGCATCAACAATAAAGTTGCGACCAAATCGGAAGATAGGTAAATCACTTGCTAGACATACCTTTTCAAACACGTTGGGAGAGCATGATGGTTGTGTTACTTGAACGATATGTTGTTCCTCTTTCGAATAGCTCCCCAACACCTTATCGTCCTGTTTTTCTAGAACAGATTCGGCATACGTAATATTTAATTCGGTCTTTTCAATAGCCGAATTAACTTTGTTATCCGAATCACCACCTTTTTTGATTATTCTATCCACACCCAATGCTTTCTCTTTTTGACATAATTTAGTTTGGATTGCAGTAGAATTAATAGGCTTTCCCTCTTTTATTAATTCATGTAGAACAACATTGCATTCGTCCCAAAAATACGTCAGATTTTTCTTAATGGCCAAATCTGGATAGAATTGCCCCTCGACACTTTTAGACTCTTTCGGTAACGAGATGTCACCGAAATTCTGTAATTGTGCAGGAAAAATATTGTATGCTATGATACTAGGTGAAGACACATGTGATCCTATAGAATTTTCACTTATTCGGTTATTAGCGTGAAGGTGCGAAGCCGAATTATGAATACCTATAGTTGCATATGATGCCAAAAAATTAGTAACATGAGGTGTAGCATATGATGATTGAGGGTAATTGGCCGGATAACTAGTAGTAGCATGGCCAATTCCCCTATCCACCGGCATGTTTTGATTAACATATTGCAAACTAGTTGCCGATGAATAAAAATGTGAAACACTTTGTTGCATACTATCGGAAGTTCCTATGTGAGGTGTTTCAACTTGATTAACGGAACTCATCATGTTGTTCATCGGCATATGGATTTGTGGGGCTGCCGATGCATGGGAGTTGGTATACATATGTTTCATGTTGATAAAATTATTTGAGGTAAAAGCATGGAGATTTTGTTGCATCGGCTCTTGCACATAATTAGATGCATGATTGATAAAGCTAGGGCTAGCCGATACATTATGCTCATTAAACGATCTAGCAATAACATATGCATTATTTGCATCTACATAAGTGAATTGGGTATTCATGTTACCTTTGTAGATTGCAAACTCTAGATGACGATCTCTTCGTAGCAAGAACGGGCCGGAGACCGTTCAAAGCTTCGTCCCCAGCGGAGTCACCAAAAAGTGTGTTTGCACACGAACACGTCACCGTGTACCTTCAACACCGAGGGTGATGCACCGCAGCTCACGTCGAAGGAGACCCGTCCGGAAGCGCGGTATGCAAACAATCCGGCGGGTGCTTTTCAGGACCCGAAACCCCACGCACCCGGGAGGGACCCCGTCTGGACGCGTGGCGGCTATGGGCTGCCCTAGGTCGGTTCGCCTGCCCCTAGAGCCTCGAGGATCGCTGCCCTTCAACACGAAGAACGAACGAAGAACGAGAGAGAAAGAACCAGGGAGGGATGTAAAACTAGGGTAAAAGGTAGATGGGTTTTGCAATTGTGTGTTGTTCAATTGGCCGTCATCCCTTAGGTATATAAGAGGCGGATGGACTTCCCGTACAAGAAAAAAACTTCAAATCACGTCCAAATCTTTTCAAAATTAACCGAACTCGGATTTAGATAAGTCTGGAATATCAGTTTGGTTTTTAGGCCCCACAGGCCACAAACGATCTCGGACGAAGATGAGCCCAAAAATAAATTTGACCGATTCAACGAGACGAACAACTTTCGTGTTGAACGTTTTTCGATTTAAGGCCATCTTCAGGGCCGAATCGCTCGCGCAAAACATATTGTTTCTTGCGCTACCCATCACACACCGTGTCTGATGGGGCGCGTCACTTTTGCCCCGTGACAGGGCCGCACTTAGGTAGCTGTAACTTTTACATACGATCTCGGATTGATACGATTTTTATATCAAAATCGATCGTTTCGACGATACGAAGACAATTCATGTAGATCAATTTTCCATATGAGGCCGTCTCAGGGGGCGTAATCAGCTGAACAGTGTTCTCGAAACAAAATCTCAGTATTTCGAACACAACTTCGGCCTTATAAATGAGATTGGATGGCTATGGCCCAAATGTCAAAGTTTCTTATTTTGACGATACAGAACTTTCTCACTTTGAGCACTTTTTCATTTGAGGCCTTCTTAATTATGTTTTTGACTATGCCAAAATCTGGTGTCAACACAATGACCAGATCCTGGACCTCGCCGACTGCGTGGTTCGGCCTTGTCCCGTCGAGGCCGGGGTTGCGCGGCCACCGCCGACGTCGCCAAGCCAACATCATCGTCCAGTCCCTCAACGGCTTCTCCTCCACGGCGCACATCTCTGGAATGGGCCTGAAGGTCACTGATGATCATGCCCTTCTCCGACCTGCGCGCAGTCAACCTCTACGGCATCGGTAAGCACTGTCACTGTAAGCCAGTAAGGTCGATCAAACATTGTCAATTTCTACTATACCAGACAGTTGTACTTTCAGACTTTCAGTAACTAGATAGCACAGCTTCTCTTGCTGAATTTGGATGTCATGTTCATGGAGTTCATATCTCATCCAGATCGCTGCCGAAGGGTCTGTACTCGCTGGATCTGTCGCTGAACAAGATCGCAAATGTCGAGAGGTTCCGGGAACTGACGAAGTAGCGCACTCAACCTCAGCTACAACCGGATTTCATGCATCGGCCGTGGTAAGTCACAACCTTTTCAGATTCAGGGTACTTGCATTGCGCTGCACATCTTCAGTAAATTCCTTAGATCTCTAAAGTATTTCCGCAAATAAGAACAGTCTGATTCATACTTTTCTCATGCAAAAATCCAGCATAGTTCATTCTATGGGCGACACTCATAAATCAGTATGTGTTTGCAACAACATAGAGGATAGTATGGGATTACTATTTTGCGTATCAGGTAAATTTTGATTTGCTACAGAATCTTGAGATCCCTGTGGTGACCTATCGCAAGGAAGGACAATACATGGATGTTGATTTGTGTGTCCAGTCTGAAGCTACTGCAGAATATAACTTGAATGCTATCAAAGAATTCTCTCCCTTAAATGAATATTTCATTGGAGAAAAGCTAGGTTTATTTGGTGAAGAGGGTACTGGAACACAGATTTATATATGAAATTTAGATAGGTGGGGTAAAGACTATACCTTGGACTAGAACTCAGGGAGGACTGATGAAAACCCCACAGACGAAGTTCATAGAGACATATTAATCTGGTCAAAAATAGTCAGATCACGTCCAGGTGTGTGTTCTACTTTTGCTCTTGACACAAGAAATAAACTTCTAGGCTCAATTTGAGATAAATGAATTTAATATTTATAGCTTTAAAGTTGATATTTGGGGGCTTGATGAGCATGTAGTTAACTAGCTTCACACACATTCAGTACTCTAATGCCATGCATGACTTCGTGATGTCGAACTTAGTCTTCTCAATTTCGTTGTTCTGGTTTCTTCTGTCTGCATGCACTTTGCTTTATGAAAATTCTAAAAACGTGGCATGGCTTGATTTGTTGATTAATTATAGTATGTAGGTCTCATTGGACTATTCACTTCACTCTTATATTGATTATTGAAGTTATCTTCCGGAATCCTCGAATGAAAATAACAGTCCAAGGGGGTCTCAGGTAAATGCACATGTCATATATCTTTATATTGTTGGGCAAAATATATCCCTGTTTACAGTTTATGTTGTTTCTAGGTCAAAGCGCGCCCTTTGGGCAAGACCCTTAACACGACTTCAGTGATTTCTGGTGACATTGCGGGAAGGACCATTCAGTTGACTATTGGAATGGGCAAAGCAGAATGGGACAGAACGAACTGCGGGGTTTTCTTGTATTGGTGTGGTCGACTAATAGAGGTGGGATTAGATGTCATTATATTAAATGACTAACTTGACCATCTTCAGCTAGCTAGATGCCCGTTTGTCCAACCACCTTTGTTTCGTGGCTGTTACCACAATATATATATTAATTACTCCCTCCGTCCCAAAATAAGTGTCTCAACTTTGTACTAGCTCTAGTACAAATTTGTACTAAGTTCAAGACACTTATTTTGGGACGGAGGGAGTATAAAGCAAGTTAAGCTACCACAAACTGAGCCTTTGTGGTGCTCATAGGCTGCAGGGCTTTTACTCCATTAGAGTACACTTCTCTCTGGCATTGCGAGCTGTGGTGGGTAGGAGTGTGTAGTTAACCCCATGTGTGTTGCAGGAAGGTTGAGATTTTTCATGTTCATTGTATTAGTTGTACCTTACAAACAACAAATGCGTGCCACACCACTTTCTTGCTAACCAGTCAGATTCCTCTTCATTTACATACCCATATTTTGGAAATGGAAAATGAAGGCAATAAAAACAAGTCACAAAAAAACACAATACTTCATACCGTTGCATACAAATGTATATAAATTACTTCATATACGTAACAACTATGAGTCAAAATAGACGATCGCAGCGACGCGCGCTGTCAATGATCTAGTACACAATAAGTACATACCCAGCCTCTACACTGGTAGGACGCACACAATCAAAACCAACACAAACACATAAAAAACACGCCGACAAATAGCAAAATCATGTAAGACAAAAGTTATGCGTAGGCGAGTAGAGAAAACAAAGCGATCAGATCCGCAAAAGGCAAACTACAACGATGATAATATCCGCATCAACTATTTCATGACACCCACACGAACGACGAGATTCTTCAGCAACAATGTCTTCAATAAGGAAACGACATACAAGTGGCGCCATCGGCGGATCCAACCACTCAAGGTAGAATCTAGGTTTTCACTCTAAAGAATCAGTCTGAGTATATTCGAGGAATGCCTTCAATAAGGTAACGACGTAAAAACATCGCCATTGATAGATATAACCAACAACAACTAATGTGATGTGCAACCGCCGTCGCTGTACAACCATCCCTTTGTGTCAAGCCATCATCCATAGTTTGCATCTCCCTATCGAAGTCAATCATTGAATCTGGAGATAGGTACCCTCACAAAAACTTTTTGGTGGCCACCGCAATCCGCAGCAAGTCCATCGTCGCAGGCCGAATGGTCACCATAAGGACCAACACCGACGGAGGAACACACCACTTCGCACAACCGCTAGATTAGCACTGTGCCTCCCGAATGGAGCATTGTGCCCACCCCATGCTCACCCACTGTCGCGCCGCCGCCTCGCATCCGCAGCACCACCGGGTGCCCGCAGTCGCGCAACGACGTGTCTAGATTTGGGCATAGAAGCCACACCGGTGACGGCTGCTGCAGCCCATCAGGAGAGGGATCTGTAGCCGAAGGAGAGCAGAGTTCGACATGATCGAGACGCGCAAGAGCACCGTTGGGAGCGAGATCCACACATGAGAGTTGCACTGAGGGTCGAAGTGGCCCGCCGCCGCCGTCCGCCACACAGGGCTTCGTCCTTGGTGCTGACGGGCGGAAGAGCCTCCCGTGTTGCCTAAACCGTGGCAAATAGATAACCTCTTTTATTTTTGGGGACATCTTTTTGAATAAGATTATGACGATGTGCATCCACGGATGCACATGACGGAAGATTCGTCCTTCTCTATCGGATTCTTGTGTAGCACTGAAGTATTAAAGAGTACAGTTCATGAAATTGACCTCTCATAATATTAGTATTTGTGTATTAAAGGGTCAATTCATGAAAATGGTTTCATAGTATTTTGTATACTTGAGGCTTGTCATCACTGCTATTACTCGACCAACCATAAAATCAAATTTCATTCCACAAACATAAACCATGAAATGAAGTTTTACGTCCATGTGGCCTAACTCAGCGGTCAGTTCAATGACGAGCTCGGCGGTCTTGCCCAGCATGCTTCACACTGGCATCCTTTGGGAACACATTTGCTGTTGTAGCCCATCACTATCTTGCACCAGTCACGACAAGTGATTTCATCACACTGGCCCTCGTAGACTCTAGGACCGCAGTACTTGGCGATTGCCACATCTATCATAAACCGAAATAATGTTAAGGAAGATCACTGCACAGAGCAAACATATGGAATGACATGTATGTGTATGTAGATACCTGAAGACATCATCGGCATGAGGGCAATGGAGATGAATAGGATTGGTGAAGTCCTCATCTTTTGTTAGAGAGATGTGTTGTACTATGAACTTTTGCATGCTAGATAGAAGAAAAGATGTCCATTTATAGAGATCTGCCGCCCACTAACCTCGAAGGTAGAACAACTACATATAATAGAAACAAAATTAATAAGTTGCATGCAGATAGAGAGATTGGATATGTTAAACAAATAGTAACAAATTAATGACATTGACCCAAGTACTCCCTCGGTTCCTAAATTAAGTCTTTTTTATAGATTCCAATGAGGACTACATACGGATGTATATAGGCATATTTTCGAGTGTAGATTCACTCTTTTGCTAAAAAGACTTATATTTAGGAACGGAGGAAGTAATTAAAGAGATTGGGTGTGTTAAACAAGAACAAATTAATAACATCAATGCAGATAATTAAAGAGATAGGAAGGAAGATATTGATACATCAATGTGTAGCATTTCAGAGATTGGAAAGAACAAATCGATACATCAATGCATATCGTTAAAGAGCAAATTAATAACATCAATGTAGATAATTAAAGAGATAGGGATGAACATACTGATACATCAATGTGTAGCATTTCAAAGATTGGAAAGAACAAATCGATACATCAATGCATATCATTAAAGAGCTTGGTGGTGCTAAACAAAGAACAAATTAATAACATTAGTGAAGATAAATAATATTATTAATATTGTTCTATCATTGAACCCCCTTGTTCCTTTTCTTTTTCCTTATTTGAGACCTAAGTGGCTTTCTAATAATTTTGGGTGCGTGCACCTGGGCGCTTCAACTATGGAAAAAATGAATTTTATAGCACGTGAATCATCAGCATAAACAAGGGAGAATTTTGAAGATTTATGTAGGATATTTGGGAATAGCATAGTAGAAGAGTATGGAAATTCATAAAAGGTTATAGTGTATTTCAGAACAATGCAACCGGGCATACATGACATGTAGATGCATAGTTAGGATTTAGTGATTGGATAGGCTCACACGCAAAATATTCCTAAGTAAATTTTGTAGGAGATGAGAAAGCACAAACTCCAAAAGTCATGTTCTGCTGGTGAGCTCATTTGAGCTCACGATGAACAGTAAAATCATAAAAAAATCTCTACTATTATATTATGTTATCTCTACTACTTAAAAAGAACGTATGATTTCCATTTCACCTTTCTTCTCACCACGCCTTCGTCCAACCTTTCATGTATATGATAATCAATCACCTTAATTTACTTACCTTCTGAACCAATTCCATTTTAATTTACTTACCAAACTTCTAATCAAAATATAAGGTAATTCACGGTCAGAATTTGATGAACATTTATTTACACAATCGTATTATTATTGACAGGTAAATCACAAGCTAACATGCTAGAATGTTTATATCCCGTTGCAAAGCACGGGCATTGTTCTATAGTATACCTAAACGAAAATACTAACACCCACATGTGTGGGTGTTCACAACACCGTCCAAACGCGTCCAGAGCCATCAGATGAAAAAAGCACGGATCTTGAAGCGTGTCCCAGCCACGTCATCAACTGAGCGTTCGGTCACAAGGACGAACGTGCCGCACGACTAAACGCAGCTCAGTTACCTCCCACCGCCCGCACAGAGCCCACTTCCCCACCCACAGCCGTATCAGTTCCCTACCCACAGCCGTATCTTCTTCCCCCCACTCCTCACCACCACATCTCAAATCCCTCATGGTGAGCTCCTAGACGGCGACCAAATCGAGGGTGATGGCGAGGGGATGCTGGGTCGGCGCGGCTCCCCATGGCCACCGAGGGGACGAGCAGGCGGAGGTCCTCGACTACCTCAACGACGACGAGGAGGTCGGGGTCGAGGGGACGTCCTCGACCGCGCCTGTAGAGGAGAGCCTCGTCGTCGGCAGGATGGGAGGCCCATGGTGGCTGATGCTGGAGTGGGCGGATCTGAGCTCGGCTGATGGAGCACGCCGCCATCGGGGGGAGACGAGGAGCAGGGAGACGACGAGCCCAGCATCGGCGAGCTCGACGGAGGAGCCGCGTCGAGGAAGGCAAGGTGGGAAAGGAGCTCGGAGGAGCAGCTCCGAGATGCGGCGGCTGCTTGGCGGTGCCCGGAGCGACGCGAACGGGAGCGTCCTACGCTGATGCGGACGAGGCCATCAGGGCCTAGCTCGAGCGGCGCCCGACCACAGGGCCGAGATGCGGTGGCTGTTGACGGCGCCCAGCGCGACATGGACAGGCACGTCCCACACTGATGCGAGCGCGCCGCCATGGACCACGACCCTCCCATCCATCTTCAGGGTAACACTCCCTCCCTCCCTGTGTGCACCGACCGATGGATCTCTGCTATTGCTACTGAAATCCTCATGTGGGTTTACTAATTTCTGTAGGATGTTGCTAGATTATTGCACTATGTGATTCGTCTGGTGCCTTTGATTAATTTCGTATAGCACCAAAACTAGTTAGAATCTGCTTGTAGGGTGATGAACGAGAGAGCACCAGGTTTCAGATCTGTGAACTTTTTGTGGTTTCAGACTTGTGATCTTTTTAATCTTTTTCATGGCAAATTTGACAAGAAATTCCACGGCAAATTTGTATATGCATTAGCCATTGCAAGTTTTATCTCTGTCCTTGTTCGTAAACAATGGCATTTTGCCACATATGACTTTTTCATGTGATTTGCCATGGCACATTCTTTATCTAAAAACGTGGCAAACTTGCCATGGCAACTTTGCCATGTTCGAAAACATCGCAAATTTATAGATATTCCAAAAACATGGCAACTTAGTATGTTCAACAACATGGCAAACTTGCCATGGTAACTTTTGCCATGTTCGAAAACGAGTCAAAGTTGTAGATGTTCAAAAAACATTTCAACTTAATATGTTCAACAACACGGCAAACTGGCAACTTTGCCATGTTCGAAAACATCGCAGATTTATAGATATTCAAAAAACATGGCAACTTAGTATGTTCAACAACACGGCAAACTTGCCATGGCAACTTTTGCCATGTTCGAAAACATGTCAAAGTTGTAGATGTTCAAAAAACATGGCAACTTAATATGTTCAACAACACGGCAAACTTGCCATGGCAACTTTGCCGTGTTCGAAAACATGGCAAAGTTGTAGATGTTCGAATACATGGCAAAGTTGTAGATGTTCAAAAAACATGGCAACTTAATATGTTCAACAACACGGCAAACTTGCCATGGCAACTTTGCCATGTTCGAAAACATCACAAATTTATAGATATTAAAAAAACATGGCAACATACTAAGTTCAACGACACGGTAAACTTGCCATGGAAACTTTACCATGTTCAAAAACATGGCAAAGTTGTAGATGTTCAAAAACATGGCAACTTATTATGTTGAAAAACATTCAAATCTTGCCATGTCAAACTTAATGGGCATGGCAATTGTTGTTCACGGGGCACAGCAAAAATATTTTAATTCACAAACCAAAAGTGGGATTTTTCTACATTTTCTTTGCAATGGCAACTTTTTACTTTTTTTGACATGTCATTTTTTACTAATTTTTTTTTGACATGGCAAATTTATTATATAGGGCATGGCAATTTTAATTTAAATACGATGGAAAATTTTACATTTTTCCAGAACATGATTTTTTTTAAATATATAGCATGGCAAATATAATTATGTAGCCATGGAAATTTTTACTTTATTCCCATGGCAAAATTACTCTATTTTTGCCATGGCAAATTTTAATCCATATTTGCCATGGAAAAATTTACTACAATTTTTTCCATGGCAAATTTTACTTTATTTTTGCCATGAAAAATACCATGGCATTTTTAACTTATGAATTTGCCATGGCAATTTAATCTTTGTTTGTATGATGGGAGTTGCCATGTCTTGTTTTCTTTTGGGTCATAAAAAAATCTTTTTTCACTGATGGCATTTTTCTGCTTTTTATAGGGGGCTGGTATTTTATTTTCCATATCATAGTGAAAACTGGGCTTTTTTTTTGTTACTGGGCTCTTTTTTGGTTTCACAGGGAAATGGCCTGTATGGCGATCTAGAGGCTGTTCGGGCGTTGGGGAGATCGTGCCGAACGAAAATCGTTCGGTCGTTGCCCCTCCAGACCGAACGTGCGGGCAGCCTTCTCCCCTGCCACACGTGTGGCAGATATCAGGACCCTACCTAAAAGAAACGGAGCGTCCTGTTTGCAGTTTCCAGTCTTACTTCGCTCCCTATCGTCGGATTCTCCCTCCCCGCATCGTTCCCCCACCCCACGTGGTTGTTCCACCTGGTTTTCTGTTCCCTGTTTTTTCCCAAACCGAGTTTGTTGCGTCAAGAAAAAAACGTAACCCTTCCCCCGATCCCAGCAGCCCGCCCCTCAAGTCGTCCGCTCGTCCAGTCGCCTTCCCGTAAGGGTTTCCACGCCTCCACAGGAGTGGCGGCGGTGGCCGGTCACACTTTTGCCAAGGGCAGGGACGAAGTCAATTAGGGTACGAATACAAATCATGCCCGCTCCACCGGCAGCACCGGATTAGGCCGCTCGAGGTGGACAGACCTGGAGCCGAGGTCCTCCGTGTCCACTCCCCCGACCGGCCGGCCGTACTCCCCGACCCGCGCTCCTCCCTCGTCACGACGGCGTCACTCCTCCAACTTCCCTCACTGATGATGATCTTCAAACTTCTGGATCGTACTACAACCACCTCCTCTACGCAGGTACTACAAAGATCTTTTTTTTTAAACCGAGATAGGCAAAGATCATCAGACGAGAAGGGCCCGTGCTTATAGCAAGCATGGTGCGCGCACAAATACATGTTATCTTCACTACACTTGCGATCATCATGTCCATCGGTTTGGTCCATGCGACACTGCACATGCCATGTGGACCTCAATCAAGTACTGCTTAATCCTTATACCACGACCTAGATGTATGAACCTACCCCCATTCTGGCTGCCTGCAGGAAGACGTCTATGATGATGAGGCAGTGGTGCCACCACGAGTTCCACCTCAGTAAGGGGATATGGAAAAAGATTGATCCATAGTCGTACCCTCTCCTGCTTACCCTACTTTTCTTGAGAACTGAAATGAAGAGAATGCACTCGTGAAACTTTTGCCGTTCTTTGTCCAGGTGAGTTGAGGCAGACAACAAGGGTTCAGATTGAGGTTTTTAATTAGTGAAGGACTACAAAGATTATTAGTTCTTGATAAGATACTTAACATGACATGAGCAGTCAATTAGACATGCATCACGGGCACTGCTTCATTATTCAGTTATCTCGCTTTAACTCATGGATGAATTGTTTGGCCAGGTTTAGTTTTCACAGATAGCAAAAGCTGCAAAACTAGATGGGCTGGACTTCTGTTCAAAGTGCAACTTTTTATTTGCTCATGTAGATCAAGTTTACCTGGATGCCTTTAATGTAGATCAACTATTTAGGCAGTAGAGATTTGTGTTTATTGGATTGAAAACGGATGGCAGTCGTGTATATGCTAACGTGGCCTCCCTTCCCATCAACACTGTCGTTTCTTTGAATTATCTGTAGTACATTAATCTTCTATAGTTATGCAGTCGATTCTGTTGTTTTTTATTTGCATTTGGGTGAAAGCAAAAAAAAAGTACTTTACAAAATTACGTTGATGTAAAATATGCCATATGATTTATCATGGAAATTATATACCACTGATGATATAATTAATTGTGGGTCAACCTCTGTATGACTGAGTTATACATGTATCCCAAAAACATAAAAACTGGTGCATATTTAAGTATTGTTTGACAATTTATTGTTACCATGTTGTATATAAGACATGCATTGCACATGCACGGGTACTATAAAAATGTGCAACCAGCAAAACAAAGTTAAAGTCAGATGACTATGGACAACGTTGTCGAGCTTGAATTGGGAGTTGGATACAGAGGGTCGAGGAAGAATAACAAGAAGATAGTAATTGGAAGGTAAAAGAAGTTAATGTTGCCTGATCTGCGTAAGGATCCTAGAGTTATATTCTTTTAACATGGTTTTGGTTGAACCACTACAATATTTATGCACCGTTGCAACGCACGGGCAATTACCTAGTGAAAATAAATAAAATAATTCCAAATTTTTTTATGATGAACTTTGACAAATGTTTTAAGTGTTCGCAAAGTTTCAGCACGAAATCACATTCGTGAAAATCTTAGCAAAAAAATAGCACTTCAAAATGATTTCGAAAATAACACTTTTGGAGCATTGATTTTGTTTTATTTCCATGATTTCCACGAATGTGATTCTTTGATGAATTTTTGTAAGCACTAACAACTTTTGTCAATGTTTGCTCTAGAAAATTTTCAGAATTTTTTTTCATTTCTATCGGAATGTACTGTTCACCGAGCTCATTGGAGCTCGAGCTAAAAAACTCTGTGTCCCACAAACTTCCTCTATAAGAATCTAGTTATTGATTTGATTGTTGCCACACTTCTTAGCAAGGAAACTACCACATTATTGATAAGGGTGCACAGAAGTACTAAATGTTTGTGATAAATTGGAACTAAAATCAGAATAAACTACACTGCACAAAGTTTGACAACATGGAATAAACTTGTACATAAAAATGGAAGATATGGACCTAAACTATAATAGTAGTAAATTTAGTTTTGAGAAGTTATAGATATACAACCCATATGGTACGATTGAGGGGATTTTACTTCCTGACGTTGTAGATTAGATGAGGCAGAAATTGCATAGCCGACGCCCATCCAAAGGTACCTAGTGCAAGGTTAATCTCTTTCGCTGTAATTTCTAATTGATGCTATATAACTTGGAATTGAATTGATTCTAGATGGCTTAACCTGGAAATATTGTAGATAGTAACATGGAATTCTTTAAAAGTAATTTGAAATTTCCATGAGTCTAAACACACCACACAACTACACTTGGTCCACATGGGCCTCCATTAGTTGGGCTGGATATTGCAGAGAGAAGCGAGTTCGATGCATGGAGAGGATCAACCACACTTGGACACAACACTAGCAAATGAGGACCACCGGAAGAGAAGAAGGGCATGAAGCATGAGGAGAGGAGAAGAGAAAGGGCGACCACCTCATTTCAGATCCAGTGATCGTTGTGCGTAAGTTAGGAGGAGTGAGGATGACCCTTCCAGCTGCCTCCCAATCTGGCGTTGTGAAAGTGCGCCATCGTGAGTGTAGGCGGCAGCTCAATTCAGCAAGTAACTAACGGGGGATGGGCAATGGAGAGGCACACATGGACACGGCGCGCAAAGGCATTGCAACAGTAAAAAAAAAAGACACATCCGTGACATTTTGGCCCGAACGAAATTTTTTTTTTGCCATACTTATGACACTTCTGTGACGATAATTGTGACAAAAACGCGTATCATCATAAATGTGGTGGGCTCCTACTTCTATGACAAAAAATCATGACAGAATATGGGATTTTCGTCCTGGTCGGGCCGGTGACGCACCTACATGACATTCTTTGGGCCGTCCATGACGGAAAAAAAATCGTGGTAGAAGCGAGGGTGAGGAAAATTTCGGGGAGTTCCCGGTTACGGTGGGTGGTCGGGGGCTCGGGGCCGAGCGATGCACGGGAGGTTTGCGCGTTTCTCTCATACACGTACGCGCGAGTGTGCGAGGTGTTGGGCTCTAACTAAACCCGAGCGCGCGAGGCGTTCGCTTACCGAACCCGAGCGATTGCACTAGCTACGCGCGTTACTGAACCCTAGCGATCGATCCCTTGGCCGTTAACTGAACTCGAGCGATTCCTTCGCTAGTGCTGCTAACTGAAGCCGATCGAACCTGCAGCTGCCTCTTGTTGAACAGTGACCGTTGTTGGGGGTTGGATGAACAGTTCCCGGTGGGGGTTGGATGAACAGGACCCCGTGGTAGTAGAGAGGCCGTTGCCGCTGGATGAACAGGACCCCGATCGAGGAGGTGTGGGGTTGGATGAACAGGACCCCGTGGAGGGCTGGTTGAACAGTAGCCGGTGGAGGCTGGATGAACAGTAGCTCGTGGATGAACAATGTCTAGTGGAGGCTGGAGGAAGTCGACGTTGGATGAACAGTAGCAGGTGTAACACCCCCGTGTAATAGCCACTGTGACACTCTGCTAAGTATGCCAAGTCATCTACATTTGCAGTGCCTAATCATTTTGGATAAATGCTCAATTCAAATTCTATTCTGAAAATCAACTCAAAATTTAAAAGTGAAATATGAAGTTGCTCAAACACTATTGGAAAAATGTTCATTAAACAACAAACAATCCAGAAGCAATTATAAAAATATAAAAAAAGATAATTGAGTTAGCTAAGTGACTCGAACTACATGAAACAGCACCAAAACAGAATTATTTAATCCATTTATAATAATATCAAATTCAAATGAAATTCTATTCTGCCCAAACCAGTTTTTGGTGACAAGTAATATTGCATTGTAATATTTGGGCCAAGTCCCACATTTTATAAAAGAGCAAGTGTGGCCTAACAAATAACAAAACAGAAAAGAAAACAAAAGAGAAATAGAAACAGAAAAATAAAAAGAAAAGAGGCACTGTGCACTGGGCCTAAGTGCACAGTGCCCCGAAACCGGCCCAACAGGCCCACCCCACTCTCTCTCCCTCGCGCTGTCACTCTCCCCGTGGCTGCGCCGACGCACACCGGCCGCAGCTCGACACGGCGACGCCACCGACGCGCTAGGGGGATAAGGCCGAAGCCGTCCATCCCCCTAGACCTCCTCGCTCACTTCTCCCCTCTCCCCTCGCTCTCTCCTCCCTTTTCCCATCGGTGCCCGACGCGGTCGCCGCCGTGCCTCGCCCGTCACCGCGGCCACAGCTGCCGTCTCGCTCCGTCGACTTGTCGAGGAGCTCCGCCGTCGTCTTACCCGTCGAACGGTGCACTCCGCTGGAGCCAGGGACCGCCGCAGCTGCCGAATCGACCTCGACTGCATCTCCGGCCACCGAACGCCGCCGTTGTCTCCGGCGAGCCTCTGCTGCTACTAATCCGTCGAGGGCCTGCGTGCGTGCCGCTAGGTGAGCATGCTTCCCTCCCTTGCCCTCTAGGACCTCTAAATCGCGCCGTAGCCAGCTCGTCATCGAACTCGAGCTCCGGTCGCCGCAGATCGCTTCGCTGTCGTGGCCATGGGCCCTGTCGTGCTCGCCTGAGCACGGCATACAGCTCCTGGTGCTCCCAGGAGCCCAACGAGCTCGAGCCCGTACCTTCCCGTGCCCCGTAGCTCCGTCTCCGTCGTTGGCCGAACTCCGGCGCGCGCTCCGCTGCTCGTCGCCGTCGTTTTAGACCGTTTCCGGTCGAACCAACCCCACAGGTCGATGTGCGAGCGAGAGGCCGTTCGAACGCAAGTGGTCGCGTGCGTTTTGGCGCAACATAGCGAAATTCCGACGCGTTCCGGCGAGCTCCGCCGTGTTTTTGGTCGCCGGAGCAACTCCGGTGACCGTCGCCGATGTGGCATGACAGGTGAGGCCCCTGAGACACTGACGCTGGGCCCCAAGAGTCCCAGTTGACTGGGTTGACCCAGTCAACCTGCTGACTGGGCAACTCCAGCCGCTGACATGTGGGCCCCCTCTGGTAATTAGGCTAATTAAACGATTTAATAAATAAAAAATAATCAGTTTAGACTAATGTCTCACTGACAGGCTGGGCCCACTCCACTAATTAACCCATTTAGTTAGTTTAATCCATAGTTAGGATGACAGAGACTGACATGTGGGACCCACTGGACCCACATGTCAGGTTTGACCTGGTCAGCTGACCAGTTGACCTGCTGATGTCAGCATTGCATCATGCTGATGTCATATCTCCTTTTTCTGTTAAATTAGATAATTTCAAAAAATGATTAAATCTTTAAAAATTCATAACTTTTAAACCGTAGCTCGGATCAAAAAACTTAAAACATGAAAGTTGATCAGAACGATGAGACGAATCTGATCGTGTCGTCTGTTTCGATGTCGAAACCCCCTACGTAGGTGAACCCGCAACTTCGAGGCCGTATCCGGTAGATAAATAGTGCATATTCACCGGATAATAAATCCAACTTCAATTCTAAAGAAACTAAAAATTACTTAGACATACTTTAGGCAACCCTGCACTGCATCCTAGGCATGGCATGCTCTGTGTTGCAATATTGCTGTGTATTTATATGTTTCTTCCCCCTCTTCTCTCTCGGTAGACCCCGACGTCGACGTAGCTCCCGAGACCGACGCAGCTCCAGTGGTCGACTACGCTCCTGACGATCAGACCCTTACCGCCGAGCTTCCAGGCAAGCACCCCCCTTTTTGAGCATTCCGATATCGCCCACTCTCTTCTTTCTTATGCTTGCATTAGAGGTTACTGCTGCTACTGTTATCCTATATCTGCTGCATAGCCTTTTATTGTAACCTGCTATTGTTTCCTCCCTGCTTATCCTAAACTGTGTAGTATAGGTTGGGTAGAGACCCAGCAGAGACCCCACTTTATCCCGACTGCCCCGCTGGATTATCAGAAGACCCGATCAACGGGATCGAAGACCAGGCCCGGCACCGCACATCACTTCCCCTTAGTTTGCTCGACACTACTGGGTTACTATCAAGTGTCGAGGGTGATACCTCGTCAGCACTTCCGATGATAACCTTGTAGGTTAGTTATTCGGTCATGGTCAGCGAGGGTGATTCCTCCTACACCACCCCTGATAACGACACCGTCGCGCAACTTCTCAAGAGTGTACCTCGAGGGTGATTCCTCCTTCGTTCACCTTGATGTTTACGTCAGGTGGGAATCCAACGAGGGTGATGCCTCGGATTCCTTCTTGATATGGTAGCCACACGGATGCCTTTACATTACTGTTGATACTGTTTATACTGGATAAAGACGGGTCGGCCCTGAGGGGTACCCGCACGAGATTATAATGAGAGTGATATGGAGTCGGGTGTACCTGGATGGTGCTCGAGAGCTGAACACGAGGCGTGGCCGGGCATTCTTAGACCTTGCTGCAAGTCCTCGAGACGGGGCGACGGGGTCACATCTTTCATGAGTCTCTGCTCGTTACCGCACTACCAACACACTAACGTTTTGGATATTTGATCCGAGGGGCCTCTGGCCTGATAGCACTAACCATCACGTGGACATAGTATGGGCGTTCTGCATCGTATACTTCAGCTGAAGCTTAATAAACGTCAGCAACTGAGCGGCACACGCTGGGTTGGACTGGTAACGCAACCGCGCTTGTATTAAGGGGTTGCTAGGTCTGCTCACCGGCGGTGTACGCAACGTGCAGGAGCGTCCGGGGCGATGGCCCAAGACCCCTGGAGGCATAGGTTAGTCCGGTGTGATGACCCCTCTGTTAAGTATTTGGTCGGGTTGCGGTGTATCGTTTGGCCGAGGCCGGGCATGACCCAGAAAAGTGTGTCTGGCCGGAGTTAATCGAGCGTGGTGGGTAAGTTGGTGCACCCCTGCAGGGAAGAACTAATCTATCGATAGCCTGTCCTATGGTAACGGACGCTCGGAGTTGTATCCCGATCGGTACAACTAGAACTGGACACTTGAGATGAAATGGATAGTATGGCTCTGGGATTGCTTTCTCGCATGGAGTCGAGGAAGGATCTCTGGGTGAGGTTGATGACATTACTACTACTTTACATTATGTTAATCTGCACTCTTCTAATGCTGCAAGACCGATGAAGATGCTTGAAGTTGCTAGTCTTCGATAGGACTAGGCCTTCCCCTCTATTCTGGCATTTCTGCAGCCCAGTCCACATATACAGCCACCCTTTGAAAATGTTGTATATGTAGTGTAGATCCTTGCTTGCTGAGTACTTCGGATGAGTACTCACGTTTGCTTTACTTTCTTTTTCTCCCCATCTCCAATTGTCGCCGCCAGATGACGGAGCCCCTGAGTTAGCTGCCCCCGTCGACGACTACGGCTACTACTACTACCCTCCAGGCGAGTAGTACTACGAGGAGCCGACCGACGACCAGGAGTAGGATTCGGAGGGTCCTAGGCAGGAGGCCTACGCCTTTCGATCGTAGTATTTTATTTTGCCCCGCCTTTCTAAAGGCCTATCTGTAATTCTGCTATATCTGAACCCAGATATCTGATGCTTCCGCTGACACTTGTATGCCATCGAGCTATGTATTCGAGCCCTCGAGGCCCTGGCTTGTAATATAAAGCTTGTATGCCTTTATTTATGTTTTAGAGTTGTGTTGTGATATCTTCAAGTGAGTCCTTAGGATTGATCGTGTGCATTTCCGTGTATGATTAGTGCACGATTAAGCCGGGGTCGTCACAGGTTGGTATCAGAGCCGACTGCCTCTAGGAATCCCCCTTTCCAACTCCTTGGCCGAAGTTGAGTCTAGTAACCGAAAACTGTTTTACTAACTTGACTGTGTGGCTTACGGGCCCACGTCGCCAACTGGGTGGTATTAGGATTTTTGATTCCTTGTCTTTACTCTGGGACTCTGATCTCTCTTCTATTCGGGTTTATTAAATTAACTAACGCCAACACTTAGGATCTCGTAAATTACGTCCACCCGGAGAGCTGGATATCTGTGCGATTTCCCTGTCATTGATTTGATTAGTCTGATAATCATTTTCCTTTCCATTGTTTTGTTTAACCTTTCTCTTCGAGATCTGTTATACTTCTCATCGTCGTATGACAACTCTGAATTTCCTCTGTTTCAGATGGATCGTCTGTTTCCACCACGTCCTACAACATAGCTTGTGCTTCGCACTTGGGCACGAGATGCCCCTGGTTTTCCAGCTGTTCTGATCGTCCTCTTGACTAGACTGGGTTACCGCTGGTACCCTGAGTACATGGTCTACGAGGTTTACCATGAGTTCAACCAGGAGCAGTACTATGCTGATGTTCGCATCTATGATCAGCAGGATGACTCAGACACTGAGCTGTACCTTTTCCACGGTATCGGCGTGACGATTGAGATGACAGTCCATGATGCCGCATACTCTGCTGTCGCACGTCTCCGAGGAGAGCTCAGCGCTAGCTTGGATGCTTCTGAGTTTCGATACATTCCGTATGCCCCTGCTGGAGATGCTACTCGATACTACACGGCTATCTATGCCCCGTACGAGCCTCGTCGCTACGATCCGCGAGTTCTGATTCAGTGTACTCAGGCTCTGGATCGCACTGTTTGGGCTCTTGCCGTCGAGTTGTTCGCCACTCGAGCACGACTCTACGAGGCTATGACGCAGTTGCTACCAGCTGTTCGTGCAGGGATACATCCGGAGCACATCCTTTACCCGCGCAGGACCGAGATGCCACCAGGGATCGATTGGCCTGCTGTGGGAGGTTACACGCCTGCACGTGGACCTCTTCTTTCAGCTCGAGACCGGGTTCTGCATCAGAGTGCACATGGAGCGCAGGATCCTTCTGCGATAAACATCCGTCGTCCGCACTTGCAGCTACCCTGTTTCAGTGGTTTTCTCCGACGTTGATGTAGCCTTTGCTATGTCTCATTGTGTACCTCCTTACCGCGTGCCTGCGTGCCGCCTAGCATGTCTAGCTTTTGGATTTGCGTCGTTATACTGTCCGATTGTAACCAACTCTGTATGGATCTGTATGTCTTAAATGACTACTATTAAGTATCTGTTGCACTACTTAAATTCCATCGTGTTACATCATGCTTGTTGCTAAACACTTGCAATGGCTTCTGCTAAACTACCCCTATTGAATTTAGCAGGATGGCTGATAACAATCCACCACCGCCGCCACCGCCTGATTATATGGCTGCGATGATGCAACAATTTGAATTGAACCATCAGTTCATGCAAGGGGTGATCGATCAGTTCCCCCGACCCAATGCCAACTAGCAGCCAGCTTCAATAACGCTGCCAGAGTTTGTCCGCCTCAACCCAGTTACATTCCGCAACGCAGTTAATCCGCTGGACGCCGATGACTGGTTGCGTGACATCTTCTATGAGATGGAGTCAGCTGATGTCCTTCCTCTCAACTATGTCACCTTTGCGACCTACTTCCTGAAGGGACCCGTAGCACAATGGTGGGCCACCCACAGACAGACCCTACCTCCTAGGACTGTCGTTACCTGGGTGGAGTTCAAGACTGCTTTTCGTGCCCGCTATATTCCTCAAGCAGTTATAGCACGCAAGAAGGCTGAGTTCCGCAATCTTGTTCAAGGCAACAAGACTGTGGAGGTCTACCAGCGAGAGTTCCTTGACTTGTCTCGCTATGCTGAAGAAGATATCCCCACTGATGCTCGTAGGCAGGAGAAGTTCCATGAAGGACTACACCATGACATTCACTTAGCTCTGCTCGTCCAAGACTATCCCGATTTTGCCACCTTGTTGAACAAGGCCATCATGGTCGAAACTGGTCTGAAGAAGCACAAGGAAGCGACCAGACGCACTCGTGAAGCGGGCTCATCTTCGGGCTCGTCTTCTCAGAAGCGCCGAATCTGGATTCCACAGAGCATGTATCGTCCAGCAGCTCTAGCGTACAGACCTGCTTATGCTGCACCTCGTTTGCCTCCTCCACCACTGAGGCAGCCTCTTCGAGCTCCACCGCTTAGAGCTCCTGCACCACGTCCAGACAGTGGACTCTGCTTCAAGTGTGGCCATCTAGGTCACCGTGCCAGGGACTATTCTCAGAGTCAGAGTCAGTTAGCTCTTCCTTCTGCTGGCCGTGGTAATGGTCGTGGAATTCCTCAGCGGCGTAACAACAATGCCAGACCTTCTTATGGACGTGGGTAGGCCTTCCATGTCAACATGAATGAAGACCCAGACCAACCAGCAACTGTGATGGGTACACTCCTTATTAATTCAATACCAGCATCTGTTTTATTTGATTCAGGAGCATATCATTCATTCATGCCAGAACATTTTGCACTCTTGCATGACGTTAAATGTGAAATGTTACACCATCCGTTAGTAGTAAACACTCCCGCGGGTCGGTGCCAAGCCACCATATTCAGTCCCGAAGTCACTGTTGTGATTGAAGAGAGAAAGTTCCAGGCCTTCCCCATAATTATGAATAATTCCAACATTGATCTTATTCTGGGAATGGATTGGTTGAAGGCCCACTATGCCTCAATCAATTGTGCCACTAAGGTTGTTCATCTTCTACACCCATCAAATGAGCTAGTGAATTACCGCGCTCATATCACTCAGAACGCCGAGGCTCAGATTTATGCCTTGAATGTGTTGAACGCTTCTTCGCTTGAGGGGATCGAAAACGTTCCAGTTGTCTGCGAATTCCAGGATGTTTTCCCAGAAGAACTTCCAGGAATACCCCCTGCTAGAGCTGTCGAGTTTGTTATCGACTTGAAGCCTGGCACCACTCCTATTGCGAAGCGTCCTTACAAGATGCCTCCGCATCACCTTCTCGAGCTTAAGGGAGAAATCGATAAGTCTCTTAAGAAGGGCTTCATCCGTCCCAGTTCCTCTGCCTGGGGAGCACCATCTCTCTTCGTCAAGAAGAAAGATGGTACGAATAGGTTGGTTCAAGATTACCGTCCTATCAACCAGGCAACCATTCAGAATAGATATCCGCTTCCCAGGATCAATGATTTATACGATCAACTTGCTGGATCATCGGTGTTTTCTAAACTCGGCTTGAGGTTGGGTTATCACCAGATCCGTGTCCGTGAAGAGGATATTCCGAAGACCGCCTTTGTTACTCGTTATGGCTCCTATGAATACACCGTCATGTCATTTGGCTTAACAAATGCTCTAGCTACTTTCTCCCGCCTGAAGAATTATATATTCAAGGATTACCTCGACAAGTTCATCGTGGTATATCTGGATGATATTCTGGTCTATTCGAAGAATAAGGAAGAACATGCTTAACATCTTCGTCTTGTTCTGGAGAGGCTTCGAGAACATAAGTTGTATGCCAAGTACTCCAAATGTGAATTCTGGCTTTCTGAAGTGACCTACCTTGGACATGTGATTTCCAAGGACGGTATTGCCGTTAACCCGGAGCGTGTTCAGGCTATTCTTGACTGGACTCCTCCGAAGAATGCCAAGCAAGTCAGAAGTTTTCTCGGCCTTGCAAGTTATTGCCGTCGATTTGTCGAGAACTTTTCCAAGATTGCCAAGCCCCTGACTAACCTGCTCCACAAAGGCGTTAAGTTTGAGTGGACAGACAAATGTCAGGAGAGTTTCCAGACCCTCAAGGACAAGCTTACTTCTGCTCCAGTGCTTGCTCCTCCCGATTCTCGCAAGGACTTTGTGATATATTGTGACACTTCTCGTCAGGGATTAGGCTGTGTCCTAATGCAAGAACGAAAGGTAATTGCATATGCCTCGCGACAATTGCGACCACATGAAGAAAACTATCCAGTGCATGATCTCGAACTTGCTGCTATAATATATGCTTTGAAGTAGTGGCGACACTACCTTCTTGGTAATCGGTGTGAGATTTATACCGATCACCAGAGTCTGAAGTATTTGTTCACTCAACCGGATCTTAATCTCCGTCAACAGCGATGGTTGGAAACAACTACGGACTATGACTGTGGTATTTCTTATACCCCTGGCAAGGCTAACGTTATGGCGGATGTCTTGAGCCGCAAGTCCTATTGCAACAACCTCATGATTAAGCAAGCTCAACCCCAGCTATATGAAGAACTGCGCAAGTTGAACCTCTGTATCATTCCGCAGGGTTCTCTTAATAACCTTGTGGTACAGCCAGATCTTGAAAAGGCTGTAAAGATTGCGCAAGCCAAAGATGCAGAAGTAGATCTGATGAAGAAAGAGCTTTACCTCGAGAAGTATTGGGATTTCTCGATTGCTGAAGATGGAACCTTGTATTTCAGAGACCGCATTGTGGTACCTTGCTTCGAGCTTATGACTGACAAAGTCATGAAGGAGGCACATGATACACCGCTGTCTATCCATCCGGGTAGCACTAAGATGTATCGTGATCTTCGTCAGAGGTACTGGTGGTCCAGAATGAAGCAGGATATCGCTAGATATGTTACTGAATGTGACATTTGCCGTCGCGTGAAAGCAGAACATCAAAAGCCTGCTGGAATTCTTCAACCCCTTCCTATTCCTTTATGGAAATGGGATAAGGTTCAAATGGATTTCATTACTGGCTTTCCCAAATCTCAGAAGGGTCACGATGCTATTCTTGTCGTCGTCGACCAACTTTCCAAGGTTGCACATTTTCTGCCTGTCAAGGAGACTATCACCGCTAGCCAGCTAGCAGAGCTATATATCTCCAGAATCGTTTCACTCCACGGTATTCCGAAGGAGATCAGTTCGGACCGTGGCAGACTTTTCACGTCCAAGTTCTGGGAAAGTTTCCAAGAAGCAATGGGAACTCACATAACATGGAGTTCAGCTTATCATCCCCAATCCCAAGGCCAAGTCGAGCGAGTAAATCAAGTGCTTGAAGATATGATTCGGGCTTGTGTTATATCATTCGGTAAGAAGTGGGAAGAATCTCTCCCGTTTGCCGAATTCTCTTATAATAACAGCTATCAAGCCAGCTTGAAAATGGCCCCCTTCGAAGTGCTATACGGACGTAAATGTCGAACCCCTCTGAATTGGTCAGAAACTGGGAACGACCTCTCGTGGGACCGGACAATATTCAACATGCCGAAGAACAAGTCAGAATTGTCCGAGAAAATCTCAAGGCGGCTCAGGACCGCCAGAAGAGCAACTATGATCGCAAATGATGGGGTCTGACTTATCAACTAGGTAATCAAGCTTATCTTCGTGTCACTCTTATGAAGGGCACCCGTCGTTTCGGAATCAAGGGTAAGCTAGCTCAACGCTACATCGGCCCCTTTCGCATCGTTGCTAGACATGGATAGGTGGCATACAAATTGGAGTTGCCACCGCAACTCTCTCATATCCACGATGTCTTCCATGTGTCGCAACTTCGTAAATGCATCAAGGAATCCCCTCACCGAGCAGTGGCTCATGAGATGCTAAAATTGCAAGATGATCTTTCTTATAAGGAGCATCCGATCCGCATCCTCGACGAAGCTGAACGTCGAACTCGTCAGAAGACAACCAAGTTCCTGAAAGTGCAGTGGTCGAATCACACTAAGATGAAGCCACTTGGGAACGCGAGGATCATCTTCGGGAAGAATATCCCAACCTCTTTCCTTCTACCTCCTAAATTCTCGGGACGAGAATTTCTTTTAGAGGAGGAGAATTTGTAACACCCCCGTGTAATAGCCACTGTGACACTCTGCTAAGTATTCCAAGTCATCTCCATTTGTAGTGCCTAATCATTTTGGATAAATGCTCAATTCAAATTCTATTCTGAAAAGCAACTCAAAATTTAAAAGTGAAATATGAAGTTGCTCAAACACTGTTGAAAAAATGTTCATTAAACAACAAACAATCCAGAAGCAATTATAAAAATATAAACAAAGATAATTGAGTTAGCTAAGTGACTCGAACTACATGAAACAGCACCAAAACAGAATTATTTAATCCATTTATAATAATATCAAATTCAAATGAAATCCTATTCTGCCCAAACCAGTTTTTGGTGACAAGTAATATTGCATTGTAATATTTGCGCCAAGTCCCAGATTTTATAAAAGAGCAAGTGTGGCCTAACAAATAACAAAACAGAAAACAAAACAAAAGAGAAATAGAAACAGAAAAATAAAAAGAAAAGAGGCACTGTGCATTGGGCCTAAGTGCACAGTGCCCCGAAACCGGCCCAACAGGCCCACCCCACTCTCTCTCCCTCGCGCTGTCACTCTCCTCGTGGCTGCGCCGGCGCGCACCGGCCGCAGCTCGACACGGCGACGGCACCGACGCCATCGACGCGCTAGGGGGATAAGGCCGAAGCCGTCCATCCCCCCGGGACCTTCTCGCTCACTTCTCCCCTCTCCCCTCGCTCTGTCCTCCCTTTTCCCATCAGCGCCCGACGCGGTCGCCGCCGTGCCTCGCCCATCACCGCGGCCACAGCTGCCATCTCGCTCCGCCGACTTGTCGAGGAGCTCCGCCGTCGTCTTCCCCGTCGAATGGTGCACTCCGCTGGAGCCAGGGACCGCCGCAGCTGTCGAATCGACCTCAACTGCATCTCCGGCCAACGAACGCCGCCGTTGTCTCCGGTGAGCCTCTGCTGGTACTAATCCATCGAGGGCCTGCGTGCGTGCCACTAGGTGAGCATGCTTCCCTCCCCTACCCTCTAGGACCTCTAAATCGCGCCGTAGCCAGCTCGTCATCGAACCCGAGCTCCGGTCACCACAGATCACTTCGCTGCCGTGGCCATGGGCCCTGTCGTGCTCGCCTGAGCACGACATACAACTCCTGGTGCTCCCAGGAGCCCAACGAGCTCGAGCCCGTACCTTCCCGTGCCCCCTAGCTCCGTCTCCGTTGTTGGCCGAACTACGGCGCCCGCTCCGCTGCTTGCCGCCGTCGTTTTAGACCGTTTCCAGTCGAACCAACCCCACAGGTCGATGCGCGAGCGAGAGGCCGTTCGAACGCAAGTGGTCGCGTGCGTTTTGGCGTAACGTATTGAAATTCCGACGCGTTCCGGCGAGCTCCGCCGTGTTTTTGGTCGCCGGAGCAACTCCGATGAACGTTGCCGATGTGGCATGACAGGTGGGGCCCCTGAGACACTAACGCTGGGCCCCACGAGTCCTAGTTGACTGGGTTGACCCAGTCAACCAGCTGACTGGGCAACTCCAGCCGCTGACATGTGGGCCCCCTCTGGTAATTAGGCTAATTAAACAATTTAATAAATTAAAAATAAACAGTTTAGACTAATGTCTCACTGATAGGCTAGGCCCACTCCACTAATTAACCCATTTAGTTTGTTTAATCCAAAGTTAGGATAACAGAGACTGACATGTGGGACCCACTGGACCCACATGTCAGGTTTGACCTGGTCAGCCGACCAGCTGACCTACTGATGTCAGCATTGCATCATGCTGACGTCATATCTCCTTTTTCTGTTAAATTAGATAATTTCAGAAAATGATTAAATCTTTAAAAAATCATAACTTTTAAACCGTAGCTTGGATCGAAAAACTTAAAACATGAAAGTTGATCAAAACGACGAGACGAATCTGATCGTGTCGTCTGTTTCGATGCCGGAACCCCCTACGTAGGTGAACCCGCAACTTCGAGGCTGTATCCGGTAGATAAATAGTGCATATTCACCGGATAATAAATCCAACTTAAATTCTAAAGAAACTAAAAATGACTTAGACATACTTTAGGCAACCCTGCACTGCATCCTAGGCATGGCATGCTCTGTGTTGCAATATTGCTGTGTATTTATATGTTTCTTCCCCCTCTTCTCTCTCAGTAGACCCCGACGTCGACGTAGCTCCCGAGACCGACGCAGCTGCAGTGGTCGACTACGCTCCTGACGATCAGACCCTTGCCGCCGAGCTTCCAAGCAAGCACCCCCCCTTTTTGAGCATTCCGATATCGCCCACTCTCTTCTTTCTTATGCTTGCATTAGAGGTTACTGCTGCTGCTGTTATCCTATATCTGTTGCATAGCCTGTTTATTGTAACCTGCTATTGTTTCCTACCTGCTTATCCTAAACTGTGTTGTATAGGTTGGGTAGAGACCCAGCAGAGACCCCACTTTATCCCGACTGCCCCGCTGGATTATCAGAAGACCCGATCAACGGGATCGAAGACCAGGCCCGGCACCGCACATCAGTTCCCCTTAGTTTGCTCGACACTACTGGGTTACTATCGAGTGCCGAGGGTGATACCTCGTCAGCACTTCCGATGATAACCTTGTAGGTTAGTTATTCGGTCGTGGTCAGCGAGGGTGATTCCTCCTACACCACCCCCGATAACGACACCGTCGCGCAACTTCTCAAGAGTGGACCTCGAGGGTGATTCATCCTTCATTCACCTTGATGTTTACGTCAGGTGGGAATCCAACAAGGGTGATGCCTCGGATTCCTTCTTGATATGGTAGCCACACGGATGCCTTTACATTACTGTTGATACTGTTTATACTAGATAAAGACGGGTCAGCCCTGAGGGGTACCCGCACGAGATTATAATGAGAGTGATATGGAGTCGGGTGTACCTGGATGGTGCCCGAGAGCTAAACACGAGGCGTGGCCGGGCATTCTTAGCCCTTGCCGCAAGTCCTCGAGACGGGGCGACGGGGTCACATCTTTCATGAGTCTCTGCTCGTTACCGCACTACCAACACACTAACGGTTTGGATACTTGATCCGAGGGGCCTCTGGCCTGATAGCACTAACCATCACGTGGACATAGTATGGGCATTCTGCGTCGTATACTTCAGCTGAAGCTTAATAGACGTCAGCAACTGAGCGGCACACGCTGGGTTGGACTGGTAACGCAAGCGCGCTTGTATTAAGGGGTTGCTAGGTCTGCTCACCGGCGGTGTACGCAACATGTAGGAGCATCCGGGGCGATGGCCCAAGACCCCTGGAGGCATAGGTTAGTCCGGCGTGATGACCTCTCTGTTAAGTATTTGGTCGGGTTGCGGCGTATCGTTTGGCCGAGGCCGGGCATGACCCAGAAAAGTGTGTCCTGCCGGAGTTAATCGAGCGTGGTGGGTAAGTTGGTGCACCCCTGCAGGGAAGAACTAACCTATTGATAGCCTGTCCTATGGTAACAGATGCTCGGAGTTGTATCCCGATCGGTACAACTAGAACTGGACACTTGAGATGAAATGGATAGTATGGCTCTGGGATTGCTTTCTCGCAGGGAGTCGAGGAAGGATCTCTGGGCGAGGTTGATGAAATTACTACTACTTTACATTATGTTAATCTGCAATCTTCTAATGCTGCAAGACCGATGAACGTGCTTGAAGATGCTAGTCTTCGATAAGACTAGGCCTTCCCCTCTATTCTGGCATTTCTTGAGCCCAGTCCACATATACAGCCACCCTTTGAAAATGTTGCATATGTAGTGTAGATCCTTGCTTGCTGAGTACTTCGGATGAGTACTCACGTTTGCTTTACTTTCTTTTTCTCCCCATCTCCAATTGTCGCCGCCAGATGACGGAGCCCCTGAGTTAGCTGCCCCGTCGACGACTATGGCTACTACTACTACCCTCCAGGCGGTACTACTACTAGGATCCGACCGACGACCAGGAGTAGGATTCGGAGGGTCCTAGGCAGGAGGCCTACGCCTTTCGATCGTAGTATTTTATTTTGCCCCGCCTTTCTAAAGGACCATCTGTAATTCTGCTATATCTGAACCCAGATATCTGATGCTTCCACTGACACTTGTATGCCATCGAGCTATGTATTCGAGCCCTCGAGGCCCAGGCTTGTAATATTAAGCTTGTATGACTTTATTTATGTTTTAGAGTTGTGTTGTGATATCTTCAAGTGAGTCCTTAGGATTGATCGTGTGTATTTGCGTGTATGATTAGTGCATGATTAAGCCGGGGTCGTCACAGCAGGTGGAGGCTGGAGGAAGTCGACGGTGGATGAACAGTAGCCCATGGAGGCTGGAGTGAGGCAGTAGACGGTTGATGAACAGTAGCCCATGGAGTCCCGTTTTGCGGTATGCCACACCCCTCCCAATGAACATGACCCCGTGTCGACCGTAGGCGCACCAACACAAGTCTGTTTCCTCCATTTTGTGGTACGACACACCCCTTCCGATCAACAGGACCCCGTTTCGAGCGTAGGAGCTCGAACACAAGTCCGTTTCCTCCGTTTTGTGGTACGCCACATCGCTCCCGATGAACAGGATCCTGTTTCGACCGTAGGAGCTCGAACAGAAGTCCGTTTCCTCCGTTCTGCGGTATGCCAGGCCCCGTTTTGGCTGTTCCGTCAAGCCGGTTGACTCCCGATGAACAGGACGTATTCCGACCCAGTCGGTTGCCTCCCGATCGATGAACACGACGCTGTTTACTCCGTTTCGACCCAGCCGGATAAGGAGGCACTTCCTTGCGTGTGAAGATTTAGCTGTTGGGTCCCAGCTGTCCGGGAGAGAAAACATTTTTTCCACGTAATAGGACGCACTTCCTTGCATGCAAAGATGTAGCTGGTGGGTCCAACCTGTCAGGGGGAGGAATAATATTCTTCTGGCCTAGTAAGGAGCCAGTTGCATGAGCGCGTCCATGAACAGGTGCGTCCCCACTGACAGCCTCTCCACGTATTGTCCTCCTCCGATGACTCTCGTTTGTTGACCACGTTGACTACGTAGTGCGGAGCGCGCCAAGGCGGTGGACGACGGCGTGGCCCCGGATGGGAACGAGCCGGAGATGGGAAGACGCGGCAGTGGAGTCGCAGATGCAGAGGAGTACGACGGTTAACTAGCTCTGGTGCGGCGTGGGACATTGAGAAAAACATAATCTTGATGACATCGAGAAAAACATAATGTTGATGGTGCCCTGGGGCTGCAGTCGGTGGAGAATAACAGGAGGTGTGCAGGGCTGGAGGGATAGCCTGGCCGGCGGTGGGGTAGCGCTTCGCAGTGATGCGTGCTAAGCAGAGCCGCTAGCCGCCGGAGGCTGGAGCAGGCGGTCCCGGCAGCACTGGAGGAGGAAGACGAGAGATTGAAGATGCATGCCGGCCGTTGGATATAAATCCAATGGCTGTGGATGTCAGAATCATTTGTTGACTAAGTTGACAACGCCTTGCGTAGGCTTCGACCTATTGGCCCACATGTCAGCCTGCAAAAATGCAGAGCATATTTAACCATTTTTTTTAGAGAAACATATTTAACCCATGTATTCTAGAATTTACAGTCAATTTGCTGGGCTGGGTGAACAAATAATGTAGCGTCAATGCAGCCCATTTAATTGTTTTCTAAGAAACCACAGTAGATTTGCACTTTCTTGAAATACACGAATTTGCTGAGCTTGTTGTAAATATATTGATAGGTTAGACGGTGCAATTAGTATCAAAAAATAAATGGGAGCTGGACATTTTGTTATATATAAAATTAGCAAATTAGTGATTTATTGCTCAAAAGAAAAATGAGCGCGTTATTATTAAATTGGTCCTTAAATCTTCGCAACTTTTGTGAGCAATCATCAGGATTTTCGTTGCCTTAACCACGATTTCCCTTGCCAACTTCTGTTAAACATTTATTTTATAAGTTGATAGACGTGGGATGTTTTTATAATGTATATATAAGTTTCTATTAAATATACGATAATAATAATAATATAAATATATATATAATGTGGTTAGAAGGGAAAACATAAATTGGACCCGACATTCTTATTCTTATATATAGAAAAATAGAAAAGAGATATGCGTTTTGTTATAAAAATATAAATTGGGCTGCCGATGTTTAAGAAAAAATAAAATCTAGGCTGGGACGCCCATAGGCCGGTACATACATGATGGACCTCAAAAAATTAAGTTGAAACCACGGTCTCGGTATGTCGTGGACTGCGCATGTTAAATAACATAACCTAGGCCGACCTGATACTAGTTCGCCCTCTGAAAAATATGATACCTGCTACTGCTACTGCTAGATCCCCGATACCCCTAAAAAACAGCTCCCCGATGGCAGTCTTCGTTGTAGAAAAAATCTTTTATTGACTAGGCTGACAAACCCGTGGGCCCCAATGTCAGTATATACTATATACAATTAGGCGGAAGCTTTTTTTTCCAATGAGGCACTTGCTTGCGTACGGCCATGGACCTGGTAGGTCCCGACTGTCAGCCTCTCGGCGTACAGTCCTCTCCATATTCCTCTCGTTTGTTGAGTATGTTGACAACGACAAACGGTGGCGCCGTGGCGAACGCACAAACCGGAGGACGACGTTGTGGACACGGACGGGAACGAACCGGAGGCGGCGAACATGCCTTAGAGTAGTGAGAAAGCGTGCCTTAATTCTTTCGAACATACCGCACTAGCCCGGTGCATACAGCCCTCTCACCCAAAAGCTGTGCTGTCCGGGTTCGATTCCAACTGGTGCAGTTGAAAAGTATCTAATTTTTTGCCTCAGCTATTACTGACATGTGGGTCCTGCCATGTCATCTACGCACACCACCACCACCGCTTGCCAAAATTTCCTTCCTAGTTTACCCAGTTTTTCGCACACTCACGCGCCGTTGCTACCCTAACAAGTAGGTGCCATTCTTCTCGGAACGAAGGTGTGTCGTGTGACATTCACACGTCACAATCCCACAGTATACATTCTAACTAGTTCACACACAAGTATAACAGAAAAGGTAAACATTCAGGTCAAACTCAGGTTCACAGGATAGGTTCATATTCATAGCCAACATTGGCAATCAACAACTCAAAAGATTCATGTATAGACAATTTCAGCATGCCTATGCATCCAAATGATTCATACATAGATCACAAGCCAATATTCATAGCTAACATTCACAAAAGATTCAGATATACATGAGTTCAGCATGTTTACGCATCCAAATGATTGAGAGAACACAACCAATATCATCTATCGACACACATTAATCACCTACGGTACAGACGGGCAAGTGATGTTCACTCGGTGGTACTTCTTGCTAAAATTAATGCTTGTTTGAGCAAACTTTCGAGTACATAAGAGGTAGCAGAAACCATCTGAACTTTGCTTGTAGGTTTATCCCCATGATAGTGGCCTTGATGCCGTGACATGTTTGAGCAACCTGGCCACTACTTTCATCCAACTACTTTCACTCGGTGGTACTTCTTAGTAAAATTAATGCTTGTCTGAGCAAACTTTCGAGTACATAAGAGGCAGCACATACTATCTGAACTTTGCTTGTAGGTTTATCCTCATGATAGTGGCCTTGATGCCGCGAGAGGTTTGAGCAACTTGGCCACTACTTTCATCCAACTAATTTACTAGCCCATCTTTGTCCTGTATCTCGCCAAAATTCTATATTGCAGACAACAAACGAGGCTGTCGAGAAAATGAACCACCCAAAGTTTTTGTGCAGTTCAACTAAAATGGAGCATCACAAGCATGCATACTGGTTAAGTGCCATATGAATATATGCGTCTACCAACTTGTCTGGAATCTTCAGACTCCATGGCATACAGTTCGCTACCAGCATACGAGCCGATAACCAAAAAGCGCAAGTTGGGACCAAAGACTGGACTGCGTTTTTCAGGGCTATGCGCCAAGCAATATTGTTGGCATTCACTCTGGCACTTCTTCTTATCAATATCGATGCTTGTCTGAGTGAACTTGCGAGTACATAGCAGCAACATAAGTATCTATCCATCTGATCTTTTTGTGCAGTTCTACTGAAATCGGCCAATGTAATGATTTGCCTGCGAGTTTAGGCTCACAAGTTACTACTTTATGAAATCGGCCAACAGTAGCACAATACAAAATTACCATTAGATATGACAAGCACAATAATCAGGATGAAGACCGGTACCAACCTGTGTGAGGAAGCATATCAATTAGTGGTTCCTTTGACTGGAAGCCGAGATAAGCGACTAGCAGGAAAGGAACGAGGCAGTCGAGGCAATGAACCACCCAAAGTTTTTGTGGAGTTTAACTGAAATCGAGCATCCCTGTTGGCACATATATTGAGAAAGTGAGATTACTGTAATGGTGGAACTAGTTGATGAAACATACACTAACAAATAGAAGCATCCTCATTATCTTAATGGGTGAAGTTAGCAACATAGTAGCCTTTCTTAAAGAGAGGTATTAGTTTATAATATCAGTGCCAATTAGCTCAACACTCAAAGCATTGCCATGTATCTTAGCTTGCAAAGATTTAATGTGCAAAGATAAAGGACTTTCCCATGACAGTAGCAAAATAGTAGCACGATATAAATAGAGATGACAACACACTAATCTGGATGAAGGCCTTAGGCCGGTACCAACCTGAGCAAGGAAGCTTATTCAACTAGTCCTAGAAGAGAAGATAAAGCACTGACTGGAATCATTCAATAGTACATATTTTTGTGCACTTCCAATGTACGGTTGACGTCACTCTTGTTTACCAGTGCTGAGATTATATCGAGAGATTATCAAGAACTTCCAACAGAGTTAAAGCACTGGCTGGGATACAGTTCATTGTATCCTCTTGTGCAGTTCCACTAAAATGTACGAATGACACAACATGATCCCTGTTTGCACAAGTAGGAACAAGGTAAAACCTCCATTAGCTTAGTGAGGAAGGATAGAAAGACAATAGCATATTACTTTAACAATAGCATCAAAGCATGATGACAATACAATATCAAAACATTGGCTCATTGAACCAGTGGCAATAAATTGACATGCAAAACAATAGCATTACTATCTCATGACACTGCCAAGATCCCCTCCATGCCGGCCCACCACCACATGGTCCACCTGCACACAACACACACCCAACACACACACACACACACACACACACACACACCACACACACACAACACACACACACACACACACACCACACACACACACACACACACACACACACACACACACACACACACACACACGTACATGATTCAGCATGAGGTGCTACTAAAGATTGTTTAATTCCGATAGGACAATTAAGCAGCGATTAATTAGTGCTGCTTAATACTCCTAATTGATTAATGACCTTGCAGGAGAGGCAGCAGAAGTGGAAGGGCTCCTGGAGGATCATCTCACATGTGAGGCAGACGTTGCCGGAGCCATTGAATGGCCTCGATTGAGGCCTCGGCTTCAGGAAGATCACCTTGGCACTGTTGATCGTGTAGGGCTGGGTCACACATGCATCAAGAATCTAGTTAATTAGTATGATGTGTCGTCAAGCCAAGTACTACTCTGCTACGTACTACAAGTGCATTTCTTCAAGTAAATTAATACTAGTAGCAACACAAGCAAGATGTCAGGATAAAATAGGACGGTACCAGTGTGTGATCCTTCTTCATTTCCTTCTGCTTCTTCTTCTTCTTCTTCTTCATCTTTGTCTTCCTCTTCTTGGTCTGTTTCTCATTCTCCTCACCAATTGGTGAAACCAAGTACATGATTGGCCTTCAATGTCAGATTTGGTTTTGTTAGTGAGCGAGTACAAGTCTACTAGTAAACAATAGCATTATTTTCTCATGGCAGTTGCAAAATAGAGGTGAACACATGCATTAAATATCATTCTTACCTAAGGGAAGGTTAGGGTGCCAATATGGAGGATGAAGATTGGAACACAGATCTCCATTTGTGCAATTCCACTGAAATCAACCAACGGTTCCAGTGTGACATTCCAGTTAAAAAGAAGTGATTTTTGTGCAGTGCACCAAAAGGTCGCAATAGTATTGAGGTGAAATGTATATTCCTGTTTGCACAAAAAGCTACAAAGGAAACAGTCAGATTCTCAAACAATTACTGGCAAAAACAATTGGTTAAACTTGTGATGACTTGTAACAGTGGCATGGCTTCATTTTACCAGGGGCATTAGATTAAGATTAGCTAAATAAGTTGCTCTAAGTACATGGGACAGTGGGTGCACCAGCAGTCCAGCACCATGTACCTAAACCGGGGCATAAAGTGGTGATCCAGAGTTTGTTGCCCCGAGAAACAAACATCCAAGCAACATATCTGGGTTGGTCTCATGTTTGTTCACTTTAGCCGTCTATTCGTATGTGTGGATAGCAAATCTAGTCCTGGCCATACCAGTGTGTAAAGCGTTTCACCTTTATTTCCGTTTTCGACCAAGAGACCGGTTGGATGGCCAGTCTGTACTATTTTCAGCCCCTTTCTTTCGTGTTTGTACCAAGTCCTATGTGCATACTACATCTTTTCCCCCTTTCTATCCTATTTGAACCAAGTACTACAAGATTCGACTCCATGAAGTAGCTTTACCTCTAACAACAGAAAAAAAATTAGATGGCGTTGGACAATCAAATCGAGCCTAGCTACGTGGGGGGCTGAGAGGTAGAAAATGAAGCACATGCAACAATGTAGTGAGCTGGGGAAGTAGAGCTAGGCCGGTTTCGAAGTAAGATATACCTGAAGGTCGTCGGGGTTTGGCTAAGTGGGGGGCGGGAGGCCAGATCCGCCGACAGGAAGCGACCAAGGGATCGGAGGACCTCCCACACCAACGCTCGGCCAGAGATAACGGTGCGACCGGTAGTGGGTTTCCTCCCTCGCTGTCGATGATGGCCTAAACGCTGCCCCTCCTCCCCTTCCCCGGTGGAGGGGATGCGTCCGGATTTGTAACCAGCGGTGAGGATAGAAAGATAGTGTGACCACCGCTATCTTGTTTAGATCTGGAGAGGATGAGAGTGTGTGAATAGAGCAACCCTAGCAAGGAAGCGCGGAGGCTCCTGCCTATATATATATATATACGAATAGTGGGGTAGTTTTCTTTTTTCACTCCATCAAAACAATCGTTTAAAATTGTGTACGTGCCAGGTCACCATTTTTTAGTTGTTGATTGTTTTTTGAGATAGCTACCCGCTTATTCCAAGTGGTGTGCAGGGGTGGATTAACGAGCTGCTCGGCTCGTTAAGTTCCTGCTCATTAAGCTCGTGGTCGTTAAGGCTCGGCTCGTTAAACTCCGAAAGATTAACGAGAAAAAAACCCTGCTCGGCTCGGTTTGTTTGAAGCTCGTTAAAAAAATCACGTAGGATGAAACATGTGTTGTGTTGTTACTAACAAACTTAGCGTGAAACTTGTTAGCTGGTTTGTTAAGCTCCTTAAGAAATTGATGATTGGCTTTGTTCATTAAGAAGCGACCCACGAGGATAACAAGCTGAACTATCGGGGGCTCATTAAGCTCGCGAGCTACGAGCTTTTGTTCCATCCCTAACGGTGTGCCAGGTCGCACTTTGTATCGTTCAAGTCTGGTACTAGACCCTTCATTAAGTGAACAACCACCGCCTCATAAAAATTGTGAACAAGCCCACGGCTCAAATTATCGGAAACTTGGGCTGCACCAACATGCATTATTATTTATATTTTCTATGTGGGAGTATCCTCAAAACAAAATGTGAGAGTACAATCTTTATTGGTCCCCTTTGTAATTTGTGCTAAATTTTGACAAAAGATTTAATTGAAAAAAATTTAGTGCATGTTAACAACAATTATATCCTTGGATTTGTATTTGAACATAGTTTTCAATGATGTCATTTTTTATGACATGCATGAACATTTGGTTAGTTAAATTTTATAGTCAAAATTTGGCATAGATTATCATAGGGACCAATAAACTAGGACGGATGTAGTACTACTATTGCCAGCTCCTCGTCTGTCATCCAAACTCTATGACTAGCTGCTCTATTACATGGGGACATCAAGCATCCGGGCCTGTGTGCCATCTACCAAATCACAGCGAGGTGCTACAGTTGAGACTCACCAGTCACCCCGGTGTGGCCGTCATGACCCGTCATATCACAAAACCCACACCTTTACCAGCAGTGGTAAAGTGGCCTCGAAGTTGGACGGGACGAAGCAACCATCATTTCACTGGAACACTCGTTGAAGCCCTTTCTCCCCTATCTTGAAGAAAACCTCACTCCAGGCTACTCACTTCTGCCATTTTTCTTCTGTACCGACGAAGGAAAGGTGGGCGAATCAGTGATGCAACTATATTTTCATTCCAAGAATCTTCTTTTTGCTGAGCACCGACCGATTCTCACTGCCTATTCTTTTCCCGTTTTCATTGCGATTGTGGTTTCCTTTCGATTGCTTTTTGTTTTGTCAGTTTATTGATCGATCCTGGAGCACTAGGCAAAGAGTTGCCGGTGGACAACCCACTCGAGACAGAGATCTCCAGGAAGCGAGGACCGGCCAACGAGTTGGCCATGTTGGCGGGTGAACCCATGGAGACGAGGAACTCCAAGAAACAAGCATTGGCCAAAGAGTTGACGACGTTGGCGGACGAACTCCTCAACCAAGAAAGCTGGAAGAACAGCAAGGGCCCCACCGTGCCTACCCCAGAAACTCTAATGGCCACCTATGAGAGGCTCAAGGCCGAGTTTGAGGAGATAGTAGTCATTGAGAAGCAGTATTTCCCTGGCAAGGCGATGGCCCCCATCGAGTAGATGGCCCCCGGAGGGATGGGATCCCCCGATGAGCTGCACAAGGTAAAAAAATTAAAAAATGGCTTAGCATAGTTGTGGTTTTTGATTATTTGCAATGTGCTTGCTAATGTGTTAGGGTTGTGCAGGTGCCGGTGGACGTCCTTGATGATTCCGATGTCGTGGTCCGTCCTGTGGACATCGCCCCAGAGATCGATTCCGATGCCGCGGTCCGTCCTGTGGACATCGCCCCAGAGATCGATTCCCATGCTGTTGTCCGTCCTGTGGACATCGCCCCAGAGATCGATTCCCATGCCGTTGTCCGTGCTGTGGACATTGCCCGAGAGATCGATGACAAGAAATAGTTTGTCGAGCTAATACTTCAACGTGGTTTGCATTGTCTTTAATTACCAGAACGATGCATGTTATCAAACCATCTTAGGGCTACTGCACTGTCTTGTGTGGGCGGTACTTGCTACTTTTGTTTGATGGTGAATCATGCGAACCCTCTCCGAGTTATGGAAACAGATGTATCCTCACCAGGTTTTGATGTAATATATGGCATGCTTAGATGTAAGTTTGAACTGTTTATCATATCAGCAGGGCTTGTTTGATGATTCTTGGTGTTAGTAGGCTAGCTACTGTGCGAGCTATAGTACTTGCAAACACTCACCAAAGAGAAACGTTGGTGCTGATGAGCTCGTGGTACGCTTATAGGTCTGGTCGTCGATCGGCCAATAGCCCAAGCTCCTAAAATTGTAGGCTTAGCGATTGATCAGACAATAGTCCACAATTATACATTAATTCACATCAAACTCAAAGAGTTGGTTCATGGATACATTCACATTAATAGCCAGCATTCAGAAAAAAATTGGTACGTACTTGTAACATGCGTGAATGTGTAATTTTTTTGCTGGAAGTGTGACTGTGTAGTGACGTCGTACTTTCAGAGTGGCTACAGAGAGTGTGTACGTGTGCTAGAGGGGTTGTGGGATGGAGAGAGATCTAGAGAGAGAGAAAGGCCCTCCATTTCTTTCTAGTCGTTAGATTGGCAAAGGATACGTGTGCTACAAAATCATAGCAGTACAGAGACGTACAAATCCTAGGCGGGCTAGTTTGGCCTAGTGGGTTTCAGTGATATGACGTGCTACAGTGGCATCCAGTCTTTGTGTGTGGTAGCAGTATTGTGGGTACAGTAAGTTTTCTTGAAGAAGCGGATTCAACGAAGTCATGATGGTTCCGTCGTCCGAGCAACTTACAGTGGGAAAGGTTGGGCCTGCGATTTGACAGCTCATTAGTCATTTATTACTGCGGCGCTACGACCGGGGTGACTCTCCCCTACAGTACTTTGTGATGTGCACTTAGGAGTATAATTTTGTGCATGGCAAGTGGACCAGGAAGGTCGACGTCCCACATGTCGGCGAATAAAAGTATTCTTTCCGATATCGAGGACGAGCAAGGAGTGTTCATTGTTTTTTATGAAAGCTATTGTCTCCACTGTAACGACGGAGGAGTGTGAAACACAGCAGCCCACTGAACTTGTCATGTGCACAACTCCCTCCTTCCTCATGTACCATAGTGTTGACTATAAGGTTGGCTATAAGGTTACAACTTTTTCTTACTTTCTCTCTATCTATTTCCTCTCAAATGTTTTTTACCTTTTTTTAGAAACAAATGTTTTTTATACCTAGGAGCATGTGTAGAGACGGGCTCTTGCATAGAGCCCACTCCTTCACTTTTTCAATGCCTCTCTCCTCCACATAAGCGGGCTTATAGGCCCTGTTTGGATACCCTAACTTAGCTAGAGGTTAGAGTTAGTTTCTAGCTCAGGACTAACCCTGAACTCTCTAGCCAAAGAGGTGTTTGGATGACAGGGTTAGATTGACAATAAATGCACTAGGAGAACTAGCTCCAATTAGCACCTCTTGGGTGGGTTAGATGCAACTAGCTCAAACTAGCCCTCATGTTTGGATACTTTAGGGCTATTTGAGCCCAAACTAACTCTAACCCATGGATCCAAATAGGGCCATTATTGTACTTGCTCTAAATGCGGGCAGCTGCCGCCTGGGGGGAGCGCGCGCGGGAGGGGGAGGGGTTTTCTGGTGGGCCAGGTCGGTCAGAAGCAGGCTTGGGAGCGGTCCGAACCCCCGCATGGCCACCTCACATTATCACCATATTTCTTGGAGTCCGTGCATGGCGGGCGGGCGATCTCTTCTCCCTCCCCGTCTCTCTCTTCTCAGTCGACGCCCGCCGAGCGATTAGATTTCGGCTATCGACGGTTTATTCAATTACAGTCCCACATGTCAGTGAAAATGCAAGACAACACATGTCCTCTTTGGTGAGCGGCGTGCCAAACCGACTGTCGGGGATGCGACGCAAACGCGACATGCGTGCTTTAAGTGTGCCGCCTTTTCCTTTTGAACTTGCAAAGTGTAACATTTTCATGCGATCGATCGATAGAAATCCAGAATAAAATGACGAGGGCGGGTCTTTCCCGCATACCTTTCGACAACTATATGAACTAACTGGATGAAATTCATGCAAACAAAGCAAATTTCATATTAACAGGATGAAATTCATTATATTTCGAAAACTTTGCATATAAACCGGACGAAATTCATTACATTTTCGCACAAACCGTACTAAAACCTACTGTAAACCTAATCTAAATGATTGCCGGCGCCTGACCACCATGTCCGGCCATGAGCCCCGACAACTGACGCTCCGGTCATTGCCTTTGCCTCCTCCTCATCCGCCTCGGCTTTGTCCAGTTCCGCCTCCATAACCTCCTCCTTTGGAGCACAAGGTTCTGAAGATTTCCACCTCGACGACGCCGTCAAGCGGCTAATCAGCCACCGATGTTTACCCCACCAAGCTTGGCGTCGACGGAGTGGAGGAGCGGTGGCCTTCCTGGGACCAGAGCGGTGGTGACCTACCATGTACTACTCTTCCTTGCTGCCGACTTCGTGGTCGTGGCGGCGGAGGGCGGCCGGGGGGAGCCGGCGATGTCCTTTGTCTGCTCCTGCGACACTACATCCAAGAGAGCTTTGGAGCGCGCACGGAGCGGAGCCAGTGATGTCCTTTGTCTGCTCCTACGACAGTACGTCCAAGAGAGCTTTGGAGTGTGAGGAGGCCATGGTTGGAGTGGTGCCGACAGAAGGAAGGGACCGGAGGAGAATGACCGTGGGTCTATGGCTATGGCTGGGGCTGAAGCTAATATAGCGGGCGCATGGCAATGAGCCGTGGTAGACAGACGAACGGCTAGTGCCGGAGTAGGTTCGTCGGCAGCCGTGTGTCATTAATGTGGGCGGTGGACGGACGGATGGCCGTGGTGTCGTTAACGTGGAGCAGTCGCTTGCACCGGGATGCCGTGCGGGTGGCGCTCTCTCGGCCGTCGCGCTGTGATACGTCTCCAATGTATCTATAATTTTTTATTGTTCCATGCTGTTATACTATCATTCTTGGATGTTTTACAATCATTTTATAGCAACATTATATCATTTTTTGGGACTAACCTATTGACATAGTGCTCAGTGCTAGTTGCTGTTTTTTGCTTGTTTTTTACTTCGCAGGAAATCAATACCAAACGGAGTCCAAACGCAGCGAAACTTTTTGGTGATTTTTTCTGGACCAGAAGACACAAGTTGGGCCAAGAAAGTACCTGAGGGGGGCTCCGAGGGGAGCACAACCCACCAGGGCGCGCTTGGGGGCCCAGGCGCGCCCAGGTGGGTTGTGCCCACCTCGGCCACCTCCCGCACCGCCTCTTTGCTCTATAAATACCCCAATATTCCAGAAACCCTTAGGAAGTCGACGAAGATCAATTCCAGCCGCCGGAAGTTCCAGAAACCACAGATCCAATCTAAGCACCATCACGGAGGGGTTCATCATCCTCATTGGTGCCTCTCCGATGATGCGTGAGTAGTTCATTGTAGACCTACGGGTCCGTAGTTAGTAGCTAGATGGCTTCCCATCTCTCTCTCTCTTTTGATTCTCAATACAATGGTCTCTTGGAGATCTATTTGATGTAACTCTTTTTGCGGTGTGTTTGTTAGGATCCGATGAACTTTGAGTTTATGATCAGATCTATGTTTTTATCCATGAAAGTTATTTGAGTCTTTTGATCTCTTATATGCATGATTACTTATAGCCTCGTATTTCTTCTTCGAATCTTTGGTTTAGTTAGGCCAACTAGATCGATTTTTCTTGCCATGGGAAGAGGTGCTTTGTGATGGGTTCGATCTTACGGTGCTTGATCACTGTGATAGAAAGGGAACCGACACGTATGTATTGTTGCTATTAAGGATAACAAGATGGGGTCTATTTCTACATAAATAGATCTTGTCTACATCATGTCATCGTTCTTATTGCATTACTCCATTTCTCCATGAACTTAATACACTAGATGCATGCTGGATAGCGGTCGATGTGTGGAGTAATAGTAGTAGATGCAGGCAGGAGTCGGTCTACTAATCTTGGACGTGATGCCTATATAATGATCATTGCCTGAATATCGTCATAATTATTTGAAGTTCTATCAATTGCCCAACAGTAATTTGTTTACCCACCGTATGCTATTTTTATCGAGAGAAGCCACTAGTGAAATCTACGGCCCCCGGGTCTATTTTCTCATCTTATAATTTTAGATCTATATTGCTATTTGCCTTTTTATTTATTTGCCACTTTTATTTTCGGATCTATATTATCAAAAACCCAAAAATACCTCGCTGAATTTTATTTGTTTTTATTTGCATCTATCAATCTATTACAACTTTCTCACGTCCGTTTGCCAATTTCTGGCGCCGTTACCCGAAAGGGATTGACAACCCCTTTAACACGTCGGGTTGCAAGTATTTGTTCTTTGTGTGCAGGTGCTGTTTACGTAGTGTTGCTTGGTTCTCCTACTGGTTCGATAACCTTGGTCTCATCACTGAGGGAAATACCTACCGTTGCTGTGCTGCATCATCCCTTCCTCTTTGGGGGAATACCGACGTAGTTCAAGCAAACGTCAAAAGAAATTTCTGGCGCAGTTGCCGGGGAGGATCAAGTCAAGATAGTCTCCCGGTCACGTGCGAATTTCTGGCGCCATTGCCGGGGAGGCATCATCAACATCTACTAGGTTCCTAATCACAAATCTCATATCCTTGCAATTTACATTATTTGTCATTTGCCTCTCGTTTTCATCTCCCCCATGTCACAAAAATTTGCCGTTTTATTCGCCCTCTTTTTCATTCGCCGTTTTCTCGTCAGATCTGTTTATGAGTGTGATCTTGCTTGTCCACCTTAACACTATGTCTAGCACGACCCCTTCTCTATCTCCAGACTTTGAAGTTCTATACTTCAAGCAGAGACAGGAGAAAATTTGAAAGATGCTTGGTATAGACTAATGGAATCTTATCGTATTAGCAATCTTAAAGGAGACGCAAGGGTTTTGCTTCGGAACTTTTATATAGGATTAGCCTTGCATCATAGACAACTTTTGGATTTTGCTGCTAAAGGAAATTTTATTGAACTTGATGCTAATACTGCTTATGAGATCTTAGAGGGGATTTTGGGAATTCCACCAACCAACAAGGGGATTAGCTTTACTCAAGAAGGAGTTCAAATTTTAGACAAGTTGAGTGATTTGCATAAACATATGGTCGAGTTGCAAAAATATAATGAACCCCTCAAGCATATTAGTGGAAACCTCAATCGCATGAATACTTTGATTACCCTTTGCAATAAGTGGTTGGATATTTTAGATCTCAAGATGGTTTCTTTTCCTGAGAATTTAGGGAATCGCGAAGAGCCTCCCGGGTTTGAGAAAGCCCTTACAAAAGTTGCCAAAACTACGAATGACAACACTTAGATCTATGCATTATGCCTAGCTAGGGGCATAAAACGATAGCGCTTGTTGGGAGGCAACCCAATGAATAAAATTTATTTTGGACTTTTTTTTCTGTTTGCACAATTATGCTACTGTTATGATTGTGTTTTTTGTGTTTTAATTAGTGTTTGTGCCAAGTAAAGCCTTTAGGATAGCTTTGGTGATAGTTGATTTGATCTTGTTGGAAAACAGAAACTTTTGCGTACAGTCAAACAATTTTTCAAATTCACGGAAGTGAAGAAAAATTCATAATTTTTTACACAAGATTGCTATACAAATTGCCTCTGTTTCCTAATTTCTCCAAATTTTTGGAGTTACATAATTATGAGAAAAATTCGTATCTTTGCAGACTGTTCTGTTTTTGACAGATTCTGTTTTCTTTGCATTGTGTGCTTATTTTGATGAATCTATGGTTTGTATTGGAGGTTATAAGCCATGGTAAAGTTAGAATACAGTAGATATAATGCAAGAAAAAAATTTGAATGGGTTTTCTACAGTACTTAAAGTAAAGATTGGTTTTCTTATACTAACGGATCTCACGACGGTTTTGTTGAGTTTTGTGTGATTGAAGTTTTCAAGTTTTGGGTGAGATTACGATGGATGAAGGAATAAGGAGTAAGAGGAGCCTAAGCTTGGGGATGCCCCATGGCACCCCAAGCCATTATCCGAAGAGAAGCAAGCAACTAAGCTTGGGGATGCCCGAGTGGCATCCCCTCTTTCTTCTAACGACCATCGGTATTTTACTTGGAACTATATTTTTATTCGTCACATATCATGAGTTTTGCTTGGAGCGTCTTGTATGATATGAGTCTTTGCTTGTTTTGCTTTTTATTTTAAGTCATGAATCCTTGCTGGGCACACCTATTTGAGGGAGCCAAAATTATGCTATGACTTGTTAGAATTGCTCTCTATGCTTCACTTAAATATTTATGAGCTATGGAATTGCTCTAGTGCTTCACTTATATCTTTTTGAGCACGGTGTGCTTTAGTATTTTTGAAGAAATGCTCTCATGCTTCACTTAGATTTATTTGAGAGTTAGAATTTTTTTAGAAATTCTCTCTTGCTTCACTTAAATTATTTTGAGAGAAGAAAAATTTATGCTCATGTTCTTCACTTAGATTTGTTTGAGCTATCAAAAGCAACTTATGAAATTAGTCCCAAAGTGATAGATATTCAAGAAGGATATAATAAAAACTTTCATGAAGATCATTGGACAAAATAAACTTGATTCCTTGTAATAGTTTTGCGGTATGTTGACATAATATGTGAGTCATGTTGATGAGTAATTATGCTTTAGTAAGAATATTGGTGTTAAGGTTTGTGATTCCCTATGCAAGCACGAAAGTCAATAGTTATGCAATGAAATTACATCCTACTTGTGGTGCATTATTCGGTGTTAGTTATGCTTAATGCTCGCTTATGAGATTTTTTGTTTCTTGGTTGGATGCTTCTCAATCTTTTGCTAGCCTTCATTTGCACTAAGTATGATCACTACTTGTGCATCCAAAATCCTTAAACCAGTTTTGCCATATGAGTCCACTATACCTACCTATATGCGGTATTTCCGTGCCATTCTAAGCAAATTTGTATGTGCCATCTCTAATTTCAAAATAAATTTCTCTTTTGTGTGCTCGTACCGCTCATGAAACGGTAGGGGGTGGCTGATATATTTCCATGCTAGATGTGTTATTCTCAAGATGAGTGTTTATTCACTTGTCATTGCATAAGAGTACGACAAATGTATTAGGGATGCCCAGTCCCGAAATGAAAAATGAATTTACTTTATGTTGTCAAATAATAAATTCCTTGGAAATTGTTGGTATGGACAGCACCCGTGGATTCGGTTAGCCGTGGAATGTGAAAGTATGGTGGAAAAAGGAATAAACTTTATTTTCTTTTTGGGAACCACCTATGATATATCTAGCATGGAAAGTATTGGGAACTACTCGATCGTTTTCGTTGACAGGAAAAACATGCCACCCAAAATGTTTTATCTCTACTTTTTTCGCTTTGAGCTCTGGCACCTCTACAAATCCCTAATTCCCTCTGCGAAGGGCCTTTCTTTTACTTTATGCAATTTTTATTTTATTTTGAGTCTCCATCTTCTCTTATAAAGCACCAACTAAGGGGCACTATGATCATACTTGAGCATTGGGTGTAGCTAATATGCGAGTGTGTTTCTTGAATGGATCAATGATTGAGCATAATGGGCTAGGGATAACTTGCTTTAGTGTTGATATTTTGAAAGACATGGTTGCTTGTTGATATGCTTGAGTATTGAAATCTTCATGTCAAAACTAGACTATTGCTTTGAATCATATAAAAGTCCAAATGTCCATGCTACAAAGAAAAGAATATGCGATGAACATGTTAGGCAGCATTCCACATCAAAAATTCTATTTTTTTTTCATTTAACTACTCGAGGACGAGCAGGAATTAAGCTTCGGGATGCTGATACGTCTCCAACGTATCTATAATTTTTTTATTGTTCCATGCTGTTATATTATCATTCTTGGATGTTTTACAATCATTTTATAGCAAGTTTATATCATTTTTTGGGACTAACCTATTGACATAGTGCCCAGTGCCAGTTGCTGTTTTTTGCTTGTTTTTTACTTCGCAAGAAATCAATACCAAACAGAGTCCAAATGCAGCGAAACTTTTTGGTGATTTTTTCTGGACCAGAAGACACAAGTTGGGCCAAGAAAGTACCTGAGGGGGGCTCCGAGGGGAGCACAACCCACCAGGGCACGCCTGGGGGCCCAGGCGCGCCCAGGTGGGTTGTGCCCACCTCGGCCGCCTCCCGCATCGCCTCTTTGCTCTATAAATACTCCAATATTCCAGAAACCCTAGGGGAGTCGACGAAAATCAATTCCAGCCATCGCAAGTTCCATAAGCCACAGATCTAATCTAAACACCATCACGGAGGATCCAATCTAAATAAAATTGATTTTTCTTGCAATGGGAAGATGTGCTTTGTGATGTGTTCGATCTTGCGGTGCTTGATCCCAGTGACAGAAGGGGAACCGACACGTATGTATCGTTGCTATTAAGGATAACAAGATGGGGTCTATTTCTACATAAATAGATCTCGTCTACATCGTGTCATCGTTCTTATTGCATTACTCCATTTCTCCATGAACTTAATACGCTAGATGCATGCTGGATTGCGGTCGATGTGTGGACTAATAGTAGTAGATGCAGGCAGGAGTCGGTATACTAATCTTGGACGTGATGCCTATATAATGATCATTGCCTGGATATCATCATAATTATTTGAAGTTCTATCAATTGCCCAACAGTAATTTGTTTACCCACCGTATGCTATTTTTCTCGAGAGAAGCCACTAGTGAAATCTACGGCCCCCGGGTCTATTTTCTCATCATATACTTTCAGATTTATATTGCTATTTGCCTTTTTATTTATTTGCCACTTTTATTTTCAGATCTATATTATCAAAAACCCAAAAATACCTTGCTGAATTTTATTTGTTTTTATTTGCATCTATCAATCTATTACAACTTTCTCATGTTCGTTTGCCAATTTCTGGCGCCATTACCCGTAAGGGATTGGCAACCCCTTTAACACGTCGGGTTGGCAGTATTTGTTCTTTGTGTGCAGGTGCTGTTTACGTAGTGCTGCTTGGTTCTCCTACTGGTTTGATAAACTTGGTCTCATCACTGAGGGAAATACCTACCGTTGCTGTGCTGCAACATCCCTTCCTCTTTGGGGAAATACCGACGTAGTTCAAGCAAACATCACGCTGCTGCAAGGCCGGCGCCAGTGAGAGGTCGCGTCGGGCCTGAATGCGGCATTGACGTTCTGGAGCGACGGTGACCATTTCAGGCGAGAAGCGCACGCGAGCGAGGGAAGGGGTTTCGGTGGGCCAGGGCAGTCAGACGCTGGCATGGTGGTTGATGTCTACTACGCAACCTTCTTTCTTGTAGACTCGTGTTGGGCTTCCAAGCGCAGAGTTTTGTAGGACAGTAGCAAATTTCCCTCAAGTGGATGACCTAAGGTTTATCAATCCGTGGGAGGCGTAGGATGAAGATGGTCTCTCTCAAACAACCCTGCAACCAAACAACAAAGAGTCTCTTGTGTCCCCAACACACCCAATACAATGGTAAATTGTATATGTGCACTAGTTCGGCGAAGAGATGGTGATACAAGTGTAATATGGATAGTAGATATAGGTTTTTGTAATCTGAAAATATAAAAGCAGCAAGGTAACTAGTAACAAAAGTGAGCAAAAACGGTATTGCAATGCTTAGAAACAAGGCCTAGGGTTCATACTTTCACTAGCGCAAGTTCTCTCAACAATGATAACATAATCGGATCATATAACAATCCCTCAGCGTGCAACAAAGAATCACTCCAAAGTTCCTATCGGAGAACGTAGGACGAAAACATGCATCAACCCCTATGCATAGATTACCCCAATGTCACCTCGGGAATCTGCGAGTTGAGTGCCAAAACATACATCAAGTGAATCAATAGAACATCCCATTGTCACCACAGATATCCCATCGCAAGACATACATCAAGTGTTCTCAAATCCAATACTCAATCCAACATAACGAAATCTCAAAGAGCAAGACCCAATTCATCACAACAAGAGATAGAGAGGGAAGAAACACCATATGATCCAACTATAATAACAAAGCTCGCGGTACATCAAGATCGTGCCAAATCAAGAACACGAGAGAGAGAGAGAGAGATCAATCACATAGCTACTGGTACATACCCTCAGCCCCGAGGGTGAACTACTCCCTCCTCATCATGGAGACCGCCGGGATGATGAAGATGGCCACCGGTGATGATTTCCCCCTCCGGCAGGGTGCCGGAACAGGGTCCCGATTGGTTTTTCGTGGCTACAGAGGCTTGCGGCGGCGGAACTCCCAATCTAGATTTATTTCTGGAGGTTTTGGGATTTATAGGAGGTGTTGGCGTCGGGGACAAGTCAAGGGGGCCCACGAGCCGACGACAAGGCAGGGGGGCGCGCCCTAGGGGGGGCATGCCCTCCACCCTTGTGGTTGCCTCGGGACTCTTCTCTGATATCTTTTCGTTCCAGTATTTTTTATATTTTACAAAAATATTCTCCGTAAATTTTCAACTTGTTCCGAGAACTTTTATTTCTGCACAAAAAACGACACCACGGTAGTTCTGCTGAAAATAGCATCAGTCCGGGTTAGTTCTAATCAAATCATACCAAAATCATATAAAATTATTGTAAACATGGCATGAATACTTCATAAATTATAGATACGTTGGAGACGTATCAGTGGTATATTGTTTTTGTAGTTTGCAAAAGTACTCAATTAATGTGGCAGTTGACTATTTTTTTTCTACGATCAACATACACCCTACAAAGCACCGTGTTCAAATTTGGCACTTCTCTGGGTTCATTTACCATATTTAGGCCATTATGTGCATTTTGTAGAAATTTACTACCACCATCCTGATTTATTGGTCCCCTTTGTATTTTGTGCCAAACTTTGACCACAGATTAAACTAAGAAAATAATAATGCATGTCACCAAAAATTATATCGTTGTATTCGTATTTAAACATAGTTTCTAGTGATATTATTTGTAGTTACATGCATCAACCAGGGGAGGTAGTAGTGCAGAAACATGAAATCCCAGCTACAGCTACACGGGTGCCGTTCGATCACAGTGCACGTGCGCGATCCGCGTGGCTGGGGTGGCGGCCAATTAGAAAGCAACCCACTTACCCACAATAGGGTAAGCGCACACAGTTTCCAGAGGCTACGGAAATTAACCGTGTGCGATAATAAATGACCAAGATTGAAGGGGAATCCAAATTTCCTTCGTCGTCTGTCCTTGAGCTCTTGACAAACCAATGCACTATAAGTATGTTTGTCCGGCCACTCCGCCCCAGAGCTCTCTCCATGCGTCGTTCATGCCATCGCGCCGCACACTAACCGGTAAGGAAGCGATGGGATCCCGCCGAGCCGAGTTCCTCGCCGCCCATGCCTGCACACAAAATGGTAAGCAAGCGATGACATCCCGCCGTGCCGAGTTCATCGCCGCTCGCGACCTCACACCTACGTGGGTGGACTTTGAAGATGCCCATGCCGAATGGGCGGTAGAGCAAGAGGCGTCCAGAGCCACACAGAGGGAGTGGAAAAGGCAGAAAGCACTCAAGAAAATAGAGTCCCGCCGCCGCAAGAAAGAAGAGGACGCACGTGCTCCTCAGGAGAGCTCGGCGGAGATCGAAGCACGGTGGGGTGTCGCCGACAAGGCCGGGAAGGAGAACGACGGCGTCTGGCCAGCATGCCCCGATGCCTCCACCTGCCAGGATCGCGGTGGTAGCTACCGCGACGCTGAGGAGAGCTGGGCAAAGATCCAAGCACGGTGGGGTGCCACCGACAAGAACGGCAAAGAGAACGATTACGTCTGGCCAGCATGTGAGAAGCAGTAGTAGTTAATTGTGTGTGTCTGTGTCGCCCGTATGTTTCTTTAATTAATTACGAGCATCTACCAGTACTAGTTACTACTGTAGTATTATATAGGGATTTAAGTTGGTGTACAATGTCGATAAGCGACATACTTTTAGGCCTTTGAGCATTTCTTAACATGTGTTCACTGAAGTTTTAGAGCCGGACCTCGGCCCTAAATCCACTCGGCAACATTCGCCCTGGAAAAAAATTAACCAACCAGGTCATAGCGGCGCACCCGCAGCCACCCGAGTGCCCCTCAATGTCGGCATCTCAAGGGGCGTCAACTTGCAACTACGGGCACGCCACGCTGGAGAGACCCCCCAGGAAACATCGTCGTCCTCGAGGACGCATGGCAGACCTTCTCCCACGCATATTTACGCGCAGTCTTAAAATATTTGGTGCAAGTACCGCTAAGTCTTGTGGATGTGAGGAAGTGGGAGCGACTTACGATTTCTCCCAAAGGATTGTCATCCAAAGGTCTCCCAACGTGGACGAGGACGAGAAGCACCACCTCCTTGCGAATCCATGGCAATGGCTACAAACTGCCTTGTCCCTTCGTATATACGGCCGGCCATATATACGACGGGCGGTTCGTTGTACGGCACATTCGCGTCCATCGACTAGCCCGGAATTTAAGCACACACGACATTTACCGTGACTGGGATTAGTTTGTTTTCTAGGCGCAAGGAACAACGCGGACTAGCGGACCTCGTCGCCCATTTTTGAGCTCGACATCGACAGCTACGTGCGTGACATGCCTGCATGCAAATCTTGCGTGGACAAACGGTGCGAGGCGGAGCGGTAGGCTGTCGAACTACAGACTGCATGTTGTAGCATCATTAAGTATAGCCAAGAATGGGCTATATAGAGTTGCTATGTCACATATAGTCAACCTAATAGCCAACACGTATATAGTCAACCTAAGAGTGTTGTACAAATGCATGGCCCACCATACACTCTCACAATGTTTCTTCGAGTCTGTGCTGCAGCCCGCTTCCCTTATCTCTCATCAAACTCAGCACAAATATAATTATTTAATCCTTATAGCCTACTGACTGTACCTTTATTATAGAGTACTTGCTCCATTTCATACTCTGCTGGTGTACAATACTGTAGTAGTACTACGCATTGTTTGGCACGAACGTTCCTCAGTGATATGCCGTGCGGAAGCGCGTCGAGTGATATGATCTGCTACAGTGCCGTTCAGTCTACGCTTGTGGTAGCAGTATTGCTGGTACGTACAGTGGTTTTCTTGAAGAAGCGGGATTCAACGAAGCCATGATGGTTCCTTCGTCCGAGCAACTTTTACAGTGGGAAAGGTTGGGCATGTGATTTGACGTCTCATTAGTCATTATTACTACGGCACGACGACCGATGTCACTCTCCCCTGGAGTTCTGTGTGATGCAGTCTAGAGTAATTTTGTTGCATGTCAAGTGGACCAGGATGGTCGACGTCCCACATGTCGGCGAAAGAAATTATTCTTTCCGATATCGAGGAGGAGCAAAGAAATCGCGTGGTATAGTGTCACTACTGATTTATGTTTATTTTTTATTTTTGATGAAAGCTAGCGTTTCAACTCTTACGACCGGAGGAATGCGAAACACGGCACATGCTGGATGTCCCACACGTCAGCGAAAGGAGTGGGACATGAACGGCGTGGTAGAGCGTCTCCACTTCTTCCACTTCTAGGTCGGAGGCCACACGCAGTGCTAGTATATAACGATACAAAGTGCGACCCGGAGAGTAGGAAGGTATCAGACCATACACGTAAACAAATATCCAACCTAATATGTGCCTGCAATTAATATAGCAGAGTACTTAAGCACGTACATCATAATATCACCGTGCATTGCACGTAACATTTAGTGGTAGTAAGACAAATGCCTATATGCCACAAGGTTCATACTATTTGTGCCTGGCTACTTCACATACTGCGCAACATTACTCAGGTTCGTACATCCTTGCGTACATGTCCATCCCGAAGTTTCAGTCCCACGTGTTCTTCATAGATGGCACGATCCATAACGGTGGGCAATGGGAGTCCATATCATCGCAGCTTCTTAGTGTGGCTCCCCACGATGAAGACTCATCCAAACTGAAGCGGCATAGATCAGGGATAGGGGCGTTCAAGATATGACTCCGTCGGTGCGCAATGAAAACGCACCCGTTCTTCATGAATGGCAGGCTGTCGGCGTCGTGCACGAAAGGTGGCATCGTTTTCACTATGGGGTAGCTGTCCCCAATGAAAACCGAGTACTCTCCAAGTGTGTTCATCCGCACCCAGGTAGCATCCCAGGGGTCGAACACGCCGCCGTCCATCAGGTACACCTGGCATCTCAAACCTGGTTACATGGTGACGTGCATGGTTAAGGTCCATGCAGTATAATAAGGTGACGTAAGCAGAGGATACTGATTAAAATAAAATACTTCATATTGCTTATTTCTATGAGAGGGAAGGGAAGCAATGTACGTATAGACAAGCTGCGGCACGGGCTACGACAAACAATTTGAGAGTGTTATGTGGGCCATGTACATTAATTAAAGTAGGAGTAGTTTTGTTTGATGGGATTCTACCTAGTACTACACGGAATTGAAATTGTTAAGTCCTATATCGTTTATTACAACTGGCAAATAAAGTTGCGTGGGTGATTATCCCAATCAATAAAAAAAGGAAAGAACTACTCCTGCTCTTGGAGTATAAAGAGACATGTACCAAAATGTTATAAGATGACATGGCAATAAGATATACGATAGCTCCTGGCTCTACTACTCTTAGATCGGAGAGAATGGATTACCTGGGTACATGATCAGGGTCCGATCGTGATAGATCGTGGCACCTTGTTGCCCTTCAATGGTACCATGGGTAACAACGGCTAAGATAGTACGTTCCAACTGGGTGTCGTCAGCTACAAGGTTCCAAGTTAGACCAAATGCCCCATGCACATCCACGATCGATGATCTGATTTTGATCGGGGGATGACTTTGCCCTGCAAAATCGTGCAAACAAGGCGGAATTCATAGAAACCGGACGAAAATCATTCGAAAACTTTCCGTATAAACCGGACAAAATACATTACAGTATTCATACAAACTGGAGTAAAACCAACTGTAAACATATTCTAAATGATAGCCGGCGTCCGTCCCCCATGTCCGGGCATACCCCCCGAGAACTGAAGCTCCGGCTATTGCCTTCGCCTTTTCTTGTTTCGACTCGGCGCTCTCCAGCTCCGCCTCCGTAGCCTTCTCCTCCGGAGCTCCAGGAAGTGATGATTTCCACCTCCACGTCGCCTCCAATCGGAAAATTGGCCCTCGATGTTGTGCCCAACGAGCTTTAGATTTGATGGGAGGGGAGAAGCGGTGGCCTTCTTGGGACCCGAGCGGCGGCGACCTGCCATGCACCACTCTTCCTCCCTGCCTGCGAATGGCGATGAGCGGCGGCAGGTGGACGGACGGGTGATGCCGGAGTAGGTTCCTCGGCAACTGCGTGTCATTAATGTGGGCGGCGCACGGACAAACGGCCGGCTGTGGTGTTGTTTCAACGCGGAGCAGTCACGTGCATCGGGAAGCGGCGCTCTATCAGCCATCGCACAGCTGCTTCAAAGCCGGTGCCAATGAGAGGTCGCCTCCGCTCTGGCTGGGCATTAATGCAAAACTAACATTGTGGGGCGGCGCTGACCATTTCAGGCGGAAGCGCGCACCGGCAAGGGAGGGGGTTTGGGTGGGCCAGGGCGGTCAGACGCGGGAGTGGTGGTGGTAGGATTTTGTACCGTTTCATGCGTAGTACTACCTCCGTCTGGGATTATGCGTCCCGTGAGCCATGGTAGAGCAATATAAATGACCAATAAAAAACTACTACATGCATGCAACGATTTAATTGAAATGCATGAAATTGTGGTTAGAAAATTGCACTCAGTTTCCTAAAAAAATGTGGTTAAAATCGTTATTGAAATGCATGCATGCGTGACCAATATAAATGACCAATCAAAAAGTACTACATGCATGCAACGATTTGATGCACATTTGTAATCTCAACATGTGATGGTGAGCTCTAAATTTGAATTTGAAACTTATAAAACGGAAAAACAAAACAAATAAACTGGAAGAGAGGGAGAGTACCGTAGGATGTGTCCCATACGAAACAAGTCCCCTGGTTTGTCATTGTGAAGATGCGGTTAGAAAGGAGCATAACGTCTTCGTACTCGTACGGCAACAAATCAGCCACAGACAGCATAGTCCACCTTTTACCGCCACGTGTAGGATTCGTGAAAGCACTCGCGATGTCGAACACCGCGATGAGACTGTAATTTTCGTTGGTGCACAACCTTATCGGGACTTTCGGGATTGCTATCTTCTTCAATCTCATCGTGGTTCCATCGTAGCAATTCAGGCGATGGCCCATTGCATGGCTGATCCCAATGTCGAACAAAGGTTCTACGGGAATGGTGTCACCGTTGTACATGTTGTGCAAATTGATGTAGGTACCCTCCCGTACATATGCAAGCCAATCTCCACTGGCACCAAGCCTAACCTGTCAAATAGTGGGCAACGGGGGAATTATGAAATGGACACGGACCTAGTCTTTAGAATGCATTTACGTGATCAAACTCATCACCTACCTGCTCATCGGACAAAATCCGAGTGCCCCTCAACGTCGGCATCTCAAGGGGCGTCAACTTGCAACTACGGCCATGCCGCGCTGGAGAGACCCCCTAGGAAACATCCTCGTCCTCGAGGACGCATGGCAAACCAACTAGCATGGCCTTCTCCCACGCATATTTACGCACCCTCTTAAAATATTTGGTGCAAGTATCGCTGAGTCTTGCGGATGTGAGGAAGTCAGAGCGACTTACGATTTCTCCCAAATGGTCGTCATCCAAGGTCTCCCAACCTCGACGAGGATGAGAAGCACCACCGCCTAGCGAATCCATGGCATTGGCGACGAACTGCCTTGTCCCTTGGGGAACTGGTTAACACGAGAGGAGATGGTAACTGCAGGGCTTCGTTCCTTCGAAAAGGATGTTCTGCGGGCGCGCACTAGTGCAGTTTATATTTGAGATAAGGGAGAGCCGGCGGGCAGTTCGTTGTACGGCACGTTCGTGTCCGTCCACTACCCCGGAATTAAAGCACGCACGACATTTCCGGGTGCATGGAACTACGCGGACTAGCGGACCTTGTCGCCCTTTTTCGAGCACGACTTCGACAACTACGTGCGTGACATGCGTGCATGCAAATCTTCCGCGACCAAACGGTGCGAGGCAGAGCGGTTGGCTGTCGAACTACAGCCTGCATGTTGTAGCCATGTCATCCACACACAACCTAAAGGCCAATTCATACTACGCTGGTGTAAGTACTATGCATTGTTTGGCACGAACGTTCCTTGGAGCTCGTGCTGCAGCTGGCGTACTCTACAACCCACTTACCTTCTCCTTCCTCTTCCACCGCCCGGGCACGTCCACGGGAAGCGACCGGTCAACCCTAATATAGTACTACTAGCACAAAAAGATGCATGCATGACCACTCAAATTTCCTTTCTCTTATCTCTATGAAATAAATGTGGCGTGAGACTCAAAGCCCTTTAAGTCTGAGTATAATGGAAATCTCTTTTTTTAGATGAGCCTAAACCAGAAAGAAGGGAGTATTAGAAGTATATATTTTTTTAACGAACAAAAGGCGCTCGCCAAGCTTTCATTCATTCACCTTTTAATGAGTTTACATTGAGGAGTAGTATTAGATATCTCAAATACATACATACCATGCAATAGGAGTAACTAGTACTAGTACGCTACGCACATAAGTACATAGCCTAAGCTAGACCACACTTCTCGTCATCAGAGATGGATAGGCGACCGCATGCTGCAACTCCAGCTACTACTGCTCCTCCTCCAGTTTGGTGAACATCTCGTTGATCTCCCACTCCCGCGGACGAAGGAAGCGGCGGTTGGCCTCCACCTCGGCCTCCGACTAGATGGACTCGAGGATGGCCTGCTGTTTCGCCGCCCCCTCTGCTTGGGTCAACTCCGCCATGGCGAAGCATGCAGCCGGTGGCGCCGGCTCCGCCTCGCCCGCATCATCGTCGTCCTCCTCTAGCTCCGCTTCGCCCGCGTCGTCGTCCTCCTGTTCCGCTCCGCGTCGAACATGTCGGCGTTCTCCTCCTCCAGCTCCGCATGCTGCTCCGCCTCAACTGCCTCCTCCTCAGGCTCTGGCTAGTTCGGACTCCGGAGGCAGGGCAGCTGCGATCCGGGCTTCGCGCCGCCACCGGAAGCATCTCGAAGCGCCGCTCCGGCGGGAGCATGGCGTATGTCGTTACCTTCGGCCGGGCCCTGGCTATCGGGCGACGGCGACCGGAGAAGAGGTAGTGGGAGGGGAATGAATGCGGCTACTGTTTGGGTTCACCGTCCGTCTTAAATAAATGCGCTCCATCACGTGTACCCGTGCGTGCACAAATTATACACATACGGGTCTGTTTAGGGGGTGTCACGTAACTGGTATGTGTCTGAGATTCTGAGAGACAGAGCGTGTGTGCGCGCCTCTACTCTTCGGACATGTACTCCACCTTTTGCATCGGGATATAAGTATAATGGTACTACACTTTAGCTTGTGATTTACGTGGCCATATTAAAGCGGTTGTGTAAAAAAATGTCACTTTCTGCTCGTGATTTGCGTTATATAATTATGACAAGTTTGCTAACAACTGAAATAAAGTGGGATATGTCCATGTTATATAAGTAAATTAAGGTAATTGATTATCATATGAGTAAGGTTGGACGAAGGGTGGTAGGAACAAATGCTCCACCTGGAGCATGTGTGTGAAATGGAGTCTGAGAGAGAGAGAGAGAGAGAGAGAGTCTGAAACGGAGTCTTTGGTGTGGAAAGTAATTAAGTGTGTTTGGCTTCATCGTAGAGAGGTGATGTGTATGGCAGATAGGCCTCCAGCGAGGGGAGGGGGAGGACATCGAGATAACGTGTTTGTTCGAGAGACACCAAGGAAGACTACTATCGATGGTGCATGTATGCGGGAATTAATTAAACGAAGGGATAGTCTTATTGGTTTCAGTGATAGAGGGGAAGGAGCGGGAGAGGGGGGGGGGTAGCAAGAAGGATATAGTAAGTGTGAGTGTGTGTGTTACAGAAGAGACCCATCCAAACAGAAGTCATGTGCACACAAGAAGAGGATGATTCGATGTGGGGTGAGGGCTGAGGGTAATTAACTACGTATATATGGAGACATATGAGACCTTGAACGTGCATGTGCGAGAGGTATACATGTATAAGTGGGATGTGTGTGTGTGCGCGCGCGCGCATTATCGAGATGAAAGAAAGGAGACATAAGACATAAGATCAACGGGATGGGAGAGATGGATCGGTATGACAATATGCATGCATGTGGGAGTGGAGGGAAGAAGGCCCAATGATTGAGCATGTGTTTTTGTCTTTAAGAGAGAGGGGCGTGGGCTGTAGAGTGCATCAATGGTGAGCAGAGAGAGCAAGACACAATGTGTGTGCAAAAGAGATTGACCTATAGATGCATGTATAGAGAAACATATATACTGTGCGTGATGGGAAGCAAGAGTGCGTGCAAGAAAGAAGGCTGACGGAGAAACAGATAGATAGAGAGGTAGATATGCTATCTAGAGGGACATCAGCTAGTTTGTGTGTTAGAGATAAGAGTCGAGTGTATCAGTGGGATGAGTTATGTGTGTGTGAGAGAAAGATGGAAAGAGGGTGCATGACTGCATGTAGAGAGAAACATATATAGTGTGCGTGATAGGAAGAAAAAGTGCGGGCAAGAAAGAAGGTTGATGGAGAAACAGAGAATAGATAGATAGAGATGCTAGCTAGAGAGATATCGTCTAGTCTGTGTGTTAGAGATAAGAGTCGAGTGGATCAGAAGGTTGAGTTATGTGTGTGGGTGTGACAGAGATAGAGAGAGGGTGCATGTGAGTGACATACAAATGAATATTAGAGAGAAATGAGATCCCGAGAGACGGAGTTTTGTGTTCGCGAGAGAGAAATATATTTCACAAGGAGAGTCATAGCTAGAGAGACATATTAGGGAACGCGAGATAACCCTAGGGAGAGAGAGAGTGTGTGTGAGCATCATACAAGGGAATGGTGGAGGGATATGAGAACGTGGGAGACGGAGTTTGTGTTTGGGTGTGAGAGAGATATTTAGGAGGGAGAGTCGTAGCTATTGAGACATAGGTAGCGCGAGACATCTCTAGAGTGAGAGGGTGTGTGTGAGTGGCATATAGGGGAATAGTTGAGAGAAATGAGACCCCGAGAGACGAAGTTTGTGTAAGTGTGAGAGAAAGAGATTTCACAGGGAGAATCATAGTTAGAGACAGATAGCAGGGAGCGAGATATACTTAGAGAGAGATGGAGTGAAGGTCGAGGGAGAGAGTACCGTTAGTGTGTTACAAAGATAAAAGACTGCTATCGACATACAAGTAGCACTAGAGATACCTGAGAGATGATGAAGGCGTACAGGTCTAGAGAGAGATATAAGTCATGTGTGATAGCTATATGAGACGAATATAAGGATTAAAGGGGATTCAAATATTTGAACTAGAGACCAGGACATAGATAATATCATACCGAAAATTGGTCTATCAAACATGCATATTCATTTGAATCTGGGGATACGTGTAATGTTATTTAGTTTTTCAATATTAGTGATCCATATTTTTTTTAATTAGAGGCAATGCATGGTTTATATGCAATTAATGTCTAAACAGGATTACACTATATGTTGCGTGTGTGTCAAACACATTATACGTGTTTGAGAAGTGAAAAAAAAACCCGCATGAAACACACATTAATTGGAGACAGTTAGCGAGAAATGCATACATTGGATTTCAACATAAAGTGGTTTCAAATATTTGAAAATTCAAATTAAGATGGATTCAACCTTATGAATCTGAGATCATGCCATTTGTAAACCATATTTATGCATAAAGGATGTTGTGCTTTTGAAAGTATATACAAAAAAATGAAGTATATAGATTTGTATTGGAATACAAAATGGATCCTGCCCAAAAAAAAAGGAATACAAAATGGATTCGAATTGAGTTGGCACGGTAAACGTGCAATCTTTTTATCCAGAAATTTGAGCAAAGCGGCGTAACTCAGAGTAACCGCCCGAAACCAAAATCTGGGAGATGGAAATTACTGCCTATCCCTGACACGCAAAACCAGTCGGCTCGATTTATATAGGTGTAGACAGGGGCAGGTTTGTAATTTCACTCAAACATGAGCTAACCGCCTCTCACCCGGATTCATACACGGTGGGCGCCAAAACACAGTTTCTCCTCGGCCGAAATCGCCTCTCACCTCCCCGATTCATACACGGTGGGCGCCAAAACAAACTCTCCTCGGCCGAAATCTCCGTCGGCAAATATTCGGTGTATGCGAGATTACCGTCCTATCCCCAACCGACTAATATTGCTGTGATGTAGGAAATTTTAAACGGGGGCTAAGTTTATAAATTTTCTCGCATTTGAGACAAGCGTGCCCTGAAGACATGGTTCCCCCTACCTCTCTCCCTCCATTTCCCCATTTGTACTCCGTGGGCGCCAAAACACCCTCTCCACCCCAGTCTCCTCCGTCCACCACCCCATACACCGTCGTCCTCCTCCACCATGCCAGAGCTGATACCCCGACGCCGTCGTCCATTACAAGAGATCGACCTCTCTCATCCATGGCTTTGGACCAGGATCCTTCCATCGTGTCCACCTTCATCCGCGCCATCGTCCACCTTGCTGAGGCCGCTCCGATGACCGTCTCATCCACCACGCCGAGATATTTCCCTCGCCACCACCGTCTACCCTCCTAGATCTGCTTCCACGTCGCCGACAGCCATCGCTACCGTAGCACCCTCAACGTCTTAGCAGATGCTTACATGGCACCACACCAGAGGCGGTACTCTTTCGTATCTACTCAAGTTATTTATCTTGGCAACAAAATAGATCGCCACTGCTTTACTTTGATTTCTTGTCCATCACTTAGAATCTTACTTGTTAGTTGAAACCAAACATTGGTTGCGAAGTTGCCTTTGTCCGGTTTGCACCTTCAGATCCGCCATGGCACGCTCATTGATACGTCTCCAACGTATCTATAATATGCATTAATATGCTATTTTATATTATTTTTGGGACTAACTTATTAACCCAGAGCCCATTGCCAGTTTCTGTTTTTTCCTTGTTTTTGAGTTTCGCAGAAAAGGAATATCAAACGGAGTCCAAACGAATAAACCTTTACGATGATTTTTCTTGGACCAGAAGACACCTACGAGACTTGGAGATGAAGTCAGAAGACCCACGAGGCAACGACAAGCCGTAGGGGCAAGCCCTAGGGGAGGCGTCCCCTGGCTTGGGGGCCCCTCGGGAGTCCACCGACCTCCCTCTCAGCTCTATAAATCCTCAAATATTCCATTATCAATAGAGGCATCCACTAAAATACTTTTTCGCCGCCGCAACCTTCTGTTCCCGCGAGATCCCATCTTGGGGCCTTTTCACTACAAGAAATATGTCAACTTGTGACCTTCTGTCAGTGAACCTGGAAGAATTGGTCATAAATCTACGACCATTTGAGACCAATTGGTCAAAAGCTGTTCGGGGGCTCCAAACCCTAAACCATAACGACCATTTTGGTCCGAAAGGTCATAATTTCCTTACATGAAATGGTCGTAAAGCAAACAGCACTGCTCCACTGCCTTATTTCTAGCTGATAACGACTAATATATATGGTCATAGCCTTGTAAATTGTGGTGCATTGCTATAACTAGGCGCCACCTCATCAGTTTTGCCTATGTATCATGTCTATGTGTCAATTTTTGCCCTAGGTTGTGAAGCAGCTTAAATTTCTGTCATTCCCAAAATTCCCAAAAAAATTGGGCATTCTTTACTATCCAAATCATTGCCTCATGACAATATTCAACTCCATTTGCCTGGTAAATCTTCCTCGGCAAATTTCCAAAGTTTTTGTTCAGCTAGAACCATTGTGAAGGAAGTACTAGCTAGGCATATCCTAATGAGCTGAATTTTTGCCGCATCTTCAATATTCCCAAATCATAGCTCTCCACAAAATTTTAGCCCCATCTAACAATCCATGTGAGCTCACCATCCAATCTTTGTTTCTGGTAATATTTTTAGTTTGTGAAGCAACTATATTTTATGTTAATTTATAATTGCTGAAAATTTACCACGACATGACCCTGCCCATTAAACCTCCCTCCACCAAATTTTAGCTCATTTATTATAGCCAATTTCCCTCAACGTTTTTCCCAATTTTCTGTTCAGTGGAGAGCACTGTGAAGGAAGTACCATTTTTATTTATCCAAATGGTATGAAAATTTTAAAGTGCCTTCATATGCCCAAATTATCATCCTTCTCCAAATTTCAGATCAATCCATTCATTCATTTGAGTCCAGCTTCAACATTCATATTTCTGTCCAGTGTGGTATTTTGCAAAGCAAGTGACACCTAGGCTCCTCCATTTGAGCTGCAAATTTTCCGAGACAGTGTCCTTAGTAGATGATCATCCTCGGCCAAAACTTCGGCCCATTGGCCATGTGCATTTTCCCCACCACTAATCAAACACTTAGTTGCTAATTCATGTTTGAGCTCAGTTCAGTCTCCTCGTGAGATTCTTCTATTGCCTTCTTCTTCTTGACACCTACCGGTGGAGTGCCCAACCCACTACACATGCCTAGGCCGCCCAAAACGTGTGGCAACGCCACGGTCATGCGATGACCACGTGGCTGGCATGCGAGTTTACCGCTCTGGAGTTGGGGCCCTCGGCCACCGTCCAAACATCGACGTATCGCCACCAAACCATGTATTTATGATTAAATAGATACTTATGTACCTATAAATGATTTTTGGAAAAAATAAAGAGCAAACTATAAGGCAAGTGCAGTTCAAATTTGATCCGCTTCCTGCTGAATCGGTGAAAATTTGTCTTTTTCACGAGAGGTGGATCAAAGATTTTGACACCCAACCATTTGGTCAATTGTGCATTAAATATGTCCTAGTATTTTATAAATTTCATTTGGTACAATTTTGCAACAAATATATGGTAGGTCCTTCACAAAAAAATTCATTTTGGGCACTCGAAAAATGGAAAATGAAATTTCCGTCCAAAGAAAATGAAAACTTCCTTAGGCAACATTGTTTTCCATTCCAATATGCACCCTTGTGCACAATATTAGATCATTTGAACAAACTATGCCATGAATGTGGCCATAAGATTGATCATTTGACTTGAAAACCATGAATCTTCACACATGATAGCTCATTTCTGAGAACACTATTTTTAAAGATTTGTTGTATTACAAGTTTATTATTTTTTCTGGTAACTTGGTCACATATAATGACACAATGCGAAGGTTTTCCAATTTTTTGAATTTTTTTGAATTTTTTATGTCCGTTTCAAAATATGGCCAAAACGGCGGGAATGACCGTTCCTAGCTAGTGGTTGAATCTTGGATTTTTTTTGGTGTTTATCTGATTAAATAGATACTTATGTACCTAGAAATTATTTTTGTAAAAAATAAAGAGCAAACTATGAGGCAGCTGCAGTACAAATTTGACCCGCTTCCTCCTGAATCGGCAGAAATTTGTCTTTTTCACGAGAGGTGGATCAAAGCTTTTGACACCCAACCATTTGGTCAATTGTGATTTAAATATGTCCTAGTATTTTAGAAAATTGATTTGGCACAATTTTGCAACAAATATATGGTAGGTCCTTCACAAAAAAACTCATTTTGGGCACTAGAAAAATGGAAAATGGAATTTCCGTCCAAAGAAAATGAAAACTTCCTTAGGCAACATTGTTTGACATTCCAAGATGCACCCTTGTGCACAATATTAGATCATTTGAACAAACTATGCCATGAATGTGGCCATAAGATTGATCATTTGGCTTGAAAGCCATGAATCTCCACACATGATAGCTCATTTCCGAGAAACACTTTTTTAAAATAATTGCCGTATTACAAGTTTATTATTTTTCCTGGTAACTTGGTCACATATAATGACACAATGCAAAGGTTTTCCAATTTTTTGATTTTTTTTTAAATTTTTCATGCCCGTTTCAAAATGCGGTCAAAACGGCGGGCATGACCGTTCCTAGCTAGTGCTTGGATCTTGAAAAACCTTTGGTGTTTCTATGATTAAATAGATACTTATGTACCTAGAAATTATTTTTGAAAAAAATAAAGAGCAAACTATGAGGCAGCTGCAGTTCAAATTTGACCCGCTTCCAACTGAATCGGCGGAAATTTGTCTTTTTCACGAGAGGTGGATCAAAACTTCTGACACCCAACCATTTGGTCAATTGTACATTAAATATGGCCTAATACTTTAGAAAAATGATTTGGTCCAATTTTGCAACAAATATATGGTAGGTCCTTCACAAAAAAACTCATTTTTGGCACTCGAAAAATGGAAAATGAATTTTTCGTGAAAAGAAAATGAAAAATTCCTTAGGCAACATTGTTTGGCATTCCAAGATGCACCCTTGTGCACAATATGAGATCATTTTAATAAACTATGCCATGCATGCTACCATAACGTTGATCATTTGGCTTGAAAACCATGGATCTTCACACATGATAGCTCATTTCTGAGAACACTTTTTTAAAATAATTTCCGTATTACAAGTTTATTATTTTTCCTGGTAACTTGGTCACATATAACGACACAATGCGAAGGTTTTTCAATTTTTCAATTTTTTTGAATTTTCTATGCCCGTTTCAAAATGCGGTCAAAACGGCGGGTATGACCGTTTCGTAGCTAGGGCTTGATTTTTGCAAATCTTTTGGAGTCTCTATGAAGAAATAGATACTTTTGTACCTAGAAATGATTTTTGTAAAAATAAAGAGCAAATTATTAGGCAGCTGCAGTTCAAATTTGACCCGCTTCCAACTGAATCGGCCGAAATTTTTCTTTTTCACGAGAGGTAGATCAAAGCTTTTGACACCCAACCATTTGGTCAATTGTATATTAAATATGGTCTAGTATTTTAGAAAATTGATGGAATCCAATTTTGCAACAAATATTTGGTAGGTTCTTCACAAAAAAAAAACCATTTTTGCCACTCGGAAAATGATTAAAAATAGCTAGAAAGATAAAAAAATGCATACAAATTGGTCCTCATCGATAAAATGTGGTCTAACCCTAGTGAAAGTTTGTGTCGTGCCCTTTTGCATAATATTTTTGATAGCTGCTTCACAAAATCCCTCTATTTTTAGTACTTGGAAACTATTCTAAATCACTGATTTTCTGAACCAATCAGAACTCTTCCCACGGATCGATGACATGGCACCCATCCATCCATCTCTCCATCCCACATCCATCCATCCATCTATCTACAGAAAAAAAGAAAATATGAAAAAGAGATACCCCCACCCGCAGCCCAAACCCTAGCTCAGATCCCATCGACCCCTCCCCCCATCGCACCCCTCCTCCCTCGTCCCCATCTCCTCGCCGCCGCCGCCACCTCCTCCCCATCCCCGGCCCCCTCTCGATCCAGTCCTCCCCCCGCCACTCCCACCCACCGCTGACCTCGCCGTCCTCCTCACCCAGCACGTCCCATGGCGCCGAAACACTACCCCGCGGCCGCGGCCATGGTAGGAGCACCAGCCATGGCGGCCCCTTTCTAGTTCGTCCGCTTCTTCGCTTGGATCCGCATGACCCACCCTCACCGCACCCATGGTTCGTCGTCAAGGGAGGCTGCTCGTCAATGCACACGGCTTCAAGTTGGCAGCAACGGATCCGTGCCTGGCGCCCGAGGCCAACTCCATTGCCGCCGGCGGACTCCGAGCTAAGCTGATCCAGCGCCGTGCTGCTCCCGGTTCCGCACGGTGCCGCGTGGTAAGTGGAGCTCCGATCATTTCATTTCTTGATCTGCAGCAACCAATACATTCTCTTGACAAGAGAGAGCAGAAATTTATATCCTGAACTGCAAACATTTAGTATTGTACATGAAAAGTTAACCATAAGAATGAAACATAATACGGCTTTTTTTGGCAGAAGTCTGGTAGTCATATGAACCGTGATGAGAAGTAGTACTCGTTCACTAGAGAGCTATAAATATCAGTCAAAATACCTATGAAACAAGATTTTAAAGGCTTCCAATATCTGAACATCAAGCTAAGCTGCTGTTGCATTCTTTACTCTGTCAATTGTCTGACTTCAGAGAAACCAACACATGAGAAAAGTTTCAGGTTGGCCACATTGACAACATAAGGAATTTGCCACAGATTATTCCTCCCTGTTCTGTCATAGGATTCTCTGTCAATCCTCTGTTCTGTCATAGGATTCCTACTCAGGACGAGGCCCACGATCCTGGAGACCAAGTACGGCGGCTGATACGTCTCCAACGTATCTATAATTTTTGATTGTTCCCTGCTGTTATATTATCATTCTTGGATGTTTTACAATCATTTTATAGAAACTTTATATCATTTTTTGGGACTAATCTATTGACATAGTGCCCAGTGCCAGTTGCTGTTTTTTGCTTGTTTTTTAATTTGCAGGAAATCAATACCAAATGGAGTCCAAATGCAGCGAAACTTTTTGGTTATTTTTTCTGGACCGGAAGACATAAGTTGGGCCAAGAAAGTACCTGAGGGGGGCTCCGAGGGGAGCACAACCCACCAGGGCGCGCCTGGGGGCCCAGGCGCGCCCAGGTGGGTTGTGCCCACCTCGGCCACCTCCCGCACCGCCTCTTTGCTCTATAAATACCCCAATATTCCAGAAACCCTTAGGAAGTCGACGAAGATCAATTCCAGCCGCCGGAAGTTCCAGAAACCACAGATCCAATCTAGACAACATCACGGAGGGGTTCATTATCCTCATTGGTGCCTCTCCGATGATGCGTGAGTAGTTCATTGTAGACCTACGGGTCCGTAGTTAGTAGCTAGATGGCTTCCTCTCTCTCTCTTTTGATTCTCAATACAATGGTCTCTTGGAGATCTATTTGATGTAACTCTTTTTGCGGTGTGTTTGTTGGGATCCGATGAACTTTGAGTTTATGATCAGATCTATGTTTTTATCCATGAAAGTTATTTGAGTCTTTTGATCTCTTATATGCATGATTACTTATAGCCTCGTATTTCTTCTTCGACTCTTTGGTTTAGTTAGGCCAACTAGATCGATTTTTCTTGCCATGGGAAGAGGTGCTTCGTGATGGGTTCGATCTTACGGTGCTTGATCCCAGTGACAGAAGGGGAACCGACACGTATGTATCGTTGCTATTAAGGATAACAAGATGGGGTCTATTTCTACATAAATAGATCTTGTCTACATCATGTCATCGTTCTTATTGCATTACTCCATTTCTCCATGAACTTAATACACTAGATGCATGCTGGATAGCGGTCGATGTGTGGAGTAATAGTAGTAGATGCAGGCAGGAGTCGGTCTACTAATCTTGGACGTGATGCCTATATGATGATCATTGCCTGGATATCGTCATAATTATTTGAAGTTCTATCAATTGCCCAACAGTAATTTGTTTACCCACCGTATGCTATTTTTCTCGAGAGAAGCCAGTAGTGAAATCTACGGCCCCCGGGTCTATTTTCTCATCATATATTTTCAGGTCTATTTTGCTATTTGCCTTTTTATTTATTTGCCACTTTTATTTTCGGATCTATATTTCTAAAAACCCAAAAATATTTTGCTTCACTTTATTTTATTTGCGATCTATTTATCCAATCTATTACAACTTTCTCACGTCCGTTTGCCAATTTCTGGCGCCGTTACCCGAAAGGGATTGACAACCCCTTTAACACGTCGGGTTGCAAGTATTTGTTCTTTGTGTGCAGGTGCTATTTACGTAGTGTTGCTTGGTTCTCCTACTGGTTCGATAACCTTGGTCTCATCACTAAGGGAAATACCTACCGTTGTTGTGCTGCATCATCCCTTCCTCTTTGGGGAAATACCGACGTAGTTCAAGCCAACATCAAAAGGAATTTCTGGCGCCGTTGCCGGGGAGACATCATCAACATCTACCAGGTTCCTAATCACAAATCTCATCCCCTTGCAATTTACATTATTTGCCATTTGCCTGTCATTTTCATCTCCCCCACTTCACAAACATTTGTTGTTTTATTCGCCCCTCTTTTTCGTTCGCCTTTTTCTTGTGAGATCTCTTGTTTGCTATCCCTACTTATGTTACCATGTGCCTTCTATTTGTTTGCATCTTTGCTTGCTAATAATCTATTGATATGAATCCTCATCCACTTGCTAATCTTTTCAAAAGACCCAATTATGATGAACCAATTGCTAGTAAATTGTGTGCACTAGATTATCTTTATGAAGTTTTGCTTGAGATCTATGAATCTGAAAATTGTGATGAAGTGCTAAAAGAAGAAATTTGTGAAGTGATTCACGATAGCTCCTTGAATGAAAAGCATGATTGCAATGATGTTACCATAAATTCTATTAATGTCAATTGTTCCAATAATATGCAAAACCCCAATCTTGGGGATGATAATTTTGATATGTCAACTACTTTTTGCAATGATCATGATTGGGGTGATTCTTCTTATGATCTTGAAAATTTATTTATGCCTTATGATGAATATGCTATTGATAATAATTTTTGCAATAGTATTGAAAGTGGGTTTGGAAGAGTATCAACTTTAGGTAAAAAGAATCCCACATACTCCGAGAGTGTTCAATCTTATGAGAATTTTGATAAAAATGGGTTCGGAGAGGTCATGACTTTAGTTGATGTTAATCCCACTATACTGGAAGAGTATCATCTGTACATGCATGTGGATCATGAAGAGAAAATTTTATATGATAGCTATATTGTTGAATTTGAATATGATCCCACGTGTAATTATTATGATAGAGGAAAATATGGTTGTGGAAATTTTTATATTACTAAATTACCTCTCTTCATGTTGAGATTGCTATTGTTTCTTTCTTCTTCCTTGCATATGCTAGATCTTGCTTGTCTTGCTAATTTGTTTTCCTATAAAATTCCTATGCATAGTAAGTATCTTAGACTTAAATGTGTTTGTCACATGTCCTATGATGCTCTCTTTGTGTTTCAATTATTATCTTTCTTGTGAGCATCATTTAATCTTATGCCTAGCTAAGGGCGTAAAACGATAGCGCTTGTTGGGAGGCAACCCAATGAATAAAATTTATTTTCATATTTTTCTTTCTGTTCTTGAGTGTTTGCACAATTATGCTACTGTTATGATTGTGTTTTTTGTGTTTTAATTAGTGTTTGTGCCAAGTAAAGCCTTTAGGATAGCTTTGGTGATAGTTGATTTGATCTTGTTGGAAAACAGAAACTTTTGCATCTAGTATTTTTTTTTAATATTAACGGAAGCGCCTAAAAATTCTGAATTTTTTACACAAGATTGATATACAAATTTTCTATGTTGCCCTAATTTTTCAGAATTTTTTAAGTTACATAAGTATGAGAACAATTCGCATCTTTACAGATTGTTTTGTTTTTGACAGATTCTATTTTCTTTGCATTGTGTGCTTATTTTGATGAATCTATGGTTTGTATCGGGGGGTATGAGCCATGGTAAAGTTAGAATACAGTAGATATAATGCAAGAACAAAATTTGAATGGGTTATATACAGTACTTAAAGTAAAGATTGGTTTTCTTATACTAACGGATCTCACAAAGGTTATGTTGAGTTTTGTGTGATTGAAGTTTTCAAGTTTTGGGTGAGATTACGATGGATGAAGGAATAAGGAGTAAGAAGAGCCTAAGCTTGGGGATTCCCCATGGCACCCCAAGCCATTATCCAAAGAGAAGCAAGCAACTAAGCTTGGGGATGCCCGAGTGGCATCCCCTCTTTCTTCTAACGACCATCGGTATTTTACTTGGAGCTATATTTTTATTCATCACATATCATGAGTTTTGTTTGGAGCGCCTTGTATGATATGAGTCTTTGCTTGTTTTGCTTTTTATTTTAAGTCATGAATCCTTGCTGGACACACCTATTTGAGGGAGCCAAAATTATGCTATGACTTGTTAGAATTGCTCTCTATGCTTCACTTAAATCTTTATGAGCTATGGAATTGCTCTAGTGCTTCACTTATATCTTTTTGAGCACGGTGTGCTTTAGTATTTTTGAAGAAATGCTCTCATGCTTCACTTAGATTTATTCGAGAGTTAGTAATTTTTTTTAAGAAATTCTCTCTTGCTTCACTTAAATTATTTTGAGAGAAGAAAATTTTATGCTTATGTTCTTCACTTAGATTTGTTTGAGCGATCAAAAGGAACAAATGAAATTAGTCCCAAAGTGATAGATATTCAAGAGGGATATAATAAAAACTTTCATGAAGATCATTGGACAAAATAAACTTGATTCCTTGTAATAGTTTTGCGATATGTTGATATAATATGTGAGTCATGTTGATGAGTAATTATGCTTTAGTAAGAATATTGGTGTTAAGGTTTGTGATTCCCTATGCAAGCACGAAAGTCAATAGTTATGCAATGAAATTACATCCTACTTGTGGTGCATTATTCGGTGTTAGTTATGCTTAATGCTCGCTTATGAGATTTTTCGTTTCTTGGTTGGATGCTTCTCAATCTTTTGCTAGCCTTCATTTGCACTAAGTATGATCACTACTTGTGCATCCAAAATCCTTAAACCAGTTTTGCCATATGAGTCCACTATACCTACCTATATGCGGTATTTCCGTGCCATTCTAAGCAAATTTGTATGTGCCATCTCTAATTTCAAAATAAATTTCTCTTTTGTGTGCTCGTACCGCTCATGAAACGGTAGGGGTGGCTGATATATTTCCATGCTAGATGTGTTATTCTCAAGATGAGTGTTTATTCACTTGTCATTGCACGAGAGTACGGCAAAGGTATTAGGGATGCCCAGTCCCGAAATGAAAAATGAATTTACTTTATGTTGTCAAATAATAAATTCCTTGGAAAGTGTTGGTATGGACGGCACCCTTGGATTCGGTTAGCCGTGGAATGTGAAAGTATGTTGGAAAAAGGAATAAACTTTATTTTCTGTTTGGGAACCGCCTATGATATATCTAGCATGGAAAGTATTGGAAACTACTCGATCATTTTCATTGATAGGAAAAGCATGGCACCCAAAATGTTTTATCTCTACTTTTTTTGCTTTGAGCTCTGGCACCTCTACAAATCCCTACTTCCCTCTGCGAAGGGCCTTTTTTTTACTTTATGCAATTTTTATTTTGAGTCTCCATCTTCTCTTATAAAGCACTAACTAAGGGGCACTATGATCGTACTTGAGCATTGGGCGTAGCTAATATGCGAGTGTGTTTCATGAATGGATCAATGATTGAGCATAATGGGCTAGGGATAACTTGCTTTAGTGTTGATATTTTGAAAGACATGGTTGCTTTTTGATGTAACACCCCTGTGTAACTACCACTATGATCAGCTGCTAATATTGCCAAGTCATGACCATTTGCAGTGCCAAGTCACATGGGTTAAGGATCCAATTCAAATTCAATTATGAAAATTGACTCAAATCCCAAAGTGAAATATGAAGTTGATCAAACACAGTTGGAAAAATGTTCATTAATTGGCAAATAATCCAGGAACATTTATAAAACCATCATCAATTAAATTGGAGTTAGATGAGTGACTCTAACATCCTGAAACAGCACCAAAACAGCAATATTAAATCCATTTAAAATCATTTCAAATTCAAATGAAATCACTTTAGCTTCGAACCATTTTCTGACAGTGCTAAATATTGCACTATATTTATTGGACAAACTTACCTATTTTACAAAACTATGTTTGAGACCCCACATTTTGCATAACAGAAGAAATAAAAGAAAAGCAGAAGAAAAGGAAAACGAAAAGCTAAAAGAAGTCTACTGTGCACTTGGCCCAGCAGTGCACAGCACCTGGCGGCCCGGCCCACCTGCATCATCCCCCTCCTCCGCCTCCGTGTCAACGCGCGCACGGCTCGGATCGTCCGGCGCCGGCCGATGCTCGACACCACCGAGCTACAGGGCACCGTGGGTGGATAAGAGGGAGACTGGAGGCCCCCCCAGGCGAACCCTAGCTTGTCCTCTCCTCTCCCTCCCTTCTTCTCCAGATCCCGTGCGCGTCCGTCGCCGCCGCTCGCCATTGTCGTGGCCCTCGGCCACCACTCGCCATTCCAAGCTGTCCGGAGGGACTGTCGTGGTCATCTTCATCACCTACGACAACTCGTCGGAGCCGGCGAGCACCGCAGCAACTGGATCGACCCGATCCCCTCCGCCGGCCAACTCCTCTGCCCTGCCTCAATCTGCAGCAACCCTGCGCTCCTAAGCTTCCAACGGCCATCGTGCGCCCCGCCGTGAGCATCCATCCCTCTCCCCTTCCTTTGGTTGCCCGCATTCTCGGCGTAGCTCGCCATTCTTGCCGCGCCGCCATTGCCGTGCTCGGGTTCCGCTGACGAGCTCGCCGTCAACATTGTGGCCAGTGTCGTGGCCAGGCAAGCATGTCCTCATGCTCAGGAAGGCCTCCTGGTGCTCCCCGTAGTGCTAGTTCGCGCGCAAACGCACCGCAACGCCGGACCCGAGTAGTCCCGAATTCCGGCGCCGCCTGTCGTCGATGAGGAGCTCGCCCCCGACCGCCTTCACCCGTTCCGACGCCGGGGATCGATGCGGGGAGGTGTTGCCGTTCTAACGCCATGGAAAGTGCTCGATTTGGAGCTCTGTGGGCGAAATCCGAAGCTCGTCGGAGACGCACTGTCGCGTGCGGCCTCGCCGGAGAGCTCCGGCGGCCAACGCTGACCTGGCACTAGTGGGCCTCGCCCCGTGTCACCAACCGCCGGGTCCCACGGCCCTGTTGACTGAGTCAGCGTCGCTGACTGGACCTGGTCCAGTCACTGACTGGTGGGCCCACCCTACTTAGTTAATAAAGTGCTAATTAAACTAAACTGATAACTAAGTTAGACACTGACAGGTGGGTCCTGCTAGTTAATTAGGTTAGTTTAATTAGAATAACCCCTGTTAAATAGTCCAGTCACTGACATGTGGGTCCCACTAGACCCACATGACCGGTTTGACTCTGGTCAACCAACAGTTCACTGCTGACATCGCCATTACATCATGCTGATGTCATAATTCAATTCTGTTAATAAAATTAATTTTAGAAAATCATTTAAACTTTAAAAATTCATATCTTTTAAACCGTAGCTCAGATTGAAAAAGTTAAAACATGGAAGTTGCTCAGAACGACGAGACGAGTCTGATCGTGCCGTCTGTTTCCTTGTCGGAACCTCCTACGTAGGAGAACTCGTAACTCCGAGCTCGAATCCGGTAGATGAATAGTGCACATACACCGGTTAATAAATCCCAGATTAATTCTAAAAATAACTAAAATGATTTAGAGGCATATTTAGGCAACCATGCACTGCATCATAGCATCGCACGCACTGTGTTGCATCTGTTTGCATTATATTTACATGTTTCTTCCCCCTCTTCTCTTTCGGTAGACACCGACGTTGCCATAGCTCCTGAGGCAGACGCCGCTCCGGAGTGCGACTACGTCCCCGACGATCAGGCGCTTGCCGTCGAGGAGACAGGCAAGCACCCCCATTTTGAGCATTCTGATATCGCCCACTCTCTTCTCTCTTATGCTTGCATTAGAAGTTACTGCTGCTACTGTTGTCCTATATCTGCTGCATAGCCTGCTTTACTATAGCCTACTTTTGATACCTGTCTGTTCTCCTAAACTGTTTAGTATAGAATGGGTAGAGCCTTATCAGAGACCCACTTGTCCCGACTGCCCCGCTGGACTCTCAGAAGACCCGAGCAACGGGATCGAAGATTAGAACCTGGCACCGCACGTCACTTCCCCTAAGATGCTCGACTCTGCTGGGTTACTATCGAGTGCCGAGGGTGATACCTCATCAGCACTTCTGATGATAACCTTGTAGGTTAGTTATTCGGTCGTGGTAAGCGAGGGTGATTCCTCCTACACCACCCCCGATAACGACGTCGTCGTGCAACTTCTTAAGTGTGGACCTCGAGGGTGATTCCTCATTCGTTCACCTTGACGATAGCATCGAGCGGGAATTCCAACGAGGGTGATTCCTCAGGGTTCCCCCTTGGTGTCAGACACACGAAGACTTGGTTACTATGACTGAACACTGAACCATGATAACATGTTACTAAAGACGGGTCGGCCCTGAGGGGTACCCGCGCGAGCATGAATGCGAAGTGATGTGGAGTCGGGTTGACCTGAGAGGTGCCCGCGAGATAACTACGAGGCGTGGCCGGGCATTCTTAGCCCTTGCCGCAAGACCTCGAGACGGGGCGACGGGGTCACATCGATCGTGAGTCTCTGCTCGTTTCTGCGCGCTCCTAATCCACTAACGGTTTGGATATTTGATCCGAGGGGCCTCTGGCCTGATAGCACTAACCATCACGTGGGCATAGTATGGGCGTTCTGCGTCGTATACTTCAGCCGGAGCTTAATGGACGTCAGCAACTGATGCGGCACACGCTGGGTTGGGCTGGGAACGCAACCGCGCTTGTATAAGGGGTTGCTAGGTCTGCTCACCGGCGGTGCACGTAACGTGCAGGAGTTCCCGGGGCGAAGGCCCAAGACCCCTGGGGGCATAGGTTAGACCGGAGTGCTGACCTCTCTGTTAAGTATTTGGTCGGGTTGCGGCGTGTTGCTTAGCCGAGGCCGGGCATGACCCAGAAAAGTGTGTCCGGCCGAAGTTAAGCGAGCGTGGTGGGTAAGTTGGTGCACCCCTGCAGGGAAGAAACTTCTATCGATAGCCTGTCCTACAGTAACGGACACTCGGAGTTGTATCCCGATCGGTACAACTAGAACATGACTTGAGATGATAACTGGATAGTACGGCTCTGGGATTGCTTTCTCGCAGGGAGTCGAGGAAGAATCTCTGGCCAAGGTTGATGACATTACTACTATACTTTACATTATGTTATTCCGCTCTCCTCTAATGCTGCAAGACTATTGAAGATGCTAAAGATGCTAGTCTTCGATAGGACTAGGCTTTTCCCCCTCTATTCTGGCATTTCTGCAGCCCAGTCTATATATACAGCCCCCTTTGAAAATGTTGCATATGTAGTGTAGATCCTTGCTTGCTGAGTACTTCGGATGAGTACTCACGTTTGCTTTATTTTCCTTTTCCCCCCTTTATTCCTTTGTCGCATCCAGACGACGGAGCCCCGGAGCCAGTTGTCCCGTTCGACGACCACTACTACTACCAGCCCGGAGAGTACTACTACTACGAGGAGCCGACCGACGACCAGGAGTAGGATTCGGAAGGTCCAGGGCAGGAGGCCCACGCCTTTCGATCGTAGAGTTTTATTTTGCCCCGCCTATGTGAAGGCTTATCTCTCTATCTATAATATATTTGTACCCAGATATCTGATGCTTCTGTTGACATTTGTATGCCATTGAGCTATGTATTCGAGCCCGCGAGGCCCTGGCTTGTAATATTAAGCTTGTATGACTTTGTTTATGTTTTAGAGTTGTGTTGTGATATCTTCAAGTGAGTCCTTAGGCTTGATCGTGTGCATTTGCGTGTATGGTTAGTGCACGATTAAGCCGGGGTCGTCATAGTTGATATGCTTGAGTATTGAAATCTTCATGTCAAAACTAGACTATTGCTTTGAATCATATAAAAGTCCAAATGTCCATGCTACAAACAAAAGAATATGTGATGAACATGTTAGGTAGCATTCCACATCAAAAATTCAGTTTTTATCATTTACCTACTCGAGGACGAGCAGGAATTAAGCTTGGGGATGCTGATACGTCTCCAATGTATCTATAATTTTTGATTGTTCCATGCTGTTAAATTATCATTCTTGGATGTTTTACAATCATTTTATAGCAAGTTTATATCATTTTTTGGGACTAACCTATTGACATAGTGCCCAGTGTCAGTTGCTGTTTTTTGCTTGTTTTTTACTTCGCAGGAAATCAATACCAAACGGAGTCCAAACGCAGCAAAACTTTTTGGTGATTTTTTCTGGACCAGAAGGTACAAGTTCGGCCAAGAAAGTACCTGAGGGGGGCTCTGAGGGGAGCACAACCCACCAGGGCGCGCCTGGGCTCCCAGGCGCGCCTAGGTGGGTTCACTACTAGGAAAAGGGCTATAGATGAAATTGACACTAATGGCGCACCAGAGAAGTGGTGCGCCACTACTATATACTAATGGCGCACCATGTGGTGATGCGCCATTAGTGTGGATGACACTAATGGCGCACCAGACACAAGGTGCGCCACTAGTAACAATTTTTTTTTTCATTTTTTCCAAACATACTAATGGCGCATCCAGGCAAAGTGCGCCATTACTAGTTCTAACTAGTAATGGCGCACCAGCCACAGAGTGCGCCAGTACTGTATTTTTTTTTATTCTTTTTTTTGCAAAACTACTAATGGCGCACCGTGGCAAAGTGCGCCATTACTAGTTTAAACTAGTAATGGCGCACTATGCCGCGGTGCGCCATTAGTATATATATACTTTTTTTTTACTTTTTTGCAAAACTACTAATGGCGCACGGCCAGTAGGTGCGCCATTAGTATGTTGTGTTACTAATGGCGCATGGCTGTGTGGTGCGCCATTAGTAACGTGGGACCAGCTAGATATTTTGGACAGCCACACCTACACACTCACTTTCCCCACTTCATTCCCTCCACCTCCTTCTCCAAGCTTGTCGGCTGCCTCCTCCTCCTCACCTCATTTGCACCATAGATTCATCAAAATTTAATGGTGAAATTACCTTTTTTTGATAGGTAAGTAAGGGGAAAGCTATCTTCATGTTGTAGATCTACTTTTTTTCTCCCTAGCTCGCTCCAACAACGTGCACATGCACTTTTTGTGGCCTAGCTAGATCTATGTATGTTCGTGGTGTTGCATATGTTTGTGGTGTTGCATATATGTTTGTGTTTGCAGGTACCGGTATTTGAAATGCGATAGTTGCCAATATTTTGCCGGAATGTTGATTCATTTCCGTTTCGGCGACAATTTTGGCACTATGCATTCTTTTTGGTCCTATTTTTAGGGAAAGTCATGCCAAATTTTTTCTTGGTTCTAAAATATCGTTTTGCTCTACCCCGCAGGCGACCATGGTCCGCACGATGACCGAAGGCATCGTGAATAGGTTTTTGAGCTCCGCGAAGGCCGAGATGCTTCAAAAGAACGAGACGGAGATAAGATGTCCGTGTCGAAGATGCAAGCTGAAGAGCCTTATTGCGGACCCGGATTCCGGGCAGGTGCGGGACCACCTGCTCTTGCGTGGTTTCTTGGATGGCTATCGGTGGCAAGGTGATGAAGATGACTATGAAGTCGTCCATGGGGGCCGGGCAAGAAATGAGGAAGGGCAGCAAGACAACCACCGCGGCTCGGGCGGGCGAGAAGACGAAGAATCTCCAGGACATGATCACGACGGTGATGCTGTACACAGTCATCATGTAGAAGATGGCGGACATGATGATGAGGAAGATGCCGGAGCAGACGAAGGGCATGATCATGAAGATGAAGATGCCGGCGGAGCAGACGACGATGGACCATCGATGGGCTGGGTGCAGGACCCTCATATTCAAGAGCTGCTTCTCAAGCAGACGGATAACGCAAGAGCTGCCGCCCGAGAGAAAGCCAAGCTGGATCAACTGGAGATAGACGCGGTTACTCCATTGTATGAAGGATGCAGACCCGAGGACACCCGCCTGAAAGTAACGCTCATGGCTCTGGAGATGAAGGTAAAACACAAAATGACCGACGCATGCTTCGACGAGAACATGTCATTCTGGCACGAACGTCTTCCCAAGGGGAACAAGTGCCCGACCAGTTTCGAGGAGGCGAAGAAAGTGGTGTGTCCTCTAGATTTACCGCACGTGAAATACCATTTGTGCATGAACAATTGCATCATTTATCGGGGCGAGCACGCGGAGTCTACCATATGTCCGGTGTGCGGCGTCACTCGATACAAGAAGAGGAAGAAAGCTCCTCGAAAAGTGGTGTGGTACTTTCCGATCACTCCTCGTCTGTAGCAGTATTTTGCGGACCCTAAGGTAGCAAAGCTCCTGCGTTGGCACGCGGATAGGGAGGAGAAGAAGCGAGAAGATGACGCAAATGATCCGGAGATAAATAAAAAAGACAAGATGCTGAGTCACCCTAAGGATGGGAGCCAGTGGCAAGCGTTGAACTACGAACACCCAGAATTTGGGAAGGATCCAAGGAACATCGTGCTGGGCGCGAGCACCGATGGAGTCAATCCGTTTGGCAGCCAGAGAAGCACACATAGCACCTGGCCTGTGTTTGTGTGGATGTACAACCTTCCCCCCTGGTTGTGCATGAAGAGGAAGTACATTCACATGAGTATGCTAATTGAAGGGCCGAAACAACCAGGGAACGACATCAATCTGTATCTGGGGCTGCTGAAAGAGGAGCTAGACACGCTGTGGAAAACGCCAGCCAATACGTGGGACGCCGTAGAGAAAGAATATTTCCCTATGAGAGCCGCACTGCTCACGACGGTGCACGACTATCTCGGTTACGGATATCTCGCGGGGCAGGTGGTCCACGGATTTTCTGGATGCGTCAGGTGCATGGATGACACAACGTATCTCCAGCTAGATAGAGATCCCGGGTCTTCGAAAACCGTGTTCATGGGACATCGAAGGTGGCTTCGCGACGATGACCCGTGGAGGAAACGCAAGGATCTGTTCGATGGTGAAACCGAACCCCGAAGACGCCCGCGTACGAGGAGCGGCGAGGAAATAGACGAGCTGTTGAAAAATTGGAAAGATTGACCACTGCCGGGAAAGAAGCAAAAGGCGCCAAAGCCGGGAAAGAAGCGAAAGGCGCCAGAGCCGCTGCTGAAGGTATGGAAAACGAGGTCTGTTTTCTGGGACTTGCCGTACTGGAAGATCCACCGTGTGCCTCACAGCCTTGATGCCATGCATATCACGAAGAACGTGTGCGAGAGTCTGCTTGGTACCCTGCTCAACATGCCAGAGAGGACCAAAGATGGGCCGAAAGCAAGGGCAGACTTGAAATCAATGGGCATCAGGCAGGAGCTTCACGCTAATGATGATGATGATGATGAGGCGAAGCAGGACACAGAAAGTCGTCGCAAAGGCAAAAAGGCCAAGAAGACCGGAAATGACTACCCTCCCGCGTGCTTCACTCTAAGTCAGGAGGAGATCGAGCAGTTTTTCACCTTCCTCGTACGAGTAAAACTTCCTTATGGTTACGCGGGGAAGATAAGCAGATACCTAGACCCAGCGAAGCAGAAGTTCAGCGGGATGAAGTCTCACGACTGTCACGTGCTGATGACGCAGATACTTCCAGTTGCAATCCGTGGGATCATGGACGCGCACGTCCGTGAAATGCTATTTGGCCTATGCAACTTTTTCGACGTCATCTCTCGGAAGTCGGTTGGCATGAGGCAACTCAGAAGGCTACAGGAAGAGATCGTGGTGATACTATGCGAGCTTGAGATGTACTTGCCGCCCGCATTCTTCGACGTTATGGTGCATCTGCTGGTCCATATCGTGGAGGATATCATCCAACTCGGGCCGACGTTCCTGCACAGCATGATGCCGTTCGAAAGGATGAATGGTTTCATCAAAGGATACGTTCGCAACATGTCACGTCCAGAGGGAAGCATAGCCAGGGGCTTTCTGACCAAAGAGTGCATCTCCTACTGCACGAATTATCTAGGCATCGAGAACCCCGTTGGTCTGCCCGTCAACAGGCACCTCGGCAGGCTCGCTGGATGGGGTCACCGTGAGGGTCGCCGCGAAATGCATGTCGACTTCGAGGGTCGACTCACCGACTTTGAAAGAGCAAACCTAGTCGCGCTACAACACATAGACGTGGTCGATCCTTGGGTGGTAGAGCACAAAACCTTTATTGAGAAGACGTACAATGACCGAGGCCAACAGAGGACGGACGGAGATATAATCAAAGAGCACAACTCATGTTTCACGCGTTGGTTCAAGCAGAAGCTTCTGTCGTACCCTTTACATGAGGATTCTTCCGCGGAAGAACAACTCATATTCGCCTTGTCACAGGGCGCCGAGCACAACCTGATGACCTATGAGGCGTATGATATCAACGGCTACACATTCTACACCGAGGACAAGGACATGAAGAGCGATGGTTATCAGAACTCCGGGGTAACGATGGAATCCTACACCGGTAACGACAAGGACAGATACTACGGAAGGATCGAGGAGATCTGGGAGCTGAGCTACGCTGGAGAGAAGGTCCCGATGTTCCGTGTCAGATGGGCCAAGAGCGTCCTAAAAGAAGACCGGTATTTCACCACCATGGTTATACCCGAAGCCAAATCCAAGACTGCGGGCGCAAACGTCACCGCGAAAAATGAGCCATGGGTACTGGCTTCCCAAGTGGACCAATGCTTCTTCATTACCGACCCGTCAAAGCCCAGTTGTGTTTTTGTGAGGAGAGGCAAAAGGAAGATCATCGGAATGGATGGAGTCGCCAATGAGCAAGACTTCGACAAGTACGGCGACCCAAAGATGGAACATGACGACGACGATGAAGTAGCAGCATACACCACAAGAAGAAGCAGGACCACCCTACCTAAAGGACGTCCGTTCCACAGAAGAACTCCATTTGCGAAAAAGAAGGGCAAGAAGATTGTGAACAGATAGCTAGCTAAGATCGATTGTATTTAAATCGTAGTCTTCATTCCTCGATTGTATTTCATGGGCACTTTTTGAACTCATGAATATTTTTAAATTTCATGGGCACTTTTTGAATTTATGAATATATTTTCAAATTTCATGGGCAAAAATATTGAATATTCATGAGGACACTCGATCTCGATCCCCCTCCATCTCGATCGCTACCCCCCTCCATCTCGATCGCTATCCCCCTCCATCTCGATCTCGATCCCCCTCGCACCCTCCCCCGCTAGCTCCACCGCCGCCGACGACCCACCGCACCCTCCCCCGCTCCACCGCCGCCGCCGAGCACCCCCATTAGGCTTTTAGGGTGCCTCGGCGTCGACAAACCCTAAATGATAAAAGCTTAGCTTTTAGGATGCCTCGGTGTCGACAAACCCTAAATGATGAGACCGTGATCTTGTTCCTTGACAATAACCAACTTTTTGACCAAACTTTTTTCCTATTTAGAGCGAAACATGGCCCACAACGATGAGGCCGGCGGTTCGGGCGGCAAGCAATTCTGGGAGCTGTCCCAGGAGATGGAGGAACAACCTCACCGCTATGAGGACGCCGCGAAAGACACCGATCCTGACTACACAACCACTAGTGGCGTCGGGGATGACACCACTGATGGCGCCGCCGAGGATGCCACCACTGATGATGGCGGCACACGCACAGATGGCTGCCAACCGAAGAGGCAACGGAAGGACCGGCGCCCGAGCGTGCTCGGCACCGTCAGGGAGGAATTTACTGAAGTGAACTCCGACGGGCATCCGACGGCGCCCAAACAAGTAGTCAAGGGGTACTCGGTTCAGCTCGGGTGCATTCTCCGGAGCACCGTCTCGATCAACACCGAGAACCTAAGGCATAAGGACCGAGGGAATTTGCGCAGCCTCCTCTTCACGAAGCTGCACGAACGATACAAGTTCCCCGCTGAGTTTGCAAACACACGCCTCTCAGGGAATAAAGTGAACAGTGCCGCCCTCACGAAGATGAGCACGGCCTTGTCTACTTGGAGAAGCACGGTGAAGGCAATGATTGATAAAGGTGATAGTTATGACAAGATCAAGGCAAAATATCCTTTGATGAGCGAAGATGACTACAAGGAGTTCAAGATCAAGTGCGAGAGCCCCGCAACCTCCGAATCAAGTCAGTGGGGGAAAGAAATGCGGCAGTTGAACTTAGGGGTCCACCAACTCGGTCCCGGCGGTTACAGAGTGGCGGAGCCTATATGGGACAAATAGGACGCGGAGCGTGCCGAGCAAGGCCTACCGCCCCGCTTCGAGAAATACAGTGACAAGCAGACCAGGAACTTTCTCAGGGCCCGGTACAAGGAGGACCCGGTAACAAAGGAGCTTACCACGGATCCGAAGACCAAGGAGCTTGAGCTTGTTCTGGTAAGGAATACACCCCCGCGTAATTAGCTCCATATGGTTGCATTCTAATTAATCCCCAATATTTCTAAATGGTTCACGTTCCTTCCGCAGGACAAAGAAAGCAGTAGCGCGGGGTCGTCTCAGAGCTCCCCTTTCGACACCCTTTGAATAGGGCGTTGAACGTAATGAAAAACAAGGATAAGCTCAGTAAGCCGACGTCAGCTGGTCGTGTGGCCGGCAAAGGCTTGTCCACAAAATGGTCGTCATACTATACCGCTGGTGGGCGAAAGGAGAAAAAGACCAGCTCGGAAAGCCAGTCGCGCGAGGTTGAAGCACTCAAGGCACAAGTGGCGCGGATTCCGAAGCTTGTCCAAGAGCAAGTGGAACAACAACTGGAAACGAAGCTTAACGCCATGGTGCCTACGTTGATTCATGGGCTGACGACGTGGATTGCGGACGGCCAACAGGTGCCTCCCCCGGTTTCCAGCTTCACGGCCAGCAACTCGCACAGCGCGCAGGCGGCGCCATTGGTGTCTCCGGCGGAGGCGGTATTCGTGTCTCCGGCGCCGGCACGGGCATTGGAGCTTAATGCACCCGGGTGTACGCCGGCCGGCACCTCGCCAGCAAGCGGCCCCTCCGTCAGTTGCACGCCCGCCGTTGGTGGTGCCTCGACATTAGCCGAGCTCGACGGCATCACGGTAACTAAGCCTCTCGGCCGATGACTTCATCTCCTTGCCTTTGACTGGGCATCCCTGACGCCCTACATGTTTTCGCAGGGCGCCGCCGACTTTCCTTGCACTCTGCTGCACTTCGTGGGCGGCGAGTTGGTCGATGTCGCCAAGGGCAGAATCGTTCAACCGGGCAACCCCGTGTTCCACGGTAATCCGATGCCACCCACAGTGTATAGGGTTGAAGTGGTTCGGGTGCTGCCAGGCTGCGACGAGCTGTTACCTCCGATTCAACCCGCTGGGGCCGACGAAGAAGATGAGATGACCCTCAGCGCCTGCGTAAGCTGGCCCCTGCTTTGGCCGAAGAGCCAGATTCGTTTGGGGGCGGGGGACACCACCCCACAGACAAGACCGCCAGTCGTGCCGGCGCCAAGCCATGGCAAGAACGCCGCAATGCTACCGGACATGCCGGACATCCCTATGGCACAGGATCCGGACATGCATATGGCACAGGATCCGGACGACGACGACAACGACGACGGTACATTTACCAACGTCGATAAGTACTTTGCCGAACATGGGTACGGTGACGAGTTCTGCGGGCCTCCTTCTCAAGAACCCAACCAAGACGACCGCGATCTAGCTGGTACGACGGAGAAACCCAGTTGCAACAGGCGTCGTCTGGCGTTCAGTTCTCAGGAGACGCCTCCAGCTGCCGCCTTCACCGAGCCTCAGATAGCTGAGGTGCGAAATATTATCAGCCCCAACACGCTCAAGAAGGCGGTCTGTGAGCAGAACTCGGTCCCATTACAGCAGATCAAGAAGAAGAGCCAGAAACGAAAGACTAAAAAGGGCACCGATGCGAGCCAACCGGCACCGAGTACGATCCGTGCTCAGGACGGGCCACCTTCACCTAAGGATATCTCGAGGAGGGTGCATGTGGCGGGTAGGGCGATGCTACCGACAAATATGCTCAATGCTGCAACCGGTGCTATGCGGAGTCTGCACGACAGTGTTCTTTCTTTGGAGAAGCGGCGTCTCAGAGAGAATGATGTGGCATACCCGGTTTTCGTGGCCAAGGTGCCAGAGGGCAAGGGCTTTGTGGATGGCGACATCGGGGGTACGATCGTCCTGCGGTTTGATGACATCTTTGCTATGTTTAACCTTCATCCGCTGCACTACACCTTCGTTCGGCTGTTTTCGCTGAGTATGGAGATGCGGATCATTAGAGACAAGACCCCGGACATCGTGATAGTCGACCCCTTCTACATGCGTGCCAAGCTCTTGAGCAGCGCTGGGGACCGCCAAGTCGCGAGTTCACAACTCGAAGGCGTCATTCTGGCAAACCAAGATAAGGATAACTTCCTTGTGGCTTACTTTCCCGAGTAAGTCATCCCTTAACCGCCCCGTAACATATGATTTCTTAGATTTCGATCGTTCTTTTTTTTCTAACATTCCGTGTTCTGTGCAGTGACACACATTGCACACTCATCCTCTTAAGCCTGAAATATTCCATGGCCACGTATTTCGACCCGAACCGTGACTCCAAGATAGACTACAGAAATATCAAGAAAGTTCTTGATGATGTTCTCCCCGGCTACGCCAAATCTGGAGGCACCTTCACCAGGGCAGTTCGTAAGTACGGCAAGCACGTGTTCGCCCACAATACGACGTTCTGCTGCGTCAAGCAGCCGCCTGGCGGTCAGAAGGATGCCTACTACGCCCTCCATCACATGCGGGCGATCGTAAGGGACCATCATCACCTTCTGCTACCAGATAATCTCAAAGATTGGGCCGCGAGCTTGTCGGCAATCCAGGACGCGGACATCAGACAAGAATTCTTTCGCATCCAGTCGGAGTTTGCCGACATCATCCATCAAGATGTCCTTCATACCTCGGGGCAGTTCTTCCTCAGATATCAACCGTCCAACAGTGAGATAGACGGAACGCTACAAATGTAGGCTGACAACGCCCGCGATTTCGTGACCATCACGACAGACGGCGGCTTCATCCACGCTCCTGTCCCATGAGTCGAGTCGAAAGTAGTGATGTGTAGTTCTGAAACATTGATTGGCTCATGTTGTAATTAAAATTTAATGAATTGTATGTCTCTTTGGTTTGGATAGTCGTTCAACTTAGATGTAATCGATGCTATTTATTAGTAGGACCATGAATCGTGCTATTAATGTCTTGCTTTTCTCTTCCGATCCTTTTGTTGCATACTTATATATTGCTTATGTATTGTCTGTTGTTTGGCTTGTGCATAGAGATGCCGTCATATGTCGTGTACAAGGGTAAGGTTCCCGGAGTCTACGACGACTGGGAGGAGTGTCGGAGACAGGTTCACCGTTTCAGCGGTAACAGTTACAAAGGGTACACCACTAGGGCGGAGGCGGAATCTAGATACGCCCGCTATCTAGCGGGAGAGAGGAGGGAGCGTTGGAGGAACCGGATGAAGACCAGTTTCATCGCGATGATGCTCATCATGATGACCGCAACTCTCTTCTATGTGATGGTAGTTTAGATGATCGATATCGACTTGTAATGTGAAGACAAACTCGATACTCGCGGTCTCGAGACTTGTAATGTTTTATCTTTGTTCGGTCTTTTGAATTCGGAGACTAATATGATGAATTGTATTCGGAGACTAATCTTCTATTGTATTCGATGAATCTGCTGTTGCTGTGTGCTGCTGTCTATATTCTGTCCAATAATATATTTTGTAACCTGTGCAAAAATCAGAAAAGTAAAAAAAAATAAAACCTAATATTCATACTAATGGCGCATCACCTCAAAGTGCGCCATTAGTATGCCAAAGGATACTAATGGCGCATCACTACAGAGTGCGCCATTAGTATGCCAAAGGATACTAATGGCGCATCACCCCGCAGTGCGCCATTAGTATGCCAAAGCACATGGTTAAATATGGCCCCCTGGGAGGCATACTAATGGCGCATGGTGTTCTATACTAATGGCGCACTGCGTGGTGCACCATTAGTATACCAGATACTAATGGCGCACTGCGTGGTGCGCCATTAGTAAAAAATACTAGTGGCGTGATACTAATGGCGCACCAGTAGTGCGCCATTAGTAGGCAAAACTGGTGCGCCATTAGTAGGCCTTTTCCTAGTAGTGGTTGTGCCCACCTTGGCCACCTCCCGCACCGCCTCTTTGCTCTATAAAGACCCGAATATTCCAGAAACCCTAGGGGAGTCGACGAAAATCAATTCGAGCCGCCGCAAGTTCCAGAAACCACAGAGCCAATCTAGACACCATCATGGAGGGGTTCATCATCCTCATTGGTGCCTCTCCGATGATGCGTGAGTAGTTCATTGTAGACCTATGGGTCCGTAGTTAGTAGCTAGATGGCTTCCTCTCGCTCTTTTGATTCTCAATACAATGGTCTCTTGGAGATCTATTTGATGTAACTCTTTTTGCGGTGTATTTGTTGGGATCCGATGAACTTTGAGTTTATGATCAGATCTATGTTTTTATCCATGAAAGTTATTTGAGTATTTTGATCTCTTATATGCATGATTACTTATGGCCTCGTATTTCTTCTTCGAATCTTTGGTTTAGTTAGGCCAAGTAGATCAATTTTTCTTGCCATGGGAAGAGGTGCTTTGTGTTGGGTTCGTTCTTACGGTGCTTGATCCCAGTGACAGAAGGGGAACCGACACATATGTATCGTTGCTATTAAGGATAACAAGATTGGGTCTATTTCTACATAAATAGATCTTGTCTACATCATGTCATCATTCTTATTGCATTACTCCGTTTCTCCATGAACTTAATACATTAGATGCATGCTGGATAGCGGTCGATGTGTGGAGTAATGGTAGTAGATGCAGGCAGGAGTCGGTCTACTAATCTTGGACGTGATGCCTATATAATGATCATGCCTGGATATCGTCATAATTATTTAAAGTTCTATCAATTGCCCAACAGTAATTTGTTTACCCACCGTATGCTATTTTTCTTGAGAGAAGCCACTAGTGAAATCTACGGCCCCCGGGTCTATTTTCTCATCATATATTTTCAGATCTATTTTGCTATTTGCCTTTGTATTTATTTACCACTTTTATTTTCAGATCTATATTTCTAAAAAGCCAAAAATATTTTGCTTCACTTTATTTTATTCGCGATCTATTTATCCAATCTATTACAACTTTCTCACGTCCATTTGCCAATTTCTGGCGCCGTTACCCGAAAGGCATTGACAACCCCTTTAACACGTCGGGTTGCAAGTATTTGTTCTTTGCGTGCAAGTGTTGTTTATGTAGTGTTGCTTGGTTCTCCTACTGGTTCAATAACCTTGGTCTCATCACTGAGGGAAATACCTACCGTTGTTGTGCTGCATCATCCCTTCCTCTTTGGGGAAATACCGACGTAGTTCAAGCCAACATCAGCGGCCGCACCTGGTTCCCGTGCTCCATCCCGTCGGCGGAGGACGTGGACTCCAACTACAGGTTCAACTCCGTCAGCTTCAGCGGCAAGGAGGGATGGATCGTCAGCAAGCTGGCCATTCTACTGCACACCATTGATGCCGGCGACAGCTGGGAGAGGATCCCGCTCAGCGCCCTGCTCCCAGGGTACATGGTAACTGACGGATTAATTGGTTCCCCTCTTGACTCCATCTTCAGAATTGAAACACTCCTTTTTGCACTGCAATTGCATACACCAAATAAATTGAAGGAACAGAGGTAGGGACTTGACACTTGACTGGTTGTTTGTTTTGTGGCAGGTCTACATCCAGGCTACCGGGGAGCGGAGTGCAAAGATGGTGACCGATGAGGGAGCCATCTACATGACATCGAACTGCAGCTACAACCTTGGTTATAATTTTGTTCTGCTTATTCTACTAAGGTTGATTGCAATGGTTATACACATGTTACACAATTTGTGCTGCTGGCTAATCAGCTTTAGAGATGGTAACATGGTGCTGCACTCTCAAGATCATCTTATGACACACAATCAATTTTTGGTGTGCTTAGATTTTTAATTTTAGTGATAAGGAAAGATCCCACCTAGTTTGCAGGCTCCTTCTTGTTTCTAGTATGCTGTTAACTTCTAGGCATTCAGTTTGGAGATATTATTGTACTAAAATTTGCATGTAAACTAATTATTCTGTTTGATGATCTAGATTAAAGACATACCTAAATCAATTTCTGGATTTAATGATTTCTGGAATGCCTGAAATGTCAGGCTAACAAGTACTAGCATCCCGTGCTTCATTCTATGTACCGTTCCGATGTCTGTGCTAGTCTGCTTAGAAATTTGGGCTAGCTTTTGTGTAGAATAGTGAGTTGATGCTTCTTTCTACAGAAATACAGCATGTTAGCTCTATGGATGTTTATTTACCTGCAACTTCTGCCAGCTCTAACTTGGTTATATAACAGTTCAATTCAATCAATCTGTTGGAACTAGTTTGTCTATTACTTGTACCCAGATTTTATATCCTTCCCTATGCCCTTGTCGACTTGCTTAGGTACATAATTGTTATGTCTTGCAATCTGGTATTGATGATTGTCAATGTATTCATGTATACCCTTCTAGTGTACTCCCTCCGTAAAGAAATATAAGAGTGTTTAGATAACTAAAGTAGTAATCTAAACGCTCTTATATTTCTTTACAGAGGGAGTACCTTGTATGTGACCCAGCTGATCTGTATATCAATGCTCTGTTTCCAATAGATGTATACTGATGCCTGATGGCTGATTCCTTAAAACTTCACCGTTACAGTAGCATTTTTCCTTAGTGCATAGATGTATGAGCGATCACTTATGCTTGAAACCCTGCTCACTTTCCCAGGAACCATCATGGTCTGCGTCACTACTGGGCCGTGCGTGTCCGTGGTTAGCACACCAAGACTATCGGCAGGAGAGGAAATACTGTTAGTGTCTCCAAGAAGCGATAAGCTGCTTCACAAAGATCCCCGCACAGCTTCACTACTACTGTGTTGGTCCATTTCCAGAATCTTAAGGAGTGTTCTTATTTAGACGATTACCTTGGATGATGCTTTTTCTTAAGGAGAGGCTCAAGAAGATCAGGTATAAACTCCTCCCCCTCTTGTTTGTTTTTGCTTCATACTGTTTGGTGGTTGATCGATGATTAGGTACTAGGTTCAACTAGTTATGATGCTGTTAACTAACATCTTGCACATGCTTTAGTAGTAACTGGATCTGGTTGTAGTCCTTGAGTTGGCTCGGATTGCTAATAAACCCTAGGAACTGTACTGCCCACAAATCTCATTTCTGTTGGTAGGTTCAGGCTTTCAGAGTCAACCTCTGCTGCTCCCCTGCTTGAGAATTGCCAAGCTTACCTTTGAGAGGTCATTTCACACACGGTGACTAGTAGTTTTTTGTTCCCTGCAACGATTTTGGAGGAATGGCCAAGCTTGCCTTTCTGATTTTGTTGGTAGATTAAGGTTTGTAGAGTTAACCTTGTCTTCTTCCACGCTTGAAACAAATGGCCAAGATCGCCTCTATGAGGCTATTTCACATGCTATGACTAGTCTATTGTTCCTAGATAATTGTAACATTCTTTGAGAATTTTGCTAATTGTAACATTCTATGACTAGTCTATTATTCAGGTTGGTGTGTTGCTGTGAGGTTAACCTTTGGCAACATTCTTTAAGAATTTTGTAATGCCTCCTTTGGGGTGTTGATACACTACTGTGCAAGTTCTATGGTATGTGAGTTCCTTCTGTTCCTGCAAGCATTGACACAATATGTCATGTGTAGGGAGCTCCGCATCCGGGTTTCGGCCATCCTCTGCAGCAAGGAGCTGGGCCAAAGGAGCAAGCAGCGCTGCTAGTTCCTTGAGGCCAGATCGAGTAAGATGGCGCACCATGGCGTGTGGTGGCATATTTTGCTTCCAAGAACAGTACTGTTTATTTGAAGTGAGATGTACTCGTCTAGTGCCTGGTAAAAAATTGAAGGATGAAGCGTCATGTACTGTCTATGTTGTAGTGCGCTGTAGTAGGAGTGAAACGAAATTTTATCTGCTGTTGTATGTGCTATTTTCCTGTGATGTGTTGTGCACTTTTTACTTGAACATTAAATTCTCCAGAAAAATGTTCTTACTGGACCTGATAGTGGCCACGGCCCAAATATAATTGTACTATTCAAATGCCATGGCCAAAAATAACTTGGGCTGAAAAGCTATTCAGAAGTACTATAAGCAGGCCTCGACTCAAATATAAAATAGAAGGTAAAGGCCCATGACAGAAAAGGCCCAAAAACATCAAGCAAAAAAAATCATAAAAGGCTGAATTAATGGGCTCGGCCCATATAGACACCGAATTGGACCGGGCTGATTCTTATCAGTAACCAATTCAAATAGTCGCAATTTTGCCACATCAGCTTGCCACGTTGGATCCGACGTGGCTTGGGCAGACAACCAGCGACCAAAACAAAAGGTCGTAGGACCAACGAAGTTTTGTTTTGGTCGTTGGCTTCTACGACCTTATCACAAAGAAGGTCGTTAAGTTTCATTAAAGATGATCAGCTTTTGACCAATTGTTTTTGGTCATAAAAGGGTCGCAAATGAAAAACAATGACCATTCAGCGACCAATAGTGATGGTCGCAAGTTGACATATTTCTTGTAGTGTTTTCGGTGATCTGCCAGAGTGGGATTCGATCACGGAGGGCATCTACATCAACCCTATTGCCCTTCCGATTAAGCGTGAGTAGTTTACCTGAGACCTACAGGTCCATAGCTAGTAGCTAGATGGCTTCTTCTCTCTCTATGATCTTCAATACCATGTTCTCCTCGATGTTCTTGGAGTTCTATCCGATGTAATATTCTTTTGCGGTGTGATTGTCGAGATCCGATGAATTGTGGATTTATGATCAGATTATCTATGAATATTATTTGAATCTTCTCTGAATTCTTATATGCATGATTTGATATCTTTGTATTTCTCTTTGAATTATCAGTTTGGTTTGGCCAACTAGATTGGTTTTTCTTGCAATGGGAGAGGTGCTTAGTTTTGGGTTCAATCTTGCGGTGTCCTCACCCAGTGACATAGTAGGGGTAGCGAGGCACGTATTGTATTGTTGCCATCAAGGATAAAAAGATGGGGTTTTCATCATATTGCTTGAGTTTATCCCTCTACATCATGTCATCTTACTTAAGGCGTTACTCCGTTCTTTATGAACTTAATACTCTAGATGCATGCTGGATAGCGGTCAATGTGTGGAGTAATAGTAGTAGATGCAGAATCGTTTCGGTCTACTTGACATGGACGTGATGCCTATATGCATAATCATTGCCTTGGATATCGTCATAACTTTGCGCTTTTCTATCAATTTTTCGACAGTAATTTGTTCACCCACTGTATTATTTGCCTTCAAGAGAGAAGCCTCTAGTGAAACCTATGGCCCCCGGGTCTATTTTCCATTATATATTTTCAAATCTATAAACCAAAAAACCCAAAAATACCTTGCTGCAATTTATTTACTTTTATTTTATTTTATGTTTTAGTAATCTTTTATATCTATCTCTATCAGATCTCACCATTGCAATTGACCGTGAAGGGATTGACAACCCCTTTATCGCGTTGGGTGCAAGTGTTTGATTGTTTGTGCAGGTGCATAGATTGGAGACTTGCTTGTACCTCCTACTGGATTGATACCTTGGTTCTCTAACTGAGGGAGATACTTATCTCTACTTTGCTGCATCACCCTTTCCTCTTCAAGGGAAAAGCCAACGCAAGCTCAAGAAGTAGCAGGAAGAATTTCTGGCGCCGTTGCCGGAGAGGTCTACATCAAGCCTACCAAGTACCCATCATAAACTCTCATCTCTTGCATTACATTATTCTCCATTTCCCTCTCGTTTTCCTCTCCCCCACTTCTAAAACGATTTTCAGAAAAATACAAAAAGATTTGCCTTTTTATTCGCCCTTTTTTCGTTCGTCTTTTCGTTTGCTTTTTGTTTGCTTGTGTGTTAGATTGCTTGCTTTGTCACGATGACTCAAGAGAATACCAAATTGTGTGACTTTTCCAATACTAATAATAATGATTTTATTAGTACTTCGATTGCTCCCGCCACTAGTGCGGAATCTTATGAAATTAATGCCGCTTTGTTGAATCTTGTTATGAAAGAACAATTTTCCGGCCTTCCTAGTGAAGATGCTGCATCCCATCTAAATACTTTCGTCGAATTGCGTGATATGCAAAAGAAGAAAGATGTGGATAATGATATTGTTAAATTGAAGCTATTTCCGTTCTCACTACGAGATCGTGCTAAAACTTGGTTTTCATCTTTGGCTAAAAATAGTATTGATTCATGGAACAAGTGTAAAGAAGCTTTTATTTCCAAGTATTTTCCTCCTGCTAAGATCATATCCCTTAGGAACGATATATTGAATTTTAAGCAACTTGATCATGAGCATGTTGCATAATCTTGGGAGACGATGAAATTGATGATAAGAAATTGCCCTACGCATGGTTTGAGTTTATGGAAGATCATACAAAATTTTTATGCCGGATTGAATTTTGCATCTAGAAATCTTTTAGATTCGGCCGCGGAAGGTACTTTTATGGAAATCACATTAGGAGAAGCTACTAAAATCCTAGATAATATTATGGCTAATTACTCTCAATGGCACACCGAAAGATCCTCTACTAGTAAAAAAGTGCATGCGATTAAAGAAAATAATATTTTGAGTGGAAAGATGGATGAACTTATGAAATTGTTTGCTAGTAAGAGTGCTCCTATTAATCCTAATGATATGTCATTTTCCACTTTGATTGAGAATAATAATGAATCTATGGATGTGAATTTTGTTGGTAGGAACAATTTTGGTAATAACGCATATAGAGGTAATTTCAACCCTAGGCTGTTTCCTAGTAATTCCTCTAATAATTATAGTAATTCCTACAATAATTCTTATGTAAATTATAATAAGATGACCTCTAATCTTGAGAACAATATTAAAGAATTTATTAGTTCCCAAAAGGTTTTCAATGCTATGGTTGAAGAAAAATTGCTCAAGATTGATGATTTGGCTAGGAACGTGGATAGAATTTCTCTTGAGATTGATTCTTTGAAAATTAGATCTATTCCACCCAAGCATGATATTAATGAGTCTTTAAAAGGTATGATAATTTCTATTGATGAATGTAAAGAAAGAACCGCTAGGATGCGTGCTAAGCGAGAATGGTTTGTAAAAGTGTGTTCTTCGATTTCTCGTGAAAATAATGATGAAGATCTTAAAGTGATTGATGTGACTCCTATTGAATCTTTGTTTTCTAATATAAATCTTGATAAAGATGGGACTGGAGATGAGTCAACTTTAGCTAGATGGCGTCCCAATGATTCGGAGTTTATAGATCTTGATGCAAAAATTGATAAAAGTGGGATTGGAGAGGTTAAAACTTTAAGTAGTAAGGAACCCACTCTTTTGGATTTCAAGGACTTTAATTATGATAATTGTTCTTTGATAGATTGTATTTCCTTGTTGCAATCCATGTTGAGTTCTCCTCATGCTTATAATCAAAATAAAGCTTTTACTAAACATATTGTTGATGCTATGATGAAATCTTTTGAAGAAAAACTTGAGTTGGAAGTTTCTATCCCTAGAAAGCTTTATGATGAGTGGGAACCTACCATTAAGATTAAAATTAAAGATTATGAGTGCCATGCTTTGTGTGATTTGGGTGCTAGCGTTTCCACGATTCCGAAAACTTTATGTGATGTGCTAGGTTTCCATGAATTTCATGATTGTTCTTTAAATTTGCATCTTGCGGATTCCACTATAAAGAAACCTATGGGAAGGATTAATGATGTTCTTATTGTCACAAATAGGAATTATGTGCCCATAGATTTCATTGCTCTTGATATAGATTGCAATCCTACATGTCCTATTATACTTGGTAGACATTTCCTTAGAACAATTGGTGCAATTATTGATATGAAAGAAGGAAACATTAGATTTCAATTTCCGTTAAGGAAGGGCATGCAACACTTTCCAAGAAAGAAAATTAATTTTTCATATGAATCTATTATGAGAGCTACTTATGGATTGCATACCAAAGATGACAATACCTAGATGTATTGCAATATGCCTAGCTAGGGGCGTTAAACAATAGCGCTTGTTGGGAGGCAACCCAATTTTATTTTTGTGTTTTTTGTTTTGCTACTGTTCTTGAATAAAATACACATTATTACCTCTGTAGTAATTGTGTTTTGGTGTTTTAATTAGAGTTTGAGCCAAGTAAGAACTTTGGGACGGCTTACGGTGATAGTTGATTTGATCTAGCTGAAAAACAGAAACTTTTGCGTCCAGTTGCAGAATTTTAGTAATTCACAGAAGCGACAAAAAACTCTGAATTTTTTTACAACAGATTTATATACAATTTTCCTATATTTTATTAATTTTTCATAATTTTTGGAGTTACATAAATATTAGAACAATTCGAATCTTCACAGACTGTTCTGTTTTTGACAGATTCTGTTTTCTATGTGTTGTTTGCTTATTTTGATGAATCTATGGGTAGTATCGGGGGGTATGAACCATGGAGAAGTTGGAATACAGTAGATATCACACCAATATAAATAAATAATGAGTTCACAACAGTACCAAAGTGGTTATTTATTTTTCTTATACGAACGGATCTCATGAGTTTTCTGTTGAGTTTTGTGTTGTGAAGTTTTCAAGTTTTGGGTAAAGATTTGATGGACTATGGAATAAGGAGTGGAAAGAGCCTAAGATTGGGGATGCCCTAGAAGGCATCCCCTCTTTCGTCTTCAATCTATCGGTAAATTTACTTGAGGCTATATTTTTATTCACCACATGATATGTGTTTTGCTTGGAGCGTCTTGTATGATATGGGTCTTTGCTTTTTAGTTTGCCACAATCATCCTTGCTGTACACACCTTTTGAGAGGGACATGCATGAATCGTGAATTTATTAGAATACTCTATGTTCTTCACTTATATCTTTTGAGCTAGGCAATATGCTCTAGTGCTTCACTTATATCTTTTTAGAGCACAGCGGTGGTGTTATTTTATAGAAATTGTTGAACTCTCTTGCTTCACTTATATTATTTTGAGAGTCTCTAAACAGCATGGTAATTTTCTTAGGTTATGAATTTAGTCCTAATATGATGGGCATCCAAGAGGGATATAATAAAAACTTTCATATAAAGTGCATTGAATACTATGAGAAGTTTGATTCCTTATGATTGTTTTGAGATATAAAGATGGTAATATTAGAGTCATGCTAGTGAGTAATTGTGGATTGGTAGAAATACTTGTGTTAAAGTTTGTGATTCCCGTAGCATGCACGTATGGTGAACCGTTATGTGATGAGGTCGGAGCATGATTTATTTATTGATTGTCTTCCTTATGAGTGGCGGTCGGTGACGAGCGATGGTCTTTTCCTACCAATCTATCCCCCTAGGAGCATGCGTGTAGTACTTTGTTTCGATAGCTAATAATTTTTTGCAATAAGTATGTGAGTTCTTTATGACTAATGTTGAGTCCATGGATTATACGCACTCTCACCCTTCCACCATTGCTAGCCTCTCTAGTACCGCGCAACTTTCGCCGGTGCATTACACCCACCATATACCTTCCTCAAAACAGCCACCATACCTACCTATTATGGCATTTCCATAGCCATTCCGAGATATATTGCCATGCAACTTCCAGCGTTCCATTTATTATGACACGCTTCATCATTGTCATATTGCTTTGCATGATCATGTAGTTGACATCGTATTTGTGGCAAAGCCACCATTCATATTTTTTATACATATCACTCTTGAGTCATTGCACATCCCAGTACACATCTGGAGGCATTCATATATAGTCATATGTTTGTTCTAAGTATCGAGTTGTAATTCTTGAGTTGTGAGTAAATAAAAGTGTGATCATCATCATTATTAGAGCATTGTCCCATGTGAGGAAAGGATGATGGAGACTATGATTCCCCCACAAGTCGGGATGAGACTCCGGACGAAAAATAAAAATAAATAAAAAAAGAGAAAAAAAGAGGCCAAAGAGCCCAAAATAAAAAAATGAGAGAAAAGAGAGAAGGGGCAATGCTACTATCCTTTTTCCACACTTGTGCTTCAAAGTGGCACCATGATCTTCATGATAGAGAGTCTCCTATTTTGTCACTTTCATATATACTAGTGGGAAATTTTCATTATAGAACTTGGCTTGTATATTCCATTGATGGGCTTCCTCAAATTGCCCTAGGTCTTCGTGAGCAAGCGAGTTGGATGCACACTCACTTAGTTTCTTTTTGAGCTTTCATACACTTATAGCTCTAGTGCATCCGTTGCATGGCAATCCCTACTCACTCACATTGATATCTATTGATGGGCATCTCCATAGCCCGTTGATACGCCTAGTTGATGTGAGACTATCTCCTTCTTTTTGTCTTCTCCACAACCATCATATTCTATTCCACCTATAGTGCTATATCCATGGCTCACGCTCATGTATTGCGTGAAAGTTGAAAAAGTTTGAGAACATCAAAAGTATGAAACAATTGCTTGGCTTGTCATCGGGGTTGTGCAATATATTAATACTTTGTGTGATGAAGATGGAGCATAGCCAGACTATATGATTTTGTAGGGATAAATTTCGTTGGCCATGTTATTTTGAGAAGACATGATTGTTGTATTAGTATGCTTGAAGTATTATTGTTTTTATGTCAATATTAAACTTTTGTTTTGAATCTTATGGATCTGAATATTCATGCCACAATAAAGAAAATTACATGGATAAATATGTTAGGTAGCATTCCACATCAAAAATTCTGTTTTTATCATTTACCTACTCGAGGACGAGCAGGAATTAAGCTTGGGGATGCTTGATACGTCTCCAACGTATCTATAAATTTTTATTGTTCCATGCTATTATATTATCTATTTTGGATGTTTTATATGCATTAATATGCTATTTTGTATTATTTTTGGGACTAACTTATTAACCCAGAGCCCAGTGCCAGTTCATGTTTTTTCCTTGTTTTTGAGTTTCGCAGAAAAGGAATATCAAACGGAGTCCAAATGGAATAAAACTTGACGATGATTTTTCTTGGACCAGAAGACACCTACAAGACTTGGAGATGAAGTCAGAAGACCCACGAGGCGACGACAAGCCGTAGGGGCGCGCCCTAGGGGGGGCGCCCCCCTGGCTTGTGGGGCCCTCGGGAGTCCACCGACCTCCCTCTCAGCTCTATAAATACTCAAATATTCCATAATCAACAGAGGCATCCACGAATATACTTTTCCATCGCCGCAACCTTCTGTTCCCGTGAGATCCCATCTTGGGGCCTTTTCTGATGATCTGCCGGAGGGGGATTCGATCACGGAGGGCATCTACATCAACCCTATTGCCCTTCCGATGAAGCGTGAGTAGTTTACCTCAGACCTACGGGTTCATAGCTAGTAGCTAGATGGCTTCTTCTCTCTCTATGATCTTCAATACCATGTTCTTCTCGATGTTCTTGGAGTTCTATCCGATGTAATATTCTTTTGCGGTGTGTTTGTCGAGATCCGATGAATTGTGGATTTATGATCAGATTATCTATGAATATTATTTGAATCTTCTCTGAATTCTTATATGCATGATTTGATATCTTTGTATTACTCTTCGAATTAACGGTTTAGTTTGGCCAACTAGATTGGTTTTTCTTGCAATGGGAGAGGTGCTTAGTTTTGGGTTCAATCTTGCGGTGTCCTCACCCAGTGACATAGTAGGGGTAGCGAGGCATGTATTGTATTGTTGCCATCAAGGATAAAAAGATGGGGTTTTCATCATATTGCTTGAGTTTATCCCTCTACATCATGTCATCTTACTTAAGGCGTTACTCCGTTCTTTATGAACTTAAGATTGACAACCCCTTTATCGCGTTGGGTGCAAGTGTTTGATTGTTTATGCAGGTGCATAGATTGGAGACTTGCTTGTACCTCCTACTGGATTGATACCTTGGTTCTCTAACTGAGGGAAATACTTATCTCTACTTTGCTGCATCACCCTTTCCTCTTCAAGGGAAAAACCAACGCAAGCTCAAGAAGTAGCACTCACCACTACACTCGCAATGCTTATGGTTTTCCCCTTTTATATTCCACATTAGCTTAAATGACAGTCGGCCGAATTTCAATTTGGGGTCAGTCCATTTTTGGGAGTTCGCCGGAGGGAAGGAAGGGGCTCGCCGGAGGGCTGCCCCATTATCTATCTTAGGGTTTCGGGTGGGGACAGTGGTTTTGGGGGCGGTCGTCGGGCTATGGTGGGGCCTCGCCGCAGGCAAAACTCGATGCGGGTGGGGTGGGTGGGGGGTGGGGTTGGCTAGAGGGATGGCCGGGGGCGGCGAAAGTCTGGAGGTGGTGCGCGGTTTAGGGGAGGGCGGGTGCCGGTGGTTTGGCCGGCGGCCCGTGCGGTGGTCTATAGGGGAAGAATAAGAGGCGAGGAAGAAGAAGTGTTAGGAGACGTAGGATCTTCATCCAACCGCCTGAAATGGTCGACTGACCCAAATGATGAAAGTCAGGCGACTTGCATGTAGGCATTCCCTTTTTATATTCAGTACCATCATCCTAGGTGCTTCGAGATGTGCTAGCACTGCTCCTCAACCATCAAGCTAAACAACATGCCACTCATAATTCCAAACTTAGCTGCTCAAATATGAATCTAATATGATGCTGATATTACTAAAACAGAGAACGTTTAATTGGTCAGCTAATGTTCCTACTTTACTTTCGAAAAGCACGTGCACCACATATAGAGAGACAGCAGCGAGCTGCATTCTTTATGCTCTCTGGTTCATCATGTGTGGGCAACGAACATCTTGTTATCCAAAATCTGCTTGCTCTTCTTTAGCATGTCCCTCTTCTGTTCTTCTTTAATAAGTACTCTCTCTGTTCCTAAATACAAGTCTTTGTAGAGATTCCTCCATGGACTACATACGGAGCAAAATGAGTGAATCTACACTCTAAAATGTATCTATATACACCCGTATGTGATCCATAGTGGAATCTCTACAAAGACTTATATTTAGGAACATAGGGAGTATAATAGTTGTACAGTATGTTCCTTGTAGTGAAGAGGAGCAGGGACATTTGCAGTGTACAGGTCTATTCGGTCGCCTGTCATGGACGCTTTCAACTCTTCGTGTTGGTCTGACCTAATATCCAGGAAGTGTTGGGAGCTGTGTCGCCTTTGAGAGTTAGACTGATAGTAATAGTACTGCGCCTTTAGTTGTAGAGAGCTGGTATCCGAAGCCTTTCTAGCCATACCGACAATACTAGCACATATTTTCCAGCAAGTTCCACTTTCCTGATTTTACTCATGATGCTTAGGGTTTTCCCATTATATCTACACTATGATCTGCATAGGTGCTTTGTGTCCTACTTGCAGCAGTCCGCCCTTTAAAGCTAAACAACACACCAATCATAATTCCAAAGCTTATTTGTTCCAATACGAATGTGACATGAGATTCATATTAGTTAACAGACATACATTTAATTGGTCAGCTAATGCTCCCACTTGAGTTTCCAAATGCATGTGGCCACATAGAGAGAGACATCATGGAATTGCATTTCTTTGGATGCTCTGATTCATCATGGGTGGGCAACCAACATTGTATAGAAAGAAGCAGAATCTCAATAATATGCTTCCCCTTCTATTCTTTAACATGTTCCTCTTCTGCTCTTCTTTAGTAAGTACAGTATGTTCCTTGTCAGGAAGGGGAGCAGGGACATCTGCAGTCGACAGTATTGGGCCTCTTCTGCTAGATGATTTCAGCACTTCGAGTTGGTCTACCATAGTATCCAGGAAATGTTGGGAGCTGTGCGGTCTTTGGTAGACTAGACTGATAGTAACACCAGTGCGCCTTCAGATGAATAGAACTGGCCTGTAGGTGATTGATAGGCTTTAAATTAGTAACGGCAATACAACCCCGTATTTTCCAGCCAGTTCTGCTTTCCCAATTTAATTATGATGGTTATGGTGTACCCCTTTTTATCTACACTACGATCTGCCTACTAGCTGTGCCCTCTCGTTATCATGTGTGCCAATAAACTTTCTATACGGTATGTTATGAACCTATCATTTGCCAACTATCCTTACATCTGGAGTTCCCAATAGGGAGCCTATTTTTTGTGTAGTTGTGCCAGATTATATTAATGTACGCACCATATTACAGCACACATGGGCTCTCTCATCAGAATCTAGTGATAGCACACAAGGGTTTACATGGAGCCCCTATTTATATTAGAATATCCTTTGCATTACAAAGATAATCTCACTACTATTTATGTTTTCAGGCTTCTCAGATATTCTACGTAATCACAATGAATATAAGAATGAGCACATCAGAAGAATATTGTGGAACAGTTCAATGGGTAACAAACTTGGCATCAAGGGATTGAGGTCCATTCTGGATGCAATGATGCCCACATGCTCCCGACCGACAGATTCGTATTCAGAATATGATCCTAATGACTATTCTAAGCTCAAGGAGTCAAAGGCAGATGGCCTATCATGTTCACCCAATAAGGTGCATGTTCTAATTTGGCAAGGTTTTATTGGTTGCACGTATCTTGCATAAGGTGTCTTGCATCTCTTCTGCTTCCTTGCACCGCCATCTGCTTAGTTTACTCATGATATATGTGAAGACGCCATGCCCATCCATTATCAATACCTATTCCCTTTGTCGTCATACCATGTTTTTCCATTCAAATGTTGTTCTTGTGTTTCAGACATCCAAAAGGAAGAGGGTGATTGCAGAACCTGAAGGAGTACAAGAAAAGTACTTGAAAAAGGTGGTGGTACCGGAGAAATCAGATAGCACCCCACTTATATTGGCGATAGAACCAGCGCCACAAAACCTAGGATATCGCAACTATGCTGCTCGCTGCTTTGCTCTAGTTAGTACCTATTGTCCTATCGCTGTACTTACATTCATACCTGGTGGATTATGTGACATCATTGTGCATTATAGCTTGCTTATCCACTGTTTGCTCGAAATTATCAGATCTATATGAATGCTTACATTAATGTAGAATAAACCCAATGCCTTATGAAGAAGTTTAGCTCTGCATTGTTCTTGTAAGTATCTGCTGTCCTTCATCACTGTACTTATATTGTCAGCTAGTTGTTCATGTACACTTTGCAGCGTATTTTCCCTTGCCCTCCATTTTCTACACATCAGATCTATATTTACCCTTGCCAAAATGTTGAATAAAACCAATGCTACTGAAGAAGTTTAGCTCTGCATTACTCTTGTCAGTGCCTTTTGCCTGTATGATGTACTTACATTTATAGTCTGCACCTTAGCTTAAATAATCTCCATTTGTTCCTATATTATCACATCTATATTTACTCTTAACAAAATGTAGAATAAAGGCAATGCTCATGAAGAAGAGTCTGTGGTAAACTTATTGAATTGCCCCCCCCCCCCAATCAATATGGACAAGGGCTTTATAGAGCCGGTCTTCACTACTAACGTAAGTTTATCCTCCTCGAGCCTTCAGACTTTGTTGTGTATATTTGGATAGCTATGACTGCAAATGTTGTTTATTTTTGTCGTTTGCATCAAATTGCATGTTCAAAGTTTATTACGAAGAAGCACATAAACATAACTTTGTCATTCTCAATTTCAGTTTTTAGTTGTACAACCTAGTTCCTTATTCATATCATGTAAATTAAACTAAACATAGCAAGTTATCTTCTTTAGCACTTCATGTATGCTTGTGTTCTTGATCTGTATCCAGTGGTGTGGTGAAACTGCCAACTCCAGCACAATGTCATATCCTGCTATGTCTTAACTATGAACAATGTCATATTATGTTAATGTTATTTAAATCATGTCTCTTTATTTACCAATCTAAAATGGGATAAATTGAAAGTACACTCACCATTCATGCTTATACGTTGTTTAGCACTACTTGTGTGCTTGTGTTCTTGATCTGTAATCCAGTGGTGTGGTGAAGCTGACCGCTCCTACACAATGTCAATTCCTGTCGTCTTAATTATGAACAATGCCTATTATGTTAATGCTATTTAAAACTGTGTCTCTTTATTTCTGACTAAGAAATGAGATGAATTGACAGCATTGATGCTTATACGTGCAAAACATGTTACCTACATACTTGTTTCTCTTTCAGGGTGACATCACTGATGCTAGGAAGAACTGCCACAATGATAGTGAGACTAACCCATTGCTTGTCCCTCTAACATATATTCCAGAGAAGAAGGGAACACATCTTGAGGATAGCGATACAACCCCAAAGTCATGTCTTGATGTAGTGTCGACCTTACTCGCTAATAGCAGTGACACAAGCTCGATGAAGTCATCGCCTGAATCTGTTCGACTTCTTCAGTCTGAAATTCAAGCAGAAAGACATGCTTCTGCTCAAATCCGACCGGAACTCGAATCTCTATGCAAGATTAACCATAAGTACAGGACGTCTATTGATGCTATAAAGCTTTAGTTGGTGGATATCAGCATCACACAAGCGCAGTCTCATCAGGTTGCTAAGCTACTTGCACTGCAGCTCCTGGGCAGGGCTAACCTTTCTTGACTTGTGTTGAAGTTCTGTCGGTTCTGTCTATTATTTTGTCGGTGTGTTTACTTCCACTGGTGGCGACATTTGATGCCCAGTGTATGTAATCTGCTGTTTGGTTGCCCTTTATTATCACTGGCGGCGAACTTTGACGCCTAGGGGATGTAATATGCTATAATTTCTTTGTCGTATAGTCTAGGTTTATTCTCCATCACGATGTTGTAATTTATTTGCTGTATATGCTGTCGTCGCTCTGTGAAAAGGTTGTAAGCTTCGATCGGAGCGCAATAGGCCAATACAATAGGCTTATATATAAAAAAATTCGGTACTAGAAGTGGCTGGCCGCCAATCGCTAAAAATGGGCCGAACCGTGGGCTTATCTTGGGCCATTAGCAGGCCTAGACTTAATCCATCCCACATTAGATTCTGGCCTTAAAAAGGCCGAGTAAACCGCTTGCCTTAATTGGGCCAGAAAAAAAAAGGGCTTTTAACAGGCTGAGTTGTAGATTGAGCCTGAATTGTGCCCAATAAATCAGGGGCCGATAGCAGGCTAGAATATACATCGGCCCATTATTGGCCCAGAGGTATGACAGGCCATAGGCCGAAATGTAGTTGGGCCTTGGTTGGCCCAATCACATGACGGGCTGAAAGCAGGCCGGATGCATAGCGGGCCAATATTAGGGCCTTTAACGGGTCGATAGGCAGTTTGGTCTAAAATGTATTGTGACGACCCCGGCTTAATCGTGCACTAATCATACACGCAAAAGCACACGATCAAGCCTAAGAACTCACTTGAAGATATTACAACACAACTCTAAAACATAAATAAGTTCATACAAGCTTTATATTACAAGCCAGGGCCTCGAGGGCTCGAATACATAGCTCGATGGCATACAAGCGTCAGCGGAAGCATCAGATATCTGAGTACAGATATATTACAGAGAGAGAGAGAGAGAAATAGGCCTTCACAGAGGCGGGGTAAAATAAAATACTACGATCGAAAGGCGTAGGCCTCCTGCCCTGGACCCTCCGATCCTACTCCTGGTCGTCAAACGGCTCCTCGTAGTAGTAGTACTCGCCAGGCGGGTAGTAGTTCTGGTCGTCGGCTGGGGCGTCTGGCTCAGGGGCTCCATCGTCTGGTGACATCAATGGGATATGGGGGAAAAAGAAAATAAAGCAAACGTGAGTACTCATCCGAAGTACTCAGCAAGCAAGGATCTACACTACATATGCAACATTTTCAAAGGAATGGCTGTATATGTGGACTGGGCTGCAGAAATGCCAGAATAGAGGGGGAAGCCTAGTCATATCGAAGACTAGCATCTTCAACAATCTTCGACAGTCTTGCAGCATCAGGAGAGAGCAGATGAACATAATGTAAAGTAGTAGTAGTAGTATCATCAACCTCGACCTGAGATCCTTTCTCGACTCCCTGTGAGAAAGCAATCCCAGAGCCGTACTATCCAGTTCTCATATCAAGTTCTAGTTGTACCGATCGGGATACAACTCCGAGTGTCCGTTACCGTAGGACAGGCTATCGATAGAAGTTTCTTCCCTGCAGGGGTGCACCAAGTTACCCACCACGCTCGCTTAACTCCGACCGGACACACTTTACTGGGTCATGCCCGGCCTCGGCTAAGCAACACGCCGCAACCCGGCCGAATACCTAACAGAGAGGTCAGCACGCCGGACTAACCTATGCCCCCAGGGGTCTTGGGCCATCGCCCCGGGAACTCCTACACGTTACGTGCACCGCCGATGAGCAGACCTAGCAACCCCTTATACAAGAGCGGTTGCGTTCCCAGTCCAACCCAGCATGTGCCGCATCAGTCGCTGACGTCCATTAAGCTCCGGCTGAAGTATACGACGCAGAACGCCCATACTATGCCCACGTGATGGTTAGTGCTATCGGGCCAGAGGCCCCTCGGATAAAATATCCAAACCATAGTGGATTAGGAGCACGCGGAAACGAGCAGAGACTCACGATCGATGTGACCCCGTCGCCCCGTCTCGAGGACTTGCGGCAAGGGCTAAGAATGCCCGGGCACGCCTCGTGTTATCTCGCGGGCACCATCCAGGTCAACCCGACTCCACATCACTTCGCATTAAGCTCGCGCGGGTACCCCTCAGGGCTGACCCGTCTTTAGTATCATGGTTTAGTGCAAGTCAACTCATCAACAGTAACTGTGTGTCTGACACCAGGGGAGCCCTGAGGAATCACCCTCGATGGAATTCCCGCTCGATGTTATCATCAAGGTGAACGAAGGAGGAATCACCCTCCAGGTCCACACTTGAGGAGTTGCGCGACGATGTCGTTATCGGGGGTGGTGTAGGAGGAATCACCCTCGCTTACCACGACCGATTAGCTAACCTACAAGGTTATCATCAGAAGTGCTGATGAGGTATCACCCTCGGCACTCGATGGTAACCCAGCAGTGTCGGCAACTAAGGGGAAGTGATGTGCGGTGCCAGGGTCTGGTCTTCAATCCCGATGATCGGGTCTTCTGATATCCAGCAGGGCAGTCGGGATCAAGTGGGGTCTTTGTTGTGTCTCTACCCAGCCTATACTAAGCAGTCTAGGATCACCAGTAAGGTAACAAGGCAGGTTACAATAAACAGGCTATGCAATAGATATAGGAAACAGTAGCAGCAGCAGTTCTAATGCAAGCATAAGAGATAAGAGAATAGGCGATATAGGCATGCTCAAAATGGGGGTGCTTGCCTGTTTGCTCTGGGCAAGGGCAAGGTCGTCGGTGGTGTCGTCGGGGACGTAGTCGTACTCCTGAGCTGCGTCTGCCTCGGGAGCTACGTCAACGTCGGGGTCTACCAAGAGAGAAGAGGGGGAAGAAACAGGTAAACATAATGCAAACAAATGCAATACGGTGCGTGTGATGCTATGATGCAGTGCAGGGTTGCCTAATTATGCATCTAAGTCATTTTAGTTATTTTTAGAATTAATCTGGGATTTATTTACCGAAGTGTGTGCACTATTCATCAGCCGGATACGGGTCTGGAGTTACGAGTTCTTCTACGTAGGGGGTTCCGATGGAGAAACAGACGGCACGATCAAACTCGGCTCGTCGTTCTGAGCAACTTTCATGTTTTAACTTTTTCGATCCGCGCTACGGTTTAAAAGTTATGATTTTTCGAAGTTTATTTGAATTTCTGGAATTACTTTAATTACAGAAAATGAATTATGACGTCAGCATGACGTCACTGTGACGTCAGCGGTCAACAGGCGCTGACCAGAGTCAAATATGACATGTGGGACCCACATGTCAGTCTCTGTTTATCTTAACAGTGAATTAACTTAATCCACAGGGTTAATTAGGGGGCGGGCCCCACTTGTCAGTGAGACATTAGGCTAAGCTAATTAACTTTATTTAATTAAGTGCTTAATTAGTTTAATTAGCCGCCGGGGCCCACACGTCAGTGGCACTGTGCTGCCACGTCAGCGCGTTGACTCGGTCAACGAGTCAGTTGGGCCCACCCGTCAGTGGCTCAGGCGGCCCCACACGTCAGTGCCAGGTCAGCCTCACCGGCGTCGTCACCGGAATAAGCTCCGGTGACCAAATCTGTGGCGGCCGAGCGCCGGAGTTGCTCGGAATCGAGCTACAGGGCACCAGTCGCAGCGTGCTTGGGCGCGTTCGAGAGCTGAGAACGAACTGCGTCCAACGGCGCCACTCCCGCGGGCTAAGTTGGTCGGAGCTCGCCGGAAACAAGCTCGAAGCGGCGGCCGGAGCTCGGGCGTCGACGGATTCGAGGCTGTGGAGCTCTAGGAAGCGCGCGCGCATGTGCTATGTACTCCTAGCGACCTACTGAACACGGTGACGCGCTCGAACGAACTCGAGGTGCACTGGTGGGTGAGCCTGGAGCTCAACGGCGGCGACAGCGCAGCAGCTAACCAAGGGAGCTACGCGGTTACCTAGGGGAGAGAGAGGAGTGCAGGTGCTCACCGAGCGGCCAAGAAAAGCCCACGACAGCTTTGTAGCAGCAGGGGTCGTCGAATTCGCCGGCGGGCACCGGGGTTGGGGAAGAAGGGGACGGCGGTGTCCGGCAGCTACAGGGCCTCCTAGCACCAGCTGGGGCCTTCAATCGACGAGGAAGACGACGGCAACCCCTTCGGCACCATGGTGACCCGAGGCGATGGCGGTGGCCGCGGCTGCGACGGAAACGCGACGGCGACGGTGCTCTGCTCCGGATCTGGAGAGGGGAGAAGAGGCGAGGCGAGCGAGGAGAGGACGGGGAAGTGACGGAAGGAGCCAGGGGAGATGCACGGGCGCGTCCTTATCCCCTCAGCCTCCCTGTTTCGTCGGTGGCTGCCGCCGTGTCGCCGCTTGGCCGGCGCGCGCGCGCGCAGCCACGGCGAAGACGACACGGGGAGGAGGGAGACGGTGTGGGCTGCTGTTGGACTGGGCTGCACACTATGCACTTAGGCCCAGCCAACAGTAGCGTTCTCCTTTTCTTATTTCTCTTCTTCCTTTTCTTTTATTCCTTTTTCTGTTTCAAAATGATTAGGCCACTTGTGCTCTTTTGAAAAATGTGGAAGTTGGCCCAAATATTGCAACGCAATATTATCTCTCACCAAAAAGTGGTTTGGACAGATTTGGAAGCCATTTGAATTTGTAATGATTTTAAATGAATTAATATTGCTGTTTTGGGTGCTGTTTCATCTTGTTTGAGTTACTTGTCCAACTCCATTTATTTTGATATTGGTTTTAGAAATGTTCCTGGATTATTTGCCAATTAATGAACATTTTCCCAACAGTGTTTGATCAACTTTATAATTCACTTTTGAATTTGAGTTGATTTTCAGATGTGAATTTGAATTGGATCATTAACCCATATGACTTGGCACTGCAAATGATCATGACTTGGCAATTTTAACAGAGTGTCACTGAGCTTATTACAAGGGGGTGTTACATGTATCCAGTAAGACTACGAGCCGTTGAGAGGCTGAAAGTCACTACGGACCAGAATTATGCCCAGATGCAGCTCGGGCCTTTAAATGGCCGAAAGTGTAACCGGGCCGAAAGCGGCCCATATGTACATAGGGCCGCTGACAGGCCGAAACTAATATCGGGCCGAACTGTTAAACAGGCCATTAAGAGGCCGAAGAGCAAATCAGGCCCCCAATGGGCCCAAATGCACAGTAGTTGTTAACGGGCCGTATCTGTTATGGACCGTAATTTGTCTCAAACTATTGCAGGCTTTTAATGGGTTGTATCTAATGTGGGCCATCATTTGGCCCAAAATAGGACACACCGTGAGCGGGCCAAATCTGACATGGGTCGTAAACTGGCACATAATATTGCAGGCTTTTAATGGGTCGTATCTGATGTGGGCCATCATTTGGCCCAAAACACGACAGGCCGTGAGCGGGCTAGATCTGACATGGACCATAAATTCACCTAAAGCATGGCAGGCTATTAACGGGCCGGCCCACTAGTGTCTGAAAAAATAGTGTGGGCCTTTGGCTGGGCCGGCCTTTTTAACTTAAATGGGCCGCTGTTGGGCCTCGCCAAGTGTCGACGCATCATAGGCGCGTCCTGTTCGTTGGACGGTTGACATCTGTACCAACGGGTAGCTGACACGTGATTCACCCGGCCAATGAGAATTTTACACGTGGAAAATCTCCATTGGTCTTGGCTATTAACGGGTTATCGGATCCAAAACCGGACCCGATAGCATAACGGCGACCCGTTATGGTGGATGCCACGTGTCGGTTACCCTTGACGAAAGCACTTCCATGACGCGCCATTTATCATCATGGAAGTGGACACTTCCGTGATGATAATTTGAGTATTGTCATGGAACACTTCTACGACAGCACAGGTATGACTATCTTGATTCTGTCATAAAATCGTCATGGATGTACATGCATGACAGAAAAAGTGACCTACTATGACAAACACGTATCATCACAGAAGTGTTTTTTTTTGTAGTGCAACTGGGTTACATCAGGAGTCGTTTAGACGCCGAGCATTGTTTAGGTGGGAGCATGTGGAAGAGGGAATGATAGTGCCATTGTATCTGAAGGAAGAGGTGGCGTCAACCAAAGAGCGAGGTTGGTCGGTGGATGTAAAGCATGATCAATCGTGTGACAAATGAAAGGAAGCTACTTATCGCCAAGAGGTTAGAGGTCGGGGAGCCTTACACTTCGATGCTATTTCTTTCTTTTTTTAGGGGAGGAGTAATGCTATTTCAGTGGAAGTTTTATTACGGATGAAATTTAGGGGTAATTGTTTTGAGCAGTTTTTTAAAGGGATGCGAGAAAACAGTACCGATAGATTAAGTATGTAAAAAGCGTCTGTAAGTCTAGCATTACTGCTCCGCAGAGGAGGAACTGCGTTAATCGCACCCTCGGACATGTTGCATAAAGATGCCGGCTGTGTGCATCGCAATGATGCGAAGGCCAGGTGTGATCCTTCTTTTCTAAACAAACGAAGTGACCATGGAACACCGCAACTTATTGACTTACTACTTTTTTTTGAAACGTGCTTGTTGAATTACTATACACTAGCGAAAGTGTTCTTGGGCGCATTTGGTTACCTGCATTAGGTCGGTCCAGGCCCGCGCGGGCAGAATTTGGCCCATTTGGTTGCTTGGCTCGCATGAACCTCAAAGTAGGTCTGGGCCTGGCTCTAGAGGAGCGGCAGAATCGGTCATTTTTTGCAAGCCAGGCTCGCTCGAGCCACGCATGGCGAGCGCTTGCACGTGTGTGGAAGCGCAGGAGACAACGCAACGACTCATAACTCCCCACGCCCCTCCCGTCACCTCCCTCGCCAGTTCACACCCACTCCCTCTCTCTCGCCTCATCACCCGTTCGGTTTCTCCGATGGCCACGCCGCCATCTCGCCACGTACCACCCACTCTGGTCATCGACGACAGCAATCCCATCCAAGAGAGGTGGATTGCCAGCCTCTCCACAACCGGACTAGATCTAGCGGCGGCACTGCCAGCTCCCTCCCCTTTCTGCACCATGCCACCGCCCCGGGCCAATGTAGCGCCAGCGCCGGTCGCTACGACTCCTCCACCGGAGCCCGTGTTCCTCTCCTTCAGCTCAAACCTGGCGGGGATCCAATACCCACAGGCGCCATACTTTGCAAGCCCCTCTTATGGGGGTGTTTTTACCCCCATACGAGGGTTTTCTCCTCTGTGTCCAGGGCAAGGGGAGGGGAGCTCCAGGACGCTGGCGTCATCTTTGAGTCGACGCAGGACGAGGTGCACGACCGCGGCCCTCGGAATGGTTGGGTCCTCTTCATCGGCGGTGGCAGCACCCCTCTCCCCGCCGTGTTTTTCACCACGGCCGGTGTACGCTACGCCGGCAACCCCCATTGTAAGCTCTAAAATATCCCTTTGCTTCGTACTTAGGGTTCTTAAGGTAGTTCTAAGTGTGTTAGATTAGATATTGGACCCAATTTGATCCGATTCGATCGGATTCTATCAGAATCCACTGTTTTGGGGATGAACCAGAGTGCATGCGTACTTTGTTTATCCCACATGGCTTGATTGTTCATAATGCAGTGTTAGTTTGCATCGTTTTATTGCCACATTGTTACTTTGTACTGCCAAATTGTTAGTCTGTAGTGGCACATTCTTACTTTATACTGCCACATTGTTAGTTCTTAGTGTTGTTACTACTGTATATGCTATTGTTCTTCGTGCTATTGTTAGTTCTTAGTGCTGTTACTAGTGTATATGCTAATGTTCTTGTTGCTATTATTAGTTCTAAGTGCTCCTTTTGCTCTTGTTGCTATGGTACGTGAGTGCATGTGGCATGCAAGTAGGACATACTTGACTGCCAAAAATAGTATGTGCAAGTAGGACATGTGAGTGGTGGCTTCATCTAATCAGTGTTAGCATTGATAACTGTAAGCACTGATCAGAGTAGCACTGATCATGTGTTAGTAGTGATCATTGTAAGCTGTGTTCAGTGAGCATAGATGATGTCCTACTTGTTAGCTTTGATCATGTGTCATATGTTGCTAATTGATGTCCATCTTGCTGACAAGATAATGAAGACAGTGTGGGACAGAGCCGACGGTGGTGCACAGGTCATCGTCGGCGCAGAGGGGGCAGAGGACCTCATCCTCACCAACTAGTGGCTGAAGAGGGTGGTGCTCTCAGGCAGGGTGGACTACATGACGATGTCGTTGGGCACTGGTAGGAGGCCGAGGACCGGCCACAAGGAGGGTGCACGGGAACCTATCAGGTTCTACGTGAAGATCAGTGACCAGGAGGACATCTCCATGCTTATCATCACATGTAAATTCAGGCCGGTGATGAAGCAATGGCTGGTCAGTTGCCCTCCTCGCGTCGTCCGCCAACAAGTGGTGCAAGTTCTGGGTCCAGGTGCAGATGTTCAAGGGGCACATGGTGCTGGGGCGCGGCTGGGAGTATATCTGCTACCGGCACAAGATCGTCTCCGATGACCTTGTAGTCTTCAAGCTCTCCGGCCTGGGGCTGAAGGTGCAGATCTTTAACGCCAACAGCTCCAACATCTGCACGGTCCGGTGTTCCAAGCACAACTGTGTCGGTGACATCACTCAGGCCCTATAGTTCGTCTGTCAAGTCTGAAACTCTGAACCGAAGTAGTTTAGGGTAAGTTTGAACTTATCTTTTGATGTGAACATGTCCATATTTTGCCCATGGAGTAGCACCCTCGGGTCCAGTAGGGGCATGGGATGCCTGCTATTTAAACTTATGCCTAGTAGTGTTATTATCCTACTTATGCCTAGCTTAGCTGCCTGTTTTCATGTTTTGTGCTCTGTTCTCATGTTCTTCTGCTGCTGTTCTTGTGTTGATCATCCCCTCTATGTTGTGTGCTGTTAAATGGGTGGTAAGTCCACCATATTTGAAAGAGATGAGCAGATCAAGTACTTGCACACAACCAAACAGTTGATCTTTGCATCTGCTCACACCCGAAGCACATACACAGACAATTAAACAAGATGCATCCAGCTGGGCCTTGATGCAATGCAGGCAACCAATCAACATGCAGATGTTGGTTTTTTGCCTGCATATGCTTAATCAGACCCAACTAAGACAAGTATGCAAAGTGGCAAAAAGTGATGCAGGTAACCAAACGCATCCCTTGTGTATAGCCAGCTAGCTGTTCCTTGTACATGGAGTACCATACATCATACCGACGCAAACAACTTGAAACGGCCGATCAGAAGAGGAGATCGATCGACCGGAGCCCAGCGTCGCGTGGTCGTACCCCATAACCCCGGATCATCGGCGCCCTACTCGCTGCTCGGTGGTGGCTCCAGGGGCCCCGCCGACCCCGAGTTGCCATGGGGTTTCGGCGAGGGAGGCCACTACAAGAAATATGTCAACTTGTGACCTTCTGTCAGTGACCCTGAAAGAAATGGTCGTAAATCTACGACCATTTGAGGCCAATTGGTCATAAGCTGTTTGGGGGCTCCAAACCCTAAACCATAACGACCATTTTGGTCAGAAAGGTCGTAATTTCCTTACATGAAATGGTCGTAAAGCAGACAGCGCTGGTTCGCTGCCTTATTTCTAGCTGATCACGACCAATATAAATGGTCATAGCCTTGTAAATTGTGGTGCATTGCTATGACTAGGTGCCACCTCATCAGTTTTGCCTATGTGTCATGTCCATGTGTCAATTTTTGCCTATATGTCATGTACATGTGTCAATTTTTGCCCTAGGTTGTGAAGCAACCTACATTTCTGTCATTCTCAAAATTCCCAAAAAAATCTCATAAATTCTCTATATCTTATATTCCTCAAATATGTCAAAAACCTTCCTTGCCTATTTCAATAATAATTCAAAAATATTCATTTCCCTATTCTGTTCAGAACATCACTTTGTGAAGGAAATGCTATTTATATTTTCTTTATTGACCTCAAAAATTTTGGGCACTCTTTCCTATCCAAATCATTGCCTCGTGACAAAATTCCGATCCATTTGCCTAGTAAATCTTCCTCAGCAAATTTCCAAAGTTTATGTTCACCTAGAAGCTTTGTGAAGGAAATACTAGCTAGGAATATACTAATGATTTAATTTTTTTCCACATATTCTATATGCCCAAATCGTAGCTCTCCACAAAATTTTAGCCCCATCTAATAATCCATGTGAGCTCACCATCCAATCTTTGTTTCTGATAATATTTTCAGTCTGTGAAGCAACTATACTTTATATTGCTTTATAATTGCTGCAAATTTATCAGGACATGACCCTGCCCATAGGACCTCCCTCCACCAAATTTTAGCTCATTTAATTTAGCCAATTTACCTCAATATTTTTCCAAATTTTTTGTTAAGTGGAGAGCATTGTGAAGGAAGTACCATTTTTATTTATCCAAATGGTACGAAATTTTTACAGTGTCTTCATATGCCCAAATAATCATCCTACTCCAAATTGCAGCTCAATCCAATCATCTATGTGAGCCCAGCTTCAATTAATATTTTCTATCCAAATTGCCACATTGCAAAGCAAGTGCTATCTAGACCCCTCCTATTCCCTAAAAATTTTTGGGAAATCTTCCATATCCAAATAATTGCCACATGCCAATATTAAGATCCATTTGCCTACTAAATCTTCCTCGGCAAGTTTCCAAAGTTTCTATCTAGAGAGAAACTTTGTGAAGGAAGTACTAGTTAGGATTATCCAAATGATCTGAGATTTTTCCAAATCCTCCATATGCTCAAATCATCACTCTCCACAAAATTTGAGCTCTATACAGCAATCCTTGTGAGCTTATCATCCAATCTTTTATTCTGGTCTTATTTTCAGTTTGTGAACAACTATATTTTATATTGCTTAATTATTGCTGAACATTTACCAGGGCATGTTCCTACCTATATAACTTACCTACACCAAATTTGAGCTCATTTCATTTAGCCAATTCCTCTCAATAATTTTCCCATGTTTCTGTCCAGAGAAGAGCATTGTGAAGGAAGTGCCACTTTGGCATGTCCAAATGGTATCTAATTTCTACAGTGCTTTCCTATGCCCAAATGACCATCCTCATCCAAATTTCAGCTTAATCCATTAATTCATTTGAGCCCAGCTTCAACATCCATATTTCTGCCCAATGTGGTACTTTGCAAAGAAAGTGCCACCTAGGCTCCTCCATTTGAGCTGAAAATTTGCCAAGACAGTCTTCTTAGTCGATGATCATCCTCAGACAAAACTGAGGCCCATTGGCCATGTGCATTTCCCCCACCGCTAATCAAACACTTGGCCGCTAATTCATGTTTGAGCTTAGTTTAGTCTCCTCGTGAGATTCTTCTGGTGTATTCTTCTTACTAACACCTACCGGGGGAGTGTCCAACCCACCAGACATGCCTATGCCGCCCAGAACGCGTGGCAATGCCACGGTCACGTGGTGACCACGTGGCTGGCATGCCAGTTTGCGCGCTCTGGAGTTGGGGCCCTCGGCCACCGTCCAAACCTCGCTGTCTTGCCACCACACCATGTATATCTGATTAAATAGATACTTATGTACCTATAAATGATTTTTGGAAAAAATCATGAGGAAATGATGAGGCAGCTGCAGTTCAAATTTGACCTGCTTCCAACTGAATCGACGAAAATTTGTCTTTTTCACGAGAGGTGGATCAAAGCTTTTAACACACACCCGTTTGGTCAATTGTACATTAAATATGGACTAATATTTTTTTTAAATGGTGTGGTACAATTTTGCAACAAATATATGGTTGGTCTTTCACAAAAAAACTCATTTTGGGCATTCAAAAAATGGAAAATGAATTTTTCGTCCAAATAAAATGAAAACCTCCTTAGCCAACATTGTTTGCCATTCAAAGATGCACCCTTGAACACAATATGAGATCATTTGAACAAGCTATGCCATGAATGCGGCCATAAGATTGACCATTTGGCTTGAAAGCCATGAATCTTCATACATGATAGCTCATTTCTGATAACATTTTTTTAAAATAATTACCGTATTACAAGTTTATTATTTTTGTTCGTAACTTGGTCACATATAATGACACAATGCGAAGGTTTTCTATTTTTTTTGTTTTTTTGAATTTTTCATGCCCATTTCAAAATGCGGTCAAAACGGCGGGCATGACCGTTCCTAGCTAGTGGTTGAATCTTGGAAAACTTTTGCCGTTTCTCTAATTAAATAGATACTTTTGTACCTAAAAATGTTTTTTGAGAAAAATAATGAGCAAACTATGAGGCAGCTGCAGTTCAAATTTGACCCGCTTCCAGCTGAATCGGCAGAAATTTGTCTTTTTCATGAGAGGTGGATCAAAACTTTTAAAACCCAGCCATTTGGTTAGTTGTAAAATATGGCCTAATATTTTATAAAATTGATTTTGTCCAATTTTGCAACAAATATATGGTAGGTCCTTCACAAAAAAACTCATTTTGGGCACTCGAAAAATGGAAAATGAATTTTTCGTCCAAAGAAAATGAAACTTCCTTAGACAACATTGTTTGCCATTCCAAGATGCATTATTGTGCACAATATTAGATCATTTGAACAAATTATGCCATGAATGTGGCCATAAGATTGATCATTTTGCTTGAAAACAGTAAATCTTCACACATGATAGCTCATTTCTGAGAACACTTTTTCAAACTAATTGCCGTATTTCAAGTTTGTTATTTTTCCTGGTAACTAGGGCACATATAATGACACAATGCGAAGGTTTTACAGTTTTTTGATTTTATTGAATTTTTCATGCCCACTTCAAAATGCGGTCAAACGGCGGGCATGACCGTTCGTAGCTAGGGGTTGAATCTTGCAAAACTTTCAGAGTATCTCTAATGAAATAGATACTTCAGTACCTAGAAATGATTTTTGGAAAAAATAAAGAGCAAACTATGAGGCAGCTATAGTTCAAATTTGACCCGCTTCCTGCTGAATCGGCGACAATCCCACCTAGTATGAAACTACCTCTAGTTATTCGAGGGAACAATACTTAAACATTGTCATAAAAAGAGAAGGAAACTTACCACCGGGCATCGTGGTGCTGCATTGGAGCTCCCCGACGCTGCAATGGAGCTTCGCCTGGCGTCGTGGTGCTGCGTTGGAGCTCTTGGAGCGCCGTTAAGAGCTGCAATGGAGCTTCGTGGGGATGTCATCGGTGCTGCGTTGAAGCTTTTTCATGCTCGATGCTGTCATGACATATTGATATGATCGAACGACTACCAATGCGCAGATCGGGCGGCTAGCTAGGCAGATGATTTCTAGACAAAATCATCGGGTTGACTGGTAGCAGCCGCCTGTTGTTAATCGATTATGACCAATTTAGATGGTCATAACGTCATCAAAGCATGTACTTCGTTCTGATTGGTCTATGAGCATGCCATGCGGATCAAGCATTAGAGACCGTCGGATACTTCCAGATCCAGCGGCCCACACCCCCACCCTCTCACCCACCCACCACGAGCTACCCCTAAAAAAACCCACCGTGAGCTCCTCTCTCCCCCGCACACCACTCCTTTCCCTCCCCCGCGCAGCGAACTGCCTCCCCTCCCCTCCCCTCGCCGCCATCCACCGCCGCTCGCTACCGGCCTCGAACCCCTCCCTCCCCTGCCCTCCGAACACTGTCGCCGGCCAGATCCATCGCAACCCCCACCCCGGCCACTCTCTCACGACCCATCTCTCTCTCCCGTACTGCATGCCGCCGCCACATGTGCCTACCAATTCTAGCATTCATTGGTGACACACGGCACCGTGGAGCAAGGCACGAGCTCGCATCGCTCCGATCAGATCCGATGGGTGCCTCCCTGGCCTCGGATCAGGCCTGCACGACCCGAGTGCCACCACCGCCGTTGTCACACCCGTTGCCGAGAACCATGGCATTGGCCCGTGGCTGGTGCCTTTTTTGCGGGGATTCATGCGTGCTCCGGTTGCGGGTTCTGGCCGTCCTCGGCGTCGTGTCCTCAAGGTCTCCTCTCTGCGCCTCAGTCCCGATTTGGTTTGCTCTCTCCCCTGCCCTGATGCGGCCGGTTCTCCATACACAGGTGCACAAGAGACCTCGTCTCCCCTCCAAGGCCATTCGTGCTGGCGTGGAGGTTGCTTGCCGGCCGTCCATGATGGTGAAGACCATCGGCGGCACCAGGGCCAGTAAGATGGCAGCCACCATCAACCGCTTCTTCCTGTCCCCATCACCTTCCTTCAGCCTTCTCCCACCATCGCTAATCAAGGTAACCCCCCCCCCCCTCACCCTCACCAGCGAGGTTAGATTGAGACTACTTTTTTTAACTCTGCAGTGTTATCTTCAAGCTCTCGTTGATAGTTTGTCTGAAAAAATCACATTATCTCTTGAAGTTAACTACACACAAATAAGCCTTGCCATTTTTAAATAAACGCCTCTAGAATCTCAGTTAGAGTCTCGCTAAATGATGAGCGAGCTACAGCAAATGGTGGCTCGTCCCCTCCTCCCTCCATGAGAAGGACGACTTGGGCATCCCCGGGCATCTGAACCACATGAAGAAAATGTTCATGGATTACCAGTTTATAACTAGAAGTAGGTACTAGGTTCATTGATTACACGTTTTTCTCTTCTTTTGCAAACCAACATGAGTTTTTGTCCTTGTTGCAATCAATAGTTCAAATCTGTCACAAAAAAAAGCTTTGATGTTGGCTGCAGTGGATGGATATCAATGGCATGATGGCATGGACGGTGGCGTCCTTCCTCAGGTAGTCTGGCCTAGACCGACTAGTGGCCGGCGTGCTCCTGGGCAGCTCTCGGCCTCCCTTGTCTTTGCGTGGGCACACCTTCCTGCTAGCATAAGTTGCATAACATGTGTTCAATGCGATGCGAGTACTACGCAGGGTCTGCTTGCTGGCTAAAGAATGAGTTGGGTTGGGGTTCCACAAGAAACACTAGAAGTAAAAAAGGATTTCCCCAGTTTTGGAGGGTAGGCTCAAGCCCTTTGAAGCCTTTTGGGTAGATTCTCCACTGGTCCTAGTATCTCTTTCGTCTCCGTTCGAATGCGGCTGATGCGTCTGACTCTGCCGCTGCTTCTTAGCTATAAGACAGTCACATTATGTCTTTTTTGTTGTTGCTGACAGTGATAATTACAGTATGGTTGAAAATCCACTCGGTTGTGGACTAATAAGAGCCAGCATTACATATACTCTAGTTGTCATGTTGTGCTTGCTGTTCCATATTTTGTTGATCCACTGATTGCTGATCAACTGATGAGAACTGTAGTTAGTTTTTTGAATGATTTGGTGTGCATGTGATCAGTATCATTTGCATAGTATTTTAAAGGACATTTTTATGTAGTTTCATCTCAGTTATGATATTGATTACTGGTCCTTCATGCACTTAAGCAATATATTTTCAATTGTTGCTCAACAACCATTATACAACATGCCTATTTTTCATGCAGATTTGGTGCGCAAAGGCACAATTTTCTTGTAGGGCTTCATCTGCAAATCCACAAAAGTATGAAAGGGTCAACTTATCAAAGTGGTAGAAGAAGCTAGGGGGAAAAGAGCAAATGAAGCTGATCTCACCTGTGGGGAGAATGGACTCACGCAACCAACCAGTTGCCACCGGAGGCTTGCCTGATTCCTTGTGTGATGCCTTCCTGCTGCTCCAACTCCGACGCCGTTCGCCGCGGCTCTCTGTTGGCCGCCGCAGATCTTCTCCAACTACCGCCACTGTTCTGACCATGACGCCTCCTCGACGACTTGCCGCTGATCTCTGAGGATCAGCCGCTGCTCTTCTCCAACAACGGGGTTGCTGCTGATTCTCTCAAGCCCGGAACTGGGACCAGAGAGAAGAACAATCAAGATCCAGGGAACTCCCCTCTATTTACTCTTCCTTGTCTCCGTGATGTCTAGTTTCTCTCTCGAATGCCTAGGATCACATATCTAGTAGAATCAAGTTGTTCTCGTTTAAATTCAGTCACTTACCATGCAACACTGATTTTCCGTTAATACACTGTCCAAGTCATAAATTTCCTGAACTGTTGCATGTATATATTTAGGTGCTAGTCAATTAGAGAATGTCTGTGATACCATGTTTGTACTACGTTCTTGTGTACTTATGGAGTAGTAAATAGCCTTTCATGGCATTCCCCAAGTCTGCACATAGCATTGTTATTTTAGGAGCAGCTTTCTCATCCTTCTTTGGATAAGAAACCTAAACTTGCATAATAGCCAATTTAGTTATGTATTACCAGTTCAAGTTGTTTAGTATATATCATGTTCTATTTTGCTACCGAACACCTTCAACTTAAATGCTGAATTGCTTGTACACATAATTGTTTATAATCTCAGGGAAAACCATCCAGGTACAATGGGGCCAAGCTCATCCTCCTCGTCCCTAGCTACTACACGACTGCCATCCTGCATACTCCCTCCAGTTCATGGAGCATCTGGACCTCTTCATGGAGGTTTGAAGCATCTGTCTGTCAAAGTTTGAAGCCGGCCAATTGGAAGAGGTTGGTGTCCCCTGAATTCGTCTTGGCTTTTGTGAAATTGGTACCTTCTTCATGGAGGTTTTGATTAGTTTGGTTTCAGGAATGCAAATTTGACTCAATACATCATAGTTATTTGTATTTTTCTTCAGTATTGCAGGAATGCAAATTTGATTAGTCTTGGGTGTGCATTGCTGTTCTTATCTCAGTACTTTCTAGTTGTGCTAATTTTAGGACCTGTTCGGTGAATTTGGATGTTGGGAAGTGGATCCTGAATGCACTTTGTGTTAGCTATATTCAGATTTGCACACACAAATTTTGCTGTAAAAAAATCTTTAGTTACGTAGGGTTTGAATTACTACACCTAAATCTGCAGATTTGCACATAGAAATCTTCAGAGATTGGAGCATATCAAATCTTGATATATCCACTGTATCTTCTTGCTGAATCGAGTGCTCTCTTATATATTTTGTATATATTATTGTTGTAGGTCTAATGTAGTTCTAGCAAATTTAGGTAAGTAGTAGGAGTATATCATGAATAGTATTTTAACTGAACTGGGTGCTCACTTTGTTGTCAATTCTTGCTTATAAGCTATGTTTGATGCTGCCTATAGGTTCTTATTCTTTTTTTACACAGGTGAAGTACGAAGCCAAGTGCGAAGCCGTGAAGCCTATCAGCAAGAGTAGCATATATTAGGTATTGTAATATTAGGCAGAGTGTAAAGGTTGTAATAGACTAATTTAGTTTTGTTTTGGATGAATATTGATTGTGTATATAATTTCAATACCTGTGAAACGAAACCTGACCAGGGGGACCCATTTATGAAAATTATTTGACAAATTTTGAAATTTCTGACATGTGGGTCTAATTATGATATCAGCATGTCAAGTGGGAGCAATCTGACCAGTGGGACCAGCACAAAAATAATATGGCCGAAAATAGAAAATCAATAGTCATGACCCAGAAAATAAAAAGGCTGAATTGTTGGGCCATGCCCATATATCTAACCAAAGTTAACACGAAAATATATATTAAATGGGCTGAATTACTGAGCTAGGCCCATGTAGAACACTAAATTGGACCGGGCTGATTCTAATTAACGACCAATTCAATTGGTCGCAATTTTGCCACGTCAGATTGCCACGTTGGATCCGACCTGGCCTGTGCAGACAACCAGCGACCAAAACAATTGATCGTAGGACCAACGACCTTTTATTTTGGTCGTTGCCTTCTACGATCATATCACAAAGAAGATCGTTAAGTTTTATTAAAGACGGTCAGCTTTTGACCAACTGTTTTTCGTCAAAAAAAGATCGTAAATGAAAAACAGTAACCATTCAGTGACCAATATTGATGGTCGCAAGTTATCATATTTCTTGTAGGGGGCTTGTTCATGGGCGTATGCTGCCCCAACCGCCTCGCAGGCATTCCCAGCTCGGCCTCCCTCTCGTCGCACGCCGGGCTCCGGCCACCGCACTCTTCCAAAGCGCCCGCATCGCCGCCTAGCAGCACTGCAACCACATGTCCCCATCGACGCATCCGTTCATGCACGTACATAACGAAAGCTAGTATTTGAAACACCCAAAGGAAACTTCGTTGCGTATGCACATACCTGACGGTGGCAGGTGATGCGCGGCGACCGTGCAGGAGGCTAGCAGCAGGGACAGGAGGACGGCAGCGGCAACAAGCAGCCGGGCGACTATCCTCCGGTACATCATCGATCGAGCTGCGTACGTAGGCTGCGCATCATGCTACTTGATCAATAAAGCTCCTAAATTCGGTGCAAAAAAAAAAGAAAAAAAAAGAGAGCACTGAACTACGCTGGTACTAGTACAGTTGGAATGACTGGCCAGTGGGACAGTGAGAGCCGCTCTCCGAGACTCGGCGTGTTGTGTGAGCTGTTTGTTGTTTGTTTGTGGCTTGTTTAAAATCTTAGACAGCGAAAACGTGGGTTTTGACTCTGCTCGTCTTGGAAGCGCGTGTTGACCTCGAAGCCTGTAGGTTGTTTGTCCTGCCCCGCGATGCACGGTTAGCTATACTACGTTGCCTCCAATTTCACCTTGTGAGTTGTGATGCATAAATAAATTTATGTATCACATCGCCGGAAAGCCTATAGAACGTCCGCTTACACTTAAGGTACACCGCCGGAAGGCGAAATAATTTCAGAAAAAAGCGAGCATCAGTGTTAAGTCTACAATTTAAGCTCTGGTGGGCTGGAGATACCACTGTCCAGGCCCGTCGATGAGGGGGAGGGGGGCAAAGTGGCCGACCGCACAGGCCCCCAAAATCATGGGGCCCCGGATTGAAGAAAAAACGCGAGGTTATTTTTTTTCTTGGGTTGAATACAAAATGCGAGGTAATATAATCTGCCTATGTGGCGCCCGCTACAGCTTGAGCCCTAGGGCCGTGACCCACCCCATTCCCTCATACGCGCATGTGCGCCGCCTCTCTTGCGATCTCCCATACTCCCGTGCAATGAATCCACGAGTGTTGGTATGCTGTAGATTGCTGCCACCGGTCGCTCTCCCCCAGTCTAGCTCCTGCTACTAGCTGCTCCATGTTTGCACTAGTGTACCATGCCTGGCAGTGATTCACGTCCTCTGCCTGACCGCCGGGCGCTGGCCTTGCCTCCGCTACATGGAGGACTTGCTGCCCCTCCAAAGCTAGTGCTGCTCATCGCCTCGGCCACTAATCAGTCGGTAATTTACTGATTTTTTGGATCAGGAGAGGCAAACAACAATTTTTTCTGAAAGATCCAGCGCTGCTGGCATTCATATATTAAGCAGGAAGCAATGGGAAAAGCAAATACATGGTGAAGATCCGAAAATCAAAAGGTCCAAGGAGATGAAAATTACATTAGCCGATTCCTGTCGGTGGCTCTGCAAAAGGTAGTTCTAAGCACTTTGCTCCAGCTTGGCGCCATAGTTGGATGGCTCGACGACTCGCTGCCACCATGTAGGCAGCCAATGTATGTTTTGCCCGGAAGATGCATTTGTTTCGCTCCAACCAAATTTCCCACAACACGAGCGCAATGACTGACTTCATCCCCTTCCGGTGCTTTCCTGGCATGGCAGCGACAATTGCTTCCACGATGTCAGTCGATTGGTCCATGCAGCTCCAGATCGCTGGGCTTGCTGCCTGGCAGCCAGACCAGGTTGCCACCACCTCCGAAACCATCCTGGCGATCGGGCATTGCCAAAACAAGTGCACCGAGCATTCAAGATTCCTGAAACAGAATTGACAGAAGTAGCAGTTGATCCAACCCCGCCTTTGCAATCTATCATTGCACCACAAACGATTGAGATGTAGAAGCCAGCTGAATATCTTCAGTTTACCCGGGGCCCAGGTGTCCCATATCAAACTCTTTAGGTTTGTTTTTTGTGTGCCATAAAATTGTGCTTGGTAGGCGGAGGCAACAGAGTAGTTTCCGTTTGTTGTCCAGTTCCATCGAATGTCATCCTGGGCCTCGGGGTTTAAGTTCGGCCTAGCCCCATTTATCAGTCTTGCCATGGACAAAAAGTCGTGCAGCAAAGGAGCAGGGTCACCATGAGCCAGATCCTTGATCCAAGTATCGGCAAGCAGGGCAGCTTTTACTGAGCTTGCCTTCCTTCTGGAGTGCTTGAACATCCTGGGAAATACAGTCCTAAGAGGTTGACCGTTGACCCAAGGACAGCTCCAGAACCTAGCCCTTTCACCATTACCGACAAGTACCGTTGTCGCCGCATTGAAAATGGCCCCATCTTTGTCATCGCAGGGCAAATCCATTCCGACACAAGCGCGCTGGGGTTTTTTCTAGGCGTGCCATAGCCATCTCAGCTGCAGCGCTCTGCTGAATTTCTGTAGGTCAAGGATGCCAAGGCCGCCGTACTCGATCGGGGAGCACACCTTGGCCCAGCTTACTTTGCACTTGCCCCCAGTCATTTCCTCATCATGGGCCCAGAGGAAGCATCTTCTCGATTTGTCGACCTCCTTGAGCAATTTCTTCGCGATTCGAAGAGCAGTGATGGCGAAGGTTGGCAGAGAGCTCAGCACCGCGCGAACGAGCACCCGACGCCCTGCAATGGAAAGGAGCTTCTGCTTCCAGTCTGGCAATCTAGCTCGGATGTGATCTAGCACAAATTGCAGGTGTAGCATCCTGATTCTCGAGGGTGTGATTGGCAAACCAAGGTAAGTTATTGGGAATTGTTTGGTATGCCCTCCAAAGCTCCTCAGGACCTCGATCCAGGTTGATATCCTCACAACGAATGGGGGTGCCAGTTGATTTGCCCAGGTTTATCATCATCCCCGTTGCCTCCCCGAAGTCTTGGATGATCTTCATTAAGTCCTCTATCTCCTCAGCGATCGGGTTTGCAAAGAGCACAACATCGTCAGCGTATAGACTGACGCGTAGCTTCAGCTCCCGAACCGATAGGGGCTGGATCAAATTCCTCTCTGTTGCCAGCTGCAAAAGACGGTGCAAGGGGTCGATTGCGAGGTTGAACAGCAGGGGAGAAAGAGGGTCTCCCTGCCACAGGCCTCACTGATGCACTCCATTGAGCATGATCATCGAGCTCGAAGAGGAGAGCATCATGGCGATCCAATCTCTCCACCGAGCACTGAATCCAAGATTCTGAAGTAACTCCAGAAGGTATTCCCAGGAGACACTGTCAAAAGCACGGGTAATGTCCAGCTTGAGAAGAAGAGTCGGTGTACTTCTTCGATGCAGCAACCTGACCCCGTTTTGCACATACATGAAACTGTCGTGGATGCACTTTGACTTTAGGAAAGCAGTGTGTGCTGGGGATATTATGTCATTGATCACTCTCGATAGCCTGATAGATAAGACCTTGGCGATGAGTTTGGCTACGGAGTGGATTAGGCTGATTGGCGGAAGTTAGTTACACTTGTAGCACCATCCTTCTTAGGCAGCAAGGCCACGAGGGCCGTGTTAAGCTCACTGAAACCCTGTCCCGCCAGGCAGTAGAACTGCTCGAAGACCAGCATGATGTTGGCCTTGATAAGATCCCAACATATCCTGAAGAACATGCCACTGAAACCATCGGGCCCGGGGCTTTGTCAGTTGTGGATTCTTTGATAGCTGCCCAAACCTTATATAATGAGGGGTAGACACACGATGTAACATATGCCAACATAATAGCATAGGCACGCGGGGGAGCCGGCGGCGTGTGCCACCCGGGCGGCCGGGGTGCGGTATTGTAGCGGTGTCATGGGGAGGAGCGCCCGTAGTCAAGCCCCGGGGATGTAGCCATATCGGTGAACCTCGTTAACAAATCTCAGTGTCATGCTCGTGTGATTGATTGGTCCTAGGTAGATCGACTGTGCGCCTTGGATTTATTCTAACAAGATGGGGGAGCATGCAAAAGAGGGGAGCGATAGTGCCGTTGTATTTGAAGGAAGAGGCGGCGTCAACCAAGGAGCTAGGAGCTAGGGGGTTGGGCGAAGTTTCTGCCGGTGAGCTCAAATGCTCCCACATGAACATTAAAATCGAAAACAATAATAGAAAAAACTGAATTTTTATACAGACGTAATTTTATTATAGGTGAAATTTACGGGTAGTTTTTTCTAAAGGGATGTGACTATGTGAGTAAACAGGACACGCGTATACATTGACTTACTTTGTCCGAAACGTGCTCACTGAATTATTATGCACTAGTGGAAGTGTTGTTGTACGCACGGAGAGACCCACGAGGTGCGGAGCACGCAACTTATCGACATTTTTTTTCTTTTCGAAACGAGCTTATTAACTTGTACACTGGCGAAAGTGTTCTCGTACATGGCATGCAGCTAGATGTCCCATACATCGTACCCAACCCACGGCCACCGTCGTGTGCTCGTACCACGGATCCTCGTCGCCCTACTCGTTGCTCGACGGCGGCGGCGGCGGCGGCGGGTCGGCCCCCGCCGACCCCGAGTTGCCGTGGGGTTTCGGCGAGGGAGGCACATTCGTCGACGTATGCTGCCCCAGCCGCCTCGCGGGCGTCCCCAGATCCAGCTCCCTCCCCTCGCGGGCCGGGCTCCGGCCGCCGCCTAGGAGCAACACTGCGATCACACGTACGCACCCATTCATGCACATAACAGGAGCTAGCATTTGGAACACCCAAAGGAAACTTCGATGCGTATACACGTACCCGGAGGAGTACGCGGCGGCGGCAGGCCAAGGCCACGCGGGGCGGCCGCGCAGGAGGCCAGCAGCAGGGACAGGAGGACGACGGCGACGACCCCGAGCAGCCGGGCGGCTATCCTCCGGTAATAGTGTACAGTTTGAGTTGTAGCCAGTACTATGACAGTAGTAGCCAGCTGCTCCTCGAGACTCCGTGTGATGTGTGAGCTGATCGTTGCCTGGTTGCGGCATATTTAAAATCTCAGCCAGCCGGGGAAAGTGGGTCTTGGCTCTGCTAGTCTTGCGTGCGCGTGTTGACCTCGAATCCTGCATGATGTTTGTCCTGCCGCCGCGATGTACGGTTTGCTGTACTACGTTGCTTCTAGTTGTGATGCATCAAGTATAGAGTAATTGCTATCTAAGGCATCTCTTTTGACCCATAAACCGGATAACGTATCCTGTCCGCGGATCAGGGACCAAATCCTGGACACTGATGCGAGAGCCGATATTCAAAGCTATCCGCATACATTTCAAATCATGTGTCAACTATCCAAACAAATTTCATGCAAGCCGAATGATTTTCATATAAATCGGACAAAAACATTTACATTTATGACATATTTCAACTAAATTATAGCGGAGGTGGGAGCATGCGGAAGAGGAAACGATAGTGCCGTTGTATTCGACGGAAGAGGCGGCGTCAACCATGGAGCTAGGAGCTAGGGGGGCTAGGTTCTAGAGTGAACGTGGTCCATGGATGTAAAGCATGGTCAATCGCATCACAAATGAAAGGAAGCAATGTATTGTCACAAGGTTAGTGGTCGGGGCAAAATTTCGTGTTTTGACCCTTTTTGCTAACAAATTCAGGATCTGCCCACTGTTTGAAATTTTTTCGGGATCTGACCCTTTTCTTACCGCCAGGCACCTTGGCAGTAGGGTATAACAGCCTACCACCATGCCCCTTGGCGGTAGGGTTGGACACCCTACCGCCAAAAAATTCTAAGTTTCCAACACAGAGCGTGCCCAGGGCCTACCGCCAGACCCCTTGGCGGTAGGAAAAGGGTCAGATCTCGAAAAATTTTCAAACAGGGATCAGATCCTGAATTTATTAGCAAAACGGATCAAAACACGAAATTTTGCCAGTGGTCGGGGAGCCTTACACTTCGGAGGGAGTAATGCTACTTCTACTGGGGCATGGAGTTTCTACCCGCGAGCTCACTCCCTCATGAGCGGTAAAATGAAAAACAATAGTAAAAAACTGATCGTTTTGGCACCAAACATTGAGGGATTGTCTACATAGCTAATTTTTTTTTAAATAATACATTTTTTTAATAAATTTGAAAAATAATACGCAGTTTGAGTTATTTTCAAAAATAATACACCGTCGGTCTAGCCTACACCAACTGGAGCTTGTCGTCCTCCTCGAGGCCGACTGGAGCTTGTCGTCCTATAAGGAGCCGACAAGTGTCAACTCTGCCGCGTGGCAGCCGACCATTGGCCGGGCCGCGTCACTCGGCCAGGCTGGCAATCTATCGGCCTCGCACAGGCCGACAGGATCCTGTCGGCTCGCCAGTGGCCGAATGGCCGCCAGTCGTCCTCCTCAAGGCCGACAGGGAGCGGATAAGCCCGCAGCGCTCCTTCTTCCTCCTCCCTCTTTCCTTCTTCCACCTTTCTTCTTTTCTACTCTTCTAACCCGAAACTACACCGAATTAATACCCATTTTCTAGCCGATTTCTTCCCCGTTTTCCACCGTAGTTGCATTGTAGAGGGTAGGAGGAGGCAAGGAAGACCTCGATCTCGCGATGGGATAGCTCGTTGTGGTTGTGGTGAGCATTTTTTAAGAGGTGGTGGAGGTGAAGGTGGTGGAGGTGGAGGTGGTGGAGGAGGGGGTGCTACACGTGGAGGTGGTGGTGGTGCTCTCCGGTGATTGAGGGCCATCGTTCGTCGTTTTTCGCACGCTTGAAGGGTATAATACAAGTTACATTTTGTGTGTCATATTACTTGTGCGATTTTCTAGTTGGTTCGGTAATATATCTTAACATATTTAGTTGGTCCGATAATATTTTGTTGTCAAGTATGTACGTGTCCGTTAATATTTAGGCGTCTGGTAATATATAGTTGTCTGTTAATATTTAGGTGTCCGGTAATATTTAGGTGACCGGTAATATATAGGCGTCCGGTAATGTAGAGTTGTCCGTTAATATTTAGGTGTCCGTTATTATTTAGGCGTCCGATAATATATAGTTGTCCTGTAATATTTAGGTGTTCGGTAATATTTAGGTGACCGGTAATACGTAGGCGTCCGGTAATGTAGAGTTGTCTATTAATATTTAGTTGACCGGTAATATTCCGGAATATTTTTAGATGTCTGATATTTCAGTTTATGAATATTTTTAAGTGCACCGATAATATCCCATAATATATTATAAGTTCGACTTGCTGCTGAATAGTTCTCCATGTTGAATATTTTAGGTCGGCAGATATGTCAGATGTAGTGAAGTTCACTTTTTTCTACGGTCATGGTACTGTCCAAACAAATCAGTTGGGAGTTGATCTTAGTGAGTTCGAGAACATAGTGGTGCCAATTAGTGCCCCTCAAACATGGTCTGTTAGTCAGTTGACAGAGTGGTTGACAAGATGTTTAGGGTATAATACTGAAACTCACACCGTCGGTGTTCATGCATTGTGGAGCCGGTCAAGTTCGAACATTTTCTTTTATTTGAGGCCAATCGAGCGGGACTCTCAGTGGGGGGCGCTGGTTGCAAGGATGTGCAAAAAGGATAGTAAATCCTTGCGCCTTAGTGCTTCCTGTCATGAAGGAGGTCAGTGCCCCTGAAGGCGAGGGTGGTTATGATCCTGGCCAGAGCAGTGCAGGGATACATTTATCTATGTTAGATGATCCGTTAAATGATGGATATGATGGCCATGAATCAGGGAAGAGTAGTCAGGTAGAAGGAGGAAATGCTGATGGTTATGACGTTGGCCAGGCTGATGCTGATGAGGTAGATGGCCAAATGCAAAACCTAATGGAAGATGAAGATACAGATGTTGATATTGTTCATGCTGATAATTCCGACGAGTCGGATGAAGATGAGAACATAGAGGTGGTGCCTAATCCTGCAACATGGAATCATGACTTCTCATCTGCAATGACCGTGAATGATGGCCATGATCCTGCCTGGCAATATCACCAGAACAACATTGCTACGGGTGGTATGTACCCCAACAAGGAAGCTCTGAAGGATGCAATCACTCAGTGGGCAATGTCCACGCAAAGGGTTTTGAGAGCTGCCGTGTCTAGTCAGAAATTTTTGACAATGGTATGGAAGAACGATGATTGTCCCGCTAGGGTGCATGGCTATCTCCCAAAGTATGGCGCAAGTTGGGTGATCAGTGACTTCGTACAGCACACATGTGTTATTCCGTATATCCCTCAAGATCATGGTAACCTTTCATCCACGCTTATTGCTCAATTGCTTTACAGCGAGATAGTGGAGAGCAAAGCGATGGAAGTGAAGGCTATCCAGACAAAAGTCTTCGTCAGGTTCAATTACAGAATTTCTTATGGCAAGGCTTGGAGGGCTAAGAACATGGCGCTTGAGAAGAGATTTGGTTCGTATTTTGATGCATATGACTGTGTTGTCCGTCTCCTCCGCACACTGCAGTACCGGAATCCAGGCACCTATGTTGACATCCAAGACTTGGTCATGCCGGAGTTCCCAACTGTGATGGTGCTGCATCGATTGTTCTTCTCTTTCGGTGTATGCATCGAAGCTTTCAGTCATTGTAGACCGGTGATATGTGTAGATGGCACATTTCTCACTGGCAAGTACAAGGGTCAGATCCTCACCGCCATTGGTCAAGACGGTCAAAATCAAGTAGTCCCACTAGCATTTGCTTTTGTGGAGAGCGAGAATATTGAAAGTTGGACTTGGTTCTTCAGGCAACTGAAAATAGCAGTTGTGAAGGATAAGCCGAATGTGTGCATCCTTCATGACAGGCATGCAGGTATACTGAGTGCGATAAGGACACTGACAAACCCTGGGCCTGATGAGCCAACTCCATGGCAGGACCTGCAGAGCCGTTGGTGCATGCGTCACCTGGGGGCCAATTTCTTCTCGCAGTTCAGAAATAAGAACCTTATGAATCTATTCAAAAAACTCTGCAAGCAGAACCAGGAATGGAAGTACATGAAGATACGTGAGAGACTTCATGTGTGCACTCTGAGACATGTTAGGGACAGGAAAGCTGCAAGGGATGCAGTTGTGAGGGCACATGTAGAAGCAGTAGCTGCACAGTTAGCAACAGGACCAGCGGCCGAGGATGAAGAACCTGTTGGGCTTTGTGATTTTCCAGGATTTGACCCACCTGGTACTAGGAGAAGGCTTGGCAGGACGATTAAAACATTTGAGGAGTGGATAGAGCATGAGCATCTGGAGAGGTGGTCTTTGCTGCATGACACACATGGAGCAAGGTATGGTGTCATGACTACCAACCTAGTTGAAACTTATAACTTTGTCCTCAGAGGAAACCGTGCTTTGCCACTGACAGCAATCGTTGAGGGTATTTTCTATGGCACGGTGAAGTATTTTAGAGATAGACGTCAAGCAACAGAGTTGCATATCACAAACAACCCGAACACACGTTATTGTGAAAGGGTTATGAAGTACATGAATGATAAGATGCGGAAAGCTAGGACTCACACTGTAGTCCCCATTGGAAATCAAGAAAGAAGGTTTGAGGTCCGATTAGCTAACAACAAATTCAGATGTGGAAATCAGGTGTTCACGCATGAGGTGAAAATTGGCAATGAAGTCAGGCCAACGTGTGAGTGCACATGCAACAAACCGAAGTTGCTTCATCTACCTTGCTCTCATGTACTTGCTGCTTGCGGGCAGCTAGGACTTGACGCAATCTCTTTCGTGTCTCCATATTTCCTGAAAGAGTCCGTGGTCAATACCTGGACAGGTGAGTTGCAGGGATTTCAATCAATGGGTAACTTCACCACTGTTAACCCTGTTGAAAGGCGGTACATTCTGGACCCACGGAATATGCGTACAAGCAGAGGCAGACGTCAGTCTCAGCGCATCCGGAATGATATGGATGAATCTGAAGCCGGAGGGCCAACTATTCAATGCATTCTATGCAATGAATTTGGCCACAGGGACACTAATTGTCCCACCTTCGTGACTGGCCGTGGACGAGGAAACCGGGGACGAAGAGGAAGAAGAGGGAGAGGAGGGAGAGGAAGAAACTAAGTGTGGCACTCTGTTTAATACTGTACTAAGTGTGGCACTCTATTTAATTCTGTACTAAGTGTGGCACTCTGTTTAATTCTGTACTAAGTATGGCACTCTGTTTAATTCTGTACTAAGTGTGGCACTCTGTTTAATTCTGTACTAAGTGTGGCACTCTGTTTAATTCTGTATTAAGTGTGGCACTTTGTTTAATTCTTCATTAAGTGTGGCACTCTGTTTAATTTGTATTAAGTGTGGCACTTTGTTTAAATTTGTATGGTGCGTGCAACTGTGTTTTCATAAGTGCAGGAATGGAGGATGAACGTCCTCCATTGATTGATCCTCTCATTGATAGTGGCCATCGTGCTACGATGTTAGATGAACGCCCTCTATTACCCCTAGTCACGCGCACTCCTAAGCATGACTGGAGGATACACCCGGATTGGACTGAGAGGTACGGGTTTTATTAATTTTGTTCTTTGTTAGGTGTTTTTTCCGATAACAACTCATTGAACCTTTGTGCTTTGTTATACGCAGGTTGAAATGGGCTGGGCTTTTACCTTTCGCGCGTCTTGTTGAGGCCACAGATGGAGGCCGGAGACACGTCACCATTGACCACTCTTTGCTCACGTGCTTAGTGGATCGATGGAGGCCGGAGACCCACACGTTTCACTTCCGTTGGGGAGAGATGGCTCCTACTTTGGAGGATGTGTCACTTTTGCTGGGACTACCCTTGTCGGGTCATGCCATAGGACCGTTGGAGGCACCTGCTGGTTGGGAGCAGCAATTTCGTCAATGTTTCCAGAATCTCTATCCCGGTGCTCCGGCATTAGCCGCGGAGAAGCACGGACCTAAGTTTGATTGGTTGGGGAAATTCGAGGTTTGTTCATCAATCACAGATTTGTCGCTTGTCTTGCATCTTTCCCTTGTCTTGCATATTCTCTATTTACTAATTGTCCATCTTTACTTATTGACTACAGATCCAGAAGTTTCCGGGGTATGGACAAGTCCCCATGACTGCGATACAGATCACTAGGAGCCTGGAGGCATACCTATTGTGGCTTCTCGGGAAGGTGATGTTCACAGAGAATCATGTCACCACTTGCACTGCGCGATACATCCCCATTGCATTAGAGATCGCTACAGCTACGGGCCCGGAGCAGATCACACAGAGGAGTTGGGGTTCTGCGGTTTTAGCGGCTACATACCGAGCTCTGTGCAACGGCTGCCGGCTAGAGGGGAAGAAGGCGGCCCTTCTTGGTTGCCCTCTATTTTTACAGCTGTGGTCCTGGGAGAGATTCTCTATTGCACGACCCAACATAAATGTGGACGAGGCTTGGCCTTCGAACGAGCTTTTCGATGCTGAGGGCATCGACATGCCTACTTTCGGTATGATCTGGACACGTCGGCAGGTATGTGTCGTGTAAACCATGTCCTTATGTACACCATGACGGAAAATAACTTCTTGTTCGTGCAGAGAAGCTTCGCTCATGAACAGATTAGGCGAGCCTACACCGCATTGAACGAGCAGTTCGATGTGTACACTGGGGTGATCTGGCAGCCGTACACGCAGGCAGCCATAGATGCTAGATATCCCGGCGGTATTTCCGAGCTATGCACAAGAGATCGGGATTACTGGATGACAAAATCGAAGAGCATCTTCGATGTATTCGTCGAGGAGATGGCCCAACAGAGGGTCATGAGACAGTTTGGTCTTCGACAGTTGGCCCAGCCCCCACCTACTGAGCGTCGGCTGTTAGATGATGTCCACAGGTATGTCTAGTATTTCAATGTTGGTTGGTCTTCACATTTCGAAATACCAAAGAATTACTTAATCATTGCACACACAATGCAATTTCAGGAACACGAGGAAGGGGATTAACAGGACCATGGATCAGTGGCTGGCACGTGTTCAGATGTACGTTGCAGAGTGGGAGACTGCGACGACACGGATTTGGGACGAGGATCGCGCATTCGATACGGCTGAGTTCAATGCCTATTGGAATCGGTATAGTGATATGACACGGTTACGCATCATTAACCACCCTCAGAGACAGGAGATACCGGCCCCTGCTACGAGGGATATGTACCCGAGCTATGATACTTCCAGCTCTAGATAGAACGTGGTAACATATACTGAACTTATTTAATGCATCTAGTTCTTACATACTTTGTCGTGCGGACGTAATAATCTTCGAGTTCATTTCAGGCTGACATGACACTCGAGCTTCACGAGGAGGTGGCCAGCTATACACGGCAACTATCGTCTACTGCTCTTCTAGAACCTCGTCCAGTGCACTCCTTCTTTACTCGCATCGAGGGAAAACTACGAGCTATATATCAGGCTATCACGTGCACCCGCTCTACGGAAGTTGTTCTCCAGCAGCCCCAGGTACGCCCGCCTCGTCACTCAACGGGCCAGCAGCAGGAACCCACACAGCACCGACATTAGCCGCGTCCACGTGTAGACCATCAGTGGATGAGTAGGCCACCACCTCCTGACCAGGCCGGGAGTTCAGCGTGGCAGCACCACCATGATCCCACGTCGGGCTACGGGTTTCGAGCACCGCCGAGCTTCATGATGCATCAACATCTTACAGGTATGTTTTTCATATCTATTCTTTTCAATATCAGTTGGAACTACCTGTTTCTTAATTACTTATGTGGCCTCCCTGTCGCAGGAGCCTACGGATATAAGGCGCCTATGTCCGGACATGAGGCCTCCCATTCCGAATCCACGTTTGAAAGTGCTCCGGAAGGTGGGCACAACACACAGGATCAGGTGTCGCAGCACATCACCAACTGGATGGACACGTATTATTCTACTCCTCCACCAGATCTCACACAGCCCACACAGCCCACGCAGGACACACAGTATGGCGAGGACGGGTCTTGGATTCCACTTCGTAACGTTCGGTCACCGAACAGGTATGGGTGGTCGACGCCCCCTCTACCACAGCCACGCCGCGGACGAGGACGACGTGGCTGATACTTATGTATGCGAGGGACGTATTTGTATGCGAGAGACATATTTCAACCTATGTATACGAGAGACATATTACTATTAATTCGCATTGTTATTCGAGTTACATTTCCACGCTGACTGCAACACAACAAATTACTAAGATAGAAGTACATCTAAATTAAACGGTGCGACTAAATTTAAAAATACAGCTTACAAACTACATGAAGTCATCGTCGTCATCCTCCGTTGATGCAGCACTCTTGCCCTTCGACGATGCGGTAGTCTTCGACTTCGACGATGCGGGTCTCTTGGCCTTGGTGCTCGGCATGAAGTCATCGTCGTCATCCACCGTTGATGCAGCACTCTTACCCTTGGACGATGCGGGTATCTTGGGCTTGGTGCTCGGCATGAAAGATCGTCTTCGTCCTCACTGTCTGCTGACCATAAATCTGAATTATTTACAGCAAGCCTGAGGTAAGATTCACCTTTATGCAGTTGCTTCTGCCATCTGCCATGCAACCTGAGAAGTTCTTTCCGTATCTCCTCAAATGTCCTGGGAGGCCACCCACTCCTAGCTAATGAGTGAGCCAACTCATTCATTATGGTGTCACTACTGATGAGTTCCTCCCATGGAACTACTCTATCATCGATCTTGAAATTGGCGGCTAGACGGAGAAGACGATCGGACATACCAGAGTGAAAACTACGATCAAAAGGATAATGGGACATCTCCACGAAACTACACTTGCCTACTCACCCACCTTACTCCCGAGGGGGTTTTATAGGTTCAGAAGAGAAGATGGCGGGAAAGAATAGCAGGAGAGAAAGGCGGGAAAGAAAATGGCGGGAGAGAATGGCGGGAAAGAAGGGCGGGAAAAATAATGGCGGGAAAGAAGGGCGGAAAAGAAAATTGAAAATAACATGCATAAAATAAGATACATTAAACTGTTGAAATTAAGATGCATCAAAAATAACATGCATAAAATAAGATATATAAAAATTAACGTGTTCAAATTAAGATACAACTTGCTGTGAATTTTAAAATACAACTTGCTGCAATGCGAATTTTAGGATACAATAACATAAATCTACTGATTCCAACGTGGATATTTTCCTTTTCCATCACCAGCTTCTTCTGTTGCCTTGGCTGCACGAGCCCTTTCTTTCTTTATCTGCCTCCCAGCCTCACGGGCCTCCTGTCGCTATCGTTGAACCTCCGCCAGTCGAAGTCCCTCTTCTCGGTTTTTATTCTTCATCTCATCAAGAAAAGCCCTCTGCTTCACACAGTACTCTTGCCACTCTCTCTCCTGCTCTGCTTTCTCCTCTGCTGCCGCCTTCGCGCGGCACTCTTCCGCGTCCAAACTTTTCCATGCACGACGACCTGTTTCACGAATCTCGGTCACCGCCCAGTCCGGTATTTTCGTGTCAATCCAACGATAGTACATGCACAGAGGTGGAGGAGACTACAACAAAAATAGAAATAGAAATATCAAATCAACAATAATATCAACAACGTGTTTATTCTTGGGGACTGAAACATACCGGAGGCCTGATGTACGGTGTGGATCTTCCTCGTAATTGGCGCACATGAAAAACTTCATGCCCAACCAATCTGAAAAATCCGTCACCTCCTTCACCTTGCAGAGATCGCCACACCAACAACGAAGTACTTCCACCCCCCGAGGCAAAGTCGCACTCTTCATTTTCGTAGGCCTAATGCTTTGATCCGAGCAAGGCAAACTCATAATAACTAGCGCGTTGGTGTTTTGAAGTGCGGCTGGACGATGGAGAAGAGAGTGAGAAAGAGCAAGCAGTGTGGGCAGAAGCAAAGAGAAGAGCGTGAGAGAGCAGGCAACGGCATCTCGTATATAAAGATGAGGAGCACTGTGTTGTCGGTAGAAGAAAATAAAACACGCGTGTCTGCCGCAGCAACAGCACCGCACCGCACCGCTGTCTCCGGCGTTTCAGACAAAGCAGACAGCAGGAATCAGCCGTTTCCCGCGCGCTCGGCCGAATCTTTGCCTAAAAATCAGCGCCGTTTGCATAAAAATCAACGCCGTCATCAGAAGAAATCAGCGCGGTGCGATTCTGCCAATCACTACATTCTGCCGTGGAAATCAGCGCATTTTGCTGCAGTGTGGGCATCGGAATCAGCGTCTGCGCATGGGAAAAAGCGAGGGAAAAGCGAGCTGTGCGTCTGGCCGAGGGAGCAGCCGTCGGTGGCGGCAGGCCCCGGAGGGCTAATTCAAAAGTTGGAGCCATGCAGCAGTCGGCTTAGAGTAAGACTCTTATGTCTAATCGGCCTATAGTAAGACAATTAGTCTAATCAGCTTACTCTAAGCCGACCGCTGCATGTCGTGCTGGCCGAAAGGCCTATCGGCCAAGCCCAAGACGACTGAAATCCAGTCGGCCATGGCTAGGCCGACTGGAAGCTAATCGGCCTATAGTAAGCCAATTAGTCCCAATCGGCCTACCACTGGCCGACGGTGTATTATTTTTGAAAATAACTCAAACTGCGTATTATTTTTTAAATTTATTAAAAATGTATTATTTAAAAAAATTTAGCGTCTACAGACATACAGTTTTCTTTTGAATAAGTTTTTTCCTAAATGCTATGAAAAAAATCAATGCTAAGCATAGTTTTTTTCCCAGAACATTGGGAATGTCTTTTCTTCACAAAAGTTTGAACATATGTAGATAATTTGTATTGTTGCAAAAAAAAAATCGATTTGTTAGATTTTTTTACTATTTTCAATTTTATGAGCAGAAGAACACTTTCGCATGTACAGACATTTTATTACGGATTAAATTTACGGGTAATATTTCGGAGAAGCTTTTTAAAGAGAAAACAGGCCACATATATTGACTTTCTTGCTCGAAACGTGCTTGTTGAATTATTGCACACAAGCGAAAGTGTTTGAACTACTAATGAAAAGTGTTACATGGCGGCTAGCTAGCCGTTCATTGTACATGGAGTACCATACATCATACCCACGGAACACCCCAAACAGATCAGAAGATCGACCGACCGGAGCCACCGTCAGTGCTCGTACCTCCTTGGCGCCCTACTCATTGCTTGCCGCCGGCGGCGGCGGCTCTAGGGGCCTCACCGACCCCGAGTAGCCATGGGGTTTTAGCGAGGGAGGCTCGTTCATCGACGTATGCTGCCCCAACCACCTCGCAGGCGTTCCTAGATCCAGCTCCCTCCCCTCGCGCGCCGGGCTCCGGCCGCCGTGCTCCTCTCAAAAGCGCTCGCGTCGCCTCCTAGCAGCAGCACTGCAATCATGTCGACGCATCCGTTCGCGGACACAACAAAAAGGTCGTACGTATTTGGAACACCCAAAGGAAACTTCGTTGCGTGTACACGTACCCGGCGGCGGCAGGTGGTGTGCGGTCTGCGACCGCGCAGTTGGCCAGCAGCAGGGACAGGAGGGCGGCGGCGGCGGCGGCGGCGACGAGCAGCGGGGCGGCTATCCTTCGGTACCTGATCGATCGAGCTGTGTATGTAGGCGGAGAGAGCTGTTTACTAGGACAGTGAGAGAGCTGCTCTTCGAGACTCGGCGTGATGCGTGACTCAGGCAGCCGTTAAACGTGGGTTTTGGCTCTGCTCGTCATTTTTTTTATGCCCGTGTTGACCTCGAAGCCTGTAGTTGTTTGTCCTGCCCCGCGATGCACGGTTAGCTGTACTACGTTGCTTCCAGTTTCACCCTTGTGAGTTGTGATGCATAATTAGGCCTGTAGAACGTCTGCTTGCACTGATGGTACATCCGCGGAAGGCGAAATAATTTCAGAAAAATGCGAGCATCGATGTTAAGTCTAGAATTTTAACCCTGGTGGGCTGGGGATTGAGATTGCACTGTCCTCCTATCCATCCAACCACAGGTTGATTCGCAGTATTTGTGTATTAAAGAGTACAATTCATGAAAATGATTTCATAGTATTTGTATACTTGAGGCACGTAGTCACTATTATTACTCCACCAACCATGAAATCAAATTTCATTTCGCAAACATAAACCATTAAATAAGATTGTACATCCATGCATGTGACATTATTGGCCTAGCTAGATGGTAAGTTCGATGATGAGCTGGGCGGTGTTGCCCAGCACGCTTCACACTGGCATCCCTTCGAAACACATTCTTGCACCAGACATGACAAGTGACTTCATTACATCGGCCCTCGTAGACTCTAGGATTGTAGTACTTGGCGATTGACACATTAGGGAAGATCGTTGCAGCAAACATATGGAAGGACGTGTGTGTGTAGATACCTGAAGATATCATCAGCAGGAGGGCGTGAGAGGCGAATAGGATTTGTATAGTCCTCATCTTTTGTTTGAGAGATGTGTTGCACTATGAACTTTTGTGTGCTATATAGAAGAAAAAGGGTCCATTATAGAGATGTGGGCCCATGAACCTTGAAGTTAAGAAAAACTATTACACACATAACATGAACAAAATTAATAAGTTGCAGGCAAATAGAGAGAATGGTATGTTAAAAAAACAAATAACAAATTAATGACATCGATTAAAATACTTAAAAGGCTGGATGTGCTAAACAAAGAAACAAACTAATAACATCAATGCAGATAATTAAGGAGATTGAAAGGAACAAATCGATACACCAATGCATATCATTAAAGAGATTGGAAAGAAAAAATTGATACATCAATGCATATCATTAAAGAGATTGGATGTGCTAAACAAAGAACAAATCGGTACATCAATGCATATCATTAAACAGATTGAAAAGAAGAAATCGATACATCAGTGCATATCATTAAAGTGATTGAATGTGCTAAACAAAGACAAATTAATAACATCCATGAAGATTAAATAAAGAATATATAGTTAATATTGTTTTACCATGGAACCCCCTTGCTCATGTTGTTTTCCTTCTTTGAGACCTAGAAGACTTTGTAATAATTTTGCATGTGTGCACTTTGGGCGCTTCCACTATGGTAAAATAAATTTTATGACATATGGATCAACTGGGACAAATGATGGGGAATTTTTTAGATTTAGCTAGGATATTTGTGGATTCATGAAAGGTTATATAGTGTACTCTAGGACCAATGCAAAGCATACATGACATGTAGATGCATAGTTAGGATTTAGTAATTGAATAGGTCCACACCCGAAATATTCCTAAGTAAATTTAGTTATGAAACACAGAGAGCACAAACTCCCTCTATAAGAATCTAATTATCAATTTGATCTTTCCACACTTCTTAGCAACGAAACTGCCACATTTACTGTTGAAGTACTAAAAGTTTGACAACATGGAATAAACTCATATATAGAAAATTGAAGATGCATACCTAAACTATAATAAAGTTCAGTTGTGGAAAGTTCTAGCTATACAACCCATATGGTACGATTGAGGGAATTTTACTTCCCACCGCCATAGATTAGATGAGGCAGAAATTGCATAGCCAACGCTCCATTCAAACGTACCTAGCACAAGGTTAGTCCCCTTTGCTGTAGTTTCTAATTGATGACAATTTTGGATGGCTTAACCTGAAATATTCTAGATATAATAGCATGGATTGTTCTAAAAATAATTTGAAATTTTCTTCAGACTAAACACACCACACAACTACACTTGGACCACATGGGCCTCCATTAGTTGGGTTGGATATTACAGTGAAAAGGGGGTTCAATACATGAAGAGGATCAACCACTTGGACGCATTGCCAGGACATGAGGACCACAAGAAGAGAAGAAGGACATGGAGTATGAGGAGAGGAGAAGAGAGAGGCGACCACCTCAATGTGGATCAATTGATTGACATCATATGGAAGTGGGGAGTAGTGAGGATGACCATTCCTGCCTCCTAATCTGGCATTGCGAAAGCGAGCCACAAGGCGTGTAGGCAGCAACCCACTTCACTAACAAACTAGCGGGGGTGGGCAATGGAGAGGTGCACATGGGCAAACATGGACATTTCTAGAGGGGGGCATGCAGAAGAGGGAACAACAGTGTCGTTGTATTCGAAGGAAGAGGTGGCGTCAACAAAGGAGCTAAGGGGCTGGGTTCTAGAGAGCTAGGGTGGTCGGCGAATGTAAATCATGATCAATCGCACTGCTCATCTACTCTTGCGTGCACGTGTTGACCTCGAAACCTGCAGGATGTTTGTCCTGCCCCGCGATGCACGGTTAGCTGTACTACGTTGGTTCAGTTTCACCCCTGTGAGCTATAGCATCTCCAATGCTCACCCGTAAACCGGACACCGTATCCATCCGTGGACCGACGGACCTATTCTTGAACACTGATGCGGGAGCTGACCATTCAAAGCTATCTGCAAACATTTCAAACCGCGTTTCAACTATCCCAAAAAAATTCATGCAAACCGGATGATTTTCATATAAACCGGACGAAATCATTTACATTTGGACATATTTCAACTAAATTATATCAGACTAGGCTAGACTATTCTAACCCAATGTATTGCCGGCCGCGGCGAAGCCCCATTCCCACGACATGTCTTCTCTATGTTCGACAATGTTGCTCATCGGGCTGCCTTGAGCCCCGGACAGATATGCTTCAGAGGAAGGGGAAGAGTAGCATGCGCTTCCGTGAAGCATGGAGTTTGTTTTTTAGGCAGGGGAGGCGGTCACCATGGCCTTCGCCTCCGCTCAGAGGGCAAGTCCACGTCCTCCACAATGTGCGTGCCGCTGGGCTCCTCCGCGTGCCGGCCTAGAGCAACTCGCCGCTCCTCCGCGCACTGGCTTGGAGCGGCGAGTTGCTGAACCACGTGTCGGCTAGGAGCGGCGAGTTGCTCCTCCACGCGCCGGCCTGGAGCGACGAGAGAGGTGGAGTAGCGAGTTGCGTGGAGCGTATCCGGCGGGCTCGACAGGCCACCCACCCGGCTTTAATGCCGAAGAACTCCTCTTCCTACTTGCCGGATGCCATGGCGGGTGTGATGCAAGGAGGAGATGGAGAGCGGAGGTATGGTGCGGTTCTTGCCCGGCGTCCGGCCTCATTTAAATAGCGGGCGGATGTGAGAAGCCAACCGACATTGTGTATAATGTCGTCCGGCTCGCAAACGGACGTGTGGCCAGAGTAGATTTTTGACACACGAGCGAGTTTAATGAAGTAGGCGGGCAGACGAAAGACGTTTCAATGCGGCGAGGAGGCATGTGTAGCAGGCGTGCAGCGGGCGATGCTCTATTGGCCGACGCGCCGCTTCAATGCCGGCTCGAGTGAGAAATCGCGTATGCTTTGGACCAGCATGAATGCAACGCCGACGCTCTGGAGCCGGGCAGCTGGCTTCAGGCGGAAAAACGCGATGGCGAGAAATGGGTTTTTGGATGGGGACAAATGCATTTTTGCCCCTAGTTGGAACCTACCCACGGGTTTTGCCCTTACTTTTTGACTCTGCTTAGTTTTGCCCTTAGATTTTCCTCCGAGGTCGTCCGAATGCCCTTTGACCGTTTGACCAATACTTTAAAAATTCATAACAAATTCATATGAACTCAGAAAAATGCAAATAAGATATCAAAATGTTCAGATAAACATTACCTTTATGTGTATGTCATTTGCATTCAGGAAAAAAGTACCGTTTAAACTACCTAAGTTTATTAATGTTTTTAAGATTATTAAAAATAAAAAGGTATAAGCAATACTTTTTTCAGGAATAAAAATTACATGCAAATGTAGATGACGTTTTCTAAACATCCTGATATCTTATTTGCATTTTTCTGAGTTTAAATCAACTTGTTATGAAGTTTCAAAATAATGATCAAAGTCATTTGAATATTCATAACAAGTTGATATGAACTCAGAAAAATGCAAAAAAGATATCAGGATGTGCAGAAAACATCACCTACATTTGCATGTAATTTTTATTCTTGAAAAAGTATTTTTATACCCTTTTTATTTTTAATAATGTTAATAACATTAATAACCTCGGGTAGTTTAAACGATACTTTTGTCCTTAATGTAAATGATATGCACATAAAGGTAATGTTTGTCTGAACATTTTGATATCTTATTTGCATTTTTTTCGAGTTCATATGAATTTGTTATGGATTTTCAATGTATTGGTCAAACGGTCAAAGGGCATTCGGGTGACCCCCGGGGAAAATCTAAGGGCAAAACTGAGCAGAGTCGAAAAGTAAGGGCAAAACCCATGGGTAGGTTCCAACTAGCGGCAAAAATGCAATTGTCCCTTTTGGATGGGTCATTGTTGCCAGAGACGGAAGCGGTCCATACGCCCGTGAGGTCCTTTCCACTTTGTTTCCGGTTTGCAGAAAAAAAAATAGGTCTGGATCGCCAAACAGACCGATGCAGGACCGTGGCAAAACACGTCCGGACCGCACTATCCGGACGGTTGCGGGTCATTTGACGATCGGCGTTGGAGATAGCTAAGGACATGTCTAGCAGATCTTTAAGTTGTGTTTTTTTTGCGGGTAAGATCTTTAAGTTATGTTTGAGGGTTAAAAATTTCATTTAGGGGATTAAGCATTCGATAATGCAAAATTCCCCCGGCGAATCACAAATTTTTTATTTTATTATCGAACGACTCGCTGGTTGTTCGATCCGCTTCGCTTCTCTCTCCCTGTCCACTTTTTTTCTCCTGCCTCTCATGCACATATTATTTTCCACTTGGCCCTATTTTATCTGCTATTTATTTCACATGACTTCTGCTATTATTTTGTCTAGTTTTGTGCGGAAAAAAATGCTAATGATAGTAGCTGAACTCACAACCTCATGATGAAGGCTAAATCTAGCAACCGATTAGACTAAACAAAATACAGTTAAAAAAGACTGAACAATGTTCAGCAAATATAATATAAAAAGTTTAATAGAACTAAAAACACACAAAAAAGCATGGTGAATCAAGACCATTACCAAATGTCCTCCGGTTTTTCACGCCCACCTCCCACTGATTTTATTTTGCCAACACAAACCCATACCGGTTCAGGATCTCAATTTTCCGTTTAATTCTCCCGCACAACCGCCTCCCACCAATTTTCTTTGTCATGTTGTCATGCTGTCATGCTTACAAATACCATTGTAATTTTTTACTTGGTGAAAAAGTTATTGAAAAACATAACTTCGGTAACTTCTATGTAAATAAAATGTTATATACTCATAATAGAACTGGTAACTCATGTATAAATATCACAATAACTTTTGGCCCGAGAAAATGTTGTTGAAAAACATAACCTGGTAACTTTTGTTCAAATTGTATGATAATATACACTCTGTAGGCATGATAACTTATGACCAAACACCGCGATAACTTTTTGACCCAGGAAACAAGTTTTTGAAAAACATACCCTTAGTAACTTTTTGTGTAATAGCATATTAATTTACGCACAAGAAAGTTGATGCCTCATGTACTAACATCATGGTAGCTATTTCACCCCGGGGAAAAAGTTGTTGAAAAACATACTCCGACAACCTTTGTGCAAATAGCATGGTAATATACGCACCGCAATCGTGGTAATTTATGTGAAAAACACTGCAGTAATTTTTTTACCCGGGTGTGTGTGTGTGTGTGGGGGGGGGGGGGGGGGGTTGTTGAAAACATATCATCTGATAACTTCTGTGTAAATAGCATGATAATTTACACATCATAGATCTGAAAACATATCCCCAACAATTTATCTGTATATAGCATGGTGGTTTATGCACCACAAACATGATAACTTAGGTACAAAACATCGAGATAACTTTGACACGAGGAAAAGAAGTTTCTGAAAACACACCCCGGTCACTTATGTGTAAATCGCCTGATAATATATGCACCGCGTACATGATAACTTAGGTACAAACTGTGGGGTAACTTTGACCCGAGGGAAATAGTTGTTGAAAACAAAGCCCGATAGCCTATGTGTAATACCATGGTAATTTATGCACTGCAGGCGTGACAACTTATCAAGCCCAGACGTATGAAAGAATTGGTATGGTTGACTAGAAGGGGAGTTGAATAGACGACTAACAATTTTAACTTCGTTCCCAAATATTTTAGGCGCAACAATGAAGATAGGTTGTATAGATATGCAACTAGGTGGATAACCTATATGGCAAGCACAACAAGCAACACGAGCAATCAAGAGTAAACACAAGGTAGAAGCTTGCTCAAAGTAAAAGAACAAGATAACCGCAAGTGGAGACGATGAAGACGAGGATGTGTTTCCGAAGTTCTCTCCTTTGGGGAACGTACGCCTCTGTTGGAGTGGTGTGGAGGCACAATGCCCCAAGGATTCACCTTATTCTTCTCACACCCTCGCACAATGCAAGTTGTCGTGAATCCACTAGCGCTGCCCTTGAAGGCGACAACTGTAAAATTTACAAATAAGGTTGGGGCCCTTTCTACAACTTATTTGGAGGATCCCAACACCACCACGAAGCTTCACCACAATGAATCGTGGCTCCAAGGTGACCTTTTTCCGTCTAGGGTGCCCAAACACCCAAGAGTAATAGAACCCACAAGAAATATATGGCGGAATCAAATTTTCTTTGGTGGATACGTAGATCTAGACCTCCTCCCTCGATCCCTAGCAAATTAATAAGTTTGATTGGCTAGAGAAAGAAATTAGGCAAAATAGAGCTTAAGGCATTAATGGAGAAGAGAAGAAGACCAAGAGGTAGGTGGGAGGTGGAAGATCCACCTCCTTAAATAGTCCCTCATCAAACCCAACCATTATGCAGAAAAACAAATAAGAGTGGTACAACTGCTCCAGAGAGCGGTACAACCACCCCAAGTCCCATGAGCCATCTGCCAGGACTGAGCGGTACAACAGCTCAGCTACGTAGTACAACAGTCAGCTGCGCGGTACAACCGCGCAAGGCAGGAGTGTTTCCGGTGGGTCAAGCTGTACAACCGCCGTCACCACCAGTTGTATCGTTTATTAGCGGAATAACCGGTGCAACCGCTCCGGCACCACCCTGTACCGCTGGCCAAACCCAAAGGGAGACACCCTCGAGTGGTAGTTGGCCCAGTACGAGGGCCATCGGTGCCGCGCCAGGGGAGGTAGTAGTACAACCGCCCATGTGGCCGGTACAACCGCCTAGCTTGGCCTGTGTTTACCCAGTCCACAAGGGAGCGGTACAACCGCTAGCATCAGCGGTACAACCACTTGAGTGCATTTTCTTGCATAGTCGGAATTGAGGATCTCTCCTCGAAATGGAAGGTAGATATGGTGGATATAATATGTATAGGTATATGTGATTTGATTTCACCCGTACCTTGCGATGCAAAGCCCCTCTTAATAGTGCGGATTTTCTACGACCAAAGAAATAAAAGCGTCGGAAATGTCGTCTCTGCTCTTTTCCATCTAAAGGGTGCCCAACCGTCTTGTGCCATATACATATGCCTGTGTAACTTAAGCACACGCTTAGTCCATAAATTGCGTTGTCATCAAAATCAAAACACTTAAGGCAAGAAATGCCCTTTCAATGTGGTAATTTTTGACCTGAAAAAAAGTTCTCGGAACGTATGACATCTAATTTCGAAAGTCTCATCGCGACGATTTTTTTATGTGAAAACGGATTTTGAATCGGACCGACGGTTTGAGCTAAAAACATTTTGAATTTTCAGTTTTCATGAAATCTTTGATGATATCACTTTACCGTCTTATATGCATGGATTCACACTTAACTTGGTGTGGTGTTGCTACATAATGAAAGAAGGTTCAATTTTTTTGAGGGAAAGAAGAAAGTTCAAATAGTATGATATTATGTGATTTGTACAATAAGCAAGACCAGTTGAGGTGCTTACTACGACCTAGTTTGCCGTATACCTGGCCTCTGGTCGTGGGTTTGAATTCCATGTAACTCAGCTCTTTTTGTACTTCGTATTTTACCCTATTTAGCACCCACTTCAAAAAAATCGACCGCGTGGGAAAGGAGAAAGAAAACCGGACAACGAGAAAGGAAAAAAAAAAGGAAAAAATCAGTCATGAACGGGTGGAACGTGGGTTAAAGATTGTTCGGTAATGTTGCTTACAAGAACTGGTGGAACGTGGGTTAAACATTGTTCGGTAATCCTGCTAGTTTATGTGCGGAGGTGCTCAAGGCGCGCTACTATCCGGAGGGCCGCCTCGAGGACACGGTCTTCTCGGGGAACGCCTCACCTACTTGGCAGGGCATCCAGCACGGCCTTGAGCTCTTGAAGAAGTGCATCGTGTGGCGCGTCGGTGGGGGCCACAACATTCGCATCTAGCGTGACCGTTGGCTGCCTACTGAGCCGTCGCGCCAACCCATTACTCAGCAAGGAACCTGCCGACTAAGGAGAGTGGCGGAGCTCCTCGAGTCAAGCAACTGGCGGATGGACCTCCTCCGTCGCCACTTCCTTCCTCCGGACGTCAACTCGATCAGTAGCATCCGGACATCGCCGCGCGTGACCGACGACATCATTGCATGGGCGCCTGAGAAGAACGGTATCTTCACCGTTCGTTCCGCCTATCGCCTAGCCATGGACGAGCGCGAGCGTCCATCGGCAACCTCTACGAGCAGGGCACCGGATGGTCGTCGCGCCATCTAGAAGACCATATGGGGGTGCCCTGCTCCCCCAAAGGTACTCATGTTCGCATGGAGAATTGTCACCAACTCGTTGGCCACCTGGGCTAATAAGTTCTCTCACCACCTCGAGCTTACTGACATGTGTCCCCTTTGTGGCGTGGAACGAGGGGACGTTTTTCACGCGATGTGCAGGTGTCCACTTGCCAGAGAGACCTGTGGCGAGCCATGGAGAAAGACTGGCGGATCCCTAAGGTGGAGACCATAGAGAATGATGGGCTGGAGTGGCGTTTTACGCTTCTGAACCCTCTGTCGGACACGGCGCGTATGGTGGTCCTCATGACCATGTGGCGGGCATGGTACATCCGCAATGAAATTACCCATGACAAGGTTCCTCCACCAACAGAAGCATCCAGGCGTTTTCTTCACGGGTATATCACTTCCCTGTTATGCATTCAGCAATTCCCACATGCAGACATGGTGAAAGGAAAAATGGTTGTGCATGAAGGTGGCCAGCCTAGACATGCTAGCGAAGAGAAGGAGCCATCGCTCCAGTGGTTACCACCCCCAACCGGCCGGGCAAAGCTTAATATTGATGGGAGCTTTGTCCAGTCAACGGGAGCAGCAGGTGGTGGTATGGTCCTGAGAGATGATAGAGGAGAGCACATCTTCACAGCATGCAGGCAGCTGCTCACATGTGATAATAGCCTCCAAGCGGAGCTGGAAGCATGCAGAGAAGGATTGCAGTTGGATTTGCACCGTACCAACATGCCCATCTTGGTGGAGTTGGACTGCTCTGAAGCGGTCTCGATGCTGTCGGCGCGGTCAGTGAATCGCTCACAAGTCCGAGCGCTAGTAGAGGAGATTCGTACAATAGCGGCTGCTGATTTAAGGGAGATTTCCTTTTCTCTTATTAGTAGGTCACAGAATAATGTCAGCCACGCGCTCGCCGCGTATGGACGTAGTACCCCACGCACGGCTGTCTGGTTGCGATCAGGGCTAGACTGCATTGTAAACCTATCTGAGGCGGAGAAGCCTCCTTGAGTTAATGAAATCTCCTTTTTTTCCCGCAAAAAAAACATTGTTCGGTAATGTTGCTTACAAACGTAACGTTTGCCAACTATCAAGCTCCTCAAGCTTTATGTAGCAGATTCCATGTATAACTTTTTTCCCATATATAATTTTTTTTTCAAAACCATCCCACACTAGTTCATATTTAGTCTAGTCATGATAAGCCCTGTTGCCTCCCACTTGCCGGCAATTTTCCCGCTAAACCATGACACAGCCGCACCTCACCCCACTGGTTGTCGTCCCCGACTTGGATAACCGGCGGAATGGAAAGCCCGCCCCTGTCGCACTCCCGGCTAACCTCACTGGTGCCGGAGACCCACCGCCAACCATAAATTCGGCAGTGCAACCACCGAAACAACAACGCCAAGGCAAGAACATCATTGAGAATGGTTCATCATCGGCGGCTGCCACCACTTGCTCGACTGCGACCATCCGACCGCCCTTGCCCTAGCCGACTGAACAGGACCATCGACTGTTAGCTAAGGCGGCAGACAAAACGACGAGAAATAAGAAGAAGAAGAAGAAGAATAAGGGTTCAACCGCACCGACACTTCCCCCTTCGCGATCCCGTGGTGCCGACGACTATTGCACAACCTCCTACAGCCGCGTCACCACCCCCTCCACCTCCAGCAGCTGTCGACAACCCAAACTTGGACGGGACAAGGAGTGAGCCCGATGTGCTCGAGGATATGCCTGAAAGGTAATTTTTCAATTTGGGATTGCAATTGCTTAAGAGAAAGATGCATGATGTGATATTGGTTGCTAGGTTCTTTCTTTGCTTTTTTAGTAAGAGAATCTACAACCGGACACCCCATATCCGCCCCAAATGCCTGGGAGGCCCGCTCGTCACTGTCTGGATGCAAAATTGCCACCCAACCAGACCTGGTAAATCCGGCCCAAACGCCCGGACTGACCGGCACTCCCCATACCCCAACCATATCTAGGGCAGATATGAAGATGACCGAACACGGCCGCCACATCGGTGATTGCGGCTAGAACTACGTAGGTATTTCCCCAAAGAGGAAGGGATGATGCAGCACAGCTACGGTAGGTATTTCCCTCAATGATGATACCAAGGTTATCGAACCAGTAGGAGAACCACGCAACACTACGTGAACGGCACCTGCACACAAAGAACAAATACTTGCAACCCGACGTGTAAAAGGGGTTGTCAATACCTTTCGGGTAGCGGCGCCAGAAATTGGCAAATGGACGTGAGAAAGTTGTAATAGATTGATATATGCAAATAAAAGCAAATAAAATTCAGCAAGGTATTTTTGGGTTTTTTGATAGTATAGATCTGAAAATAAAAGATGCAAATAAATAAAAAGGCAAATAGCAATATAGATCTGAAAGTATAGGATGGGAAAATAGACCCGGGGGCCGTAGATTTCACTAGTGGCTTCTCCCGAGAAAAATAGCATACAGTGGATAAACAAATTACTGTTGGGCAATTGATAGAACTTCAAATAATCATGATGATATCCAGGCAATGATCATTATATAGGCATCACGTCCAAGATTAGTAGACCGACTCCTGCCTGCATCTACTACTATTACTCCACACATCGACCGCTATCCAGCATGCATCTAGTGTATTAAGTTCATGGAGAAACGGAGTAATGCAATAAGAACGATGACATGATATAGACAAGATCTATTCATGTAGGAATTAGACCCCATCTTGTTATCCTTAATGGCAACGATACATACGTGCCATTTCCCCTTCTGTCACTGGGATTGAGCACCGTAAGATCGAACCCATCACAAAGCACCTCTTCCCATGGCAAGAAAAATCGATCTAGTCGGCCTAACTAAACCAAAGATTCGAAGAAGAAATACGAGGCTATAAGTAATCATGCATATAAGAGATCAAAAGACTCAAATAACTTTCATGGATAAAAAGATAGATCTGATCATAAACTCAAAGTTCATCGGATCCCAACAAACACACCGCAAAAAGAGTTACATCAAATAGATCTCCAAGAGACCATTGTATTGAGAATCAAAAGAGAGAGAGAAAGCCATCTAGCTACAAACTACGGACCCGAAGGTCTACAATGAACTACTCACGCATCATCGGAGAGGCACCAATGAGGATGATGAACCCCTCCGTGATGGTGTCTAGATTGGATCTGTGGTTTATGGAACTTGCGGCGGCTGAAATTGTTTTTCGTCGACTCCCCTAGGGTTTTTGGATGTCCAGGGTATTTATAGAGCAAAGAGGCGGTGCGGGAGGCGGCCTAGATGGGCACAACTCACCTGGGCGCGCCTGGGCCCTCAGGCGTGCCCTGGTGGGTTGTGCTCCCCTCGGAGCCCCCCTCCGGTACTTTCTTGGCCCATCGTGTGTCTTCTGGTCCAGAAAAAATCACCAAAAAGTTTCGCTTCGTTTGGACTCCGTTTGGTATTGATTTTCTGCGAAGTAAAAAACAAGCAAAAAAACAGCAACTGGCACTGGGCACTATGTCAATAGGTTAGCCCCAAAAATGATATAAAGTTGCTATAAAATGATTGTAAAACATCCAAGAATGATAATATAACAGCATGGAACAATCAAAAATTATAGATACGTTGGAGACGTATGAGCATCCCCAAGCTTAATTCCTGCTCGTCCTCGAGTAGGTAAATGATAAAAACAGAATTTTTGATGTGGAATGCTGTCTAACATGTTCATCACATATTCTTTTCTTTATAGCATGGACATTTGGACTTTTATATGATTCAAAGCAATAGTCTAGTTTTGACATGAAGATTTCAATACTCAAGCATATCAACAAACAACCATGTCCTTCAAAATACCAATACTAAAGCAAGTTATCCCTAACACATTATGCTCAATCATTGATCCATTCATGAAACACACTCGCATATTAGCTACACCCAATACTCAAGTACGATCATAGTGCCCCTTAGTTGGTGCTTTATAAGAAAAGATGGAGACTCAAAATAAAAATTGCATAAAGTAAATAGAAAGGCCCTTCGCAGAGGGAAGTAGGGATTTGTAGAGGTGCCAGAGCTCAAAGCAAAAAAGATAGAGATAAAAACATTTTGGGTGGCATGCTTTTCCTATCAACGAAAACGACCGAATAATTCCCAACACTTTCCATGGTAGATATATCATAGGCGGTTCCCAAAAAGAAAATAAAGTTTATTCCTTTTTCCACCATACTTTCACATTCCACGGCTAACCGAATCCACGGGTGCTGTCCATACCAACACTTTCCAAGGAATTTATTATTTGACAACATAAAGTAAATTCATTTTTCATTTCGGGACTGGGCATCCCTAATATCTTTGTCGTACTCTCGTGCAATGACAAGTGAATAAACACTCATCTTGAGAATAACACATCTAGCATGGAAAATATTGGCCACCCCCTGCCGCTTCATGAGCGGTACGAGCACACAAAAGAGAAATTTATTTTGAAAATTAGAGATGGCACATACAAATTTGCTTAGAACGGCAAAAGAATACCGCATATAGGTAGGTGTAGTGGACTCATATGGCAAAACTGGGTTTAAGGATTTTGGATGCACAAGTAGTGATCATACTTAGTGCAAATGAAGGCTAGCAAAAGATTGAGAAGCATCCAACCAAGAAACGAAAAATCTCATAAGCGAGCATTAAGCATAACTAATACCGAATAATGCATCACAAGTAGGATATAATTTCATTGCATAACTATTGACTTTCGTGCTTGCATAGAGAATCACAAACCTTAACATCAATATTCTTACTAAGCCATAATTACTCACTAACATGACTCACATATTATATCATCATATCGCAAAACTATTACAAGGAATCAACTTTATTTTGTCCAATGATCTTCAAGGAAGTTTTTATTATATCCCTCTTGGATATCTATCACTTTGGGACTAATTTTATATGTTACTTTTGATAGTTCAAACAAATCTAAGTGAAGAACATGAGCATAAAAAAATTTCTTCTCTCAAAATAATTTAAGTGAAGCATGAGAGAGTTTCTAAATTTTTTACTAACTCTCAAATAAATCTAAGTGAAGCATGAGAGCATTTCTTCAAAAATACTAAAGCACACCGTGCTCAAAAAAGATATAAGTGAAGCACTAGAGCAATTCCAAAGCTCAAAAAGATTTAAGTGAAGCATAGAGAGCAATTCTAACAAATCATGGCATAATTTTGGCTCTCTCAAATAGGTGCGTCCAGCAAGGATACTTGACTTAAGAAGAAGAGCAAAACAAGCAAAGACTCATACCATACAAGACGCTCCAAGCAAAACTCATGATACGTGACGAATAAAAATATAGCTCCAAGTAAAATACCGATGGTTGTTAGAAGAAAGTGGGGATGCCACTCGGGGCATCCCCAAGCTTAGTTGCGTGTTCCTCTTTTGGATAATAACTTGGGGTGCCATGGGGCATCCCCAAGCTTAGGCTCTTCTTACTCCTTATTCCTTCATCCATCGTGATCTCACCCAAAACTTGAAAACTTCCTCCGTGAGACCCGAAGATCTACAATGAACTACTCACGCATCATCGGAGAGGCACCAATGAGGATGATAAACCCCTCCGTGATGGTGTCTAGATTGGATCTGTGGTTTCTGGAACTTGCGACGGCTGGAACTGTTTTTCGTCGACTCCCCTAGGGTTTTTGGACGCCTAGGGTATTTATAGAGAAAAGAGGCGGTGCGGGAGGCGGCCGAGGTGGGCACAACCCACCTGGGCGCGCCTGGGCCCCCAGGCGCGCCCTGGTGGGTTGTGCTCCCCTCGGAGCCCCCCTCAGGCACTTTCTTGGCCCATCGTGTGTCTTCTGGTCCAGAAAAAATCACCAAAAAGTTTCGCTCCGTTTGGTATTGATTTTCTGCGAAGTAAAAAACAAGCAAAAAACAGCAACTAGCACTGGGCACTATGTCAATAGGTTAGTCCCAAAAAATGATATAAAGTTGCTATAAAATGATTGTAAAACATCCAAGAATTATAGCAGCATGGAACAATCAAAAATTATAGATACGTTGGAGACGTATCAATCGGATCTGACCCATAGTGGCCCGCTCAACCCCACATATATTCAACCCTATCCGCACTTAGGGCGAAAACCTAGTCGCACTCCACTCTCCTCCCACAGTGCCTAAGCTCCTCTCTGGTGAACTTCGATGTACTCCTTCATGGCGAGCGCTAGATCTGACTCCGAGATGTCCGGATCCGAGGACTGGAACCTCATCCCTTGCTGCAGTCCTGAGGTGCAGATGGCCATCTGCACTGCTCTCTAACACTCTTGGGAGGAGTGCGCCCGCCCGTGGTCTTCATCGATTCGGCGGGAATCCATTGCCTCCGCTAAAATGGTGCTAGGATCCACCGAGGCCGGTGGATCACTGCATGTGGCCGCGGCCTCACAGGAAGTGGTGACCACCATTGCATGGCAAAGCAACCCCGTTGTGCCTGTGGAACCGTTTAGGTGGCCCACGGCGTCGACCGCCAAAATGGAGGCCATATCCGCCTCCATGGTTTGCGGACTAAATGAGAAGGAGGCACGGCGTGCCCGCCGCACAAGGCTACGGGCACGCCTTGAAGCATAGGCCACGAGGCGGAACTAGTGGAATCGCACACTGGCATGGGCAGTGAGGAGGAAGCCCTCCATGCCTGCATCACCAAGAAGTGGCGAAGGAGTGTGATCCATGTCATGGCAAAAGAGCAAAGCAGGGCGGTCTGTGCCATGGTCGGACTACCTCCCAAGGAGGAGAAGGACGGGGACGGCGACGGATCGGACAACTCCAGCAGTGAGCAGATTTGCCTCGATCCGTTTTGCATCTTCGACTGTTACTTTCGCAAGGAATACAGTAAGGGCAAGGAAGACCATGCATGAACTTCTTCCGTTGTTGTTTCCTTCGTAGCTAAGTAGAACGTGTCAAATTTTGGTAGTTCAATGACTTTTGTTCAACTACGTATGTTTAACGTTGCATGAGACTAGTATGGATTTGAGGATTTGGTTTGATGGATCCAGTTATGGAGGCGTACTTTTAATGCATGCCTAGTCAATGTCTGCGGGTGCTCCCGGGTGCGGCCGTGAATGTATATGGGCCCGGATTAGGCAACTCCTACACTAGATTCTCTAATCAATTGAATGATGATTCAATCACTTTCATGAATGAATTGAATGTATGCCACACACTCGGTCTCGATGAGATTGCCACGTGATACGTCTCCAACGTATCTATAATTTTTGATTGTTCCATACTATTATAGTATCAATCTTGGATGTTTTATATAACTTTTTATTCTATTTTATATCATTTTCTGGGACTAACCTATTAACTTAGTGCCAAGTGCCAGTTGCTGTTTTCTGCTTGTTTTTGATTTTCCATTAAATCAGTACCAAACAGAGTCCAAACGCTATGAAACTTTTTGACGATTTTTTTCTAGACAAGAGAGACCCTAGAAGCTTCGGAAGGAGACAGCAAGGCAATAGGGCGCGTCCTAATGCCTTGTGGGCCCCACGTGGCTCCGACTGACCTAATTTCACCTCTATAAATTCTTTAAAATCGGGAAACCAACAGAGAGCCACCCCAAACACTTTTTCCGCCGTCTTAAGTTTCTGTTCTTCCGTGATCTCATCTGGAGGCCTTTTTCGGCACTCTGTCGGAGGGGGGGGGGATCGATCACGGAGGGCTTCTACATCATCTTTGCTATCTTTCGTTGATGTGTGAGTAGTTTACCACAGACCTACGGGTCCATAGCTAGTATCTAGATGGCTTCTTGTCTCTCTTTGATCTTCAATACAATGTTCTCCTCGATGTTTTTGGAGTTCTGTTCAATGTAATCTTATTTTGTGGTGTGTTTGTTGGGATCAGATGAATTGTGGGTTTATGATCAGATTACTCATGAATATTAATTAAGTCTTTTCGAGAAATTCACTTTCGCTCATAGGTGTAGATGCACCCATTATCTAAATACACAATTTAAAAAGTAAAAAAAATGAGAAAAAATCCTGCATGTACATCCGGACATTATATGTTCATGCACAAAGTTTCGCTAAAAGGGGGAATTTTTGTGGCTTGTGTAAAAAGATAATTTTTTATGCTTGATTATAACTTTTCAGGAGACATTTTTTAATCTTTTTTATACATGCCACAAAAAATGTTCTTTCTTTGCGAATTTCTGTGTGAACATAGAATGTGTCCGATCTACACCGCAATTATTGTTCGATTTTTTAGAAAATTGAACTTTATATTATATATATATATATATATATATATATATATATATATTATATATATATATATATATTATTTTATATATTATATCTATATCTATATATAATATAATTATATATGTATATATAATATCATAATAGGTGTACTCGCTACACGTATGAGCCAAAATACCACTCTCAGTCTTTTCTGAATTCTTTTATACATGATTATTATAGCATGGTATTTCTCTCCGATCTATCCATTTAGTTTGGTCAACTAGATTGATTTTTCTTGCAATGAGAGAGGTGCATTGTGATGGGTTCAATCTTGGTGCTCAATCCCAGTGACACAAAGGGACATGACATGTATTTGTATTGTTGCCATTAAGGATAAAAATATGGGGTGTATTCATATTGCTTAGCTTTTCTTTGTCTACATATCATGTCATCTTGCTTAAGACATTACTTTGTTTTCATTAACTTAATACTCCAGATGCATGCTGGATAGCGGTCGATGGGTGGAGTAATAGTAGTAGATGCAGGCAGGAGTCGGTCTACTTGTCTCGGACGTGATGCATATATACATGATCATTGCCTTGAATATCGTCATAACTATGTGCTTTTCTATCAATTGCCCAACAGTAATTTGTTCACCCACCGTATGTTATGTGCTCGAAAGAGAAGCCTCTAGTGAACACTATGGCCCCCGGGTCTACTTTTATCATATATAAAAAACACAAAAATACCTTGCTGCACTTTTATTTATTTTAGTTTGTTTTTCTATTTATCTTATCACCTACCACTATAAGATTTGATCCTTGCAAATAACCGCAGAGGGGATTGACAACCCCCTTGTTTGCGTTGGGTGCAAGTATTTGCTTTTATGTGTGGAGGTGCTGCTATAACAAGGTTCTGTGTGGTTCTCCTACTGGATTGATAACCTTGGTTCTTAACTGAGGGAAATACTTATCTCTACTGTACTGCTTCATCCTCTCCTCTTGGGGGGAAATCCCAACGCAGCTCACAAGTAGCACCATGTCAATGCCATATACCCAAGAGATGACGAGAAATCCCAATGTTGTTGATGTGGTCGGAGAGACCCAAACTAACAAGAAGAGAAGTAGGATTTGCAAGTACAAGACTGAGGAAGACAAAGCTTTGTGTGAAGCTTGGATCAACATCTCTCTCGATGCCACGTTAGGGGCCGACCAAACAAAGGAGATTTTTTTTCAAAGGATCAAGGAGTACTACAATAACAATGTGACCATTCGCTCCAACCACACAATCGAATCTCTCACCCCTCATTGGAGTGTGATCTAAGATCACTGGTGGGAATAATATGTTGAGCTAGTCAACCTTGCGTCACCAGGTGGAGTGCCCATCAACAAGTATGAACCCGTCATTCAAGCTCTTTACAAGGAAAGGAACAAGATAAATGGCTCAAAAGCATTTACTTTGCATCATTGTTACACGGAGCTTGATGGACATGACAAGTGGACAAGAAGAAACCTTGAAACCACATAGAAGAGGCAAAGGCTCAACACCAGTGTTGATGATGATGATTTGGTAGATAATCCATCCATTCCTCATGTGCGTCCGGACGGATTCAAAATTGCAAAGCATGAAGAATGGTTGTGTTGGAGCATACAAGGAAGAGTTGATTGCGATGGTGGATGTTAAAAGGGCATTGGTGGCCGATCGGGAGGAGGAGAAGATGACTTGTTTCTGTGAGATGAAATTGATGGAGGAGACAAAATAGAAGGAAAAGGTGATAGCCGAGGAGATAAAGGTGCTAGCGGAAGAAAAGAAAAACTTGAACTTGAGGTGACAAGCCTTGAAATTGGGGTCACGGAGAAAAAGAAAAAGACTGAGAGTGAGGAGAAAAATTTGCATTGGCGGCCGAGGAGCAAAGGAACAAGAGGGTGGCCGAGGAACATGCAACCATGTGGATGGATCCTAGCAAGATGGACGAGAAGGAAAGGCTACATTTGGAGTTTAATCGTGGCGACATCTTGGCTAAGATATGTGCTGGCAGCAGCAATGGTGGCGACGACAATGGTGGTGCTGCCGGTGACAGCACGAGTGCGTGAAGCCCTTGTGAACTATGATGGCATTTGGTCCACCATGTGTTGGTGGTTTTTTGGAATGGACTTGTTCATCAACGCCTTTGGCACAAATTATGGTTATGTTTAGTTGTTTGATAGATCCGTCCAAGGTACATTGGAATGCATGTTTGGACGACAATGCCTTAACTAAACATAAAAATTAAAATAAATTGCCGTGCAAACGGAGAAATAAATGATCATATATATTTGGGTTTATTTAAGTGGCCAAATAGGAAGGACCAAGGCATCCAAAATTTCCTCTTTAACCACACCAATTTTGGTCCATTAATTATCATTGAGGCCCACACATCGCTCTATTGCCTAATAAATATGACATTCCCCTAGAGATCCGCGGTGGATCACATGTATGGCCAATCTCCTCTTTAGTTACTGCATGTATTGGAAGGAAAATAGAATTAAGGAAGAAACACGAATTATCTGGATGTGCTTAGAGGCCTAAGATAGCTAAACTGGACAAATAGTTCATTGGGGTGTGTGCTATTGCAAATAGCTTAACATGTCTTTAGTTTAATTTTCATCAATAGCAAAAAATAGTTCCACTTAGAAAAGTTATGTATGTATGCTACAACTAATTTATTAGTAGCTCGTCGACCAGGTCTGAAGCTTGAGACCACTTGACTCCGACTATAATAAAATTACATTTCCACCATTTCTCTCAAAAGTCCAAATTGGTATACATAAGCGAACAATATATTTTAACACTTTGAAGCATGCCAACTTATTTCATAATAGAGAAATTATTCCTGTAACACAACAACAACAACAACAACAACAGATAAGGAGGTGCACGAAAGTCACCATGGCATGCTCGTATCCCGGACCTCCAACACCTGTTTATTGATCAATGACGGTGGTGGCGGTGTCAGGGGTAACACCACCCCCATGTTTTCATTGGGGACTGGCGAGGGAGGGTTCTTCATCGGTATCCTCTGCCCCAAGCGCCTCGCAGCCCCCATCCCAAACACCTTTTCCCCTTCATGATGCAGCCCATCTGAACGACCCCACACACCAATGTCGCCACCTAGCATCATCATAGTAATTACATCAACACACGCATCCATACATATGAACAACAAATCCAGGATTCGGAAACATCCAAAGGAACTCAGTTGCGCATATAGATATACCTGGAGCATGACGCAGTGGGTCATGTGCGGCAGCCACACATGGATGGGAAGCCATCAGTGGTAGGAGGAGGAGGAGGAGGACGGCGATGACGAGAAAACATGTGGCTCTCCGTTGGTAGATCATGGCGTCTAGAGGGGAAGAGTTGGGTACGATGAGAGATCCGGAAGGCGAAGAGGAAAGAGAGGGGAAATTGCATACACAATTAGCAGAGTAGTTAACACATCAGTTGCCTGTGAAGCTGCAAAACAAGGGGAGGCATTGGAATAAATAGGGGGAAAGGGTTGGGAGCAAACTAAAAAGGAAAAAAAACTTGCACGCAAACCAAATAAAAATGGGGGTTCGAGACAGTAGCTACATGGGATAGACAGTGAGAGAGAGCTTGCTTTGTGCGTGTTGTGAGCTGTTGGTTGTCCGATAGCGACGCTCTTAAATCCTCTGCCAGCCAGTAGCATGGATACGATTTTGGCTCTGCTCGTCTTGCGGGTGTTGACCATGCATGGCTAGATGTACGTTTCTTGCAGTTCCACCCTGGTGATACACTCCATTTGCCAATTGTCGTGTAGCCCTTCCCCTTCACATCTCTCACGCGACGAAGTGGATCAAGCGGCGAGCCCACGATTAGGTCGGACCAAAATGCAATTTAGCCTGCCAGAGGCCCATAAACTTTGTCATTTAATCAATCGATATACTATTAACATTATTTTTCGCCCCCTAAAAGAAGGGGTGACTAAAAATAGAGAAACTAGAAAAAAAATTCTTCCGTACGAAGTGTCAGAGAACAACACAACTCCAACGTTGTACTTGCAAAGATAATGCTAAAGGTTTGGAGTCGCTCAAGTTAGGCTCTGGGCGAAGAAAGGGCTCCCTCAGTTCCTCGGTGCCAGCGTGGGTTTGCCTCCCCTTCTCCGGCCTCTCCGGTGGTGGGCGGGTGGGGGAACCCCGGATCTAGTTTTCTAGTGTGTAAATAGGGTGTGCGCTTGCTTGTCCCGCGGCGGTGTGGGGGAGCAGCATCGGCGCATAGGGAATAAGCCCGATCCTTGCTCCCCCTCAACAACGACGCTCCCAGCTTCGTCATAAAACAATCTATGGATGTTGGGCCTAGTGCTGCTGTTGAGGTGGAGACGACGGTACCATCGGTTGTTCTGTCTTCGAGCTTCACCCGCGTTACGGCGTTGGCTTCTTCAGTGTCGCCGGGAAGCTCCGAGAGTTTGTTCAGGCTTTGGGTGGTTGGCACTGTTTGTTTTCGTCCTAGGTGGTAGCAGCCGTGTGCCCTGCTCTGGTGCTTCTGCGTCGGCTTGGACGACATCGAGGCTCTCAGCTCTTTGGCTTATGGTTCGGTGACTACGATTTCATCTCCGAGAAGTTTGGCAGTGATGACTTCCCGTTCATGTTATACTACAAGGTTCGTCGGAATCTGGCACTGGGGAAGCTAATGGAGTGGTTGCGGCGATGCACTATCAGCGCATCCAGGAGATTGGAGGAGTGAGGCATCCAAGGGACCTGGTTGTAGTATCTTTCTTTGTCAAGGTTGTCTTGTACTGCTGGTCTATAGGTAATAGATCTAAGGGTCTTTTGCCAAAAAAAAGAGATAATCCTAAGAAAATATTTTGCGGCTATGTCCCATGTGAATGCATGCAATGTTGCAAATAATAGGCATGTGAGCATCAAATCCGCATACTTGTATACCCAGTAGATCGATAACGGCGGTGACGGCGAATCAGGCTTCACCATAGTGTTCATGCCGTTGGGGTTGGGTGAGGCGGGCTTCTTCACTAGCGCCCTCTGCCCCAAGTGCCTCCCGGCTCCCACACGTCGCTCCCGCCTCTCATGCAGCGCCCGACTTCCCTATGAATCCTCGTTGCCACCTATTAGCAGCACTGCAATGGTCATGATCGATCACTTAATACTGATGCACACATACATGGTACAACAAGTTGCCCGGGATTTCAAACGCGCAAAGGAAATTCACTCATTGTATCTGGCATCTACAAGGACACAAGAAAGGGACAAGAACTTTGTTGGTGCTCACTTGCTGCGAAATTTGGCAGGAGCGCAACAAATGCACCTTCTGGAAGAAGCTGCCATCCTCAAGGGATATCATCCAGATGATTATTGATAAGATCGAGCTTTGGCCGATTGACTGACGGGTGCAAAATGCATTGAGAGCCCCTTCGGGGATCCATCGTGAGAGATATGTTTTTGCTAGTATTGATGTTGGACACGTACTTTGGTCGGCCTCGTTGTTGTTTTTCCGCTTTCTGCCTTTTGATCCTAGGATCCACCACCCCTTGTTATTTTTCTTCCCTTCCTGCTAATGATCAATAAAGGCCAGCAATTGTTGGATCTTTCACAACAAAAACAAATTCACTCGTTGAATAGCGCTATATCTATATCTCGCTTATAATGAGACTTCGTTCCATCTTGCTTGAGGTTTCCCAGTGACCATAAAGGCTGGGTAGGCCCTGGTTTAGCGCTAGGACCATTCGCTGGTTGTGTGTTGTTCAACGTGGTTTACTGTGTTTTTTTTTTCATTTTTCCGTTTCTCGGTTTCTTTAATTCTTATCTGGTTTTTCATGTTTCTTCATCGGTTTTCATTATTATTCCGCTTCTTCTTCAGTTTTCTCTGTTTTTGGTCATTTTTCTTCCGTTCTTACAAATTTTCTTTATTCTTTCAACGATTTTCTTTGCTTCTTTAATGGTTTTACTGGATTTTCTTTTCTTTTTCTTCTTTTTCATTATGTTTTTTGTTTCTTTCTTGATTTTCACTGGTTTTTCTTTATTTCTTAGTTTCTTCATTTTTCTTTGATTTTCTTTCTTTCTTTCCTGGTTTTTATGGTCTTCTTTGCTTTTTCTTTATTTATCGATTTTCACTATTTATTGAATCTTTTGCATTGTTTTCTTTGTTTTTATTTCCTTGTTTCCTTTTTGGTTTTTATTGTATTTTCTTTGCTTCTTCTTGGTTATTACTATTTTTTCTTTGCTATTATTTTTTATTCGATTTTTTCTTTTCTTTCATTGGTTTTCTTCGTTCTCTTTTGGTTTCTTCAGTTTTTTTGCTTTTTCTTCGCTTTTATTTGTTTCTTTCTCTATTTTCATTGTTTTTAGGTTTTCTTTCTTTATTCATTTTCTTTGTTTATTCTTGGTTTCATGCGTTTTCTCTATTTCCATTTTTTGTACTGTTTTTTTTTTGTTTTTCATTTTGTTTTGTTTTTGAAATGTTTATTTATAGGTTTCCTATTTGTTTTGTTCATTTTCATTGGTTTTCTTTTTTCTCCAACACATGTTAATTTTTTTACTACAAATTCAACAATTTTTGTATACCATCAAAAAATTTTTATGTACAGGTTTAATATTTTCAAATGCATGAGTAACATTGTTTGAAAACTTATATTTTTTGTGTCTTTTTTACCATGCACATTGTACATTTGGTATATATATACATTTTTCTAAGACACGTTTACCATTACTCAAATACAAGATAATCATTTTTAATACAAGATTTATATTTTTGAATACATGGTCAAAAAAATTTCTATACAACTTTTAAAGGTTTTTTGAATGTTTTACTAATATTTTTAAATAAAATATTAACATTTTCTTAATACATGGTGAACATTTTTTCTATACACATTTAATTTTTTCCTAATATTTAATTAACATTTTCATGTACAAGATTAACATTTTTTAATACATGGTCAACATTGTTACTATGCACATGTAACATTTTTTCAAATGCTTCATTAATATTTTTCAAATAGTTATTAACTTTTTTCAAATGCTTGATTAACATTTTTTAAATACGTGGTCAAATTTTTTCACACATATTGTATATATTTTTTGTCAACAGTTTTTAATACATATTTAACATTTTTCAAATGCGTGATTAGAATTTTCAGATCATTTACTATATTATTATATTGCAATATATATTTTAAGGTTTTTATAAGTGTAAACAAAAGTAGAAAAAGAAATCTAGAAATGAAACAAAAAGTGTGAAGATAAAAATAGAAAAAAAAAAACAAGGCGTGATGGGCGGGCCTATCTGGCGCTGCCATTACGTGATGGTTCCAGTCACCCGTCTTCTCGCTTTAAGCGAGACATAGTGGCATCCATTGTATAGCACATAGCAAATATCACTACAATTTGTCGATCCATCCACAAGCCCGACATGTTAGGACACCGATGCATGCGGCGTGGGCTGAGTTTTCTCTGTACGTAACATAACTACGGCCAATGCCTCATGACACAGAAGGCTTCTCAGCTTTTTGGATGGGTGACTCAAGGCGGTTTAAAAAAAACCATTATTGGTAATGTTCGTGTGGGTGAAAGAGTGACAACATGGTTGTGCCAGTTTAATTGCAGCCTCATTACCGAAGTCTTTTAAGTATTTCTTCTAGCAGAGAATGATACCACGAAGAAGGTGTTTCCAAAAGATTTCATTGTAATTCTTAGTCATATGAGTTACTTTTTGTTTTCTTGGATTTTTGATCCAAATCAGTGTACCTGTAATTGTTATGAGTACGAATAAAATTACATGTGTTTGTAAAAAAAAGATGATTGTGAATTAAGCATACATAGAATTAACATGTGAATGTCATTTCCCTTCACCTTAATGACCTTCACGTCTCTCAACTTTATCATACGTATTGTGTTAGTGTCTTTGCTAGATTTCAAACAGAATAATGAATTCAAAATTTTGCATGGATTTCAAAGTGAATTTTATAAATGTTCACAAATCTAAAAAGTTTACATTTTTTTAAAAATTATTAGAAAAAAATGTTCATGTGCAAATTTCAAAATAAAACAATGTAATCGATAAGTTTTCACATTATTATCTATTTTTTTCAAAAGCTTCTCCCTGAAGCAAATCTGTGCCTCCAGGAGAAGGAAATTGTGCTTCTCATGGAAGCATTATTTTTTCACGCGGAAAAACGGTGCAATTTTTTTCTTCTAAAACCTAGGGAAAACCGGACAAATAATTGGTGACATTTCACCATCTATTCTCTGAATAGGTATTTACCGCTGTTTTCTAAATGTTTTCCGTGAACCAGATTGGTTTGGTTTTGTGGTGTTTCTATCTGTTCTTTATCTATTTTTTTTGTTTGGGTTCTCTACCTTTTTATTTTGTTCCTTTCTTTTTCCTCATTTATTTATTCCTCTTCTTCTTTTTTGTTTAGTTTCCCCTTTTCCTTGTTCCTATTTTTCTTTCATTTTTCTTTTTTCATTTCTTCTGGTTATTTTTCTTCATCAGCTACTAAAATATATGTGTCATTTAAAAAAATGGTTTTCCCATGTGTTTAAAAATGTTAACGGTGTAAGCAAGAAAATTAGGTGTATATTAAAAATATATACATTGCGTCTTGTGTATTAATTTTTTTTATGGTTTATTTAAAATGTTCTTCTTTGTATTAAAAATTCCTTGTGTATTAATTAGTGTTCATCGTGTACTAAAAACTGGTTTGTTTACATTTTACTGAAAAGGTCCACCATGTACTTTTAAAATGTCATTGTGTATTAAAAATGCTTAATATTTAATAAAATGGCCACTGTGTTTCAAAAAATTATTTGTCAAGTATTAAAAAAGTTGCCACATAATTAAATCTACTAGCCTAACCCGCGCGGCGACATGCCGCGCTTGGTGATTGCTCGCGAATGTATGTATTCTACTGTTTTGAGAACTAGTTAGCATGCACGTGCAATGCACGTAGTTTTTAAAAAGAGAATACATGTTCATCCTAGTTAATAGATAAACATTAAAATAAAAAAATATAGTGATGCACCACTTATAAATATTACACACGTGCAACACATGTATTTTTTAAAAAGAAAATACATGTTCATCCTAGTTAATAGATAAACATTAAAATAAAATAAAAATCTAGTGATGCACTACTTATAAATACTACGCAATCAATAGCTGATAGTAATGTACTCCCTCCGTTTTTATTTACTCTGCATATTAGAGTTGACTGAAGTCAAACTTCATAAAGTTTGACCAAGTTTATAGAAAAGAATATAAATATTTACCATAACAAATTTATATGATGTGAAAGTACATTCAATAATAAATCAAACTATATTGATTTGTTATTGTATATGTCAATATTTTTGTTTATAAACTCGGTCATAGTTTACAAAGCTTGACTTTGACCAATGCTAATACGCGGACTAAATAAAAACGAAGGGAGTACTAATACTGAACTAACATTTTTCATTTAGCGGATGAATATTGAATTTATTTGTTGTATTGAAGGGAGGATATTTTCTTTTTTTTTAACATGGGAGGACATTTCTTTTGCGGAGAGGAGTAACTAACATATGCAAACTTCTGGTGCAAAAAGTATATATTAAAAATTTCCAACAACTGAAAAAGCTGGACAGTTATAATAATAAAATTGTTGTTATTGTTGCAAGCATATGACTCATCGTGAAATAAAGAAATAGGAACATCGTGCGTTTGATTTTCCCAAAGAACAGAAATATGAATGTTTCAATAAAACTATATTTTCTAAATTTACATATAGATGTTCTCTTTGTTTATAAAATATTCATTAGACAATGCAAAAAAAATTAGGCTATGAAAAGAAAGAGAGATTTGTAGTTCAAAGAAACAAAAAGTAACCAGTTTTGATTCATCCAGTTCTCCATGGAAACAAAGCAGTCAAGAGGATCAAAAGGCCAAAGCTGTTGTCTTTTTTTTTCTGCCGATACAACCTGCACCTGATCAGACCCTGGGACCTGGGTATCTCTTGGTTGCTTTCAGTAAAAATATTTCAAACTTTTATGCTCGGCTTCCACTTCTCTGAAGAATCCTGACCAAAGAAAAAGAGAAGTTAAGTCGCTAACATGACCATTCTAAAGAATCGGTGTCAAATATTAGTATTAGAGATGAGATTAGGATTTCCCCTAAAAAAGGAGATTATGATTTATGGGTCAAATAATGTCAAACTTTTGGGAGAAATAAAGGAGAGAAGGTGTCGCATCAAGTTTATAGTGATGTACTCCCTCCGTCCCAAATTACTCGTCGCAGAAATGGATGTATCTAGAACTAAAATACATCTAGATACATCCATACCTGCGACAAGTAATTCGGAACGGAGGGAGTAGTTCCTGTCACCACGAAATCTTCTGCAGCAGAATATCTAACAAAGGATCAGTGCACAACAGCTCGCATCAAAAGTTCAGGACACAACCCACTATTCAGTATACACAGCACGCAGGCACAACACAGACGCCGCCGTCCTCAACCTCCGGCCACGCACGCTCTCCTTTGTCTGCACCCGCGTTCTCCTCAAGCAACAGTCGCATTGCCTCCTCAAGCCCCGGTCGGCGTCGTCCACGCTTGCCCTCCTCAAGCTCCGGTCCGCATGGCCCGTACTCGACCTCCACAATGGTCGGCCGGCACGCGCCCTTTGCTGGAAGAAGGAGGAGAGAGGGCACGAACAAAGAAGGGGACTCACCGGCCTCTCGCTCAGGCCACCGCGCGCCCCTGGGGCCGCCGGACATGTGCGCCCATGCTGAGCCAACTCCCTTACCTCGCATCCAGCATCTACCCGGCGAGCCTCTTCACCTGGTCAAACACCCCGCTCGCCGCCCTGAGGCTGCGGCTGACGCCCCATATCTCCGCATGGCGAGCAACTGGCCACATGCGGCCGCGGCAACGACCTCTAACACGTCGCCCACGCCGCCGAAATCCAGTGGCGCCGAAAGCAGAGCGTAGGTGGCGGTCTGCTCGAGCGGCCGCTCGCTCTCGTCCCGATTGCGCCCGACGGGGACCCGGCCCTCTCCGTGACGATTGCGGCGATGTCGGCCAGTCGCGCGCACATGCCGCCCCACTCCAGTGCGGACTTCCTCCCCAGCCGCAGCTCCTTCGCCTCCGGGATCTTCAGGGGTAATTACTAATTAGCGGTCGGGTGTGGTGTGAAGTCCTGTGCACAGAAGGAAATCGTTGACGTGATTTCAGGAATCATTGGATTGAGGGGCGGAAATCGTTGATGTGATTTCAGGTACTCATTGGATTGGGGGGCGGATGGTGGAGTACGGTCAGTCATTGTAAATTGCCAAGTCCACACCATAAAGGTATTAGATCAATGATGGCTGTTAGATTCAGATTTGTGGGACTAATCGTGCGGTGGTGAATGGGTCATCCGGTGGGAACTAATCGTGCGGTGATTCAGATTCGTATGTAACCTGTATTGGAATATCTAAAAAGACTTATATTTAGGAACGGAGGGAGTACATAGTGGAGCCAACACAAGAGGCATTCGATGGGTTATCAGCCCTAGTTGTTTTGAGTTTTGATTGATTTTCTTCTCACTTTAATCTGAGATCCAAAGCAGCTCAGGAAGTCCAAGAAATTATGATATCACATAGTGGTTCATTTTCTCCTTAGATTTTGGTTCATTTGGGCACTTTCTCAAAAATGACTAAATTTCTCTCTATGATCTGCAGTTATGCCTAACCAAATACTACAGAATGGCTAAACTCTCTCTCTCTCTCTCTTGATATAAAATATTACTTCCTTCGTCCCGAATTAATTGTCATAAAAATGAATAAAAATAAATGTATCTAAAACTAAAATACATTTCAGGCAGAGCACAACATCCTTATGCATAGGTGTAGCTAGTGTATTCGGCGGTTCCCTATGCAGTGCTATGCATGGTTCTTTGGTAACCTCTAGTTTGATCAGGGAAACTACTGAAAATGAATCTGCTAATGAGGGTTACAAATTTGAAGATACATCCATTTTTGCAACAAGTTATTTCGGAGAAATGCCAAATTACTTGTCACAGAAATGGATGTATCTAAAACTAAGATACATCCAGATACATCAATTTTCAACAGGTAATTCCGGACGAAGAGTACAAAACAATTGAATGTAGGGGCTCAAAATACATCAGTTGATCAAGGATCCTACATGGGGAAACCCCGTGTTCTCGAGTCACACCGTGCAACTGCAAGCAAGTGATTGCATGCATTGTAATTTTTTGAAGTGCATAGATTTACTGATTGGGTCGTAAGTAGCTGATTACATGGTCGAAATAGTGGAGCGTCATACATTGGATGGACCCATTAACACAAATATACAAATAATTACAACAGGATGGGGTTTGATCTAATGTAGGGACTCCCAGGAGTAGCATTTGATGGTTAATTATGTCTAGTAAACCCTCGTTGCCTGAAAAGATTATGACGATTCCTTGCTTCTTTTTGTTCCGTATGTACTCTGTGTGTACTCTTGCGCTGGGGATCCCTCCATATCTTTCTTTTTTTTTGTATTTGCTTGTTGCTTTATTCGAGGACTTCTCCCACATATTCCCTGACAACAATTTTCATGAAGCAAATAACCAAGCATTTTAATTAGCTTGGTTAATACTGCGAGTAAGACCGAAGCCTGATACTAAGTTAAAAATTATTCCCTACATTCTACTGTAAACCTTACTATCCATGACTTAACAAGATCAGATACTCTTATAGCCTTATAGGTCAGAGGAAGACAAAAATAATGTCAACTAAAAGAGACAAATACATCCTAACGTGCTTCCTTTCCCGACTTCCCGACATGTATGGTTCATAGCCATGCTCATGTAGTATCGATGCAGAAATATCCTATGCCCTTATTTTCTTAAGCTTTATGTAATTGGGGGAACACGATATATACTAATCCAACAATGATAAGTGGCCTTGCTACCTCTGATAGGAGACTAAATAGAGATCATGGATTCATGAGTCAAGTTATAAGCCATGTATCTTGAAATAGGGGTCTGAGTTCTGCGCGAATCGAGAATTACTGTTATTGGACCTGACTAAATGTGAGTGTACTTCATTATCACTACCTTTATCAACCATGTGCTTGATTTTTTATTTTTATTTTGCTCTAGAGCTCATATAGCAGCATAGTAGGATCGGCAGTTAGTGCATACGTGAGAAATTACACTCCAAATTAGCGTCATCCTATCAGTGAAAATTAACTGCACAGTACAATCATCAGTTAGTGCCTATATGAGAAATTACACTCCAAAAATCTTTTCCAGTATTGTTTTGATTATATTGAAGTTTTGGAACTTGCCTTTAGTGATGCTTGTAACAGATGAGGATACCCCAAAATTTACATTGACTTCAAGGCAAAGGGAAGAGATCACTTCCTATACAAAAGATTGCTACTAAATATCTTTTGACGGGCAGAGATTGCTACTAATAAAGCCACAATCAGAAGCCACTTTTTCCTATTGCCAGAAGAGCACGAATGTAAGTAGAAGTGGCAGGTAAGCAGTCCATAGTATCAAGGAAACCGTACTATATTTCAATGGTTAGACATGAAAAATATGCTTGTAACCCAAATCAATTGCTAGGACAGTTGAAATCCCAGGTTACATGTTACAATACAGCCATAGTACACAGAAAACAAATCATGGAACCACTTCGAAATATATAGGTGAAGCTTGATTCTAGTATTACATTACCAGTTATGCAGCTCGTGTTTTGCTACTGATCTCCATTTCATTGTGCTCCAAGATGAGAACCAACCTGTATGATAATACGTCAGTAGTTCACTATACAATTCCTAAAGAAGGGCATCAAAATCTTATATGAATTTCATTGCAACTCTATAAAATTCCCTTATGGGCATTAGTCCTTTGAACAGTACAACACCAAAAGGAAGATGATAGATAAGTCGGAGGAATTTCTTTTATTCTATCAGGACACATATCTATGATACTGCTGGGTTCCACTACTTAAAAATAACGTTCACAGTTCCAACTTAAAACTTGTCAGGACATCATGCCTTTCTAGAAATGGAAGAGGCAACCTCGATTAACAATCCTCAGGTGCTACTACTTTTTACACCATATAACTGATTGTGCTTCTTCAAAACGTGCAAGATAGTTCTGTATTTACTCGATTACTCAGGGAGAAGACACCAAGAAAGCAACCTACCTACATCATGGTAATATAAATTATTCGGACTATAGCCAACACCTCAATACTTCATCCTAGTATATACTAACAGTCAGTATTTCTAATCAAGCAACCAATTTCAAAAAAAGATGGCAGGAAAAATATGTTCAAAATACTTAGTAATTGTCTACGGAAAAAAAAATCTTAATGATTGGCTTTCCATCTCAGGTACTCAACCATGTGGTGTACTACCATGAGCCACAACTCAGGCTACATATTACACAGGTGTTGATCAATCCTAAAGTATTATTGTTGTTCAGATCAAAGATAAAAATAATTACTTGACAACCCTCTTCTCAAAAAAAACACTGAAAATCAGAGTATGCACGATATCCCTCCAACAGGATTTTCTTGGTAGGAAGATCAATTAATGACAGGAAAAACTGACACGGTGCATGTAACATCCCCAGGTTACCTCACCCTAGTTAAGCTACTTAACTTGCCATGTCATCATGATCAATCTAAATAAATTGCAACTAGGAAATAATCCAACAAAATTCAAATTTAAATTACAAGTCAAATAATTATTTCTTCAAACAGCCAAACTAAAATGTACATAATGTTGCAAATATTTCAGATGCAATCATAAAATTGTAATCCACATTAATAAAATTAGTTGAGTAACTCTAACAACCTCAAACAGTAACAAACAGCCCTATTAAATGGCTTATTCATTTTTGAGAAACTCAAATCAGTACTAAAAGTTCTCAAACTTTTTGTGGCGGTGTCTAAAATCACCAAGGAATTATTGGGACCTTTCCCATATTTTTCCTAAGTGATTAGGATGCCTAAATAAGTCCTTCTCTCTCTGTTTATTAATAAAAAGAAAAACAGAAAAACAGAGAAAAAGAAAAGGCCAGAGGCCACTTACCTATCGAAGCCCAGCGCGGCCCAGCCCACCGCGCTCATCGTCCTTCTCGCGCTGTCACCCGCACGCGTGGACATGGCGATGGCCGTCGCGCTGTCGGCCATCCGAGCCGTCCCTGACGCCGTTAAGTATATCCCGAGCTGCCCTTGTTCCCCCGTGAACCCTAGCCGCCTCCACTCGTCCCCGTTCGCTCTCCCTCACCCGTTCCCCATCTCGCCCGATAGCTCGCCATCGACCGCCGCTCGATCCCGCGGCCACCGTCGCCTGCTCGCCGTCCCACCGTGCCCGATCGACGCGGCGACCTCGACTCCTTCCTCCTGGCCCTCTACTACATCTTGAGGAGTAGCGCATCCACGGCATCGACCCGATCCCCTTCGCCGGTCAACTCCACTGCACCGCCGCGATCCACCTCACCTCTGCGCTCCTAAGCTAACGCCGGCCTCCGTGAGCCTCTTCGGTGAGCTCCGCTTCATCTCCTTCTTACTGCTGCTTGTTTGCACGACCGTGTGGAGCCGTTGCCGTTCCGATGCGCTGGCCGCCGCCATAGCCATGGACGCCGTGCTCTCTGTGCAGCTCTGCTTGAACCAGTGGCGCTGACACGCTCCTGGTGAGCCGCTGACCCCTCCTAGCCAGCTAGTTCGAGCTCTAGCGCAGCGCGGCATCATTTCCGCGAGATCCCGAGTTCCACCGCCGCCATCCGTCATCGCCGGCGTCCCTCCGGCCGTCCCCGCGACCAATCAGTCGTCTCACGCGACGCGGCGCCCTCCACTCGTCCGAACGAGCCCGAGAACGTCCGAAACGGACCACCACAGAGAGAACCCGGGCTCGCCGGAGTTGCTCGCTGCCATTAGGCCTCGCCGGCGCACTCCGGTGACCGGCGCTGAGTTGGCGCCCGACGTGGCGCAGCGGGCCCCACCGCCCAGCCACTGACCACGGGCCCCACTGGCCCCGTTGACCGAAGTCAACGTTGACTGGGTTGGCTCTGTGCCACCGACATGTAGGACCCGCCCATTTAAACTAAATTAAATAAATAGAGATCGATTAATTAATTAAGTTAATTAATTAAGACCCTAATCAGACACTGACAGAGCGGGCCCACCTGCTAATTTGACTAATTAGATTAAACTAATCCAGTTAGTTAGCTGAGTCACTGACCAGTGGGTCCCACTGGTCCCACCGGTCAGGTTTGACTCTGGTCAGCCGGTTTGACTTGCTGATGTCACTGCTGACGTCATATATCAATTTCTGTTAAAATTAAAACAATTTCAGAATATTGATTAAACTTTGAAAATTCATAGAAAATAAACCGTAGCTCGGATCGAAAAGTTTTATACATGAAAGTTGCTCAGAACGACGAGACGAATTAGAATATGCTCTCCGTTTATCTGTCACATGCATCTAACTACCCGAACATGAAACCTTCCCCTCCGGTTCATCTGTCTGACAGATGCCCAGAGCTGGGAAAATATCCCAGATATTTTCCCGCTTCACCTACGACGTGTATCGCTGCGTTAGGTCGCCCTTAACACCGCGTATTGCCATGTCTTGCTTTGTGATCACTTTTGTTACCGTGTATTTATTTGTTTCTTCTCCCCCTTTCTCTCGATAGACCCCGAGACCGACGATGACCCGAAAATCGTCTACCTCATTGAAGACCAGTTGGTGTTTGCAAAGCAATCAGGCAAGCACCCCCATTTTGAGCATTCCGATATCGCCCACTCTCTTCTCTCTTATGCTTGCATTAGAAGTACTGCTGCTACTGTTGTCCTATATCTGCTGCATAGCCTGTTTTATTGTAGCCTACTTTTGATACCTGCCTATTCTCCTAAACTGTTTAGTATAGGATGGGTAGAGCCTTATCAGAGACCCACTTGTCCCGACTGCCCCGCTGGACTCTCAGAAGACCCGAGCAACGGGATCGAAGATCAGACCCTGGCACCGCACGTCACTTCCCCCTTAAATTGCTCGACACTACTGGGATACTATCGAGTGCCGAGGGTGATACCTCGTCAGCACTTCTGATGATAACCTTGTAGGTTAGTTAATCGGTCGTGGTAAGCGAGGGTGATTCCTCCTACACCACCCCCGATAACGACATCGTCGTGCAACTGTTCAAGTGTGGACCTCGAGGGTGATACCTCCTTCGTTCACCTTGACGAGAACATCAGGTGGGACTCCATCGAGGGTGATTCCCCAGGGTTCCCTTGGTGTTAGACACACGGTTACTGTTGTTACTGTGACTTACACTGAAACATGATACTAAAGACGGGTCGGCCCTGAGGGGTACCCGCGCGAGCATGAATGCAAAGTGATGTGGAGTCGGGTTGACCTGAGAGGCGCCCGCGAGATAACTACGAGGCGTGGCCGGGCATTCTTAGCCCTTGCCACAAGTCCTCGAGATGGGGCGACGGGGTCACATCGATCGTGAGTCTCTGCTCGTTTCCGCGTGCTCCTAACCACTAAACGGTTTGGATATTTGATCCGAGGGGCCTCTGGCCTGATAGCACTAACCATCACGTGGGCATAGTATGGGCGTTCTGCGTCGTATACTTCAGCCGAAGCTTAACGGACGTCAGCGATTGAGCGGCGCGCGCCGAGTTGGACTGGTTACGCAACTGCGCTTGTATTAAGGGGTTGCTAGGTCTGCTCTCGGCCGTGAACGTAACGTGCAGGAGTTCCCGGGGCGAAGGCCCAAGACCCCTGGGGGCATAGGTTTAGTCCGGCGTGCTGACCTCTCTGTTAAGTATTTGGTCGGGTTGCGGCGTGTTGCTTAGCCGAGGCCGGGCATGACCCAGAAAAGTGTGTCCGGCCGGAGTTAAGTGAGCGTGGTGGGTAAGTTGGTGCACCCATGCAGGGAAGATAACATCTATCGATAGCCTGTCCTACGGTAACGGACACTCGGAGTTTTATCCCGATCGGTACAACTAGAACTGAGATGATACTGGATAGTATGGCTCTGGGATTGCTTTCTCGTAGGGAGTCGAGAAAGGATCTCAGGTCGAGGTTGATGATACTACTACTACTTTACATTATGTTAATCTGCACTCTTTTAATGCTGCAAGACTGCTGAAGATGTTGAAGATGCTAGTCTTCGATAGGACTAGGCTTTCCCCCTCTATTCTGGCATTTCTGCAGCCCAGTCCACATATACATCCTCCTTTTGATAACGATGCATATGTAGTGTAGATCCTTGCTTGCTGAGTACTTCGGATGAGTACTCACGTTTGCTTTACTTCCTTTTTCCCCAAATCCTTTTGGATGGCACCAGACGACGGAGTCCCTGAGCCAGATGCCCCAGTCGACGGCCACTATTACTACCCGTCCGACGAGTACTACTACTACGAGGAGCCGACTGACGACCAGGGGTAGGATCGGAGGGTCCAGGGCAGGAGGCCTACGCCTTTCGATCGTAGTATTTTATTTTGCCCCGCCTCTGTGAAGGCCTATCTCTCTCTCTATAATATATCTGTACTCAGATATCTGATGCTTCCGCTGACGCTTGTATGCCATCGAGCTATGTATTCGAGCCCTCGAGGCCCTGGCTTGTAATATAAAGCTTGTATGACTTTATTTATGTTTTAGAGTTGTGTTGTGATATCTTCAAGTGAGTCCTTAGGCTTGATCGTGTGCATTTGCGTGTATGGTTAGTGCACGATTAAGCCGGGGTCGTCACAGTGCAAACCTATATATAGAAGTACCTCATTTAGTATCATAAACTGGGAAGGCTCTGCTAATTAGAATGTACATACATGGCCCCAAATTTCAGATGTGACATGAAGAAACTGCATGCACCCAAGACTGAAAACTACAGAAAAAACTTCGAAGAAGCCATGAAGAGACATTTTCCAAGTATGGAGTTTTCTCAAAGCAGAAACGAATGGAAGAAACATAGCAAGAGAGAAGCTCCAATGAACATCATTTTGGTTTCTACAGAATATAGTATATCACAGATTCAAGAAATAACTATAAAAGATGGAGCTGAGCTGCTTCGTGATGCTTGCCATCCATTTGCTGCTGGAGCCCGAGAGTGAGAAGGGAGGATAGCACATCCAAGAGCTGGAGTAGGAAAAACTGATCACCAACAGATAATAAAATTCAGACACTAAAAAATGTGTATGTATTTTGTGAGGAATGGTATTAGAGCTAGGCAAATACTGAACGACAACTATTCTAATTGGAAGTATTTTGCAAGAAATGGTACTGCACAATGGAAGTCGAACATGCAACTGTCTGCTCTTAGATTTCAACTCATTCTAAACTGCACTTATTCAGCAAAGCATGCAAATAATAGCCTGTATATATAGAGCAACACCACCTCTGTTCTATAACTTCAGTAATAAGGTTCTTCTTTATTCAGAGATGTACATGTGAACTTGTACAATCAACCGTAAAATACATGTCGTAGTAGGTAGAACTACTGCTCTAATAATCTCTCATAACTACGTGCTCGTGCTATGAATTATATATTTCTCAGAAACTACTAATTGTCTCTGAAAGTAAGGATATACAACAGCTGGAACGTGCTATATACAATGGCATGAACCCACTTGCATGCTACTACAGTACATGTACTTCCTCTGAAATTAGAGGTAGAGCACACTAAATTTCTCACAAACTTCTAATTATCTCTATAAATAAGGATATGCAGCTCCTCGATGTCGATCATGAGCTTGTAGAAGAGCCTCCCATCTCTGTCCTGCGAACACATTAATGGAACAATTGAATGACATGCATGCTAAATTTGCCTCAGAAGAAGATGCATTCATGGCCCTAGAGGGACCTGACCTGAAGACCCATGACTATGAGTCTATAGCGTGTGATGCGTTCTGCAGCAGCCACTTCTCCTGACACTCTTGGGGAGGACGACCGGAAGCAGCAGGCTTCACAGAGCCCCGTATGGACTTTCTTTTGCTTTATCCATTGATCTGTTCGAAGATTCCATGGAGCATCCTGGAAAGGAAGTCATAGTAAGTTTAGCAGATGGTTCTACATGAACAATTGTGCCTAACAACCTTGATGTATTAAATATGCTTGTTGGGTAGAGCTCAATTGCCTCATCCATGAAGTTTATACGAAACAAGGGTTAAGGCACGGTCCATTTTACACTGCATCCTATTTCCTATGGAGGGCTTCCTGACAGTAAAGTTCTCTTTTAATATATTTCCAAGCTACAATCATCAGTAGCAGGCTTAGCCTCATTGCGTAAGCAGACATGTCACAAAAGGAACATATAAAGAAAAAGAATTGTGATTGGGATGGAACACGCATATAACCTTTGACACAGTTTCTTGATAGAACTGATTTTCTTTTACCTACAGCCGTCCAAACATTACGTCGAACACTTGGTGGGCGTTGGAATAGTCTGACTTGCAGGGCAGTGGGCAGCCGCGTCCAGAACGATGCTCGATCCATGGCGAGCCCCTCCACGTTGAGCTCCAGGGGCAGCAAAAAACCACCGAAAGAGGTGGGAGAGGCATGGTGTCACGGAACTGGCCACGGTCATCAGTGCCCTTGTCCTCGTCCGACATGTGGAGGCAGAGGTCCACCGGCTGTAGCAGGGACAGGGGGCAGGGAGTGGTCTAGGCACCTACAAGAGACACCGATGGAAGGTGCAGAGCGCCTGCGACCGTACCGTCGAGTCCCATGGCGAGCCGCCTCGCCGTGCAACCAATGGTTGACCGTCTGTCGCGAGAGCAGCATGGAGCACATCAGGGGAGGGGTGGAAGAGGTTAGGAGGAACAGGGGAGGTTGGGGGATCCGCGCTCATGGCAGCTCCTCACCTTGGCACACTCTAGCCGAGACGGCGTGAGGACCCTCAGGTCGTCGGGGCAGGCGGCGCGTGGGAAGCATAGCCACGGCGCGCAGACTACCGTGGGCAGTGGAGCACTCGGATGGGGAAGATGACTGCGCGTGGGTTCCGGGCGTTGCGTCCCGATCCACGCGGAGAGGAGACGGGGGAAAGAGGCGGCGCTGGATGAAGGGAACGGGAGCTCGGCCGTGGTGCGCGGAGGAAGGTGAGGCAGAGACCGTGAGGAAGGAGAGCCTATTTATAGTCTTGTTCGGCGGTGCAGCGGTGGCCTTGACATCGACGAGGTCTCTCTCGAAGCGCGTAGGGCCAGCGATTTCAGCGGCGGCCGACTACGAACAACAGCCAAACTTTGACCACCTATCCACAGCAAAATCGCCAAGCGCACCCGGAAATGTACCCTCTCAGGTCCCCAGCTAAATAGCGTGTCGCGTCCTGATTGGTCCGATTTTTCACTGATAGGAAAATGTCAAAAAAACAGGGTAAACTAAACCTGGCCAGGTTTAGTATATTATAAGAATTCTTCTTGTACTTAAAAATATTCATCATCTAAAAAAATCATAATTTATTAAAAAAAAGGTTTGCCATGTATTAAAATGTTTATTGTGTCAATATTCATCATGTATCTAAAAACTCTTCACCATGTGTTAAAAGGGTCCATCATGTATTATGAAAATGTGTATCGTGTATTAAAAGTATATTCACCATGTGTCTTAAAAATGTTAACCGTCTATTAAAAAATGTTCATGACTTATTAAAACAGTATTCGAAAATTATTAAAATGTTATGGTTTATTCATACTGTATGAAAAACTAGTCATCATGTATTAAAAACTGTTATCATGTATTTACTAAATGTTTATCATGGTACTTAAAAGTTTTCAGACCGTATCAAATGCATTTTTAGAAAAAGAATATTCTACATCGTTTGTGGTGTTGTTTTTGCACTCTATGTGTGGCAGTTGTGATATTATTGAAGTTCCATTACTAACCTTTTTTCTTTTAATACGCACTTACCCCAGATAGCTATTTGCGCACATGTTTTTATGAGAAATACCTGTAATTATATTTACACTGACCAATATTGCAGGTCCAATGCTTTGGATCCAAGATACAAGAAATTACGAAGTAACTCGTACAACTAAGAATTACAATGAAATCTTACAATGAAATCTCTTTTATATGGTATCAATCTTTGCAAGATGAAATAGTGCCAAGACTTTCAGTAAAGAGACTGCAATTGAAGTGGATCAACGATACCACCGCTCGTTTATCCGCACAAACTTGGTTATCAATAAAGGTTTCTGAAAGCCCCTTGAGTCGCCATCTAAAAAGATGGGAAACCATAAGCGGTGAACATACTTGGGTTGGGGATGATTCCCTAGAAGTGCAGGACGTCGAACCGCAAGATCCTCACCATACTGTCGAGGAAAGATTTTAACTCCACGAAGAATCAAAGCAGCAAAAGCAACATGGCACACTAAAATAAACTAAGTCGATCTGAATAATTGAGTCTGCAAGGACACAAACCTTTCGGCTCCATGGCATCGTCAAATAAAGAATGTAGTGTTTTTCTTCGCAAAAATACAACAAGCACCGGTAGATGTTGACGAAGACCATATGATTCTTGACGATCTGAGGTCCTCTCACCTCTCGGCACCAAGATGACTGAAGTAGGCGAGGGGACCGAAGGTATCCCGCTAGTGGCTGTTGTTTGTCCAACCCTAGTGGAATAGGTCTCGGTTCAAGCTACCCGCCTTTTAGGCTAACGACATGCCTTGATCATACGTGGACCTACTTGCTTTTCGACTCGTGTAGGTTAGGATGATTGTGAGGTTTCATAAGATGACGTAGGCTGCTTCAAAGTGAATAGAAAACCACCCCTTAAATGTCTACAAAAGCCGGTCATAGGATTCCGAATGAAAGATTTTCCAAATATTGAGGACCTGTATAAAAATAATAAAGAAGTAATTTTAAGGCAAAATTAGGCACTTGTAAATTGTAATTTCCTTGGCTAGCCCACACGCAATGATACCAAAATATCACACAACCAAGCATCATACACACATCTACCCTAACCCTGATTAGGTATTTAGGTACCACTTCATTCTCGAAGGCGTTGTCGAAGAGCTAGTTTCACATCTTACCCACATTTCAATGGATGTGCCTGGTGGTAGAGGTCAACTTTGTGGTCTCGTGGCTGTTGTTTCATGGAGCATAGATGATATCAGTTGGCGAGCAATGCTAGGATGCCTGCATAATTGTTGTTAGACTGCAATGCATGCCTATTTTTGCTAGGTGTTTCCATGCTATTGGGGTTCTACACGTTCTTTTTTAATAACCATGCATTTAAGGGTTTTGGCACAGTTTTACGTATAGTGTGGGTTGATTTTGTTTTCGAAAATAAATAGTACATACACCATGCACCTCTTTATAACATTCCTCAATAGAAGGGACCCACTGAAGATCAATGTTGATGGAAAGCACTCCAAATAATGCCTTGCGTGGCCACTTGGGGTTTGTCGTACAAAACGAGCTCGGGGAGGCAGTGGCTATATGTGTGGGTCATATCCAACATATTCAGAATCCCCAACTCAGAGCTGGGGCATGATTGCAGCCGTGGTCGAAATATACTCCCTCCTAGTGAAGCGAGCCATTAGTGATAATGACCATGATAGATCGCTCAGTGGTGTCCTCTTCCAGGAAATAAAAATCTTTGTCTGGTTAATTTTTCTCGTTTCTGCACCATTCATTGTTCTAGAGAATGTAATAAGGCAACATACTTTCTAATTGCACATGGTGCAAGCCCGGGGCAATATCCTCAGCCGTATGGTCCGAAGGTGCGCCTATTTTGTACACCACTCATTCTACTGGGCGACGAAGATCTAGTTTCACATCTTAGCATGATTGGAACGCATGTACATGGTGGTAAAGGTCAACTTTGTGGGCCCGTGGGTGCGGTTTCGGGCATAGGTGATATCAGCTAGTGAGCGATGCTAGGACACCTACATGGTTGTTGTTGGACCGCGTTGCCTAGTTTTGCTAGGTGTTTCCATGTTGTTGGGGTTCTACAGGTTCTTTTTTAATAACGATGCATTTATGGTTTTTGACCTAGTTTTTTCTATATAGTGAGTTGATTCTTTTCTCTAAAATAAGCCCTACGTACACCCTACCCCTCTTTGAAACATTCCTCATAAAAGGTACTACGTCTGGCTATCTCAAACGGGGACAAGTTAATTACGTTAGATTCTTGGATTACGAATGCAATCAAGCCAACTACTCTTTTAGTTTGGGTTTGTAAGACTAAATACAAAACTGAAGAAAATCGAGAATATAGCGTAATGAGGATTTGTAACCTAACAGCAATCGAAGCCCAAAAATCGAGAGAGAGAGAGAGAGAGAGAGATCTTTATTGACTTAGCTCTCTCAACTAATAAATCAAAACAAACGGATACTATGTTTGGTTTACCATCATTGGAATCGCATTGCTAATGTAGAAACAACAATGATACTATCATACCTAAGAAAAGTCTTTTTATAAAAGAAATGTGTTCCTTCATTTTCATTTTGTGCTAGGCCCATCCCAAAAAGTTGTCATTTTCATTTCTAAGCCTAGTGTAATGTGTTCCTTCATTGCCAGTGTTGTCGTACTTTTGATTTGTCATTCTGTGACCGTTGGTTTGTTGCAAATTAATTAATACAAAATGCAAGAGGTCGTTACAAACGAGAATTTTATTCCCCAACGCGTGTCGGGTCCTATTGGGTGATAGAGATGGTTGTAGCTAGAGAAAACGAAACCGCCCGATGCACAGTCGTTTAAGAGTCATCGTATTGGGGGTTGGGGGGGTTCATTAGTCAGAAAAGGCGGGAGGGAGTGTTGGAAAACGGCTAGTACTGACTCAGCATGCCCGGCTCGTCCACTCCCCACGCGGTGATCGTGGCCTCGCCCGAGTATAGCTGGCCAAATGGGCCGGTCTTCGCGTGCCGGCACGTGGGCCCGCGTGCCTGGTCCGTCATGGGCCGGCCCGGCACGCGGCTTAACGGGCCGGGCCGTGCCTGGGCTGCCTAGTCCGGCACGCGTGCCAGCCCGGCACGGCACGCCTAGCGAGAGTAGTGACTAGCTAGCGAGAGCGGGCGAGCGCCGATCGAGGAGAGGCTTCGAGCCGTTGGCTCACTCGTGTCAGGGGAGGAGCGGGACTAATAAACTAGTGTACTACTGCTAGTGCTACGTGCTAGTTGAATTAAAAAAAGTGCTAGTGTGCTACTGCTAGTGCTACGTATACGTAGCAGTGAGTCATGGAGACATGCGTGCATGCAATGCCTCGGCTCGATGTGCCTCCTCTGACCAGTCTGGCACGAGGCGACGACTCGACGAGCGCCACGACACGAGCGTCAGTGCGTCACGAGTGCACGAACGACTGCGGCGCCTGCGCTGCGGCTGCGCCCGTGCCTCCTCGCACGCGAACGTGCTACTCGGGCCAGCTGTGCCGGCGTGCCAAACAGGCCGCCGTGCCAGCCCATTTAGTGAGGGGCCGTGCCTGGGCCTGGAAGGGCAGCACGCATGCCGGCCCAGCACGGCCCGAGTAGTTAGCGTGCCTTGTCGGGCCGTGCCGTGCCTGGACCGTTTAACCCAGGCAGGGCCGTGCCGGGCCGGGCCGGCCCATTTGGCCAACTATACGCCCGAGCCTCGCGGCACGTAGCTTAGCGCACGCCTCTCCTGGAGACTAGCTCCTTCTGTTGTAACAACCCGTTGCACCCTCGTGTGCCTCCTCGTGTATAAAAGGCTATGCCTTCCATCCAATGAATGTATCAGTGATTCTCACCATTCTTTTAGGAGGGCGAGCATGGAGAAAATCGTGCACAGGTGGGAGAGGAAGAGGGTGGAGCAGATCACACGATTAGTTTTTTGCGATGCTTGCATCATTAAATGGTTCCTGACTGTCGGAATTAAGGAGGAAGAGGAGATTGTCGCTTTAGATCCAGATTTTTTGGAAAAACTCTGCACTGTTATGAGATGACTTAGAAATGTGCCTGACAAAATAAAGGGAAGGAAGAGAGTTTATTTTGACAATGGTTATCTATTGTCGTTTTTATTCCGCATGCTGTTGAGAAACCGTCTAAGACTGGTCGGTGTCTGCAAAAAATTAATGGCCACTATTCTTTGATCGACGGAGGAGAGGGGAGGCGCGTGGGCAGCCGACGCGTCGACGTGCCCTTGCCGGGATTGGGGTCCGGCGAGGGAGGCGCCTTCACCGGTGTCCTCTGCCCCAGGCGCCTTGCAGCTCCCACACCCAGCACCGTCCCTCCACGGCGCAGCCCCTCCGGTCGACCCCACGCGCCGGCGCCGCCACCTAGCACCATCAACACCGAAATCAAATCAATCACCCATTCGTGCATGCATAGGCAGCAGACTAGCTAGGATCCGGAACACCCAACTGAAATCTCTTGGCACTCGATCGTGCGTACCTGGAGCATGCCGCGGCAGGCGATGCGTGGCGACCGCCAGCAGGGGCAGGATGACGGAGGCGGCGACGAGCAACCAGATGGCTGTCCTTCGGCCCATCAAGCCGCGTGGGCGGATCACAGTCAGGGACAGCTTCGGTTGGCGAGATCACAGCTCGAGTAAGCTAGCAAGCACTCCACTGAGACACTGCTTCGGCTTCGCCCTGAGACTGTGACTATCTATGCGAATGTGAGATTGTGGGTTGTTCGACGTACAGTTATGGTGTTTTCACTTGAATCCTCGACCTGGGGCGCTGGATCTTGGCGCCGCTCTTCCCTTGCGTGTTGCGGGTGGCGTGTGACCTCGAGGCATTCGCGGCCGTTTCGGTCCTGCGCTGGCTCCCTCGTGATGCACCCGTGAGTAAGCGAGGCATGCAGCGACATCTTTTCATTTATGAAATGAGAAATTTTAAGGTGGTCCAAGTTAATATGAGCCATTAATTCTGCCCAATCCAGTGGCTCGTATGTGTCTAACCTCTTGGGAAATTAATTGTTGCTATGGAAGAATTGTTTAAGATACAAGTCTGCAGTATGCATATGATCAATTGTGAGAATTTTAAGGTGGTCCAAGTTAATATGAGCCATTAATTCTGCCCAATCCAGTAGCCCGAGTAAGCTAGCAAGCACTCCACTGAGACACTGCAGACTTGTATCTTAAATTAATATATCTTTTCTTATTCAAGATACAAGTCTGCAGTATGCATCTGATCAATTGTGAGAATTCGTACTGATTTGGGAGAAACAATGATTGATCCGTTCCAAAGATTTTCCTTTTAGCAAGTAACTTGCCGTAGTTGAGACATTTACATGTCCAGACTTGCCCTTGACAAGCTCTTTAGGAATTAGTAAGCTTACTCGATTTTTAATTAAGTACTGGACTACTACTCAGTTCCATGTATTCTTTTGCGGGTAAATAGGGAGTTTTATTCCATATCAATAGGGTTACAAACTTACAATCCGCCAATACAAGATCAAAAATAAAAGGCGGTCTGCGCTGCAACCAACAAGCAATGCTACATGCCAAGCATAATTGGCCACCCAATGTGAAACTTTATTTTGAGTCTTTGCTAACTTAGCAGGTTTAAACTCCCTTTCATGAAGTACTTAATCTCCTGAACTTGACTATCGAATTGAAACTTGACGAGAGAATCATTCGATAAGGAAGATAGAGCCACCACGAGTCTGATAGCACCAACATAGCAGTACTATACCATTGCATGGCTAGTGACATTCCTAACATATAGCTTGGAGCTTGGCTTCTAGAGCATTTTTGCAAAAGCACAACAGGTGACATGCAGGAAATACCCCCTCCCCCCCCCTTTGCAGTTTCTTAAGATCATTCGCGCACCAGCTGAGCCATCCTCGACACTGATGCATGGAACCTTTGAGAGTATGATGTTAGTAGAACGATCATATTGAACTGACCCAAGTTGATTGTTATACCTAGAGATATTATGGTCGCAAATCTATAGTCAATCACATGGAGAGTTAACGTATGCTCAGTTCCTTGGACCATGAGAGTATAAAGACACTTCATACCGGACGATACACATTGGGCTTCTTCCAATGCAAAGTTGTCAGAATTGCGACTCAAGTCTTAGAATCTTACGACCTTACGATCCAAACTAGCCCCTCCATTCTACGATTTTGCTCATAGAATCTAAGTTTCTACGATCCTGGTAGTTATGATTCTGCGATTCACGATCCTACCAACGGAGCTCCGATCCGATTTAGAATCTTGATTCTGACAACTTTGTTCCAATGGCATCTATAACATGGTGATCATAACGACAACTTACGGGTTTATGAATAACGTATGACAAGGGGCTAGGTAGCTTAGAGTGGGATTTACTCCTCCGACGATAGAGAGATCTTCTTAGGGCCCTCCCGGTGTGACGACCTCCATCATCATCTAGCTAGACATAGATGAATTGCTCACATGGATGCCGGAACATGATAACGAGAAAGAAGAACAAAGCCGATAACGAGGACACCAGTATAGTCAGCATGTGTATGCTCACGGTGATACGATATATCTCACCTCGGATTTTGTAAAGTACCGGGAAGCAAAAGGAATATCATATGATAACAAAAGGTTCACTCGAATATCATTCATGTGAGTATAGGGGTCAACATGGATGTCCACGGTTCCGCTGCTGATCATTAAGCGAAAGGAAATTTTGTTCATGTCTATATTTCACAGAACCTACAAGGTCACACGCATAAGGGATTATGATCTATTAAGTTCTATTGGATTTAGGAATATTAGAAAATATTACTGGAAAATTTTCAGGAATAAAAGAAATAGTCTCAAGAGAAACTGGAAGCATTTGGGGATTACAAGAAGAGTTTCGAAGAATACCAGGAAATACCGTATAGGTGAAGAATATACCGGAGGACCTAAAATAAATATATGAGGGCTTCGGAAATTAACGAGAGCTCTCCCGGGGTTTATCTAGACACCATGGGCTGCCCATATAGGCTAAGAGCCATTGTTGGATCTTTCAAAACAAAAACAAATTCACTCGTTGTAAAGCGCGATATCTATATCTCGCTTATAGTGAGACTTCGTTCCATCTTGCTTGAGGTTTCCCAGCAACCATACAGTACTGGGTAGGCCCTGGTTTAGCGCTAGGCCGTTCGCTGGTTGTGTGTTGTTCGACGTGGTTTACTTTGTTTTTTCCGTTTCTCTTTTGGTTTCTTTAATTCTTATCCGTTTTTCCTGTTTCTTCATCGGTTTTCATTATTATTCCGCTTCTTCTTCGGTTTTCTTTGTTTTTGGTCATTTTTCTTCAGTTCTTACTGTTTTTCTTTATTCTTTCAATGGTTTTCTTTGCTTCTTTATTGGTTTTACTGGCTTTTCTTTTCTTTTTCTTTGTTTTAATTAGTTTTTTGTTTCTTTCTTGATTTTCACTGGTTTTTCTTTTATTTCTTAGTTTTCTTCATTTTTCTTCGATTTTCTTTCTTTCTCCGGTTTTTATGGTCTTCTTTGTTTTTTCTTTATTTATTGATTTTCACTATTTTTTCATTCTTTTGCATTGTTTTCTTTGTCTTTATTTCCTTGTTTTTTTTGTTTTTATTGTATTTCTTTGCTTCTTCTCGGTTATTACTATTTTTTCTTTGCTATTATTTTTTATTCAACTTTTTTTCATTGGTTTTTCGTATGTTTTTTTTGTTTCATCGGTATTTTGCTTTTCTACGCTTTTATGTTTTCTTCTCTATTTCATTGTTTTTTATGTTTCCTTTCTTTATTCATTTTCTTGTTTATTTCTTGGTTTCATCGGTTTTCTCTATTTCCATTTACAACTGTTTTATTGGTTTTTCATTTTCTTTTGTTTTTTAAATGTTTTTTTTCAGAGGTTTCCTATTTGTTTTGTTGATTTTATAGGTTTACTTTTTTGTACAACACATGTTAATTTTTAAACTACAAATTCAACATTTTTGTATACATAAAAACCATTTTATATACAGGTTTAATATTTTAAAATTCATGAGTAACATTTTTTGAAAACTTATATTTTTATGTCTACTTTTTCCATGCACATTGTACATTTTGGTATATATAATACATTTTCCTAAGACATATTACCCTTATTTAAATATAATAAAATCATTTTTAATACAATATTTATATTTTTTGAATACATGGTCAACATTTTCTATACACATTTTTAAGGGTTTTGAAATGCTTTATTAATATTTTAATATAATATTAACATTTCTTAATACATGGTCAACATTTTTCTATACACATTTAGCTTTTTACCAAATATTTAATTAACATTTTCGTGTACAAGATTAACATTTTTTAATACATGGTCAACATTGTTACTTTGCACATTTAAATTTTTTCAAATGCTTCATTAACATTTTTCAAATACTTGATTAAATTTTTTAAAATACATGATCAAATGTTTTCATACATATTGTATATATATTTTTTAACATTTTTTATACATATTTGACATTTTTCAAATGCGTAATTAAAATTTTCAATTCATTTACTATATTATTATTTTGCAATACGTATATTTCGATTTTTATAAGTGTAAACAAAAGTAGAAAAAGAAATCTAGAAACTAAAACAAAAAATGTGAAGATAAAAACAGGACGTTGCCGATAGTGCAGCTGGGCCGGCCCATCTGGGGCTGCCGTTACGTGATGGCTCCAGTCGCCCGTCGTCTCGCTGTAAGCGTGACATAGTGGCATCCATTGTATAGCACATAGCACATATCACTACAATTTGTCGATCCATCCGCAAGCCCGACCTGTTAGTACCCCGATACATGCGGCGCGGGCTGAGTTTTCTCTGTATGTAACATAACTACGGCCATGGCCTCATGACAGAGAAGGCTTCTCATCTTTTTGGATGGGTGACTCAAGGCGGTTTTCAAAAACCATTATTGGTAATGTTCGTGCGGGTGAAAGAGTGACAACATCGTTGTTCCAGTTTAATTGCAGCCTCTTTACCGAAGTGTTTGAAGTATTTTTTCTAGCAGAGATTGATATCAGGAAGAAGGTGTTTCCAAGAGATTTAATTGTAATTCTTAGTCATATGAGTTACTTTCTGTTTTCTTGAATTTTCGATCCAAATCAATGTACCTGCAATTTTTATGAGTATGAATAAAATTACATGTGTTTCTAAAAAAAGAGGATTGTGAATTAAGCATACATAGATTACGTATTGTGCTGTCATCTTTGCTAATTAACATGTGAATGTCACTTCCCTTCACCTTAATGACCTTCATGTCTCTCAACTTTATCATACATATTGTGTTGGCATCTTTGCTAGATTTGAAACAAAATAATGAATTTAAAATTTTGCATGGATTTCAAAGTGACTTTTACAAATGTTCACAAATCTAAAGACTTTACTTGTTTTTAAAAAAATTATTACAAAAATTTTCATGTGCAAATTTCAAAATGAAACTAAAAAATGTATATTGATTTTAAAATAATTTTGATAAGTTTCCAAATATTTTGTATTTTTTTTTCAAAAAAACTTGTTCCTGAAGCAAATCTGTGCCTTCGGGAGAAGGAAATTTGTGCTTCTCGTGGAAACCTAGGGAAAACCGGGCAAATAATTGGTAACTTTTCTCCATCTATTCTCTGAATAGGTATTTACCGCTGTTTTCAAAATGTATTCTGTGAACCAGGTTGGTTTGGTTTTTTGGTGTTTCAATCTGTTCTTTATCTATTTTTTTGTTTGGGTTCTCTACCTTTTTTATTTTGTTCATTTCTTTTCCCTCATGTTTTTTTTTCTCTTCTTTTTTGTTTAGTTTCCCCTTTTCCTTGTTCCTATTTTTCTTTCATTTTTGCTTTTTTCTTTTCTTCTGGTTATTTTTCTACATCAGGTACTAAAATATATGTGCCATTTAAAAAAAATGGTTTTTCCATGTGCCTAAAATGTTAATGGTGTAATATTAAATAATAATCATTGCGTATTAATTTTTTTATGTGCATTAAAAAATGTTTATGGTTTATTTAAAATGTTCTTCTTTGTATAAAATTCCTTGTGTATTAATATTGTTCAGTGTGTACTAAAAACTGGTCTGTTTACATTTTACTGAAAATGTCCACCATGTACTTTAAAATGCTCATTGTGTATTAAAAATGCTTAATATTTAATAAATTGCCGTTGTGTTTAAAAAAATTATGTGTCAGTAATAAAAAATTCCACTTAATTAAATCTATTGTTCTCGTACTTAAAATATTCATCAACTACAAAAACATCATTTATTAAAAAAGGTGTGCCATGTATTAAAATTTTTATGGTGTCAATATTCATCATGTATCTAAAAAATGTTCACCATGTATTAAAAGGGTTCATCATGTATTATAAAATGTTTATATCGTGTATTAAAAGTATATTCGCCATGTGTCTTAAAAATGTTAACGTGTATTAAATTTTTTTATGACTTATTAAAAGAATATTCAAAATATATTAAAATGTTATGGTTTGTTCATAGTGTATGAAAAACTAGTCATCATGTATTAAAAACTATTATCATGTATTTACTAAGTATTTATCATGGTACTTAAAAGTTTTCAGACCGTATCAAATGCATTTTTAGAGAAAGAATATTCTACATCGTTTGTTGTGTTGTTTTTGAACTCTATGTGTGGAAGTTGTCATATTATTGGAGTTCCATTACTAACCTTTTCTCTTTTAATACGCACTTACCCCAGATAGCTATTTGCACACATGTTTTTATGAAGAATACCTGTAATTTCATTCACACTGGCCAATATTGCAGGTTCAATGCTTTGGATCCAAGATACAAGAAATTACGAAGTAACTCGTACAACTAAGAATTGCAATAAAATCTCTTTTATATGGTATCAATCTTTGCAAGATGAAATAGTGCCAAGACTTTCAGTAAAGAGACTGCAATTGGAGTGGAGCAACGATGCCGTCTCTCGTTTACCCGCACAAACTTGGTTACCAATAAAGGTTTTCTAAAGCCCCTTGAGTCGCCCATCTCAAAAGATGGGAAGCCATAAGCGGTGAACATACTTGGGCTGGGGATGATTCCCTAGAAGTGCAGGACGTCGAACCGCAAGATCCTAACTGTGACGACCCCGGCTTAATCGTGCACTAATCATACACGCAAATGCACACGATCAAGCCTAAGGGCTCACTTGAAGATATCACAACACAACTCTAAAACATAAATAAAGTCATACAAGCTTTATATTACAAGCCAGGGCCTCGAGGGCTTGAATACATAGCTCGAAGGCATACAAGTGTCAGCGGAAGCATCAGATATCTGGGTACAGATATTACAGAGAAACATATAGGCCTTTAGAAAGGCGGGGCAAAATAAAATACTACGATGGAAAGGCGTAGGCCTCCTGCCTAGGACCCCCCAAACCTACTCCTGGTCGTCGGTCGGCTCCTCGTAGTAGTACTCGCCGGGAGGGTAGTAGTAGCCGTAGTCGTCGACAGGGGCAGCTATCTCAGGGGCTCCGTCATCTGGCGGCGACAAATGGATATGGGGAGAAAAAGAAAGTAAAGCAAACGTGAGTACTCATCCGAAGTACTCAGCAAACAAGGATCTACACTACATATACAACATTTTCAAAGGAAGGCTGTATATGTGGACTGGGCTGCAGAAATGCCAGAATAGAGAGGAAGGCCTAGTCCTATCGAAGACTAGCATCTTCAAGCATCTTCATCGGTCTTGCAGCATTAGAAGAGTGCAGATTAACATAATGTAAAGTAGTAGTAGTGTCATCAACCTCGCCCAGAGATACTTCCTCGATTCCTGCGAGAAAGTAATCCCAGAGCCATACTATCAATTTCATCTCAAGTCACCAGTTCTAGTTGTATCGATCGGGATACAACTCCGAGTGTCCGTTACCGTAGGACAGGCTATCGATAGATTGTTTCTTCCCTGCAGGGGTGCACCAACTTACCCATCACGCTCGTTTAACTCCGGCCGGACACACTTTTCTGGGTCATGCCCGGCCTCGGCTAAACAACACGCCGCAACCCGACCAAATACTTAACAGAGAGGTCAGCACGCCGGACTAACCTATGCCCCAGGGGTCTTGGGCCATCGCCCCGGGAACTCCTGCACGTTGCGTCAGGCGGCCGAGAGCAGACCTAGCAACCCCTTAATACAAGCGCAGTTGCGTAACCAGTCCAACTCGGTGCGCGCCGCTCAGTCGCTGACGTCCATTAAGCTTCGGCTGAAGTATACGACGCAGAACGCCCATACTATGCCCACGTGATGTAGTGGTATCAGGCCAGAGGCCCCTCGGATCAAATATCCAAACCGTTAGTGTGTTGGTAGTGCGGTAACGAGCAGAGACTCACGAAAGATGTGACCCCGTCGCCCCGTCTCGAGGACTTGCGGCAAGGGCTAGGAATGCCCGGCCACGCCTCGTGTTCAACTCTCGGGCACCATCTAGGTCCACCCGATTCCATATCACTCTCATCATAATCTCGTGCGGGTACCCCTCAGGGCCGACCCGTCTTTAGTAACATGTTTCAGTGTAAAGTCATAGTAACAATGGTAACCGTGTGTCTACACCAAGGGGAACCTTGAGGAATCACCCTCGATGGAATTCCACCTGATGTTATCGTCAAGGTGAACGAAGGAGGAATCACCCTCGAGGTCCACTCCTGAGGAGTTGCGCGATGGTGTCGTTATTGGGGGTGGTGTAGGAGAAATCACCCTCGCTGACCACGCCCAATTAACTAACCTACAAGGTTATCATCAGAAGTGCTAACGAGGTATCACCCTCGGCACTCGATAGTAACCCAGTAGGGTCGAGCATCAAGGGGGAAGTGATGTGTGGTGCCGGGGTCTGGTCTTCGGTCCCGTTGCTCGGGTCTTCTGTTAATCCAGCGGGGCAGTCGGGATATAGTGGGGTCTCTGCTGGGTCTCTACCCAACCTATGCTAAACAGTTTAGGATAAGCATGTAGGTAACAATAATAGGTTACAATAATCAGGCTATGCAGCAGAAATAGGATAATAGCAGCAGCAGTAACTTCTAATGCAAGCATAAGAGGGAAGAGAGTGGGCGATATCGGAATGCTCAAAAGGGGGGGTGCTTGCCTGGTTGCTCGGCGGCAAGGGCAAGGTCGTCAGGGACGTAGCCGTACTCCGGAGCTGCGTCGGTCTCGGGAGCTCCGTCGACGTCGGGGTCTATCGAGAGAGAAGAGGGGGAGGAAACAAATAAATACACAGCAAATAATGCAATACAGGGCATGCCATGCCTAGGATGCAGTGCAGGGTTACCTAAAGATTTGTCTAAGTCATTACAGTTATTTTTGGATTTAAGTTGGATTTATTATCCGGTGTATATGCACTATTCGTCTACCGAAAATGGACGGAAAGTTATGGGTTCTTCTACGTAGGGGGTTCCGACATGGAAACAGACGGCACGATCAGACTCGTCTCGTTGTTCTGATCAACTTTCATGTTTTAAGTTTTTCGATCTGAGCTACGGTTTAAAAGTTATGAATTTTCAAAGATTTAAACTATTTTCTGAAATTATTTATATTTAACAGAAAAGGGAATTATGACATCAGCATGATGCAATGCTGACGTTAGCTATCAGCTGGTCGGCTGACCAGGTCAAACCTGACCTGTGGGTCCAGTGGGACCCACATGTCAGCCTCTGTTAGATTAACAGAGTGTTAAACTAATCTTAATGGGTTATTAGGGGAGTGGGCCCAGCCTATCAGTGTGACAATTTGGTTAACTAATTAGTTTTAATTTTAAAATGTTTTATTTAATCTAAATAACGGAGGGGGCCCACATGTCAGTGACTGGGGTTGCCCAGTCAGCAAGTTGACTGGGTCAACCCAGTCAACGGGGCTTGTGGGGCCCAGCGTCAGCGTCCCAGGGGCCCCACCTGTCATGCCACGTCGGCGACGGCCACCAGAGTTACTCCGGCGACCAAAAACACGGCGGAGCTTGCCGGAACGCGTCGGAATTTCGCTACGTTGCGCCAAAACGCACGCGACCACTTGCGTTCGAACGACCTCTTCCTCGCGCATCGACCTGTGGGGTTGGTTCGACCGGAAACGGTCTAAAACGACGGCGGCGAGCAGCGGAGCGGGCGCCGGAGTTCGGGCAACGACGGAGACGGAGCTAGGGGGCACGGGGAGGTACGGGCTCAGGCTCGTTGGGCTCCTGGGAGCACCAGGAGCTGTATGCCGTGCCCAGGCGAGCACGACAGGGCCCATGGCCACAGCGGCGAAGCTATCTGCGGTGACCGGAGCTCAGGTTCGACGACGAGCTGGGTACGACGCGATTTAGAGGTCCTAGAGGGCAGGGGAGGGAAGCATGCTCACCTAGCGGCACGCACGCATGCCCTCGACGGATTAGTAGCAGCAGAGGAGCCCGAATTCGTCGGCAAGCACCGGAGTCGGAGAAGAAAGGGGCGGTGGCGTCCGGCAGCTACAGGGCCGTACTGCTCCAGCTGAGCGCACCGATCGACGCGGCGGTCGCTGGCGGATCGCCTGGACACCACAGAGAAGGAAGCAGGCGCCGGTGGCCACGGCGAGTAGCAAGGCACGGCGGCGACGGCGCGGTGATGGATCTGAGGAAGAGGGGGGAGAGGGGCGAGCGAGGGAGAGAGGGGGAGAGTGAGTGGAGTGGCCAGGGGAAGGGAGGAACGAGGCCTCAGCCTTATCCTCTCGACGGCAGGGCGTCGGTGGCCGTCATCGTGTCGACGCGCGGCCGGCGCGCGTGCGCGCAACCACAGCGGTGGCGACACGACGAAGGAGAGAGAGGGAGTTGGGCCAGAATTCAGGGCACTGTGCACTTAGGCCCAGTGCACAGTGCCTTGTTTCTTTTATTTATTTTCTGCTTCTGCCTTTTTCTTTTTACAGAGTTGGTTTTGCATTTATTTGAAGCTCCAAATGAATTTGCAATTGTGTGAAATTAGCTCACACTAGTACAGTGCAATATCTAACACTGCCACAAAAAGTTTGGGGATTTTTGGAACACATTTGAAATTATCCAAAAATGAATAGGAAATTTAAATGTTGTGTTGGCTCTGATTTAAATGCTTAGACCCTCCTGTGGTTGATGGTGATGTTGTGTTCCTTAACAACAATTAGTTTTAGATTATTTGCTATAATGTGAATATTTTTCCAATAGTGTTTGAGCAAATAAATTTTGCACTTTGAATTTGAGTTGATTTTCATAATAGAGTTTGAAATGAATGTTTAACCAAAGTGATTAGGCACTGCAATTGGAGATGACTTGGTATACTTAGCAGAGTGTCACAGTGGCTATTACACAGGGGTGTTACAAATTCTCCTCCTCTAAAAGAAATTTTCGTCCCGAGAATTCAGGAGGAAGAAGGGAAGAGGTCGGGGTATTCCTGGCGAAGATGATCCTCGCATTCCCAAGTGGCTTCATCTTCGGTATGATTCGACCACTGCACTTTCAGGAACTTGGTCGTCTTCTGACGAGTTCGACGTTCAGCTTCATCGAGAATGCGGATCGGGTGCTCCTTATAAGATAGGTCATCTTGCAAATCGAGCATCTCGTGATCCACTGCTCGGTGTGGAGATTCCTTGAAGCATTTACGAAGTTGCGACACATGGAAGACGTCGTGGATATGAGAGAATTGCGGTGGCAACTCCAATTTATAAGCCACCTGTCCATGTCTGGCAACGATGCGAAAAGGGCCGATGTAGCGTGGAGCTAGCTTTCCCTTGATTCCAAAACGACGAGTGCCCTTCATAGGAGTGACCCGAAGATAAGCTTGATCACCTGGTTGATAGGTTAAACCCCATCGTTTGCGATCATAGTTGCTCTTCTGGCGGTCCTGAGCCGCCTTGAGATTTTCTCGGACAATTCGGACTTGTTCTTCGGCATGTTGAATAATGTCCGGTCCCACGAGTGGTCGTTCCTCAGTTTCTGACCAATTCAGAGGGGTTCGACACTTACGTCCATAAAGCACTTCAAAGGGGGCCATTTTCAAGCTGGCTTGATAGCTGTTGTTATAAGAGAATTCGGCATACGGAAGAGATTCCTCCCACTTCTTGCCGAACGATATAACACAAGCCCGAAGCATATCTTCAAGCACTTGATTGACTCGTTCGACTTGGCCTTGGGATTGAGGATGATATGCTGAACTCCAGGTAATGTGAGTTCCCATAGCCTCTTGGAAACTTTCCCAGAACTTGGAAGTGAAAAGACCGCCACGGTCCGAACTGATCTCCTTCGGAATACCGTGGAGTGAAACTATTCTAGATATATACAATTATGCTAACTGACTAGCAGTGATAGTCTCCTTGATAGGTAGAAAGTGTGCAACTTTGGAAAGCTGGTCGACGACGACGAGAATAGCATCGTGACCCTTCTGTGACTTGGGAAGACCAGTAATGAAATCCATCTGCACTTTATCCCACTTCCACAAAGGAATAGGGAGTGGTTGAAGAATTCCAACAGGCTTCTGATGTTCTGCTTTCACGCGACGGCAAACGTCACATTCAGCAACGTATCGAGCAATGTCCTGCTTCATTCTAGACCACCAGTACCTCTGTCGAAGATCGTGATACATCTTAGTGCTACCCGGATGAATAGACAGTGGGGTATCATGTGCTTCTTTCATAATCTTATCAGTCATAAGCTCGAATCGAGGTACCACAATGCGGTCTCTGAAATACAATGTTCCATCTTCAGCAACTGAGAAATCCCTGTACTTCTCAAGATGAAGCTCTTTCTTCATCAAATCAATTTCAGCATCTTTGGCTTGCGCTTCCTTAACAACATTTTCAAGATCCGGTTGTACCACAAGGTTATTAAGGGAACCCTGCGGAACAATACGGAGGTTCAACTTACTCAGTTCTTCGTAAAGATGAGGTTGAGCTTGCTTAACCATGAGGTTGTTGCAATAGGACTTGCGGCTCAAGGCATCAGCCATGACATTGGCCTTGCCAGGGGTATAAGAAATACCACAGTCATAATCCATGATTGTTTCCAACCATCGCTGTTGACAGAGATTAAGATCCGGTTGAGTGAACAAATACTTCAGACTCTGATGATCGGTATAAATCTCACACCGATTACCAAGAAGGTAGTGTTGCCACTGCTTCAATGCATAGATCACAGCAGCGAGTTCGAGATCATGCACTGGATAGTTTTCTTCATGCAGACGCAATTGTCGCGAGGTATATGCAATTACCTTCCGCTCTTGCATTAGGACACAGCCTAATCCTTGACGAGAGGCGTCACAATATATCACAAAGTTCTTGCGAGAATCGGGAGGAGCAAGCACTAGAGCAGAAGTAAGCTTGTCCTTGAGGGTCTGGAAACTCTCCTGACATTTGTCTGTCCACTCCATCTTAACGCCTTTGTGGAGCAGATTAGTTAGTGGCTTGGCAATCTTGGAAAAGTTTTCGACGAATCGTCGACAATAACTTGCTAGACCGAGAAAACTTCGGACTTGCTTGGCATTCTTCAGAGGAGTCCAGTCAAGAATAGCCTGAACACGCTCCGGGTTAACGGCGATACCGTCCTTGGAAATCACATGTCCAAGGTAGGTTACTTCAGAAAGCCAGAATTCACATTTGAAGTACTTGGCATACAACTTGTGCTCTCGAAGCCTCTCCAGAACAAGGCGAAGATGTTCGGCATGTTCTTCCTTATTCTTCGAATATACTAGAATATCATCCAGATAAACCATGATGAACTTGTCTAGGTAATCCATGAATATATAATTCATCAGGCGGGAGAACGTAGCTGGAGCATTCATTAGGCCAAATGACATGACGGTGTATTCGTAGGAGCCATAACGAGTAACGAAGGCGGTCTTTGGAATATCCTCTTCACGGACGCGGATCTGGTGATAACCCAACCTCAAGTCGAGTTTAGAAAACACCGAAGATCCAGCAAGTTGATCATATAAGTCATTGATCCGAGGAAGCGGATATTTATTCTGAATGGTTGCCTGGTTGATAGGACGGTAATCTTGGACCAACCTATTCGTACCATCTTTCTTCTTGACAAAGAGAGACGCTGCTCCCCAGGCAGAGGAACTGGGACGGATGAAGCCCTTCTTAAGTGATTTATCAATTTCTTCCTTAAGCTCGAGAAGGTGGTGCGGAGGCATCTTGTAAGGACGCTTCGCAATAGGAGTGGTGCTAGGCTTCAAGTCGATGACGAACTCGGCAGCTCTAGCAGGGGGTATTCCTGGAAGTTCTTCTGGAAAAACATCCTGGAATTCGCAGACAACTGGAACGTTTTTGATCCCCTCAAGCGGAGAAGCGTTCAACGCATTCAAGGCATAAATCTGAGCCTCGGCGTTCTGAGTGATATGAGCATGGTAATTCACTATCTCATCTGATGGGTGCAGGAGGTGTACAACCTTAGTGGCGCAATTGATTGAGGCGTAATGAGCCTTCAACCAAGCCATTCCCAGAATAAGATCAATCGAGGAAGACTTGAGTATAATGGGAGAAGCGTGGAACTTTAACCCTTCAATATCAATGATGACATCGGGGCTGAACACAAAAGGCTCGGCACTGGCCCGCGGGAGTGTTCACAGCTAATGATTGGTGTAGCGCTTCACTTCTAACGTCATGCATGAGTGCAAAATGTTCTGACAGGAATGAATGCGATGCTCCTGAATCAAATAAAACAGATGCAGGTATTGAATTAACAAGAAGTGTACCCATCACGGTTTCAGGTTGATCTTGAGCTTCAGCCATGTTGACGTGATAGTTCTGTCCACGACCATAAGAAGGCCTGACATTGCTGTAGCGAGGCTGAGAATTCCCACGGCCATTACCACGGCCGGCAGAAGGAAGTGCTAACTGATTCTGACCCTGAGAACAGTCTCTGGCACGGTGACCTGGCTGGCCACACTTGAAGCAGAGTCCACTGTCTGGACGTGGTGCAGTACCTCGAGGTGAAGGGGCTCGAAGAGGATGCCTCGATGGTGGAGGAGGCAGACGGGGTGCAGCATAAGCAGGTCTGTACACTGGGGCTGTTGGACGGTACATGCTTTGTGGAATTCAGATGCGGCGCTTCTGGGAGGACGAGCCCGAAGATGAGCCCGCTTCACGAGTGCGTCTGGTCGCTTCCTTATGCTTCTTCAGACCAGTCTCGACCATGATGGCCTTGTTCACCAAGGTGGCGAAGTCAGGAAAGTCTTGGATGAGCAGGGCTAGCTGAATGTCATGGTGTAGTCCTTCACGGAACTTCTCCTGCCTACGAGCATCAGTGGGGATGTCTTCTTCAGCATAGCGAGACAAGTCAAGGAACTCTCGCTGGTAGACCTCCACAGTCTTGTTGCCTTGGACGAGGCTGCGGAACTCGGCCTTCTTCTGATCTATAACTCCTTGCGGAATATACCGGGCACGAAAAGCAACCTTGAATTCCACCCAGGTGACGACAGTTCTAGGAGGTAGGGTATGTCGGTGAGTGGCCCACCATTGTGCTGCGGGTCCCTTCAGGAAGTATGTCGCGAATGTGACATAGCTGACAGGGGGAACATCAACTGATTCCATCTCATAGAAGATGTCACGCAGCCAGTCATCGGCATCCAGCGGATTAACTGTGTTGCGGAATACCGAGGGGTTGAGGCGCACAAACTCTGGTAGCGTGATTGAAGCTGGCTGATGGTTGGCATTGGGACGAGGAAACTGATCCATAATTCCCGTCATGAACTGACGGTTGAGTTTAAACTGTTGCATCATAGCAGCCATATAGTCAGGCGGTGGCGGTGGCGGTGGTGGTGGATTGTTATCACCCATCCTGCTAAATTCAACAGGGGTAGTTTAGCAGAATATTTGCGAGTGTTTAGCAACAAGCTTGATGTAACTCGATGGAATGTAAGTAATGTAACAGATACTTAACAGTAGTCATTTAAGACATACAGATCCATACAGAGTCGGTTACATTCGGACAACATAACGGCGCAAATTCAAAAGCTAGACATACTAGGCGGCACGCAGGCACGCGGTAAGGAAGTACACAACGAGACATAGCAAAGGCTACATCAACGTCGGAGAAAACCACTGAAACAGGGTAGCTGCAAGTGCGGACGACGGACGTTCGTCGCGGAAGGATCCTGTGCTCCATGTGCACTCTGATGCAGAACCCGGTCTCGAGCTGAAAGAAGAGACTACGTGCAGGTGTGTGACCTCCCACAGCAGGCCAATCGATCCCTGGTGGCATCTCGGTCCTGCGCGGGTAAAGGATATGCTTCGGATGTATCCCTGCACAAACAGCTGGTAGCAACTACGTCATAGCATCGTAGAGTCATGCTCGAGTGGCAAACAACTCGACGGCAAGAGCCCGAACAGTGCGATCCAGAATCTGAGTGCACTGAATCAAAACCCGCGGATCATAGCGACGAGGCTCGTACGGGGCACAGATAGCTATGTAGTATCCAGTAGCATCGCCAGCAGGTGCATACGGAATGTATCGAAACTCAGAGTCATCCAAGCTAGCGCTGTGCTCTCCTCGGAGACGTGCGACAGCAGAGTAGGCGACATCATGGACTGCCATCTCAATCGTCACGCCGATACCGTGGAAAAGGTACAACTCAGTGTCGGAGTCATCCTGCTGATCATAGATGCGAACATCAGCATAGTACTGCTCCTGGTTGAACTCGCGATAAACCTCGTAGACCATGTACTCGAGGTACCAGCGGTAACCCAGTCTGGTCAGGAGGGCGATCAGGACAGCTGGAAACCTAGGGACATCACGAGCCAAAGTGCGAAGCACAAGCTGCGTCATAGGGTGCAGTGGAAATAGACGATCCATCTGAAACAGAGGAAATTCAGAGTTGTCATACGACGATGAGAAGTACAATAGATTCTCGAAGAGAAAGGTTAAACAAAACAATGGAAAGGAAAATGATTATCAGACTAATCAGATCAATGACAGGGAAATCGCACAGAAATCCAGCGCTCCGGGTGGATGGGATTTACGAGATCCTAAGTGTCGGCGTTAGTTAATTTAATAAACCCGAATAGAAGAGAGATCAGAGTCCCAGAGTAAAGACGAGGAATAAAAGATCCTAATATCACCCAGTTGGCGACGTGGGTCCGTAAGCCATAGCCAAGTTAGTAAAACAGTTTTCGGTTTCTAGACTCAACTTCGGCCAAGGAATTGGATAGGGGGATTCCTAGAGGCAGTCGACTCTGATACCAACCTGTGACAACCCCGGCTTAATCGTGCACTAATCATACACGCAAATGCACACGATCAAGCCTAAGGACTCACTTGAAGATATCACAACACAACTCTAAAACATAAATAAAGTCATACAAGCTTTATATTACAAGCCAGGGCCTCGAGGGCTCGAATACATAGCTCGAAGGCATACAAGTGTCAGCGGAAGCATCAGATATCTTGGTACAGATATTACAGAGAAATAGATAGGCCTTTAGAAAGGTGGGGCAAAATAAAATACTACGATCGAAAGGCGTAGGCCTCCTGCCTAGGACCCTCCGAACCTACTCCTGGTCGTCGGTCGGCTCCTCGTAGTAGTACTCACCGGGAGGGTAGTAGTAGTAGCCGTAGTCATCGACAGGGGCAGCTATCTCAGGGGCTCCGTCATCTGGCGGCGACAAATGGATATGGGGAGAAAAAGAAAGTAAAGCAAACGTGAGTACTCATCCGAAGTACTCAGCAAGCAAGGATCTACACTACATATGCAATATTTTCAAAGGAAGGCTGTATATGTGGACTGGGCTGCAGAAATGCCAGAATAGAGAGGAAGGCCTAGTCCTATCAAAGACTAGCATCTTCATCGGTCTTGCAGCATTAGAAGAGTGTAGATTAACATAATGTAAAGTAGTAGTAGTGTCATCAAACTTGCCCAGAGATCCTTCCTCGACTCCCTGCGAGAAAGTAATCCCAGAGCCATATTATCCATTTCAGCTCAAGTCACCAGTTCTAGTTGTACCGATCGGGATACAACTCCGAGTGTCCGTTACTGTAGGACAGGCTATCGATAGATTGTTTCTTCCCTGCAGGGGTGCACCAACTTACCCACCACGCTCGTTTAACTCCGGCCGGACACACTTTTCTGGGTCATGCCCGGCCTCGGCTAAACAACACGCCGCAACCCGACCAAATACTTAACAGAGAGGTCAGCACGCCGGACTAACTTATGCCCCCAGGGGTCTTGGGCCATCGCCTCGGGAACTCCTGCACGTTGCGTCAGGAAGCCGAGAGCAGACCTAGCAACCCCTTAATACAAGCGTAGTTGCGTAACCAGTCCAACTCGGTGCGCGCCGCTCAGTCGCTGACGTCCATTAAGCTTCGGCTGAAGTATACAACGCAGAACGCCCATACTATGCCACGTGATGGTTAGTGGTATCAGGCCAGAGGCCGCTCGGATCAAATATCCAAACCGTTAGTGTGTTGGTAGTGCGGTAACGAGCAGAGACTCACGACAGATGTGACCCCATCGCCCCGTCTCGAGGACTTGCGGCAAGGGCTAGGAATGCCCGGCCACGCCTCGTGTTCAACTCTCGGGCACCATCCAGGTCCACCCGACTCCATATCACTCTCATCATAATCTCGTGCGGGTACCCCCTCAGGGCCGACCCGTCTTTAGTAACATGTTTCAGTGTAAAGTCATAGTAACAATGGTAACCGTGTGTCTAACACCAAGGGGAACCCTGAGGAATCACCCTCGATGGAATTCCACCTGATGTTATCGTCAAGGTGAACGAAGGAGGAATCACCCTCGAGGTCCACTCCTGAGGAGTTGCGCGACAGTGTCGTTATCGGGGGTGGTGTAGGAGGAATCACCCTCGCTGACCACCCCCGATTAACTAACCTACAAGGTTATCATCAGAAGTGCTGACGAGGTATCACCCTCGGCACTCGATAGTAACCCAGTAGGGTTGAGCATCAAGGGGGAAGTGATGTGCGGTGCCGGGGTCTGGTCTTCGATCCCGTTGCTCGGGTCTTCTGTTAATCCAGCGGGGCAGTCGGGATATAGTGGGGTCTCTGCTGGGTCTCTACCCAACCTATGCTAAACAGTTTAGGATAAGCATGTAGGTAACAATAATAGGTTACAATAATCAGGCCATGCAGCAGAAATAGGATAACAGCAGCAGCAGTAACTTCTAATGCAAGCATAAGAGGGAAGAGAGTGGGCGATATCGGAATGCTCAAAAGGGGGGTGCTTGTCTGGTTGCTCGGCGGCAAGGGCAAGGTCGTTAGGGACGTAGTCGTACTCCGGAGCTGCGTCGGTCTCGGGAGCTACGTCGATGTCGGGGTCTATCGAGAGAGAAGAGGGGGAGGAAACAAATAACTACAAAGCAAATGATGCAATACAGGGCATGCCATGCCTAGGATGCAGTGCAGGGTTACCTGAAGATTTGTCTAAGTCATTACAGCTATTTTTGGATTTAAGTTGGATTTATTATCCGGTGTATATGCACTATTCGTCTACCGGAAACGGACGGAAAGTTATGGGTTCCCCTACGTAGGGGGTTCCGACATGGAAACAGACGGCACGATCAGACTAGTCTCGTCGTTCTGATCAACTTTCATGTTTTAAGTTTTTCGATCTGAGCTACGGTTTAAAAGTTATGAATTTTCAAAGATTTAAACTATTTTCTGAAATTATTTATATTTAACAGAAAAGGGAATTATGACATCAGCATGATGCAATGCTGACGTCAGCAGTCAGCTGGTCGGCTGACCAGGTCAAACCTGACCTGTGGGTCCAGTGGGACCCACATGTCAGCCTCTGTTAGATTAACAGAGTGTTAAACTAATCTAACAGGGTTATTAGGGGAGTGGGCCCAGCCTGTCAGTGTCACAATTAGGTTAACAAATTAGTTTTAATTTTAAAATGTTTTATTTAATCTAAATAACGGAGGGGGCCCACATGTCAGTGACTGGGGTTGCCCAGTCAGCAGGTTGACCAGTCAACGGGGCTCGTGGGGCCCAGCGTGAGTGTCCCAGGGGCCCCACCTGTCATGCCACGTCGGCGACGGCTACCGGAGTTACTCCGGCGACCAAAAACACGGCGGAGCTCGCCGGAACGCGTCGGAATTTCGCTACGTTGCGCCAAAACGCACGCGACCACTTGCGTTCGAACGGCCTCTTGCTCGCGCATCGACCTGTGGGGTTGGTTCGACCAGAAACGGTCTAAAACGACGGCGGCGAGCAGCGGAGCGGGCGCCGGAGTTCGGGCAACGACGGAGACGGAGCTAGGAGGTACGGGCTCGAGCTCGTTGGGCTCCTGGGAGCACCAGTGTAACACCCCTTTTGTAATTGCTACAGTGATCAGCTAATGATACTGCCAGGTCATCTCCATTTGCAGTGCTTAATCACTTTGGTGAAATATTCAATTCAAATGCTATTCTGAAAAATCAACTCAATTTCAAAAGTGAAAATTAAAGTTGTTCCATACTTGTGGGAAAAATGTTCACATTATTGCAAATATTCCAAAACAATTATATATTAAGGAATGCAACATCACTCTTGAGTAAAGATGAGCATTATCAATTAAAACAGCACCAATTCAGCATTCCTAAATGCTATTCTATTTATGTAAAATCCAAACAGATTCAAATAATTTTCAAACCTGTTGTGACAGTGTAGAAAGGTGCTCTGAGATTATTGGACCATGTTCCATAATTTTCCTGAGTAATTTGGAGGCCCCACAATTTCTTTTCCATCTCTGCTAAATTAAATAAAAAGAAAAACAGAAGAAAAGGGAAAAGAGGCGAGCACTTACCTGTGACTGGGCCGAGGCAACAGTGCACAGCCCAGCCCAGCCGGCCCCTCTCTCTCCCCTTCTTCTCCCTCCTCCCCGTGTCGGTGCCGCCGTGGACGAGCGCGTCCGCACCGGTCGAACGATCGACAGCGCGACGTCGCGGCGCTCTGCGAGGGGATAAGGGCGGACCCGAGCCATTCCCCTTGGCCTCCTCGCCACTCCTCTTCTTTTCCCCCCGAGCTCGCTCTCGATCTTCTTCTCTGTCCCGAACGCCACCGCCGCCGCGAGCGCTGCTCCCCGCGGCCATCGTCGCCCCCGCGTCTAGCTGAGTTGCTCGGGAGCTCCGCCGGCTTCTTCCTCTTCCACTGGTGCTGTCAGACGGAGCCGGAGGGATCTACGTCGCGCGGATCAAGCCGATCCCCTCCTCTGCATCGCCGGCGCCCGCCGCCGATTCCCGTCGTCTCCGAGCTCCTCTGCTGCTCCAAAGCCGTCAAGGGCTTTACTTAGCCACGCGGTGAGCTTCGTCCTCCTTTCGCTTCTCTCCTCGCGTCGTGTTCCTCCCCGTAGCCACCTCGCCGTCTTGTCCGTGTTGTGGTCGCCGCCGGCGAGCTCAGTGCCGTCGCCCTGATGCTCCTCGTGCTGCGTTAACTCCACCGTCGAGCTCCCTGAGCTCCTAGCTACCCAGCGCGCCTCTCCACGCGTCTCACCGAGCCCCGTATCATCGCCCCCGAGCTCGACCGGGATCCGGCGTCCGCCGTGGTCGTTGTCGCCGTCGTTTCCGGCCGTTTTAGCTCGAGCCCGTGCAACCATCAGGTGCGGCTCAACACGCCCGTTCCGTAGGATCAAACCGCACCTCGAACGGTCGCCGGAATCGACCGGGAGATCCTCGCCGGCGTTCGGCCTCGCCGCCGGTGCACTGTAGCTCCCCGCCGGTGCTAACCTCGCTGACGTGTCGTCATTAGCCCGCTAATGACGCTGCTAACCCCCACTGACAACTGGGCCCAGGCCACTAATTAGATTAGTTAGTTTTAACTAAAAACTGTTAGTTAAACCTGAGTCACTGACACGCGGGCCCCGCCGGGCCCGCTGATTGGTCAACCGTGGACCAGTCAACTGCTGAGTCAGCAGTTGACTGGCCCCACTGGTCAGCCTCTGGTGCACACTGGGTGCAGCGCACCGGGTGCACCCAGCATTTCCTGCTACTGTTCAAATTTGATTTTAATAAATCCAAAAATTCCAGAAAATCTAATAAAATTTGAAAATTAATAACTTTTAAACCGTAGCTCGGATCGAAAAACTTTATACATGAAACTTGCTCAGAACGACGAGGCGAATTTGAATACGCCCTCCGTTTATCTGTCACATACCCATAACTACCTGAACATGGAACCGTTCTCTCCGGTTCATCTGTCCGACAGACGTCCGGAACCGGGAAAACATTCCCGGATGTTCCCCTCCTTCACCGGTGTCGTGTAGCACTACGATAGACCACCTCTAGCATCGCGTATCGTATTTTCATGCATATGTCGCTTCGTATTTACCGTTTTCCTCCCCCTCTTCTCCCTCGGTAGATTTCGGTACCGACGTAGCCTCCGAGATCGACGCAGCTCCGGTGATTGGCTACACCACCGACGACCTTGCCTTGCCGCCGAGCAACCAGGCAAGCCCCCCCCCTTTGATCATCTCGATATCGCCTATTCTAATTCTTCTGCTTGCATTAGATTTATGCTACTGTTACTGTTTTTCCTATATCTGCTGCATAGCCTGTTTATTGTAGCCTACTGTTGATAACTGCCTTCTATCCTAAACTGTTTTAGTATAGACTGGGTAGAGCCCCATTAGTGACCCCCACTTTATCCCGACTGCCCCGCTAGAGTTTCAGAAGACCCGATCAACGGGATTGAAGATCAGCCCCGGCACTGCACCTCACTTTCCCCTTAGTTGCTCGACACTACTGGGTTACTATCGAGTGCCGAGGGTGATACCTCGACAGCACTTCTGATGATAACCTTGTAGGTTAGTTAACCGGTCGTGGTAAGCGAGGGTGATTCCTCCTACACCACCCCCCATACTGACAAAGCCGCGCAACACCTCACGTGTGGACCTCGAGGGTGATGCCTCCTACGTCCATCTTGATGTTACATCAGGTGGGAGTCTAACGAGGGTGATGCCTCGGATTCCCCTTGATATGGTGACCACACGGATGCCTTACATTACTGTTGATACTATTACTTAAAAGGCGGGTCGACCCCGAGGGGTACCCGCGAGTGATGGATAGTTACCCGTGATTATTCCACGAGGCGCGGCCGGCATTCTTAGCCCTTGCAGCAAGTCCCTCGAGACGGGGCGACGGGTCACATCTTTCGTGATGTCTTGCGCGTTACCGCAAGCCACTAGGACTACGATTTGGATATATGATCTGAGCCGGCCTCTGGTCGGATAGCACTAACCATCACGTGGGCATAGTATGGGCGTTCTGCTTCGTAACATCAGCCGAAGCTCTGTCAGACGTCCAGTTCACATTGTGAACGGTCGATCGTACCGGCCTTCCAGGCGGTGCTGGTTATCACCCTGCACACAACGACCCAGGGCGAGGGGCGATGGCCCAAGACCCCCTTGCGACTTAGGAGGTAGACCGGCGGGGACCTCTCTGCTGAGCTGTAGGTAGGGTTGCGATGTGTCGTTTGGCCGAGGCCGGGCATGACCCAGGAAAGTGTGTCCGGCCGGAGTTAATTGAGCGTGGTGGGTAAGTTGGTGCACCCCTGCAGGGAAGAACACATCTATCGATAGCCGGTCCTACGGTAAAGGACACTCGGAGTTGTATCCCGATCGGTACAGTTAGAATTGGGATGTTACCTGGATATGTGACTCCGGGATCGCTTTCTCGCAGGGAGTCGAGGAAGGATCTCTGGGCGAGACTGTTGATTGCTACTACCACCACTACTTTATACTATGCTGCTCTGTACTCATCTATTTGCTGCAAGACGCTCGAAGATGCTTGAAGATGCTGAAGATGCTAGTCTTCGAAAGGACTAGGCCTTCTCTCTATTCTGGCATTTCTGCAGCCCAGTCCACATATACAGCCATCCCTTGATAATGTTGCATATGTAGTGTAGATCCTTGCTTGCTGAGTACTTCGCAGTACTCACGGTTGCTTTTCTTTCCTTTTTCCCCCATATCAGTTCGTCGAGACCAGAGGACGGAGCCCCTGAGACAGATGCCCCGACGATCGCTACTACTACTACCCAGAGGATGGATACTACTACGAGTTGACTGACGACCAGGAGTAGGATCGGAGGGCCCCAGGCAGGAGGCCTTCGCCTTTCGATCGTAGTGTTTTATTTTGCCCCGCCTTTCTAAAGGCCTTTCTGTACTTTCTTTTATATCTGTACTCAGATATCTGATGCTTCCGCTGACGCTTGTTCGCAAGCTTATGAATTCGAGCCCTCGAGGCCCTGGCTTGTAATATAAAGCTTGTATGACTTTATTTATGTTTTAGAGTTGTGTTGTGATATCTTCCCGTGAGTCCTTAGGCTTGATCGTGTGCATTTGCGTGTATGATTAGTGCACGATCGGGCCGGGGGCGTCACAACCAGGAGCTGTATGCCGTGCCCAGGCGAGCATGACAGGGCCCATGGCCACGGCGGCAAAGCTATCTACGGCGACCGGAGCTCGGGTTCAACGACGAGCTGGCTACGGCGCGATTTAGAGGTCCTAGAGGCCAGGGGAGGGAAGCATGCTCACCTAGCGGCACGCATGCAGTCCCTCGACGAATTAGTAGCAGCAGAGGGGCCCGAATTCGTCGGCAAGCACCGGAGTCGGAGAAGAAAGGGGCGGTGGCGTCCGGCAGCTACAGGGCCGTCCTGCTCCAGCTGAGCGCACCGATCGACGCGGCGGTCGCTGGCGGATCGCCTGGACAACACGGAGAAGGAAGCAGGCGCCGGTGGCCACGGCGAGTAGCAAGGCACGGCGGCGACGGCGCGGTGATGGATCTGAGGAAGAGGGGGGGAGAGGGGCGAGCAAGGGATAGAGGGGGAGAGTGAGTGGAGTGGCCAGGGGAAGGGAGGAACGAGGCCTTAGCCTTATCCTCTCGACGGCAGGGCGTCGGTGGCCGTCGCCGTGTCGACGCGCGGCCGGCGCGCGCGCGCGCAGCCACAGCGGTGGCGACACGACGAAGGAGAGAGAGGGAGTTGGGCCAGGTGGGCCGGAATTCGGGGCACTGTGCACTTAGGCCCAGTGCACAGTGTCTTGTTTCTTTTTTTTTTCTGCTTCTGCCTTTTTCTTTTTACAGAGTAGGTTTTGCATTTATTTGAAGCTCCAAATGAATTTGCAATTGTGTGAAATTAGCTCACACTAGTACAGTGCAATATCTAACACCGCCACAAAAAGTTTGGGGATTTTTGGAACACATTTGAAATTATCCAAAAATGAATAGGGCATTTAAATGCTGTTTTGGCTCTTATTTAAATGCTTAGACCCTCCTGTGGTTGATGGTGATGTTGTGTTCCTTAGCAACAATTAGTTTTAGATTATTTGCTATAATGTGAACATTTTTCCAACAGTGTTTTAGCAAATAAATTTTGCACTTTGAATTTGAGTTGATTTTCAGAATAGAGTTTGAATTGAATGTTTAACCAAAGTGATTAGGCACTGCAATTGGAGATGACTTGGTATACTTAGTAGAGTGTCACAGTGGCTATTACACAGGGGTGTTACACTAACCATAGTGTCAAGGAAAGATTTTAACTCCACGAAAAATCAAAGCAGAAAAGCAACATGGCACACTGAAATAAACTCAGTCGGTCTGAATAATCAACTCCGCAAGGACACAAACCTTTCCGGCTCTATGGCATCGCCAAATAAAGAATGTAGTGTTTTTCTTCGCAAAAACACAACGAGCACCGATAGATGTTGACAAAGACCATATGATTCTTGACGATCTGAGGTCCTCTCACCTCTCGACACCAACATGACTAAAGAAGGCGACGGAACCGAAGGTATCCTGCCAGTGGCTGTTGTTCGTCCAACCCTAGTGGAATAGGTCTTGGTTCAATCTAGCCGCCTTTTAGGCTAACGACATGGCTTGATCAAACATGGACCTACTTGCTTTTTGACTCGTGTAGGTTAGGATGATTGTGAGGTTTCAGAAGATGACGTAGGCTGCTTCAAAGTGAATAGAAAACCACCCCTTAAATGTCTACAAAAGCCGGTCATGGGATTCCGAATGAAAGATTTTCCAAATATCAAGGACCTGTATAAAAAAATCTAAGGCAAAATTAGGCACTTGTAAATTGTAATTTCCTTGGCCAGCCCACACGCAATGATACCAAAACATCAGACAACCAAGTATCATACACACATCTACCCTAACCTTGATTAGGTATTTAGGTAGCACTTCATTCTCGAAGGCGTTGTCGAAGAGCTAGTTTCACATCTTACCCACATTTCGATGGATGTGCCTGGTGGTAGAGGTCAACTTTGTGGGCTCGTGGTTGTGGTTTCACGGAGCATAGATGATATCAGTTGGTGACCAATGCTAGGATGCCTGCATAGTTGTTGTTAGACTGCAACGCATGCCTATTTTTGGTGTTTCCATGCTATTGGGGTTCTACACGTTATTTTTTAATAAGGGTTTTGACACAGTTTTACGTATAGTGTGGGTTGATTTTGTTTTCGGAAATAAATAGTACGTAAACCATGTGCCTCTTAGTAACATTCCTCAATAGAAGGGACCCACTGAAGATCAATGTTGATGGAAAGCACTCCAAATAATGCCTTGCGTGGCCACTTGGGGTTTGTCGTACAAAACGAGCTCGGGGAGGCAGTGGCTACATGTGCACGTCATATTCAACATATCATAATCCCCAACTCAGAGCTGGGGCATGATTGCAGCCGTGGTCGAAATATACTCCCTCCTAGTGAAGTGAGCCATTAGTGATAATGACCATGATAGATCGCTCAGTGGTGTCCTCTTCCCGGAAATAAAAATCTCTGCCTGGTTAATTTTTGTCGTTTCTGCATCATTCATTGTTTTAGAGAATGTAATAAGGCAGAATACTTTCTAATTGAACATGGTGCAAGCCTGGGCAACAATATCCTCAGCCATATGGTCTGAAGGTGCGCCGATTTTGTACTCATTTTGGTCACAGTGATTCTACTGGGCGACGAAGATCTAGTTTCACATCTTAGCATGATTGGAACACATGTACATGGTGGTAAAGGTCAACTTTGTGGGCCCGCGGGTGCGGTTTCGGCGGCATAGGTGATATCAGCTAGTGAGCGATGCTAGGATGCCTACATGGTTGTTGTTCGACCGCGTTGCCTAGTTTTGCTAGGTGTTTCCATGTTGTTGGGGTTTTACATGTTCTCTTTTAATAATGATGCATTTATGGTTTTTGACCCAGTTTTCTCTATATAGTGAGTTGATTCTTTTTCCTAAAATAAGCCCTACGTACACCCTACCCCTTCTTTGAAACATTCCTAAAAAAAGGTACTACGTCTGGCTATCTCAAACGGGGACAAGTTAATTACGTTAGGTTCTTGGATTACGAATGCAATCAAGTCAACTACTCTTTGAGTTTGGGTTTGTAAGACTAAATACAAAACTGAAGAAAATCGAGAATATAGCGTAATGAGGATTTGTAACCTAACAGCAATCGAAGCCCAAAAATCGAGAGAGAGAGAGAGAGAGAGAGTGAGAGAGAGAGAGAGAGAGATCTTTATTGACTTAGCTCTCTCAACTAATAAATCAAAACAAACGGATACTATGTTTGGTTTACCATCATTGGAATCGCATTGCTAATGTAGAAACAACAATGATACTATCATATCTAAGAAAAGTCTTTTTATAAAAGAAATGTGTTCCTTCATTTTCATTTTGTGTTAGGCCCATCCCAAAAATTTGTCATTTTCATTTCTAAGCCTAGTGTAATGTGTTCCTTCATTGCCAGTGTTGTCGTACTTTTGATTTGTCATCCTGTGACCGTTGGTTTGTTGCTAATTAATTAATACAAAATGCAAGAGGTCGTTACAAACAAGAATTTTATTCCCCAATGCGTGTCGGGTCCTATTGGGTGATAGAGATGGTTGTAGCTAGAGAAAACGAAACCGCCCGATGCACAGTCGTTTAAGAGTCATCGTATTGGGGGTTGGGGGGTTCATAAGTCAGAAAAGGCGGAAGGGAGTGTTGGAAAACGGCTAGTACTGACTCAGCACGCCCGGCTCGTCCACTCCCCACGCGGTGATCGTGGCCTCGCCCGAGTATAGCTGGCCAACTGGGCCGGTCTTCGCATGCCGGCACGTGGGCCCGTGTGCCTGGTCCGTCATGGGCCGGCCCGGCACGCGGCTTAACGGGCCGGGCCGTGCCTGGGCTGCCTAGTCCGGCACGCGTGCCAGCCCGGCACGGCACGCCTAGCGAGAGTAGTGACTAGCTAGCGAGAGCGGGCGAGCGCCGATCGAGGAGAGGCTTCGAGCCGTTGGCTCACTCGTGTCAAGGGAGGAGCGGGCCTAATAAACTAGTGTACTACTGCTAGTGCTACGTGCTAGTTGAATTAAAAAAAGTGCTAGTGTGCTACTGCTAGTGCTACATATACGTAGCAGTGAGCCATGGAGACATGCGTGCATGCAATGCCTCGGCTCGATGTGCCTCCTCTGACCAGTCTGGCACGAGGCGACGACTCGACGAGCGCCACGACACGAGCGTCAGTGCGTCACGAGTGCATGAACGACTGCGGCGCCTGCGCTGCGGCTGCGCCCGTGCCTCCTCGCACGCGAACGTGCTACTCGGGCCAGCTGTGCCGGCGTGACAAACAGGCCGCCGTGCCAGCCCATTTAGTGAGGGGCCATGCCTGGGCCTGGGAGGGCAGCACGCATGCCGGCCCAGCACGGCCCGAGTAGTTAGCGTGCCTTGTCGGGCCGTGCCGTGCCTGGACCGTTTAACCCAGGCAGGGCCGTGCCGGGCCGGGCCGGCCCATTTGGCCAGCTATACGCCCGAGCCTCGCGGCACGTAGCTTAGCGCACGCCTCTCCTGGAGACTAGCTCCTTCTGTTGTAACAACCCGTTGCACCCTCGTGTGCCTCCTCGTGTATAAAAGGCTATGCTTTCCATCCAATGAATGTATCAGTGATTCTCACCATTCTTCTAGGAGGGCGAGCATGGAGAAAATCGTGCACAGGTGGGAGAGGAAGAGGGTGGAGCAGATCACACGATTAGTTTTTTGCGATGCTTGCATCATTAAATGGTTCCTGACTGTCGGAATTAAGGAGGAAGAGGAGATTGTCGCTTTAGATCCAGATTTTTTGGAAAAACTCTGCACTATTATGAGATGACTTAGAAATGTGCCTGACAAAATAAAGGGAAGGAAGAGAGTTTATTTTGACAATGGTTATCTATTGTCGTTTTTATTCCGCATGCTGTTGAGAAACCGTCTAAGACTGGTCGGTGTCTGCAAAAAATTAATGGCCACTATTCTTTGATCGACGGAGGAGAGGGGAGGCGCGTGGGCAGCCGACGCGTCGACGTGCCCTTGCCGGGATTGGGGTCCGGCGAGGGAGGCGCCTTCACCGGCGTCCTCTGCCCCAGGCGCCTTGCAGCTCCCACACCCAGCACCATCCCTCCACGGCGCAGCCCCTCCGGTCGACCCCACGCGCCGGCGCCGCCACCTAGCACCATCAACACCGAAATCAAATCAATCACCCATTCGTGCATGCATAGGCAGCAGACTAGCTAGGATCCGGAACACCCAACTGAAATCTCTTGGCACTCGATCGTGCGTACCTGGAGCATGCCGCGGCAGGCGATGCGTGGCGACCGCCAGCAAGGGCAGGATGACGGAGGCGGCGACGAGCAACCAGATGGCTGTGACGACCCCGGCTTAATCGTGCACTAATCATACACGCAAATGCGCACGATCAAGCCTAAGGACTCACTTGAAGATATCACAACACAACTCTAAAACATAAATAAAGTCATACAAGCTTAATATTACAAGCCAGGGCCTCGAGGGCTCGAATACATAGCTCGATGGCATACAAGCGTCAGCGGAAGCATCAGATATCTGAGTACAGATATTTTACAGAGAGAGAGAGATAAGCCTTCACAGAGGCGGGGTAAAATAAAATACTACGATCGAAAGGTGTAGGCCTCCTGCCCTGGACCCTCCGATCCTACTCCTGGTCATCGAACGGCTCCTCGTAGTAGTAGTACTCGCTAGGCGGGTAGTAGTACTGGTCGTCGGCTGGGGCGTCTGGCTCAGGGGCTCCGTCTTCTGGTGGCATCAAAAGGAATATGGGGGAAAAAGAAAATAAAGCAAACGTGAGTACTCATCCGAAGTACTCAGCAAGCAAGGATCTACACTACATATGCATCATTTTCAAAGGGGGCTGTATGTGTGGACTGGGCTGCAGAAATGCCAGATTAGAGGGGGAAAGCCTAGTCCTATCGAAGACTAGCTTCTTCAGCATCTTCAACAGTCTTGCAGCAATAGACGAGATCAGATGAACATAATGTAAAGCAGTAGTAGTAGTATCATCAACCTCGACCTGAGATCCTTTCTCGACTCCCTGCGAGAAAGCAATCCCAGAGCCGTACTATCCAGTTCTCATATCAAGTTCTAGTTGTACCGATCGGGATACAACTCCGAGTGTCCGTTACCGTAGGACAGGCTATCGATAGAAGTTTCTTCCCTGCAGGGGTGCACCAACTTACCCACCACGCTCGCTTAACTCCGGCCGGACACACTTTTCTGGGTCATGCCCGGCCTCGGCTAAGCAACACGCCGCAACCCGACCAAATACCTAACAGAGAGGTTAGCACGCCGGACTAACCTATGCCCCCAGGGGTCTTGGGCCATCGCCCCGGGAACTCCTGCACGTTACGTGCACCGCCGGTGAGCAGACCTAGCAACCCCTTATACAAGCGCGGTTGCGTTCCCAGTCCAACCCAGCGTGTGCCGCATCAGTCGCTGACGTCCATTAAGCTCCGGCTGAAGTATACGACGCAGAACGCCCATACTATGCCCACGTGATGGTTAGTGCTATCGGGCCAGAGGCCCCTCGGATCAAATATCCAAACCGTAGTGGATTAGGAGCGCGCGGAAACGAGCAGAGACTCACGATCGATGTGACCCCGTCGCCCCGTCTCAAGGACTTGCGGCAAGGGCTAAGAATGCCCGGCCACGCCTCGTAGTTATCTCGCGGGCACCATCCAGGTCAACCCGACTCCACATCACTTCGCGTTAAGCTCGCGCGGGTACCCCTCAGGGCCGACCCGTCTTTAGTATCATGGTTTAGTGCAAGTCCACTCATCAACAGTAACTGTGTGTCTGACACCGAAGGGAACCCTGAGGAATCACCCTCGATGGAATTCCCGCTCGATGTTATCAACAAGGTGAACGAAGGAGGAATCACCCTCGAGGTCCACCTTGAGGAGTTGCGCGACGACGTCGTTATCGGGGGTGGTGTAGGAGGAATCACGCTCGCTTACCACGACCGAGTAACTAACCTACAAGGTTAACATCAGAAGTGCTGACGAGGTATCACCCTCGGCACTCATTGTTAACCCAGCAGTGCCGGCAACTAAGGGGAAGTGATGTGCGGTGTCAGGGTCTGGTCTTCAATCCCGAAGTTCGGGTCTTCTGATGTCCAGCAGGGCAGTCGGGATCATGTGGGGGTCTCTGTCGTGTCTCTACCCAGCCTATACTAAGCAGTCTAGGATAACCAGTAAGGTAACAAGGCAAGGTACAATAATCAGGCTATGCAGCAGATATAGGAAACAGTAGCAGTAGCAGTTCTAATGCAAGCATAAGAGAGAAGAGAATAGGCGATATAGGCATGCTCAAAATGGGGGTGCTTGCCTGTTTGCTCGGGGGCAAAGGCAAGGTCTTCAGTAGTATCGTCGGGGACGTAGTCGTACTCCTGTGCGGCGTCTGCCTCGGGAGCTACGTCAACATCGGGGTCTACCGAGAGAGAAGAGGGGGAAGAAACAGGTAAACATAATGCAAACAAATGCAATACGGTGCGTGTGATGCTATGATGCAGTGCAGGGTTGCCTAATTATGCATCTAAGTCATTTTAGTTATTTTTAGAATTATTCTGGGATTTAATATCCGACGTGTGTGCACTATTCATCTGCCGGATTCGAGTCCGGAGTTACGAGTTCTTCTACGTAGGGGGTTCCGATGGAGAAACAGACGGCATGATCAGACTCGTCTCGTCGTTCTGAGCAACTTTCATGTTTTAACTTTTTCGATCCGAGCTACGGTTTAAAAGTTATTAATTTTTAAAGTTTATTTGAATTTCTGGAATTATTTTATTTATCAGAAAATGAATTATGATGTCAGCATTGCGTCATAGTGACGTCAGCAGGTCAACTGCGGTTGACCAGGGTCAAACCTGACATGGGACCCACATGTCAGTCTCTGTTTAGTCTAACAGTGGATTAACTTAAACCACAGGGTTAATTAGGGGGCGGGCCCCACTTGTCAGTGAGTCATTAGGCTAATCTAATTAACTTTATTTAATTAACTATTCAATTAGTCTAATTAATCGTGGGGGCCCACATGTCAGTGAGAGGGGATGAACAGTAACCACGGTTGACCGTGGTCAACGTGGTCAAAATGGCCAGGGGGCCCACTGGTCGGCGTCCCAGAGTGGACCCCACGCCAGCCACGCTGGCGGCGACCGGCGTTTAGCCGCCGGCGACGTCGAAACGCGGCGGAGGCGCAGGCCGGCGTCGGATTTCGCCTACGGGCGCCCATTTGACACGCGCGAGGGCGCGTTCGAACGAGTCGAACGAGCCGCGTCGATTGGTGGCGGCGGCACGGCCGGACTCGGCCGGAAACGGTGCCGGCGACGAGTCGTGGCGGAGGCCGAAGCACGCGCTCGTCGGAATCGGCGTTCGGGCGCGTGGAAGGCCAAACTAGCTAGCCACGCGGGATCTACGAGTCACGAGGAACACGCCAGAGGGTTCAGGCGAGCTTGCAACGGACCGGGAGCTCGACTACGACGGAAATGGCGGCGGCGGCGTTCGGGTTCCGGTGGTGCCGTGGCTCTAGCTCGCTAACGGGCTACCGTAGACGACGGAGGAGAGGGAGGTGCTCACCGAGTGGTCACGAAAGACCTGCGGGAGCTTAGTAGCAGCAGAGAAGGTCGCAGCCGCCGGCGAGCTCCGGAGTCAAGGAAGAAAGGGGGCGACGGCGAGCAGCAGCTGCAGGGCCTCCACGCCACGATTCGACGGAGCAGGCGACGTGGTCGATCACGGCGCGTCTCCTGGACACGAAGGCGAGGCGAGGCGACGTCGCTGGCCACGAGAACGGCGGCGAACGGCGGCGGATTCGTTCGGTCTCGCGTGGATCTGAGGGGAAGAGATGGCGAGGCGAGCGAGGAAAGGAGGGGGAGAATGACGGAGAGGCCGGGGCGGAGTGGAGGGGCGTCGACCTTATCCCCTCGTCGACTCCCGGGCGTCGGTGGCGTCGGCGTGTCGGCGCGCGACCGGCGCGCGCGCTCGCGCCCACTGCGACGGCGACACGCACAGGTGAGAGACGACGACATGGGCCTGCTGGGCCGGGGTTCGGGGCACTGTGCACTAAGGCCCAATGCACAGTGCCTCGTTTTTATTTTTCTGTTTTGTTTTCTCCGTTTCTTTATTTCATTTCCTGTTTCGAAATGTTTAGGGCACTTGTGCACTTTTGAAAAATGTGGGAGTTGGCCCAAATATTGCAATGCAATATTAGCTCTCACCCAAAAGTGGTTTGGACAGTTTTGGAACCCATTTAATTTAGTAATGAATTTAAATGAATTTAATATTGCTGTTTTGGGTGCTGTTTCATCTAGTTAGAGTCACTTATCTAACTCCAACTTTATTGATGTTGATTTTACAAATGTTCCTGGATTATTTGCCATTTAATGAACATTTTCCCAACAGTGTTTGACCAACTTTATATTTCACTTTTGAATTTGAATTGATTTTCAGAGGTGAATTTGAATTGGATCATTAACCCATATGACTTGGTACTGCAAATGATCATGACTTGGCAGTTTTAACAGAGTGTCACAGAGCTTATTACAAGGGGGTGTTACAAGTTCTCCTCCTCTAAAAGAAATTCTCGTCCCGAGAATTTAGGAGGTAGAAGGAAAGAGTCCGGGATATTCTTCCCGAAGATGATCCTCGCGTTCCCAAGTGGCTTCATCTTCAGTGTGATTCGACCACTGCACTTTTAGGAACTTGGTCGTCTTCTGACGAGTCCGACAATCAGCTTCATCGAGGATGCGGATCGGATGCTCCTTATAGGAAAGATCATCTTGTAGCTCGAGCATCTCATGATCCACTGCACGGTGCGGGGATTCCTTGAAGCACTTACGGAGTTGCGACACGTGGAAGACATCATGAATATGGGAGAATTGCGGTGGCAACTCCAATTTATATGCCACCTGTCCCCGTCTAGCCACGATGCGGAAAGGACCAATATAGCGAGGAGCTAGCTTGCCCTTGATTCCGAAACGACGGGTGCCCTTCATTGGAGTGACACGAAGATAGGCTTGATCACCAGGTTGATAGATCACACCCCATCGCTTGCGATCATAATTACTCTTCTGACGGTCTTGAGCTGCTTTGAGATTCTCCCGGACAATTCGGACTTGTTCTTCGGCATGCTGAATAATGTCCGGTCCAACAAGAGGTCGTTCCCCAGTTTCTGACCAATTCAGAGGGGTTCGACATTTACGTCCATAAAGAACCTCAAATGGGGCCATTTTTAAGCTGGCTTGATAACTGTAGTTATAAGAGAACTCGGCATACGGGAGAGATTCCTCCCATTTCTTACCGAAGGATATAACACAGGCTCGTAGCATGTCTTCAAGCACTTGATTAACGCGCTCAACTTGGCCTTGGGATTGGGGATGATAAGCTGAATTCCAGGTAATATGAGTTCCCATTGCTTTCTGGAAACTTTCCCAGAAATGGCCAGTGAAAATGCTGCCACGGTCTGAACTGATTTCCTTGGGAATACCATGGAGTGAAATAATTCTGGAGATATATAGCTCTGCTAACTGACTAGCAGTAATAGTCTCCTTAACTGGTAGAAAGTGTGCAACCTTGGAGAGTTGGTCGACGACGACAAGAATGGCATCGTGACCCTTCTGAGACTTGGGAAGACCAGTAATGAAGTCCATTTGCACTTTATCCCACTTCCATAGAGGAATAGGGAGCGGTTGCAGAATTCCAGCAGGTTTCTGATGTTCGGCCTTCACGCGACGACAAACGTCACACTCGGCAACATAACGAGCAATATCTTGCTTCATTCTAGACCACCAGTACCTTTGACGAAGATCTCGATACATCTTGGTACTACCCGGATGGATAGATAGCGGTGTATCATGGGCCTCCTTCATGACTTTGTCAGTCATCAGCTCGAAGCGAGGTACTACAATGCGGTCTCGGAAGTACAAGGTTCCATCTTCAGCAATCGAGAAATCCCTGTACTTTTGAAGGTGAAGCTCTTTCTTCATTAGATCAATTTCAGCATCCTTAGATTGCGCAATCTTGACAGCTTTCTCAAGATCTGGTTGTATCACAAGGTTATTAAGAGAACCTTGCGGAATGATGCAGAGATTCAGCTTGCGCAATTCTTCATATAGCTGGGGTTGAGCTTGCTTTACCATGAGGTTGCTACAGTATGACTTGCGGCTCAAGGCATCAGCCATCACATTAGCTTTACCGGGAGTGTATGAAATTCCACAGTCATAATCGGTGATTGTTTCCAACCAACGCTGCTGACGAAGATTAAGTTCCGGTTGAGTGAACAAGTACTTCAAGCTCTGATGATCGGTGTAAATCTCACACCGATTACCAAGGAGGTAATGACGCCACTGCTTCAAAGCATAAATGACAGCAGCAAGTTTGAGGTCATGCACTGGGTAATTCTCTTCATGTGGACGCAGTTGTCGCGAAGCATAAGCAATAACTCTTCGCTCTTGCATTAGGACACAACCTAGTCCTTGGCGAGAGGCGTCGCAGAAGATCACGAAATCTTTACGAGAGTCTGGAGGAGCAAGGACTGGAGCAGAAGTCAGCTTGTCCTTGAGGGTCTGGAAGCTTTCCTGACATTTGTCTGTCCACTCAAACTTAACGCCTTTGTGGAGCAGATTAGTCAGGGGCTTGGCAATCTTGGAGAAATTTTCGATGAAACGGCGACAATAACTTGCAAGCCCAAGGAAACTTCTGACTTGCTTGACATTCTTCGGAGGGGTCCAGTCAAGAATAGCCTGAACTCGCTCCGGGTTAACTGCGATACCATCCTTGGAGATGACATGTCCAAGGTAGGTTACTTCAGAAAGCCAGAATTCGCACTTAGAATACTTGGCATATAATTGGTGCTCTCGAAGTCTCTCCAGAACAAGGCGAAGATGCTCAGCATGTTCTACTTTGTTCTTCGAATAAACCAGAATATCATCCAGATATACCACGACGAATTTGTCGAGGTAATCCATGAATATGTAATTCATTAGGCGGGAGAATGTAGCTGGAGCGTTTGTTAAACCAAACGACATGACTGTGTACTCGTAAGAGCCATAACGAGTAACGAATGCAGTCTTCGGAATATCCTCTTCGCGAACACGGATCTGGTGATAACCCAACCTCAAGTCGAGTTTAGAAAACACCGAAGATCCTGCGAGTTGGTCATATAAATCGTTGATCCGGGGAAGTGGATATTTATTCTGGATAGTTGCCTGGTTGATAGGACGATAATCTTGGACCAACCTATTTGTTCCATCTTTCTTCTTGACGAAAAGAGACGGTGCTCCCCATGCAGAGGAACTGGGGCGAATGAAACCCTTCCTTAAGGATTTATCAATTTCCTCCTTAAGCTCGATGAGGTGGTGCGGCGGCATCTTGTAAGGACGCTTCGCAATAGGAGTGGTGCCAGGCTTCAAGTCGATGACGAACTCGACAGCTCTAGCAGGGGGTATTCCTGGAAGTTCTTCTGGAAAGACATCCGGGAAGTCACAGACAACTGGAATATTCTCGATCCCATCAAGCGGAGAAGCATTCAACGCATTTAATGCATAAATTTGAGCCTCAGCGTTCTGGGTGAGATAAGCTTGATAATTCACTATCTCATTCGATGGGTGCAGAAGATGCACGACTTTAGTGGCACAATTGATTGAGGCGTAATGAGCCTTCAACCAATCCGTTCCCAAGATAAGATCAATCTTGGAAGATTTCAGAATAATGGGGAAAGCTGGAAAATTTCTCTCTTCAATCATAATATTGACTTCGGGGCTGAATATGGTGGCTTGACACCGACCCGCGGGAGTGTTCACTACTAAAGGGTGGTGTAGTGTTTCACATTTAACGTCATGCAATAGTGCAAAATGCTCTGACATGAATGAATGCGATGCTCCTGAATCAAATAAAACAGATGCTGGTACTGAATTAACGAGAAGTGTACCCATCACAATATCTGGTTGAACTGGAGCTTCAGACATGTTGACGTGGTAGCTCTGCCCACGACCATAAGAAGGTCTGGCATTATAATTGCGCTGTTGAGGAATACCACGGCCAATTGCACGGCCAGCAGAAGGGAGAGCCAGTTGATTCTGATTCTGAGAACAATCTCTAGCACGGTGACCTGGCTTGCCACACTTGAAGCATAGTCCGCTGTCAGGACGAGGTGCTGGAGCTCGAGGTGCTGGAGTTGGCAGAGGCTGTCTCGGTGGTGGAGGTGGCAGGCGTGGTGCAGCATAAGAGGGCCTGTTTGCAGGGGCTGCTGAATGGAACATGCCTTGGGGAAACCAGATGCGTCGCTTCTGGGAAGACGAGCCCGAAGATGAGCCCGACTCACGGGTGCGTCTGGACGCTTCCTTGTGCTTCTTAAGTCCAGTTTCAACCATGATGGCCTTATTCACCAAGGTGGCAAAATCAGGGTAATCTTGAACAAGAAGGGCTAACTGAATGTCATGGTGAAGTCCTTCACGAAACTTCTCCTGTCTGCGTTCATCAGTAGGAATGTCCTCTTCAGCGTAACGAGATAAGTCTAGAAACTCGCGCTGATAGACTTCCACAGTCTTGTTTCCTTGGACAAGGCTACGGAACTCAGCCTTCTTCCTAGCTATGACAGCTACAGGAATGTAGCGGGCACGGAAAGCAATCTTGAACTCTGCCCAAGTGACGACAGTACCAGGCGGCAGAGTCTGTCGGTGAGTGGCCCACCATTGGGCTGCGGGGCCCTTAAGAAGATATGTCGCAAAAGTGACATAGTTAATTTCGGCGACACCAGCAGACTCCATCTCATGAGAGATATCACGCAGCCAGTCATCTGCATCCAGTGGGTTGACTGTGTTGCGGAAAAACGATGGACTGAGCCTCATGAACTCTGGTAAGGTAATGGATGGTTGCTGCTGATTAGCATCAGGACGAGGGAATTGCTGCATAATCCCCGTCATAAACTGGCGGTTGAGTTCAAGCTGTTGCATCATCGCTGCCATGTAATCAGGTGGTGGCGGCGGTGGCGGGTTGTTGTCAGCCATCCTGCTATTCCAACAGGGGTATTTCAGCGATAGCTTATGCAAGTGTTTAACAATAAATAAGAGGTAACTCGACATTATTGAAAGAGTGCAATAGATGCTTAAAGTAGTCATTAAGACATACAGATCCATACACAGTCGGTTAAAATCGGGCAGCATAACGGCGCAAATTGAAAAACTAGAGACACACTAGGCGGCATGCAGGCACGCGGTAAGGAAGTACACAACGTGACATAGCAAAGGCTACATCAGCGTCGGAGAAAACCACGGAAACGGGGTAACTGCAAGTGCGGACGACGAATGTTTGTCGCGGCAGGATCCTGTGCTCCATGTGCACTCTGATGCAGAACCCGGTCTCGAACTGTAAGAAGAGGTCCACGTGCAGGCGTGTGACCTCCCACTGCAGGCCAATCAATACCTGGCGGCATCTCGGTCCTGCGTGGGTAAAGAATATCCTCCGGATGTATCCCTGCACGAACAGCTGGAAGCAACTGTGTCATTGCCTCGTAGTAGCGTGCTCGAGTAGCGAACAACTCGACGGCCAGAGCCCGAACAGTGCGATCCAGAGCCTGAGTGCACTGAATCAGAACCTGCGGGTCGTAGCGTCGAGACTCGTACGGGGCACAGATAGCTGTGTAAAATCCAGTAGCATCTCCAACAGGTGCATACGGAATGTACCGAAACACAGTATCATCCAAGTTAGCATTGTGCTCTCCTCGGAGACGTGCGACAGCAGAGTAGGCGGCATCATGTACTGCCATCTCAATCGTCACGCCTAATCCATGAAAAAGGTGTAGCTCGGTGTCTGAGTTGTTCTGCTGATCATAAATCCGAACTTCAGCATAGTACTGTTCCTGGTTGAACTCGCGGTAAACCTCATAGACCATGTACTCGGGATACCAGCGGTAACCCAGTCTACTCAGGAGGGCGATCAGAACAGCTGGAAATCCAGGGGCATCACGAGCCCAAGTGCGAAGCACAAGCTGGGTCGTAGGCCGCGGGGGAAATAGTCGATCCATCTGAAACAGAAAGGTTCAGGGTTGTCATAAGACAATGAGAAATATAACCGATCTCGGAAGGAAAGGTTAAACAAAACAATGGAAAGGAAAATGATTATCAGACTAATCAGATCAACGTCAGGGAAATCGCACTGAATCCAGCTCTCCGGGTGGATAGAATTAACGAGAACCTAAATGTCGGTGTTAGTAAATTTTATTAAACCCGAATAGATGAGAGATTAGAATCCCAGAGTAAAGACGAGGAATAAAAGATCCTAATACCACCCAGTTGGCGACGTGGGCCCGTAAGCCACACAGCCAAGTTAGTAAAACAGTTTTTGACCACTAGACTCAACTTCGGCCAAAGAGTTGGAAAGGGGGACTCCTAGAGGCAGTCGGCTCTGATACCAACCTTTGACGACCCCGGCTTAATCGTGCACTAATCATACACGCAAATGCGCACGATCAAGCCTAAGGACTCACTTGAAGATATCACAACACAACTCTAAAACATAAATAAAGTCATACAAGCTTAATATTACAAGCCAGGGCCTCGAGGGCTCGAATACATAGCTCGATGGCATACAAGCGTCAGCGGAAGCATCAGATATCTGAGTACAGATATTTTACAGAGAGAGAGATAAGCCTTCACAGAGGCGGGGTAAAATAAAATACTACGATCGAAAGGCGTAGGCCTCCTGCCCTGGACCCTCCGATCCTACTCCTGGTCGTCGAACGGCTCCTCGTAGTAGTAGTACTCGCTAGGCGGGTAGTAGTACTGGTCGTCGGCTGGGGCGTCTGGCTCAGGGGCTCCGTCGTCTGGTGGCATCAAAAGGAATATGGGGAAAAAAGAAAATAAAGCAAACGTGAGTACTCATCCGAAGTACTCAGCAAGCAAGGATCTACACTACATATGCATCATTTTCAAAGGGGGCTGTATGTGTGGACTGGGCTGCAGAAATGCCAGATTAGAGGGGGAAAGCCTAGTCCTATCGAAGACTAGCTTCTTCAGCATCTTCAACAGTCTTGCAGCAATAGACGAGATCAGATGAACATAATGTAAAGCAGTAGTAGTAGTATCATCAACCTCGACCTGAGATCCTTTCTCGACTCCCTGCGAGAAAGCAATCCCAGAGCCGTACTATCTAGTTCTCATATCAAGTTCTAGTTGTACCGATCGGGATACAACTCCGAGTGTCCGTTACCGTAGGACAGGCTATCGATAGAAGTTTCTTCCCTGCAGGGGTGCACCAACTTACCCACCACGCTCGCTTAACTCCGACCGGACACACTTTTCTGGGTCATGCCCGGCCTCGGCTAAGCAACACGCCGCAACCCGACCAAATACCTAACAGAGAGGTCAGGACGCCGGACTAACCTATGCCCCCAGGGGTCTTGGGCCATCGCCCCGGGAACTCCTGCACGTTACGTGCACCGCCGGTGAGCAGACCTAGCAACCCCTTATACAAGCGCGGTTGCGTTCCCAGTCCAACCCAGCGTGTGCCGCATCAGTCGCTGACGTCCATTAAGCTCCGGCTGAAGTATACGACGCAGAACGCCCATACTATGCCCACGTGATGGTTAGTGCTATCGGGCCAGAGGCCCCTCGGATCAAATATCCAAACCGTAGTGGATTAGGAGCGCGCGGAAACGAGCAGAGACTCACGATCGATGTGACCCCGTCGCCCCGTCTCGAGGACTTGCGGCAAGGGCTAAGAATGCCCGGCCACGCCTCGTAGTTATCTCGCGGGCACCATCCAGGTCAACCCGACTCCACATCACTTCGCGTTAAGCTCGCGCGGGTACCCCTCAGGGCCGACCCGTCTTTAGTATCATGGTTTAGTGCAAGTCCACTCATCAACAGTAACTGTGTGTCTGACACCGAAGGGAATCCTGAGGAATCACCCTCGATGGAATTCCCGCTCGATGTTATCATCAAGGTGAACGAAGGAGGAATCACCCTCGAGGTCCACCTTGAGGAGTTGCGCGACGACGTCGTTATCGGGGGTGGTGTAGGAGGAATCACCCTCGCTTACCACGACCGAGTAACTAACCTACAAGGTTAACATCAGAAGTGCTGACGAGGTATCACCCTCGACACTCATTGTTAACCCAGCAGTGTCGGCAACTAAGGGGAAGTGATGTGCGGTGTCAGGGTCTGGTCTTCAATCCCGAAGTTCGGGTCTTCTGATGTCCAGCAGGGCAGTCGGGATCATGTGGGGGTCTCTGTCGTGTCTCTATCCAGCCTATACAAAGCAGTCTAGGATAACCAGTAAGGTAACAAGGCAGGGTACAATAATCAGGCTATGCAGCAGATATAGGAAACAGTAGCAGTAGCAGTTCTAATGCAAGCATAAGAGAGAAGAGAATAGGCGATATAGGCATGCTCAAAATGGGGGTGCTTGCCTGTTTGCTCGGGGGCAAGGGCAAGGTCTTCAGTAGTATCGTCGGGGACGTAGTCGTACTCCTGTGCGGCGTCTGCCTCGGGAGCTACGTCAACGTCGGGGTCTACCGAGAGAGAAGAGGGGGAAGAAACAGGTAAACATAATGCAAACAAATGCAATACGGTGCGTGTGATGCTATGATGCAGTGCAGGGTTGCCTAATTATGCATCTAAGTCATTTTAGTTATTTTTAGAATTATTCTGGGATTTAATATCCGACGTGTGTGCACTATTCATCTGCCGGATTCGGGTCCGGAGTTACGAGTTCTTCTACGTAGGGGGTTCCGATGGAGAAACAGACGGCATGATCAGACTCGTCTCGTCGTTCTGAGCAACTTTCATGTTTTAACTTTTTCGATCCGAGCTACGGTTTAAAAGTTATTAATTTTTAAAGTTTATTTGAATTTCTGGAATTATTTTATTTATCAGAAAATGAATTATGATGTCAGCATTGCGTCATAGTGACGTCAGCAGGTCAACTGCGGTTGACCAGGGTCAAACCTGACATGGGACCCACATGTCAGTCTCTGTTTAGTCTAACAGTGGATTAACTTAAACCACAGGGTTAATTAGGGGGCGGGCCCCACTTGTCAGTGAGTCATTAGGCTAATCTAATTAACTTTATTTAATTAACTATTCAATTAGTCTAATTAATCGTGGGGGCCCACATGTCAGTGAGAGGGGATGAACAGTAACCACGGTTGACCGTGGTCAACGTGGTCAAAATGGCCAGGGGGCCCACTGGTCGGCGTCCCAGAGTGGACCCCACGCCAGCCACGCTGGCGGCGACCGGCGTTTAGCCGCCGGCGACGTCGAAACGCGGCGGAGGCGCAGGCCGGCGTCGGATTTCGCCTACGGGCGCCCATTTGACACACGCGAGGGCGCGTTCGAACGAGTCGAACGAGCCGCGTCGATTGGTGGCGGCGGCACGGCCGGACTCGGCCGGAAACGGCGCCGGCGACGAGTCGTGGCGGAGGCCGAAGCACGCGCTCGTCGGAATCGGCGTTCGGGCGCGTGGAAGGCCAAACTAGCTAGCCACGCGGGATCTACGAGTCACGAGGAACACGCCAGAGGGTTCAGGCGAGCTTGCAACGGACCGGGAGCTCGACTACGACGGAAATGGCGGCGGCGGCGTTCGGGTTCCGGTGGTGCCGTGGCTCTAGCTCGCTAACGGGCTACCGTAGACGACGGAGGAGAGGGAGGTGCTCACCGAGTGGTCACGAAAGACCTGCGGGAGCTTAGTAGCAGCAGAGAAGGTCGCAGCCGCCGGCGAGCTCCGGAGTCAAGGAAGAAAGGGGGCGACGGCGAGCAGCAGCTGCAGGGCCTCCACGCCACGATTCGACGGAGCAGGCGACGTGGTCGATCACGGCGCGTCTCCTGGACACGAAGGCGAGGCGAGGCGACGTCGCTGGCCACGAGAACGGCGGCGAACGGCGGCGGATTCGTTCGGTCTCGCGTGGATCTGAGGGGAAGAGATGGCGAGGCGAGCGAGGAAAGGAGGGGGAGAATGACGGAGAGGCCGGGGCGGAGTGGAGGGGCGTCGACCTTATCCCCTCGTCGACTCCCGGGCGTCGGTGGCGTCGGCGTGTCGGCGCGCGACCGGCGCGCGCGCTCGCGCCCACTGCGACGGCGACACGCACAGGTGAGAGACGACGACATGGGCCTGCTGGGCCGGGGTTCGGGGCACTGTGCACTAAGGCCCAATGCACAGTGCCTCGTTTTTATTTTTCTGTTTTGTTTTCTCCGTTTCTTTATTTCATTTCCTGTTTCGAAATGTTTAGGGCACTTGTGCACTTTTGAAAAATGTGGGAGTTGGCCCAAATATTGCAATGCAATATTAGCTCTCACCCAAAAGTGGTTTGGACAGTTTTGGAACCCATTTAATTTAGTAATGAATTTAAATGAATTTAATATTGCTGTTTTGGGTGCTGTTTCATCTAGTTAGAGTCACTTATCTAACTCCAACTTTATTGATGTTGATTTTACAAATGTTCCTGGATTATTTGCCATTTAATGAACATTTTCCCAACAGTGTTTGACCAACTTTATATTTCACTTTTGAATTTGAATTGATTTTCAGAGGTGAATTTGAATTGGATCATTAACCCATATGACTTGGTACTGCAAATGATCATGACTTGGCAGTTTCAACAGAGTGTCACAGAGCTTATTACAAGGGGGTGTTACAAGTTCTCCTCCTCTAAAAGAAATTCTCGTCCCGAGAATTTAGGAGGTAGAAGGAAAGAGTCCGGGATATTCTTCCCGAAGATGATCCTCGCGTTCCCAAGTGGCTTCATCTTCAGTGTGATTCGACCACTGCACTTTTAGGAACTTGGTCGTCTTCTGACGAGTCCGACGTTCAGCTTCATCGAGGATGCGGATCGGATGCTCCTTATAGGAAAGATCATCTTGTAGCTCGAGCATCTCATGATCCACTGCACGGTGCGGGGATTCCTTGAAGCACTTACGGAGTTGCGACACGTGGAAGACATCATGAATATGGGAGAATTGCGGTGGCAACTCCAATTTATATGCCACCTGTCCCCGTCTAGCCACGATGCGGAAAGGACCAATATAGCGAGGAGCTAGCTTGCCCTTGATTCCGAAACGACGGGTGCCCTTCATTGGAGTGACACGAAGATAGGCTTGATCACCAGGTTGATAGATCACACCCCATCGCTTGCGATCATAATTACTCTTCTGACGGTCTTGAGCTGCTTTGAGATTCTCCCGGACAATTCGGACTTGTTCTTCGGCATGCTGAATAATGTCCGGTCCAACAAGAGGTCGTTCCCTAGTTTCTGACCAATTCAGAGGGGTTCGACATTTACGTCCATAAAGAACCTCAAATGGGGCCATTTTTAAGCTGGCTTGATAACTGTTGTTATAAGAGAACTCGGCATACGGGAGAGATTCCTCCCATTTCTTACCGAAGGATATAACACAGGCTCGTAGCATGTCTTCAAGCACTTGATTAACGCGCTCAACTTGGCCTTGGGATTGGGGATGATAAGCTGAACTCCAGGCAATATGAGTTCCCATTGCTTTCTGGAAACTTTCCCAGAAATGGCCAGTGAAAATGCTGCCACGGTCTGAACTGATTTCCTTGGGAATACCATGGAGTGAAACAATTCTGGAGATATATAGCTCTGCTAACTGACTAGCAGTAATAGTCTCCTTAACTGGCAGAAAGTGTGCAACCTTGGAGAGTTGGTCGACGACGACAAGAATGGCATCGTGACCCTTCTGAGACTTGGGAAGACCAGTAATGAAGTCCATTTGCACTTTATCCCACTTCCATAGAGGAATAGGGAGCGGTTGCAGAATTCCAGCAGGTTTCTGATGTTCGGCCTTCACGCGACGACAAACGTCACACTCGGCAACATAACGAGCAATATCTTGCTTCATTCTAGACCACCAGTACCTTTGACGAAGATCTCGATACATCTTGGTACTACCCGGATGGATAGATAGCGGTGTATCATGGGCCTCCTTCATGACTTTGTCAGTCATCAGCTCGAAGCGAGGTACTACAATGCGGTCTCGGAAGTACAAGGTTCCATCTTCAGCAATCGAGAAATCCCTGTACTTTTGGAGGTGAAGCTCTTTCTTCATTAGGCCAATTTCGGCATCTTTAGCTTGCGCAATCTTGACAGCTTTCTCAAGATCTGACTGTATCACAAGGTTATTAAGAGAACCTTGTAGAATAATGCAGAGATTCAGCTTGCGCAATTCTTCATATAGCTGGGGTTGAGCTTGCTTTACCATGAGGTTGCTACAGTAGGACTTGCGGCTCAAAGCATCAGCCATCACATTAGCTTTGCCGGGAGTGTATGAAATTCCACAGTCATAATCGGTGATTGTTTCCAACCAACGCTGCTGACGAAGATTAAGTTCCGGTTGAGTGAACAAGTACTTCAAGCTCTGATGATCGGTGTAAATCTCACACCGATTACCAAGGAGGTAATGACGCCACTGCTTCAAAGCATAAATGACAGCAGCAAGTTCGAGGTCATGCACTGGGTAATTCTCTTCATGTGGACGCAGTTGTCGCGAAGCATAAGCAATAACTCTTCGCTCTTGCATTAGGACACAACCTAGTCCTTGGCGAGAGGCGTCGCAGAAGATCACGAAATCTTTACGAGAGTCTGGAGGAGCAAGGACTGGAGCAGAAGTCAGCTTGTCCTTGAGGGTCTGGAAGCTTTCCTGACATTTGTCTGTCCACTCAAACTTAACGCCTTTGTGGAGTAGATTAGTCAGGGGCTTGGCAATCTTGGAGAAATTTTCGATGAAACGGCGACAATAACTTGCAAGCCCAAGGAAACTTCTGACTTGCTTGACATTCTTCGGAGGGGTCCAGTCAAGAATAGCCTGAACTCGCTCCGGGTTAACTGCGATACCATCCTTGGAGATGACATGTCCAAGGTAGGTTACTTCAGAAAGCCAGAATTCGCACTTAGAATACTTGGCATATAATTGGTGCTCTCGAAGTCTCTCCAGAACAAGGCGAAGATGCTCAGCATGTTCTTCTTTGTTCTTCGAATAAACCAGAATATCATCCAGATATACCACGACGAATTTGTCGAGGTAATCCATGAATATGTAATTCATTAGGCGGGAGAATGTAGCTGGAGCGTTTGTTAAACCAAACGACATGACTGTGTACTCGTAAGAGCCATAACGAGTAACGAATGCAGTCTTCGGAATATCCTCTTCGCGAACACGGATCTGGTGATAACCCAACCTCAAGTCGAGTTTAGAAAACACCGAAGATCCTGCGAGTTGGTCATATAAATCGTTGATCCGGGGAAGTGGATATTTATTCTGGATAGTTGCCTGGTTGATAGGACGATAATCTTGGACCAACCTATTCATTCCATCTTTCTTCCTGACGAAAAGAGACGGTGCTCCCCATGCAGAGGAACTGGGGCGAATGAAACCCTTCCTTAAGGATTTATCAATTTCCTCCTTAAGCTCGATGAGGTGGTGCGGCGGCATCTTGTAAGGACGCTTCGCAATAGGAGTGGTGCCAGGCTTCAAGTCGATGACGAACTCGACAGCTCTAGCAGGGGGTATTCCTGGAAGTTCTTCTGGAAAGACATCCGGGAAGTCACAGACAACTGGAATATTCTCGATCCCATCAAGCGGAGAAGCATTCAACGCATTTAAGGCATAAATTTGAGCCTAGCACCATCAACACCGAAATCAAATCAATCACCCATTCGTGCATGCATAGGCAGCAGACTAGCTAGGATCCGAAACACCCAACTGAAATCTCTTGGCACTCGAATCGTGCGTACCTGGAGCATGCCGCGGCAGGCGATGCGTGGCGACCGCCAGCAGGGGCAGGATGACGGAGGCGGCGACGAGCAACCAGATGGCTGTCCTTCGGCCCATCAAGCCGCGTGGGCGGATCACAGTCAGGGACAACTTCGGTTGGCGAGATCACAGCTCGAGTAAGCTAGCAAGCACTCCACTGAGACACTGCTTCGGCTTCGCCCTGAGACTGTGACTATCTATGCGAATGTGAGATTGTGGGTTGTTCGACGTACAGTTATGGTGTTTTCACTTGAATCCTCGACCTGGGGCGCTGGATCTTGGCGCCGCTCTTCCCTTGCGTGTTGCGGGTGGCGTGTGACCTCGAGGCATTCGCGGCCGTTTCGGTCCTGCGCTGGCTCCCTCGTGATGCACCCGTGAGTAAGTGAGGCATGCAGCGACATCTTTTCATTTATGAAATGAGAAATTTTAAGGTGGTCCAAGTTAATATGAGCCATTAATTCTGCCCAATCCAGTGGCTCGTATGTGTCTAACCTCTTGGGAAATTAATTGTTGCTATGGAAGAATTGTTTAAGATACAAGTCCGCAGTATGCATATGATCAATTGTGAGAATTTTAAGGTGGTCCAAGTTAATATGAGCCATTAATTCTGCCCAATCCAGTAGCCCGAGTAAGCTAGCAAGCACTCCACTGAGACACTGCAGACTTGTATCTTAAATTAATATATCTTTTCTTATTTAAGATACAAGTCTGCAGTATGCATCTGATCAATTGTGAGAATTCGTACTGATTTGGGAGAAACAATGATTGATCCGTTCCAAAGATTTTCCTTTTAGCAAGTAACTTGCCGTAGTTGAGACATTTACATGTCCAGACTTGCCCTTGACAAGCTCTTTAGGAATTAGCAAGCTTACTCGATTTTTAATTAAGTACTGGACTACTACTCAGTTCCATGTATTCTTTTGCGGGTAAATAGGGAGTTTTATTCCATATCAATAGGGTTACAAACTTACAATCCGCCAATACAAGATCAAAAATAAAAGGCGGTCTGCGCTGCAACCAACAAGCAATGCTACATGCCAAGCATAATTGGCCACCCAATGTGAAACTTTATTTTGAGTCTTTGCTAACTTAGCAGGTTTAAACTCCCTTTCATGAAGTACTTAATCTCCTGAACTTGACTATCGAATTGAAACTTGACGAGAGAATCATTCGATAAGGAAGATAGAGCCACCACGAGTCTGATAGCACCAACATAGCAGTACTATACCATTGCATGGCTAGTGACATTCCTAACATTATAGCTTGGAGCTTGGCTTCTAGAGCATTTTTGCAAAAGCACAACAGGTGACATGCAGGAAATACCCCCCCCCCCCTTTGCAGTTTCTTAAGATCATTCGCGCACCAGCTGAGCCATCCTCGACACTGATGCATGGAACCTTTGAGAGTATGATGTTAGTAGAACGATCATATTGAACTGACCCAAGTTGATTGTTATACCTAGAGATATTATGGTCGCAAATCTATAGTCAATCACATGGAGAGTTAACGTATGCTCAGTTCCTTGGACCATGAGAGTATAAAGACACTTCATACCGGACGATACACATTGGGCTTCTTCCAATGCAAAGTTGTCAGAATTGCGACTCAAGTCTTAGAATCTTACGACCTTACGATCCAAACTAGCCCCTCCATTCTACGATTTTGCTCATAGAATCTAAGTTTCTACGATCCTGGTAGTTATGATTCTGCGATTCACGATCCTACCAACGGAGCTCCGATCCGATTTAGAATCTTGATTTTGACAACTTTGTTCCAATGGCATCTATAACATGGTGATCATAACGACAACTTACGGGTTTATGAATAACGTATGACAAGGGGCTAGGTAGCTTAGAGTGGGATTTACTCCTCCGACGATGGAGAGATCTTCTTAGGGCCCTCCCGGTGTGACGACCTCCATCATCATCTAGCTAGACATAGATGAATTGCTCACATGGATGCCGGAACATGATAACGAGAAAGAAGAACAAAGCTGATAACGAGGACACCAGTATAGTCAGCATGTGTATGCTCACGGTGATACGATATATCTCACCTCGGGTTTTGTAAAGTACCGGGAAGCAAAAGGAATATCATATGATAACAAAAGGTTCACTCGAATATCATTCATGTGAGTATAGGGGTCAACATGGATGTCCACGGTTCCGCTGCTGATCATTAAGCGAAAGGAAATTTTGTTCATGTCTATATTTCACAGAACCTACAAGGTCACACGCATAAGGGATTATGATCTATTAAGTTCTATTGGATTTAGGAATATTAGAAAATATTACTGGAAAATTTTCAGGAATAAAAGAAATAGTCTCAAGAGAAACTGGAAGCATTTGGGGATTACAAGAAGAGTTTCGAAGAATACCAGGAAATACCGTATAGGTGAAGAATATACCGGAGGACCTAAAATAAATATATGAGGGCTTCGGAAATTAACGAGAGCTCTCCCGGGGTTTATCTAGACACCATGGGCTGCCCATATAGGCTAAGAGCCATTGTTGGATCTTTCAAAACAAAAACAAATTCACTCGTTGTAAAGCGCGATATCTATATCTCGCTTATAGTGAGACTTCGTTCCATCTTGCTTGAGGTTTCCCAGCAACCATACAGTACTGGGTAGGCCCTGGTTTAGCGCTAGGCCGTTCGCTGGTTGTGTGTTGTTCGACGTGGTTTACTTTGTTTTTTCCGTTTCTCTTTTGGTTTCTTTAATTCTTATCCGTTTTTCCTGTTTCTTCATCGGTTTTCATTATTATTCCGCTTCTTCTTCGGTTTTCTTTGTTTTTGGTCATTTTTCTTCAGTTCTTACTGTTTTTCTTTATTCTTTCAATGGTTTTCTTTGCTTCTTTATTGGTTTTACTGGCTTTTCTTTTCTTTTTCTTTGTTTTCATTATGTTTTTTGTTTCTTTCTTGATTTTCACTGGTTTTTCCTTTTATTTCTTAGTTTCTCATTTTTCTTCGATTTTCTTTCTTTCTTTCTTTCTTTCCTGGTTTTTATGGTCTTCTTTGTTTTTTCTTTATTTATTGATTTTCACTAGTTTTTCATTCTTTTGCATTGTTTTCTTTGTCTTTATTTCCTTGTTTCTTTTTTGTTTTTATTGTATTTCTTTGCTTCTTCTCGGTTATTACTATTTTTTCTTTTGCTATTATTTTTTATTCAACTTTTTTTTCATTGGTTTTCTTCGTATGTTTTTTTGTTTTCATCGGTTATTTTGCTTTTTCTACGCTTTTATTTGTTTCTTTCTCTATTTTCATTGTTTTTTTATGTTTCCTTTCTTTATTCATTTTCTTGTTTATTTCTTGGTTTCATCGGTTTTCTCTATTTCCATTTTTACATTGTTTTATTGTTTTTCATTTTCTTTTGTTTTTTAAATGTTTTTTTTCATAGGTTTCCTATTTGTTTTGTTGATTTTCATAGGTTACTTTTTTGTTCAACACATGTTAATTTTTAAACTAACAAATTCAACATTTTTGTATACATCAAAAACATTTTTATATACAGGTTAATATTTAAAATTCATGAGTAACATTTTTTGAAAACTAATATTTTTTATGTCTACTTTTTTCCATGCACATTGTACATTTTGGTATATATAATACATTTTCCTAAGACATGTTTACCATTATTTAAATATAAGAAAATCATTTTTAATACAATATTTAGATTTTTTGAATACATGGTCAACATTTTTTCTATACACATTTTTAAGGGTTTTGAATGCTTTATTAATATTTTTAATATAATATTAAAATTTTCTTAATACATGGTCAACATTTTTTCTATACACATTTAGCTTTTACAAATATTTAATTAACATTTTCGTGTACAAGATTAACATTTTTTAATACATGGTCAACATTGTTACTTTGCACATTTAAATTTTTTCAAATGCTTCATTAACATTTTTCAAATACTTGATTAAATTTTTTAAAATACATGATCAAATGTTTTCATACATATTGTATATATATTTTTTTAACATTTTTTATACATATTTGACATTTTTCAAATGCGTAATTAAAATTTTCAATTCATTTACTACATTCTTATTTTGCAATACGTATATTTCGATTTTATAAGTGTAAACAAAAGTAGAAAAAGAAATCTAGAAACTAAAACAAAAAATGTGAAGATAAAAACAGGACGTTGCCGATAGTGCAGCTGGGCCGGCCCATCTGGGGCTGCCGTTACGTGATGGCTCCAGTCGCCCGTCGTCTCGCTGTAAGCGTGACATAGTGCCATCCATTGTATAGCACATAGCACATATCACTACAATTTGTCGATCCATCCGCAAGCCCGACCTGTTAGTACCCCGATACATGCGGCGCGGGCTGAGTTTTCTCTGTACGTAACATAACTACGGCCATGGCCTCATGACAGAGAAGGCTTCTCATCTTTTTGGATGGGTGACTCAAGGCGGTTTTCAAAAACCATTATTGGTAATGTTCGTGCGGGTGAAAGAGTGACAACATTGTTGTTCCAGTTTAATTGCAGCCTCTTTACCGAAGTGTTTGAAGTATTTTTTCTAGCAGAGATTGATATCAGGAAGAAGGTGTTTCCAAGAGATTTAATTGTAATTCTTAGTCATATGAGTTACTTTCTGTTTTCTTGAATTTTCGATCCAAATCAATGTACCTGCAATTTTTATGAGTATGAATAAAATTACATGTGTTTCTAAAAAAAGAGGATTGTGAATTAAGCATACATAGAGTACGTATTGTGCTGTCATCTTTGCTAATTAACATGTGAATGTCACTTCCCTTCACCTTAATGACCTTCATGTCTCTCAACTTTATCATACATATTGTGTTGGCATCTTTGCTAGATTTGAAACCAAATAATGAATTTAAAATTTTGCATGGATTTCAAAGTGACTTTTACAAATGTTCACAAATCTAAAGACTTTACTTGTTTTTAAAAAAATTATTACAAAAATTTTCATGTGCAAATTTCAAAATGAAACAAAAAAATGTATATTGATTTTAAAATAATTTTGATAAGTTTCCAAATATTTTGTATTTTTTTTTCAAAAAAACTTGTTCCTGAAGCAAATCTGTGCCTTCGGGAGAAGGAAATTTGTGCTTCTAGTGGAAACCTAGGGAAAACCGGGCAAAAAATTGGTAACTTTTCTCCATCTATTCTCTGAATAGGTATTTACTGCTGTTTTCAAAATGTATTCTGTGAACCAGGTTGGTTTGGTTTTTTGGTGTTTCAATCTGTTCTTTATCTATTTTTTTGTTTGGGTTCTCTACCTTTTTTATTTTGTTCATTTATTTTCCCTCATGTTTTTTTTCTCTTCTTTTTTGTTTAGTTTCCCCTTTTCCTTGTTCCTATTTTTCTTTCATTTTTGCTTTTTTCTTTTCTTCTGGTTATTTTTCTACATTAGGTACTAAAATATATGTGCCATTTAAAAAAATGGTTTTTCCATGTGCCTAAAATGTTAATGGTGTAACCAAGAAAATTATGGTGTATATTAAAATATATTCATTGCGTATTAATTTTTTTATGTGCATTAAAAAATGTTTATGGTTTATTTAAAATGTTCTTCTTTGTATAAAAAATTCCTTGTGTATTAATTAGTGTTCAGTGTGTACTAAAAACTGGTCTGTTTACATTTTACTGAAAATGTCCACCATGTACTTTTAAAATGCTCATTGTGTATTAAAAATGCTTAATATTTAATAAAATGGCCGTTGTGTTTAAAAAAAATTATGTGTCAAGTATTAAAAAATTCCACTTAATTAAATCTATTGTTCTCGTACTTAAAAATATTCATCAAACTACAAAAATCATCATTTATTAAAAAGGTGTGCCATGTATTAATTTTTTATGGTGTCATATTCATCATGTATCTAAAAAATGTTCACCATGTATTAAAAGGGTTCATCATGTATTATGAAAATGTTTATCGTGTATTAAAAGTATATTCGCCAATGTTCTTAAAAATGTTAACGTGTATTAATTTTTTTTATGACTTATTAAAAGAATATTCAAAATATATTAAAATGTTATGGTTTGTTCATAGTGTATGAAAAACTAGTCATCATGTATTAAAAACTATTATCATGTATTTACTAAGTATTTATCATGGTACTTAAAAGTTTTCAGACCGTATCAAATGCATTTTTAGAGAAAGAATATTCTACATCGTTTGTTGTGTTGTTTTTGAACTCTATGTGTGGAAGTTGTCATATTATTGGAGTTCCATTACTAACCTTTTCTCTTTTAATACGCACTTACCCCAGATAGCTATTTGCACACATGTTTTTATGAGAAATACCTGTAATTTCATTCACACTGGCCAATATTGCAGGTTCAATGCTTTGGATCCAAGATACAAGAAATTACGAAGTAACTCGTACAACTAAGAATTGCAATAAAATCTCTTTTATATGGTATCAATCTTTGCAAGATGAAATAGTGCCAAGACTTTCAGTAAAGAGACTGCAATTGGAGTGGAGCAACGATGCCGTCTCTCGTTTACCCGCACAAACTTGGTTACCAATAAAGGTTTTCTAAAGCCCCTTGAGTCGCCCATCTCAAAAGATGGGAAGCCATAAGCGGTGAACATACTTGGGCTGGGGATGATTCCCTAGAAGTGCAGGACGTCGAACCGCAAGATCCTAACTGTGACGACCCCGGCTTAATCGTGCACTAATCATACACGCAAATGCACACGATCAAGCCTAAGGACTCACTTGAAGATATCACAACACAACTCTAAAACATAAATAAAGTCATACAAGCTTTATATTACAAGCCAGTGCCTCGAGGGCTTGAATACATAGCTCGAAGGCATACAAGTGTCAGCGGAAGCATCAGATATCTGGGTACAGATATTACAGAGAAACATATAGGCCTTTAGAAAGGCGGGGCAAAATAAAATACTACGATGGAAAGGCATAGGCCTCCTGCCTAGGACTCCCCGAACCTAGTCCTGGTCGTCGGTCGGCTCCTCGTAGTAGTACTCGCCGGGAGGGTAGTAGTAGCCGTAGTCGTCGACAGGGGCAGCTATCTCAGGGGCTCCGTCATCTGGCGGCGACAAATGGATATGGGGAGAAAAAGAAAGTAAAGCAAACGTGAGTACTCATCCGAAGTACTCAGCAAACAAGGATCTACACTACATATACAATATTTTCAAAGGAAGGTTGTATATGTGGACTGGGCTGCAGAAATGCCAGAATAGAGAGGAAGGCCTAGTCCTATCGAAGACTAGCATCTTCAAGCATCTTCATCGGTCTTGCAGCATTAGAAGAGTGCAGATTAACATAATGTAAAGTAGTAGTAGTGTCATCAACCTCGCCCAGAGATACTTCCTCGACTCCTGCGAGAAAGTAATCCCAGAGCCATACTATCAATTTCATCTCAAGTCACCATTTCTAGTTGTATCGATCGGGATACAACTCCGAGTGTCCGTTACCGTAGGACAGGCTATCGATAGATTGTTTCTTCCCTGCAGGGGTGCACCAACTTACCCATCACGCTCGTTTAACTCCGGCCGGACACACTTTTCTGGGTCATGCCCGGCCTCGGTTAAACAACACGCCGCAACCCGACCAAATACTTAACAGAGAGGTCAGCACGCCGGACTAACCTATGCCCCAGGGGTCTTGGGCCATCGCCCCGGGAACTCCTGCACGTTGCGTCAGGCGGCCGAGAGCAGACCTAGCAACCCCTTAATACAAGCGCAGTTGCCTAACCAGTCCAACTCGGTGCGCGCCGCTCAGTCGCTGACGTCCATTAAGCTTCGGCTGAAGTATACGACGCAGAACGCCCATACTATGCCCACGTGATGTAGTGGTATCAGGCCAGAGGCCCCTCGGACCAAATATCCAAACCGTTAGTGTGTTGGTAGTGCGGTAACGAGCAGAGACTCACGAAAGATGTGACCCCGTCGCCCCGTCTCGAGGACTTGCAGCAAGGGCTAGGAATGCCCGGCCACGCCTCGTGTTCAACTCTCGGGCACCATCTAGGTCCACCCGACTCCATATCACTCTCATCATAATCTCGTGCGGGTACCCCTCAGGGCCGACCCGTCTTTAGTAACATGTTTCAGTGTAAAGTCATAGTAACAATGGTAACCGTGTGTCTAACACCAAGGGGAACCCTGAGGAATCACCCTCGATGGAATTCCACCTGATGTTATCGTCAAGGTGAACGAAGGAGGAATCACCCTCGAGGTCCACTCCTGAGGAGTTGCGCGACGGTGTCGTTATCGGGGGTGGTGTAGGAGAAATCACCCTCGCTGACCACGCCCAATTAACTAACCTACAAGGTTATCATCAGAAGTGCTAACGAGGTATCACCCTCGGCACTCGATAGTAACCCAGTAGGGTCGAGCATCAAGGGGGAAGTGATGTGTGGTGCCGGGGTCTGGTCTTCGGTCCCGTTGCTCGGGTCTTCTGTTAATCCAGCAGGGCAGTCGGGATATAGTGGGGTCTCTGCTGGGTCTCTACCCAACCTATGCTAAATAGTTTAGGATAAGCATGTAGGTAACAATAACAGGTTACAATAATCAGGCTATGCAGCAGAAATAGGATAATAGCAGCAGAAGTAACTTCTAATGCAAGCATAAGAGGGAAGAGAGTGGGCGATATCGGAATGCTCAAAAAGGGGGTGCTTGCCTGGTTGCTCGGCGGCAAGGGCAAGGTCGTCAGGGACGTAGTCGTACTCCGGAGCTGCGTCGGTCTCGGGAGCTCCGTCGACGTCGGGGTCTATCGAGAGAGAAGAGGAAGAGGAAACAAAAAAATACACAGCAAATAATGCAATACATGGCATGCCATGCCTAGGATGCAGTGCAGGGTTACCTAAAGATTTGTCTAAGTCATTACAGTTATTTTTGGATTTAAGTTGGATTTATTATCCGGTGTATATGCACTATTCGTCTACCGAAAATGGACGGAAAGTTATGGGTTCTTCTACGTAGGGGGTTCCGACATGGAAACAGACGGCACGATCAGACTCGTCTCGTTGTTCTGATCAACTTTCATGTTTAAAGTTTTTCGATCTGAGCTACGGTTTAAAAGTTATGAATTTTCAAAGATTTAAACTATTTTCTGAAATTATTTATATTTAACAGAAAAGGGAATTATGACATCAGCATGATGCAATGCTGACGTTAGCTGTCAGCTGGTCGGCTGACCAGGTCAAACCTGACCTGTGGGTCCAGTGGGACCCACATGTCAGCCTCTGTTAGATTAACAGAGTGTTAAACTAATCTTAATGGGTTATTAGGGGAGTGGGCCCAGCCTATCAGTGTCACAATTTGGTTAACTAATTAGTTTTAATTTTAAAATGTTTTATTTAATCTAAATAACGGAGGGGGCCCACATGTCAGTGACTGGGGTTGCCCAGTCAGCAAGTTGACTGGGTCATCCCAGTCAACGGGGCTTGTGGGGCCCAGCGTCAGCGTCCCAGGGGCCCCACCTGTCATGCCACGTCCGCGACGGCCACCAGAGTTACTCCGGCGACCAAAAACACGGCGGAGCTTGCCGGAACGCGTCGGAATTTCGCTACGTTGCGCCAAAACGCACGCGACCACTTGCGTTCGAACGGCCTCTTCCTCGCGCATCGACCTGTGGGGTTGGTTCGACCGGAAACGGTCTAAAACGACGGCGGCGAGCAGCGGAGCGGGCGCCGGAGTTCGGGCAACGACGGAGACGGAGCTAGGGGGCACGGGGAGGTACGGGCTCAGGCTCGTTGGGCTCCTGGGAGCACGAGGAGCTGTATGCCGTGCCCAGGCGAGCACGACAGGGCCCATGGCCACAGTGGCGAAGCTATCTGCGGTGACCGGAGCTCGGGTTCGACGACGAGCTGGGTACGACGCGATTTAGAGGTCCTAGAGGGCAGGGGAGGGAAGCATGCTCACCTAGCGGCACGCACGCATGCCCTCGACGGATTAGTAGCAGCAGAGGAGCCCGAATTCGTCGGCAAGCACCGGAGTCGGAGAAGAAAGGGGCGGTGGCGTCCGGCAGCTACAGGGCCGTCCTGCTCCAGCTGAGCGCACCTATCGACGTGGCGGTCGCTGGCGGATCGCCTGGACACCACAGAGAAGGAAGCAGGCGCCGGTGGCCACGGCGAGTAGCAAGGCACGGCGGCGACGGCGCGGTGATGGATCTGAGGAAGAGGGGGGAGAGGGGCGAGCGAGGGAGAGAGGGGGAGAGTGAGTGGAGTGGCCAGGGGAAGGGAGGAACGAGGCCTCGGCCTTATCCTCTCGACGGCAGGGCGTCGGTGGCCGTCGCCGTGTCGACGCGCGGCCAGCGCGCGCGCGCAGCCACAGTGGTGGCGACACGACGAAGGAGAGAGAGGGAGTTGGGCCAGGTGGGCCAGAATTCAGGGCACTATGCACTTAGGCCCAGTGCACAGTGCCTTGTTTCTTTTATTTATTTTCTGCTTCTGCCTTTTTCTTTTTACAGAGTAGGTTTTGCATTTATTTGAAGCTCCAAATGAATTTGCAATTGTGTGAAATTAGCTCACACTAGTACAGTGCAATATCTAACACTGCCACAAAAAGTTTGGGGATTTTTGGAACACATTTGAAATTATCCAAAAATGAATAGGAAATTTAAATGCTGTGTTGGCTCTGATTTAAATGCTTAGACCCTCCTGTGGTTGATGGTGATGTTGTGTTCCTTAACAACAATTAGTTTTAGATTATTTGCTATAATGTGAATATTTTTCCAATAGTGTTTGAGCAAATAAATTTTGCACTTTGAATTTGAGTTGATTTTCAGAATAGAGTTTGAAATGAATGTTTAACCAAAGTGATTAGGCACTGCAATTGGAGATGACTTGGTATACTTAGCAGAGTGTCACAGTGGCTATTACACAAGGGTGTTACAAATTCTCCTCCTCTAAAAGAAATTTTCGTCCCGAGAATTCAGGAGGAAGAAGGGAAGAGGTCGGGGTATTCCTTGCGAAGATGATCCTCGCGTTCCCAAGTGGCTTCATCTTCGGTATGATTCGACCACTGCACTTTCAGGAACTTGGTCGTCTTCTGACGAGTTCGACGTTCAGCTTCATCGAGAATGCGGATCGGGTGCTCCTTATAAGATAGGTCATCTTGCAAATCGAGCATCTCGTGATCCACTGCTCGGTGTGGAGATTCCTTGAAGCATTTACGAAGTTGCGACACATGGAAGACGTCGTGGATATGAGAGAATTGCGGTGGCAACTCCAATTTATAAGCCACCTGTCCACGTCTGGCAACGATGCGAAAAGTGCCGATGTAGCGTGGAGCTAGCTTGCCCTTGATTCCAAAACGACGAGTGCCCTTCATAGGAGTGACACGAAGATAAGCTTGATCACCTGGTTGATAGGTTAAACCCCATCGTTTGCGATCATAGTTGCTCTTCTGGCGGTCCTGAGCCGCCTTGAGATTTTCTCGGACAATTCGGACTTGTTCTTCGGCGTGTTGAATAATGTCCGGTCCCACGAGTGGTCGTTCCTCAGTTTCTGACCAATTCAGAGGGGTTCAACACTTACGTCCATAAAGCACTTCAAAGGGGGCCATTTTCAAGTGGCTTGATAGCTGTTGTTATAAGAGAATTCGGCATACGGAAGAGATTCCTCCCACTTCTTGCCGAACGATATAACACAAGCCCGAAGCATATCTTCAAGCACTTGATTGACTCGTTCGACTTGGCCTTGGGATTGAGGATGATATGCTGAACTCCAGGTAATGTGAGTTCCCATAGCCTCTTGGAAACTTTCCCAGAACTTGGAAGTGAAAAGACCGCCACGGTCCGAACTGATCTCCTTCGGAATACCGTGGAGTGAAACTATTCTGGAGATATACAATTATGCTAACTGACTAGCAGTGATAGTCTCCTTGACAGGTAGAAAGTGTGCAACTTTGGAAAGCTGGTCGACGACGACGAGAATAGCATCGTGACCCTTCTGTGACTTGGGAAGACCAGTAATGAAATCCATCTGCACTTTATCCCACTTCCACAAAGGAATAGGGAGTGGTTGAAGAATTCCAGCAGGCTTCTGATGTTCTGCTTTCACGCGACGGCAAACGTCACATTCAGCAATGTATCGAGCAATGTCCTGCTTCATTCTAGACCACCAGTACCTCTGTCGAAGATCGCGATACATCTTAGTGCTACCCGGATGAATAGACAGTGGGGTATCATGTGCTTCTTTCATAATCTTATCAGTCATAAGCTCGAATCGAGGTACCACAATGCGGTCTCTGAAATACAATGTTCCATCTTCAGCAACTGAGAAATCCCTGTACTTCTCAAGATGAAGCTCTTTCTTCATCAAATCAATTTCAGCATCTTTGGCTTGCGCTTCCTTAACAGCATTTTCAAGATCCGGTTGTACCACAAGGTTATTAAGGGAACCCTGCGGAACAATACGGAGGTTCAACTTACTCAGTTCTTCGTAAAGATGAGGTTGAGCTTGTTTAACCATGAGGTTGTTGCAATAGGAATTGCGGCTCAAGGCATCAGCCATGACATTGGCCTTGCCAGGGGTATAAGAAATACCACAGTCATAATCCGTGATTGTTTCCAACCATCGCTGTTGACAGAGATTAAGATCCGGTTGAGTGAACAAATACTTCAGACTCTGATGATCGGTATAAATCTCACACCGATTACCAAGAAGGTAGTGTCGCCACTGCTTCAATGCATAGATCACAGCAGCGAGTTCGAGATCATGCACTGGATAGTTTTCTTCATGCAGACGCAATTGTCGCGAGGTATATGCAATTACCTTTCGCTCTTGCATTAGGACACAGCCTAATCCTTGACGAGAGGCGTCACAATATATCACAAATTTCTTGCGAGAATCGGGAGGAGCAAGCACTAGAGCAGAAGTAAGCTTGTCCTTGAGGGTCTGGAAACTCTCCTGACATTTGTCTGTCCACTCCATCTTAACGCCTTTGTGGAGCAGATTAGTTAGTGGCTTGGCAATCTTGGAAAAGTTTTCGACGAATCGTCGACAATAACTTGCTAGACCGAGAAAACTTCGGACTTGCTTGGCATTCTTCGGAGGAGTCCAGTCAAGAATAGCCTAAACACGCTCTGGGTTAACGGCGATACCATCCTTGGAAATCACATGTCCAAGGTAGGTTACTTCAGAAAGCCAGAATTCACATTTGAAGTACTTGGCATACAACTTGTGCTCTCGAAGCCTCTCCAGAACAAGGCGAAGATGTTCGGCATGTTCTTCCTTATTCTTCGAATATACTAGAATATCATCCAGATAAACCATGACGAACTTGTCTAGGTAATCCGTGAATATATGATTCATCAGGCGGGAGAACGTAGCTGGAGCATTCATTAGGCCAAATGACATGACGGTGTATTCATAGGAGCCATAACGAGTAACGAAGGCGGTCTTCGGAATATCCTCTTCACGGACGCGGATCTGGTGATAACCCAACCTCAAGTCGAGTTTAGAAAACACCGAAGATCCAACAAGTTGATCATATAAGTCATTGATCCGAGGAAGCGGATATTTATTCTGAATGGTTGCTTGGTTGATAGGACGGTAATCTTGGACCAACATATTCGTACCATCTTTCTTCTTGACAAAGAGAGACGCTGCTCCCCAGGCAGAGGAACTGGGACGGATGAAGCCCTTCTTAAGTGATTTATCAATTTCTTCCTTAAGCTCGAGAAGGTGGTGCGGAGACATCTTGTAAGGACGCTTCGCAATAGGAGTGGTGCCAGGCTTCAAGTCGATGACGAACTCGGCAGCTCTAGCAGGGGGTATTCCTGGAAGTTCTTCTGGAAAAACATCCTGGAATTCGCAGACAACTGGAACGTTTTTGATCCCCTCAAGCGGAGAAGCGTTCAACGCATTCAAGGCATAAATCTGAGCCTCGGCGTTCTGAGTGATATGAGCATGGTAATTCACTATCTCATCTGATGGGTGCAGGAGGTGTACAACCTTAGTGGCGCAATTGATTGAGGCGTAATGAGCCTTCAACCAAGCCATTCCCAGAATAAGATCAATCAAGGAAGACTTGAGTATAATGGGAGAAGCGTGGAACTTTAACCCTTCAATATCAATGATGACATCGGGGCTGAACACAAAAGGCTCGGCACTGGCCCGCGGGAGTGTTCACAGCTAATGATTGGTGTAGCGCTTCACTTCTAACATCATGCATGAGTGCAAAATGTTCTGACAGGAATGAATGCGATGCTCCTGAATCAAATAAAACAGATGCAGGTATTGAATTAACAAGAAGTGTACCCATCACGGTTTCAGGTTGATCTTGAGCTTTAGCCATGTTGACGTGATAGTTCTGTCCACGACCATAAGACGGCCTGACATTGCTGTAGCGAGGCTGAGAATTCCCACGGCCATTACCACGGCCGGCAGAAGGAAGTGCTAACTGATTCTGACCCTGAGAACAGTCTCTGGCACGGTGACCTGGCTTGCCACACTTGAAGCAGAGTCCACTGTCTGGACGTGGTGCAGTACTTGAGGTGAAGGGGCTCGAAGAGGATGCCTCGATGGTGGAGGAGGCAGACGGGGTGCAGCATAAGCAGGTCTGTACACTGGGGCTGTTGGACGGTACATGCTTTGTGGAATTCAGATGCGGCGCTTCTGGGAGGACGAGCCCGAAGATGAGCCCGCTTCACGAGTGCGTCTGGTCGCTTCCTTATGCTTCTTCAGACCAGTCTCGACCATGATGGCCTTGTTCACCAAGGTGGCGAAGTCAGGAAAGTCTTGGATGAGCAGGGCTAGCTGAATGTCATGGTGTAGTCCTTCACGGAACTTCTCCTGCCTACGAGCATCAGTGGGGATGTCTTCTTCAGCATAGCGAGACAAGTCAAGGAACTCTCGCTAGTAGACCTCCACAGTCTTGTTGCCTTGGACGAGGCTGCAGAACTCGGCCTTCTTTCGATCTATAACTCCTTGCGGAATATACCGGGCACGAAAAGCAACCTTGAATTCCACCCAGGTGACGACAGTTCTAGGAGGTAGGGTATGTCGGTGAGTGGCCCACCATTGTGCTGCGGGTCCCTTCAGGAAGTATGTCGCGAATGTGACATAGCTGACAGGGGGAACATCAACTGATTCCATCTCATAGAAGATGTCACGCAGCCAGTCATCGGCATCCAGCGGATTAACTGTGTTGCGGAATACCGAGGGGTTGAGGCACACAAACTCTGGTAGCGTGATTGAAGCTGGCTGATGGTTGGCATTGGGACGAGGAAACTGATCCATAATTCCCGTTATGAACTGACGGTTGAGTTTAAACTGTTGCATCATAGCAGCCATATAGTCAGGCGGTGGCGGTGGTGGTGGTGGTGGATTGTTATCACCCATCCTGCTAAATTCAACAGGGGTAGTTTAGCAGAATATTTGCGAGTGTTTAGCAACAAGCTTGATGTAACTCGATGGAATGTAAGTAATGTAACAGATACTTAACAGTAGTCATTTAAGACATACAGATCCATACAGAGTCGGTTACATTCGGACAACATAACGGCGCAAATTCAAAAGCTAGACATACTAGGCGGCACGCAGGCACGCGGTAGGGAAGTACACAACGAGACATAGCAAAGGCTACATCAACGTCGGAGAAAACCACTGAAACAGGGTAGCTGCAAGTGCGGACGACGGACGTTCATCGCGGAAGGATCCTGTGCTCCATGTGCACTCTGATGCAGAACCCGGTCTCGAGCTGAAAGAAGAGGTCTACGTGCAGGTGTGTGACCTCCCACAGCAGGCCAATCGATCCCTGGTGGCATCTCGGTCCTGCGCGGGTAAAGGATATGCTTCGGATGTATCCCTGCACGAACAGCTGGTAGCAACTGCGTCATAGCATCGTAGAGTCATGCTCGAGTGGCAAACAACTCGACGGCAAGAGCCCGAACAGTGCGATCCAGAACCTGAGTGCACTGAATCAAAACCCGCGGATCATAGCGACGAGGCTCGAACGGGGCATAGATAGCTGTGTAGTATCCAGTAGCATCGCCAGCAGGTGCATACGGAATGTATCGAAACTCAGAGTCATCCAAGCTAGCGCTGTGCTCTCCTCGGAGACGTGCGACAGCAGAGTAGGCGACATCATGGACTGCCATCTCAATCGTCACGCCGATACCGTGGAAAAGGTACAGCTCAGTGTCTGAGTCATCCTGCTGATCATAGATGCGAACATCAGCATAGTACTGCTCCTGGTTGAACTCGCGATAAACCTCGTAGACCATGTACTCGAGGTACCAGCGGTAACCCAGTCTGGTCAGGAGGGCTATCAGGACAGCTGGAAACCCAGGGACATCACGAGCCAAAGTGCGAAGCACAAGCTGCGTCATAGGGTGCAGTGGAAATAGACGATCCATCTGAAACAGAGGAAATTCAGAGTTGTCATACGACGATGAGAAGTATAATAGATTCTCGAAGAGAAAGGTTAAACAAAACAATGGAAAGGAAAATGATTATCAGACTAATCAGATCAATGACAGGGAAATCGCACAGAAATCCAGCGCTCCGGGTGGATGGGATTTACGAGATCCTAAGTGTCGGCGTTAGTTAATTTAATAAACCCGAATATAAGAGAGATCAGAGTCCCAGAGTAAAGACGAGGAATAAAAGATCCTAATATCACCCAGTTGGCGACGTGGGTCCGTAAGCCACAGCCAAGTTAGTAAAACAGTTTTCGGTTTCTAGACTCAACTTCGGCCAAGGAATTGGATAGGGGGATTCCTAGAGGCAGTCGACTCTGATACCAACCTGTGACAACCCCGGCTTAATCGTGCACTAATCATACACGCAAATGCACATGATCAAGCCTAAGGACTCACTTGAAGATATCACAACACAACTCTAAAACATAAATAAAGTCATACAAGCTTTATATTACAAGCCAGGGCCTCGAGGGCTCGAATACATAGCTCGAAGGCATACAAGTGTCAGCGGAAGCATCAGATATCTGGGTACAGATATTACAGAGAAACAGATAGGCCTTTAGAAAGGTGGGGCAAAATAAAATACTACGATCGAAAGGCGTAGGCCTCCTGCCTAGGACCCTCCGAACCTACTCCTGGTCGTCGGTCGGCTCCTCGTAGTAGTACTCACCGGGAGGGTAGTAGTAGTAGCCGTAGTCATCGACAGGGGCAGCTATCTCAGGGGCTCCGTCATCTGGCGGCGACAAATGGATATGGGGAGAAAAAGAAAGTAAAGCAAACGTGAGTACTCATCCGAAGTACTCAGCAAGCAAGGATCTACACTACATATGCAATATTTTCAAAGAAAGGCTGTATATGTGGACTGGGCTGCAGAAATGCCAGAATAGAGAGGAAGGCCTAGTCCTATCGAAGACTAGCATCTTCATCGGTCTTGCAGCATTAGAAGAGTGTAGATTAACATAATGTAAAGTAGTAGTAGTGTCATCAAACTTGCCCAGAGATCCTTCCTCGACTCCCTGCGAGAAAGTAATCCCAGAGCCATATTATCCATTTCAGCTCAAGTCACCAGTTCTAGTTGTACCGATCGGGATACAACTCCGAGTGTCCGTTACTGTAGGACAGGCTATCGATAGATTGTTTCTTCCCTGCAGGGGTGCACCAACTTACCCACCACGCTCGTTTAACTCCGGCCGGACACACTTTTCTGGGTCATGCCCGGCCTCGGCTAAACAACACGCCGCAACCCGACCAAATACTTAACAGAGAGGTCAGCACGCCGGACTAACTTATGCCCCCATGGGTCTTGGGCCATCGCCTCGGGAACTCCTGCACGTTGCGTCAGGCAGCCGAGAGCAGACCTAGCAACCCCTTAATACAAGCGTAGTTGCGTAACCAGTCCAACTCGGTGCGCGCCGCTGAGTCGCTGACGTCCATTAAGCTTCGGCTGAAGTATACAACGCAGAACGCCCATACTATGCCCACGTGATGGTTAGTGGTATCAGGCCAGAGGCCGCTCGGATCAAATATCCAAACCGTTAGTGTGTTGGTAGTGCGGTAACGAGCAGAGACTCACGAAAGATGTGACCCCATCGCCCCGTCTCGAGGACTTGCGGCAAGGGCTAGGAATGCCCGGCCACGCCTCGTGTTCAACTCTCGGGCACCATCCAGGTCCACCCGACTCCATATCACTCTCATCATAATCTCGTGCGGGTACCCCCTCAGGGCCGCCCCGTCTTTAGTAACATGTTTCAGTGTAAAGTCATAGTAACAATGGTAACCGTGTGTCTAACACCAAGGGGAACGAAGGAGGAATCACCCTCGAGGTCCACTCCTGAGGAGTTGCGCGACGGTGTCGTTATCGGGGGTGGTGTAGGAGGAATCACCCTCGCTGACCACGCCCGATTAACTAACCTACAAGGTTATCATCAGAAGTGCTGACGAGGTATCACCCTCGGCACTCGATAGTAACCCAGTAGGGTCGAGCATCAAGGGGGAAGTGATGTGCGGTGCCGGGGTCTGGTCTTCGGTCCCGTTGCTCAGGTCTTCTGTTAATCCAGCGGGGCAGTCGGGATATAGTGGGGTCTCTGCTGGGTCTCTACCCAACCTATGCTAAACAGTTTAGGATAAGCATGTAGGTAACAATAATAGGTTACAATAATCAGGCTATGCAGCAGAAATAGGATAACTGCAGCAGCAGTAACCTCTAATGCAAGCATAAGAGGGAAGAGAGTGGGCGATATCGGAATGCTCAAAAGGGGGGTGCTTGTCTGGTTGCTCGGCGGCAAGGGCAAGGTCGTTAGGGACGTAGTCGTACTCCGGAGCTGCGTCGGTCTCGGGAGCTACGTCGATGTCGGCGTCTATCGAGAGAGAAGAGGGGGAGGAAACAAATAACTACAAAGCAAATAATGCAATACAGGGCATGCCATGCCTAGGATGCAGTGCAGGGTTACCTGAAGATTTGTCTAAGTCATTACAGTTATTTTTGGATTTATTATCCGGTGTATATGCACTATTCGTCTACCGGAAACGGACGGAAAGTTATGGGTTCTCCTACGTAGGGGGTTCCGACATGGAAACAGACAGCACGATCAGACTAGTCTCGTCGTTCTGATCAACTTTCATGTTTTAAGTTTTTCGATCTGAGCTACGATATAAAAGTTATGAATTTTCAAAGATTTAAACTATTTTCTGAAATTATTTATATTTAACAGAAAAGGGAATTATGACATCAGCATGATGCAATGCTGACGTCAGCAGTCAGCTGGTCGGCTGACCAGGTCAAACCTGACCTGTGGGTCCATCAGCCTCTGTTAGATTAACAGTGTTAAACTAATCTAACAGGGTTATTAGGGGAGTGGGCCCAGCCTGTCAGTGTCACAATTAGGTTAACTAATTAGTTTTAATTTTAAAATGTTTTATTTAATCTAAATAACGGAGGGGGCCCACATGTCAGTGACTGGGGTTGCCCAGTCAGCAGGTTGACCAGTCAACGGGGCTCGTGGGGCCCAGCGTGAGTGTCCCAGGGGCCCCACCTGTCATGCCACGTCGGCGACGGCTACCGGAGTTACTCCGGCGACCAAAAACACGGCGGAGCTCGCCGGAACGCGTCGGAATTTCGCTACGTTGCGCCAAAACGCACGCGACCACTTGCGTTCGAACGGCCTCTTGCTCGCGCATCGACCTGTGGGGTTGGTTCGACCAGAAACGGTCTAAAACGACGGCGGCGAGCAGCGGAGCGGGCGCCGGAGTTCGGGCAACGACGGAGACGGAGCTAGGAGGTACGGGCTCGAGCTCGTTGGGCTCCTGGGAGCACCAGGAGCTGTATGCCGTGGCCAGGCGAGCATGACAGGGCCCATGGCCACGGCGGCAAAGCTATCTGCGGCGACCGGAGCTCGGGTTCGACGACGAGCCGGCTACGACGCGATTTAGAGGTCCTAGAGGGCAGGGGAGGGAAGCATGCTCACCTAGCGGCACGCACGCAGTCCCTCGACGGATTAGTAGCAGCAGAGGGGCCCGAATTTGTCGGCAAGCACCGGAGTCGGAGAAGAAAGGGGCGGTGGCGTCCGGCAGCTACAGGGCCGTCCTGCTTTAGCTGAGCGCACCGATCGACGCGGCGGTCGCTGGCGGATCGCCTGGACACCACGGAGAAGGAAGCAGGCGCCGGTGGCCACGGCGAGTAGCAAGGCACGGCGGCGACGGCGCGGTGATGGATCTGAGGAAGAGGGGGGAGAGAGGCGAGCGAGGGATAGAGGGGGAGAGTGAGTGGAGTGGCCAGGGGAAGGGAGGAACGAGGCCTCAGCCTTATCCTCTCGACGGCAGGGCGTCGGTGGCCGTCGCCGTGTCGACGCGCGGCCGGCGCGCGCGCGCGCAGCCACAGCGGTGGCGACACGACGAAGGAGAGAGAGGGTGTTGGGCCAGGTGGGCCGGAATTCGGGGCACTGTGCACTTAGGCCCAGTGCACAGTGTCTCGTTTCTTTTTTTTTTTCTGCGTCTGCCTTTTTCTTTTTACAGAGTAGGTTTTGCATTTATTTGAAGCTCCAAATGAATTTGCAATTGTGTGAAATTAGCTCACACTAGTACAGTGCAATATCTAACACCGCCACAAAAAGTTTGGGGATTTTTGGAACACATTTGAAATTATCCAAAAATGAATAGGGCATTTAAATGCTGTTTTGGCTCTTATTTAAATGCTTAGACCCTCCTGTGGTTGATGGTGATGTTGTGTTCCTTAACAACAATTAGTTTTAGATTATTTGCTATAATGTGAACATTTTTCCAACAGTGTTTTAGCAAATAAATTTTGCACTTTGAATTTGAGTTGATTTTCAGAATAGAGTTTGAATTGAATGTTTAACCAAAGTGATTAGGCACTGCAATTGGAGATGACTTGGTATACTTAGTAGAGTGTCACAGTGGCTATTACACAGGGGTGTTACACTAACCATAGTGTCAAGGAAAGATTTTAACTCCACGAAAAATCAAAGCAGCAAAAGCAACATGGCACACTGAAATAAACTCAGTCGGTCTGAATAATCAACTCCGCAAGGACACAAACCTTTCCGGCTCTATGGCATCGCCAAATAAAGAATGTAGTGTTTTTCTTCGCAAAAACACAACGAGCACCGATAGATGTTGACAAAGACCATATGATTCTTGACGATCTGAGGTCCTCTCACCTCTCGACACCAACATGACTAAAGAAGGCGAGGGAACCGAAGGTATCCTGCCAGTGGTTGTTGTTCGTCCAACCCTAGTGGAATAGGTCTCGGTTCAAGCTACCCGCCTTTTAGGCTAACGACATGGCTTGATCAAACATGGACCTACTTGCTTTTTGACTCGTGTAGGTTAGGATGATTGTGAGGTTTCAGAAGATGACGTAGGCTGCTTCAAAGTGAATAGAAAACCACCCCTTAAATGTCTACAAAAGCCGGTCATGGGATTCCGAATGAAAGATTTTCCAAATATCGAGGACCTGTATAAAAAAATCTAAGGCAAAATTAGGCACTTGTAAATTGTAATTTCCTTGGCCAGCCCACACGCAATGATACCAAAACATCAGACAACCAAGTATCATACACACATCTACCCTAACCTTGATTAGGTATTTAGGTAGCACTTCATTCTCGAAGGCGTTGTCGAAGAGCTAGTTTCACATCTTACCCACATTTCGATGGATGTGCCTGGTGGTAGAGGTCAACTTTGTGGGCTCGTGGTTGTGGTTTCACGGAGCATAGATGATATCAGTTGGTGACCAATGCTAGGATGCCTGCATAGTTGTTGTTAGACTGCAACGCATGCCTATTTTTGGTGTTTCCATGCTATTGGGGTTCTACACGTTATTTTTTAATAAGGGTTTTGACACAGTTTTACGTATAGTGTGGGTTGATTTTGTTTTCGGAAATAAATAGTACGTAAACCATGTGCCTCTTAGTAACATTCCTCAATAGAAGGGACCCACTGAAGATCAATGTTGATGGAAAGCACTCCAAATAATGCCTTGCGTGGCCACTTGGGGTTTGTCGTACAAAACGAGCTCGGGGAGGCAGTGGCTACATGTGCACGTCATATTCAACATATCATAATCCCCAACTCAGAGCTGGGGCATGATTGCAGCCGTGGTCGAAATATACTCCCTCCTAGTGAAGTGAGCCATTAGTGATAATGACCATGATAGATCGCTCAGTGGTGTCCTCTTCCCGGAAATAAAAATCTCTGCCTGGTTAATTTTTGTCGTTTCTGCATCATTCATTGTTTTAGAGAATGTAATAAGGCAGAATACTTTCTAATTGAACATGGTGCAAGCCTGGGCAACAATATCCTCAGCCATATGGTCTGAAGGTGCGCCGATTTTGTACTCATTTTGGTCACAGTGATTCTACTGGGCGACGAAGATCTAGTTTCACATCTTAGCATGATTGGAACACATGTACATGGTGGTAAAGGTCAACTTTGTGGGCCCGCGGGTGCGGTTTCGGCGGCATAGGTGATATCAGCTAGTGAGCGATGCTAGGATGCCTACATGGTTGTTGTTCGACCGCGTTGCCTAGTTTTGCTAGGTGTTTCCATGTTGTTGGGGTTTTACATGTTCTCTTTTAATAATGATGCATTTATGGTTTTTGACCCAGTTTTCTCTATATAGTGAGTTGATTCTTTTTCCTAAAATAAGCCCTACGTACACCCTACCCCTTCTTTGAAACATTCCTAAAAAAAGGTACTACGTCTGGCTATCTCAAACGGGGACAAGTTAATTATGTTAGGTTCTTGGATTACGAATGCAATCAAGTCAACTACTCTTTGAGTTTGGGTTTGTAAGACTAAATACAAAACTGAAGAAAATCGAGAATATAGCGTAATGAGGATTTGTAATCTAACAACAATCGAAGCCCAAAAATCGAGAGAGAGAGAGAGAGAGAGAGTGAGAGAGAGAGAGAGAGAGAGAGAGAGAGAGAGAGAGAGAGCTTTATTGACTTGGCTCTCTCGGCTAATAAATCAAAACAAACGGATACTATGTTTGGTTTACCATCATTGGAATCACATTGCTAATGTAGAAACAACAATGATACTATCATATCTAAGAAAAGTCTTTTTGTAAAAGAAATAGTAGAACTCACTCCCTTTTGTGTTAGGCCCATCCAATTTTTTTTGTCATTTTCATTTCTAAGCCTAGTGTAATGTGTTCCTTCATCGCCAATGTTGTCGTTCTTTTGATTTGTTGTTCTGTGACGTTGGTTTGTTGCGAATTAATTAATACAAAATGCATGGGGTCATTACAAACGAGAATTTTATTCCCCAATGCGTGTCGGGTCCTATTGGGTGATAGAGATGGTTGTATCGAGAGAAAACGAACTGCCCGATGCATTGTCGTTTAAGTGTCATCGGATTGGGGGTCGGGGGGTTCTTAAGTCAGAAAAGGCGGGAGGGAGGGCGGGCATGGAGAAAATCGCGCAACACGTGGGAGAGGGAGAGGGAGAGGATGGATCAGATCACACGATTAGTTTTTTGCGACGCTCGTGTCATGAAATGGGTGCTGACTGTCGGAATCAAGGAGGAAGAGGAGATTGTCGCTTTAGATCTAGATTTTTTGGAAAAACTCTGCACTATTAGAGCATCTCCAACAGGCGCCCAAAAACTGGGCCGCGCGCTAAAATCCGGATTTTTTGGGTGCCGGACAGCTCCAGCAGAAGCTGTAAAACAGTGCGCGTGCAAAAAAGGGTTGGGCGCGCGCTGAAAAACGCTATCAAAAGCTGTAAATTTGAGGCGCCGGATTGCGCGCGTTTCATAATTTACACTGCGTGTTCTTTTGTGCGCGCGTTTTTAGGCATCTGCTAAAGCAATGTTTGGTCCGGCGCACTAAAAATGCTACAGTGACGCGCTAAAACTATTTAGGACGCTCTGATGGCTCAATTGTTGTGGATGCACATGGAAGCAACGTCCAGGGACTCCTGCAAGTCCAAGGACGGATATCGGCCCTGCAGCGCTGGGTCTGCCATCCGACAGAACTCCCTCTTGTCCTTCAGCAATGGTGTGGCCTGATTCAACAACAACATCACGGGGATCATTCATGGCCAAGCAAGAAGCAACAACAGAGTGAACCGACAGCGTGGTTGGTTATTTTCAAATCTGGGCCATCCAAACACAAAAATAAACGGCCTATATTGATCTGATGTACTGTAAAAGGTCTCTTAACTTACCCATCTGACAAGGTGTCGATCCTCCCTGGCTTTCTGGGCTTGGTCGACGGCCCACCGCCTGGTAATCAACTCCAGCAGCACGACGCCAAAGCTGTACATGCTTGACTCCGGGAACAACTTCCCGGACCTGACGGTCTCCGGGCAAGAGTAGTCCCGGTTGTACTGCTAAAAGCAATACACCAGTCCCTATCAACCTCTGCAGCTAGCCGGTCATGCTCCGCTAATCCATAATGGGACAACTTTGGGTGGTAGCCGTCTCCGAGCAAGATGTCCAAACTTCTGATGCATTGGTAGACGACACCTTGGCCGTGCAGATACTCCAACCCTCTGGCCACACCGGCTTCTACGTTCATCCTGGTGTTCCAGTCTAATGGTGCTTTGCCTCGAGATGGATCTGATTGATGAGCACAAGATCCAGCAAAGCTAAAGTTAATGGTGGTTTTAAGCTAGATTAATTTTCAGTACACATAGGATGCGTACATGCACCAACATATATACTTACCGTGGAGGTGATCTTCCAGAGAATCCAACGGCATATACTCGTGGACCAAGATCCGGTGATCGCCGTCCGTGCAGAAGCCTATTGGTTCATGAGGTTCGGGTGGTGTAGCGCGCTCAACGTTAGGATATGGGAAAGAAACTGCATGTTACCCTGATCTGCTGATGCATCAGGATCAATGGCAAGCATGATGCAGCTTTATAGCAATGACCTACGAATTAATGTAGATATTTATCGTCCATTAACTTTCCCTCACATCAATCATGTTGTCAACTCGATCATCATGGTACGTGCATTACATATGAAACTAACTGAACTGACATATAATTGGATCACCTGGTTGTCGCTTTTGATGTAGCCTTTGAAGAGACTAGCCTTCCGACCAATGACGCGACAGTCATCACTGAAGTTCCGTGTAGCTCCTTGAAGGAGAAAGTTCACGCCGTGGCAGGGTGATGTCCACGTGGATCTGTCGGGGGAGACGGCGGGACCTTCTTCCTCGCACTCATGCAGGGGAAGCAGCTGGCTAGGCTGAAAGCACCCATTGCCTGCTTTGTGCTGCATTTGCAATAGATACACACACACACACACAAATACTTGTTAGCTTCACAGCAGGTCAGTTGACAATGTAACCGTACTATGAAAGTAGAAATATCCCTAAAAGTTCAAAAGCACAGCATCCCCACAGACATCAACTACTCAACTTGAAGTGTGATCTAGGAATTGAAGTTAGTCGAGGCGAGCATTTTACATTTTCAAAAATTGAGATACGAATGCAAGCTTATTCCAACCAAAACTCACGACATTCAGCTATCATAAGCAATATCAGTGAAAAAACAAACTCACAACATTCAACTATCAAACGAATAGAAAACCGCCGCTCGGCAGTCGGCAATTAGTATATGGCATGGGCAGTAGCAAGCGGTGGATCAACATGCAACATCAACATGGGGCAGCAAGAGGTGGCACAGCATGCAGCTGGGAGGAGCTGGCGGTGGAGTAGCACTGCACTGAGACGGGGAGATGTAAGGAACTCTTGATTCACCTACTGTTTTGAGTCAGCTTGTGACACCACCATTACCTACCTCACATACAGCTATGTCACATACAGTAGGCACTGCTTCACAAATATTTTTTTCAAATACATAACACTTTTTAAATTCATGAATAATATTTTAGCTTTTACAAAGTTTTTAAAGTTTATAAGCTTTTTTCTTTTGTTGGAACATTTTAAATATTCTTTCTATTTTTCCACTTTTCTTTGCTCTTTGTTTTTTTCGTTCGCTTCTCAGGATAGGTTGAGGTCGAAAAGGTGACTGGCCAGCGAACCGAAGCGAATGTCCTGAGGCGTGCACATTTGGTTGTCTTACGGCGTGTTGCAGCTGAATAGGACCTCCCGCACGTGTGGGTTATGTCATTGTCGGGGGAGGGGCAAACTGATTTTCTACTTTATGCGCTTGTGAGGGTGTGATGCCAACTTGCTAGTTTTGGGCCGAGCGGTCAGGTCACGACTTTCTTCGTTTTCCTCGGTGGGCTCCTCGGGCGATGGATTCATGGTGGAAAACCGACATAGTGCTAGCACTAGGGAGAGCTAGAATAGAAAGATCGGACCCTAGCCAAACCAACATGAGCACCTGTCGGGTCGGCCGTTGTATCTGGGCCTTATGGCAGTAGATCTAACTTGAAGGTTAGGAGGCGGCTAGATCAAGAGATTGAAGTCCTTTTGGGGACGAAAACTAGTGCAAGAAGAGTGATTTTGACAGGCAAATGCAGAGTGAATTGGGTTGTCTCGGGGGAAGTGCATCATACATGGCCCTTGCCTACATGCCCCAGCAAGTAGGGAAGTTCGAAAAATGAAGATCCATTCCGGTGTACATGATCTGATGGCCAACTCGGTTATGTAAAATGAAAATTGACAATAGACGTCAAGACAACCAAACGAACACCATGAACTGAATAAACCATAAATTTCGGTTAACCCAGTTTAATTTGGTTCTTCAATTTTCGATGTAAAAGTGTTCACCTCTAACTATAATAGCCCGTAAGAGAACTTAACTTATGACCGAGGAACGGCGCCGTAATGCGCGCATATAGCGTAGTGCCATTTAGCCATGCATATGCATCGCATACTCACGACCACATATCGGCGGGCAGGACAAAGCGGTCATGAAGTCTTAGAGATCAACACACGTACGCAAGTGACAATACGGGCAGGGGCAAAACCCAATCCAAATTCCTGCCGAAGATCCAAAGATCGCCAAACGGCTCACGCCAAGTAGAGAGTCTCAGAGAGCTTCTCTCTCTCAGTCTCACCAGTGGCTATTTATTCAAGGGAGCCATAGTAGGAGCATCAGTGCATGCCCAGTGCTCTGTGGTCCCGCTAGACGGCACCATGTACCCACGGACAACCACCTGCTTTCTCGCCGCCGCCGTCGTCCTCCTCCTCCTGCCCCTTCTGACCTCCTATCCATGCGCGGCCGCCGCACATCGCCTGCCGCCGCCCCCTCCTCCAGGTATATATGCACATATGCGATCAAACATCCTTTGGGTGCTTCGAATCCTAGCCTTTTTGTGTGTGTGAATCGGGTGCGTCGATGAAATTGCACATTGCAGTGCTGCTGCAAGGTGGCGACGCGGGTGCTTGCTGCTGGAGGGCAACGCGTGAGGGGAAGGAGCTAACAGTGGGAGCTGCCAGACGCCTGTGTGGAGGCCTCCCTCGCCGAGACCCCAGGCCAGCCAGGGGGTGTACATGCCCACGCCGCCACCACCGCCATTGATCAACGAAAAGGCGCCGGCGGTCCTACGGCATGCATGTTCGGGCACGCGATGCTGTCTTCCTTCGATCGATCAATATCTCCTGCTTTTTCCAGGGTGTTGCGTGGATATATGTACCACAGGATAAGGAACGGCTAGCTGCTAGCCGTGTACGAAAGCACTTTCGCCTATGTCAAACCTCATATGATGCTCTCTTATCTCCATTCTATATAAAGTACAACTACAGTAGTTTTTTGTTTGCGAAAAAGAACGTATCTCTCGTAAAAGTGCTCCACCTTGTCGATTACAGTTGAAAGTCTTCGTGCACGTGCTCCTAAGGACCAGCGCACCTGGAGCTACAGTCGTCGTCGTTGAATCCTTGCGTAGAACTGAATCACCTAACACCAAATCTCGTCACATGACAAGAAACCCTAACCTCACCGCCCAAAGGGGACAACAGGAATCTAGCCCGAAGCTCCGCAGACTACGTCCAGATAGACGAGCTCGAGTAGTATCAGAGCCGGAAGACAAACTCGAAGAAGCGTCGCCATCCGCCCAAGCGCCGCACCTGGAAGGAATATAAAACTCTAACCTAAACTACTAACTGGAGCGGAGGCACCGTGATGACCCTCCCCGCCACCGACCGCCGAAGCAGCAGGCAGAGGGGAAGTGAATCCATGGGCTCGCTGATGAAACCTGGAGGGGGGAGTTTACCCTAGCAGTCTAGGGTTAGGGGGAGACAACTGCGGTAGCTGGCTTGATAATTTTTCATTTCTCAAATCCGTATTCAAAGGAGCTGACGTAGTTAATATGATCCAGTTGTTAATTTTGCATTCATTAGTACGTACTAGAAGGGTTGTCGCGTGCTGCGTAGTTGGTGTTGGTGAGTTTTCATTTTTTTTACTCCCTCTGTTTTAAAATATAAGGTGTATAGTTTTTAAAATATAAGGTGTATTAATTTTTTTTAAAGTCAAACCTCTTTTTTAAGTTTGACAAAATTTGTAGAGAAATACATCAAATTGGTAGTATTGGATTCATCATGAAATGAATTTTCGTATTATTTATTCAGTATTGTGGATGTCGATATTTTCGGCTATTAACTTGGCGAAAGTTAAAAAAAAATTGACTTTTTAAAAAATAAATACACCTTATATTATAGAACTGATGGAGTATTTGGTTTGGCAAATGGGGGAGATGATGAAGTGTGTTTTCTTTTAAATAATAATGATACATCGACTTATTAAATGACAAAGGTTATGGGCAATCGGATTTTTTTAGTTTGGCTATTTGTGACACGCCCTAATTTTGTTTATGGGGCAAAAAATTAAGATTAATAAATAATAATACACCAACAGTGGCGGAGCCAACGTTGAACCATTGGATTCAGATGAACCCAATGAAATTCGCTACCTACGTGCATGTCATGTACGACATATAAGGCCTGACCCCAATAAAAAATTAAGCCTGACCCCATCAAGCTGCTAACGCCACATGATTAGACAAATAAAAGGCCCAAAAGCCCAGGCATCTTCGTTACTAGTACTAGATCAATACATGTACGACATCTAAAAAAAAGAAGATCAATCAATACCTGTACAAGGAATACACGGACGGCAGCCGCACGCCTCGTCGCTTTCCAACTCGCCTCGCCTCTCTCTCCGCCGTCTCGCCCAGTTTTCGTTAGGCCGTCGCTTCGGTCCTCATCTCGACACCGACGCCCGACGGCAAATAGCGTAGAAGCGCTCAACTGCAGTCTAATTCGAGGCAGTAATATCACCTCCACATCTCTTCCCTCTGTACGTTCTACCCAATCTAAATCTAATAGCCTAGTACGGGAACTTTTTTCCCTAATTTTCTAATTCTTATTTTCATGGACTTTCATTGATGCAGGCTATGGAAAGATATTTTTCAAAGAAGAGAAGTCGATCACCTGATCCAGATAATGATGCGGGGACATCGAGGTCACCCGTCAGATGTAAGGAAACTGCATCAAATGTCGCTGCCAGTAGTCTCCCAAAGCCTTCTATCCACAAAGAGATTAATTTAGATGAATTGCCCTACGATCCGGCTGATCGGAAGAGAATTTCGGAGTACACAAGAAATCCTAAGAAGCAAGATGAGATTAGGCGACGATATTTAACAAGGGGACCTTACAGGCCGCCGTCTACTTTTGTTTATCCACACAGGGACATTGGAGATACTCCACGAAGATTTAATTCAGACTGGTTTGAAGATTATGGTCGTTGGCTTGAGTACAGTGACAAGGTGCATAAGGCCTTTTGTTTGTGTTGTTATCTTTTCAGAGATAATAATGAGGGACAAGCTGGGAGTGATGCATTTGGAATTAATGGTTGGAACGGTTGGAACAAGAAAAGTAGGCTGGATACCCATGAGGGTAAAGGTAATATTAATAGCTTTCATAATGTAGCAGTAAAGCGGTGTGATGCTTTGATGAATCAAGATCAATCAATTCTGGTGGCTCTCGATAAGCAAATTGATCTTACAAAAAAGCAAAATCGAATTCGGCTTAATGCTTCAATTGATTCTGTTAGATACTTGTTGCATCAAGGCTTAGCTTTCCGAGGCCATGACGAAACAGAAGAGTCAAAAAATAAGGGAAACTTTCGAGAGTTGGTCAAAACTTTGGCAAATCAAAATGATGATATACGGAAGGTAGTTCTTGAGAATGCTCCACAAAATTGCAAGTGGGTATGTGGAGATATCCAGAAGGAAATTGCCAACTATTTTGCCAAGGTAACATCATCGTTAAATTATATTTCCTACTATTTTTGTTGTCTTACAAGTTACACTAATCTCTAATGATGCCCTTATTGTTTTGCACAGATAACTTTGAATTCTATTATTGTAGAAATTGGAGGTGATGTGTTTAGTTTGTTGATTATTGATGAAGCTGCTGATGTGTCTGACAAAGAGCAAATGGCAGTTGTTTTGAGATATCTTAGCAAGCGTGGATTTATCATTGAACGGTTAGTTGGAGTAGCACATGTGCAAGAAACATCGGCAATATGTCTTCAGGCCGCACTTCAAAAATTATTCACCGATCTTGGTTTAAGCATAAAACAAGTCAGAGGACAATGTTATGACGGGGCTAGCAATATGCGCGGCGAGTTCAATGGCTTGAAAGCAAAGATTTTGCAACAGAATAAGTCAGCCTATTATGTGCATTGTTTTGCTCACCAACTCCAGTTGGTTATTGTAGCTGTAGCAAAGAAGCATGAAGATATTTCAGATTTTTTCTACATGATCTCCATTTTATTTAATGTGGTTGGAGCTTCTTGCAAAAGAAAGGACATGATTAGAGAGAAACATCGAGAGGATGTAATAAAAGCCATAGGTAGTGGGCAGATTAGCACTGGCAGAGGGTTAAATCAAGATCAAACTCTTCAGAGAGCTGGTGACACTCATTGGGGCTCACACTACAGAACTCTCTCAAGTCTAGTGAAGTTGTTCCCTGCAGTCATGTCTGTTCTGAAATATGTGGAGAAAAAAGGTAAAAATGAAAAGAAAAGTCAGGCGCGTGGTCTTGTAGCATATTTTGAGACCTTTGATTTTTTGTTTTATTTGCACATGATGCTGCATATATTAGGAAATGCAAATACTTTGTCACATTCTTTATAAAAGAAGGATCAAGACATCCTAAATGCCATGTCATGTGTCAAGTCCACAAGGAATGAGCTACAAGAACTAAGGGAGAATGAATGGGACTCACTGATACAGAAGGCATATTCATTTTGTGAAGAACATCACATTGAGAAGGCGGACATGCAGGAGCAATATATCAATCGACACAAACCAAGACAAAAAAAATAATAAGACAAACCTCCAGCATTACCGAGTAGAGTGTCTTAATTCTGTTATTGACTGGCAACTTCAAGAGTTTGATGACCGTTTCAATGAGGTAAATTCTGCATTACTTGGTCACATGGCTTCTTTCAACCCAAACGATGGATTTGTTGCTTTTAACTTGGATAGCTTAGTGAAGCTAGCTGAGTTTTATCCAGATGATTTTGATTCAAAAAAAATGGATGATCTTGGTCCTGAACTGCGCACTTACATTGATAATGTGCGAGCGGATGAAAGGTTTGCTAATTTGGACGGGATTGCTGATCTTGCGAAGTTAATGGTGCAGACAAATAACCATGTTACTTTTCCCTTGGTCTATCATCTTCTAAAGTTAGTATTGATATTACCAGTTGCAACAGCATCCGTGGAGAGATGCTTTTCAGCTATGAATGTTGTCAAGAAAAAGTTGCGCAACAAAATTGGTGATCAGTTCATGAGTGATTGTCTAATTTGCTATGTGGAGAAAGAGATGTTTTCTCCCATTAGTAATGATGCTGTGTTTGATCTTTTTAAGGCGATAAAATATCGAAAAGGGAAGCTCTAAAATGTGAGTGACTTTACATGATTCTTTCACATGATGTCACTTTTATTTTAAACTTGCCAAACTAACTTGTTATTTTCTTTATTGTTTTCAGAAAGATGAGAAGTTGGATCTGAAATATGAACTTTATTTTGGTACTACTTTTATCTATAATATGTAAACAAGTGATTTTATAATTTCATCCGGTCGGTATGTTATGCACTCTTATTTTTTTAAAGTGACAAATATGTGTGATAAGTGATATCATATTCATTGTGCTTTCTTTGACTGATATAATCTCGTTGCAATTTGTCACAAAATAGGACTAAGTTCATTAAAAAAAATCACAACTGGTTAGTGAATGAACCCATTGGCGAAAATTTCTGGCTCCGCCCCTGACCGTGTGGGCGGATCATAGTCAGGGACAGCTTCGGTTGGCGAGATCACAGCTCGAGTAAGCTAGCAAGCACTCCACTGAGACACTGCTTCGGCTTCGCCCTGAGACTGTGACTATCTATGCGGATGTGAGATTGTGGGTTGTTCGACGTACAGTTATGGTGTTTTCACTTGAATCCTCGACCTGGGGCGCTGGATCTTGGCGCCGCTCTTCCCTTGCGTGTTGCGGGTGACGTGTGACCTCGAGGCATTCGCGGCCGTTTCGGTCCTGTGCTGGCACCCGTGAGTAAGCGATGCATGCAGCGGCATCTTTTCATTTATGAAATGAGAAATTTTAATATGGTCCAAGTTAATATGAACCATTAATTCTGCCCAATACAATGGCTCGTATGTGTCTAATCTCTTTTTTTTTTAACACAGTACAGACGCAAGCGCTCATATACACGCGCATACACTCACCCCCGTGAACGCACACACGCACACCCTACCCCTATGAGCACCTCCGAAAGACTGAGCCAGCATATCATCTTGAAATTTACGAAGTCACCGTAGACACCTCATCGTCGACGGGAACGTCTCCTCCCACTGAATGCACATCGCCGAAAATCCTAAAATATATCCAGGAATAAATGCGAGCATCAGGACTTGAACCCTGGTGGACTGGGGATACCACAGTCCCTCTAACCATCCAACAACAGGTTGGTTCGCATGTGTCTAATCTGTTGGGAGGTAAGAATCAATCAATTAATATGAGTGATTAATTCTGCCCAATCCAGGGTAGTACATACATAAATATAAGGAAGTAAATGATTAAAAGTTCCACGATAAATGGAAAGGAAAATAATTATGCTAACGACAATCGTTTAATTTTTGTTTCGTCAAATTCCGGGCACTCGATATATCCTACTTTCTAGCACAAGTCATGTCGAAATTCACGAAAACTTTCGGCATGACCTTTGCTAAAAATAAGACATATCGAGCACCTGAAATTTGCCGGAACGGAAATGAATCAACATTTGGAAAAATATAGCCCACTGGGTTTTGTTACATGCAAAATCATACACATGGTACTGTAAATGCTAAATTTCTCACTATCCATAACAAGACCATCATGATACTTCAAATGCTACCATCATGATGAAGTAAGCACTAAAGCATAAAAAAATTTCATCCCATTGTTCTCTTCTCATTTCATCCATCCATCTATCTATCTATCTAATAACAAAAGAAACTACACAAAACCTGTAAAAATGCATCCAAGCATCATTTTTTTGGTTTTTTTTCAAAATGAAACAAAAGTGCATCAATCAATAATGCAACCATCTAATCGTCCATCTACATATATATTAAAAAAACTAAACCTAAAACTAAACAGAGAGGAGAGGGAGGCCCTCACGGTGGGCGGGGCGGGGCCGAGCCAGAGAGGGGTCGTGTAGTGGCCAGCTGGCGCGCGCGGGGAGCGCCGACACGGGGGAGGGCCGACACGGGGGAGGGCGGTCGCGCGTGGGGTAGGGCCGACGCGGGGGAGGGCGGCCGCGGGGGACGGCAGTCGCGCGTGGGAGAGGGCCGGCAAGGGAAGGGCGACCACGCGGGGCCAAGCAACGTCGAGGCTGGAGCAGGGCAGTGCGGGGGCAGGCCGGCGAGCGTGGGGAGGGCCGGCGTGGGGGGAGTGAGGCGGGAGAGTGAGGGCTGACGCGCGCGGAAGAGAGAGGATAAATGTGGTTTAGCAGTAGCGTGGCGGCACGGGCCCAACATATCCCGCGTTGCTGTTAGGTGGGATCAGGGAGCTAGGCCCGTGTGTCCACAGTGGCAACACGGGTAAAGGAGCCAGCACTACTGCTAATCGGCTTAGCAGTAACGTTGGCCCCGGTCTCAGCGTTACTACTGTGGCCAGCCCCTGGAGGCAGGGTGGGACCACTGAGTAATAATGCGGGTGTGGCGGACCCACGCTACTGCTAGCCACTGTTACCTGGTAGCGAATTCTCTCTCGTTTGTGCATCGTGTGAGCTGTTCGTGCGTCCGGTTATGGCACGCTTAAAATACTCGGCCAACCAGAAACATTGAATAGATATCGGCTCTGCTCGTCTTTTGTGTCTTCGTCTGTCCAGAGCCATGCATGCCTAACTGTACCGCGTTGCTTTTTTTAGGGGGTGTACTGCATTGTGTTGCATTTCTCTATTTTAGTTTCCACCCTCGTGATGCATTTCTCTATTTGCCAATTGACATGTGAATGAAAATTTTGGAAGCTCCTATTCAACGGGAGTCCCTGTCTGACGCCCGTGTGCGTCAAGAAGCACTGGCTTCGCACAGGGTCCGTCCAACTGGGCCGGCCCATTTGCAGTCAACTAAAAAACATAATGGTGGAACACTGTAGTTTGACGATACTGTACCATTCGGTTCACTGTAGCGCCATGTTTTTTTTCTCGTTTTTTATTTGCGATTTTTTTGATCATATGAATGTGTACGTGGAAAAAAACTTCAAATACACATTGAACATTTTTTAATGTATGTTGAACAATTTTCAGATATGCCTGAACACTTTGTAATGTATGGTGAACAATTTTTGAATGCGTATTGAACACTTATGTAATGTACATTGAACAATTTTCGAATACACATTGAAAATTTTGTGTAATATACGCTGAAATATATATTAAATACACACTGGACATTTGTTGTAATCATTGAACAAATTCTTAATATACGATGAACATTTTATAATGCATGGTGAATCCTTTTGTTATATACCGTGCACATTTTCTTAGTACACGATGAGCATTTGTAATAGACAATAAAATTTTGTGTGATGCACGAAAAAAGAAAGAAGAAAAAGGAAAAGCAAAAGCAAAGAAAATAAACAGAAACAGGAAAAGAAAAAAAGAAAAAGAAAAGAAACATACAAGAGAAAGAAACAGCGAAGCCAACTGTGGGCCGGCCCAAACTGGAGAGTCGGGTGGGACGCCTTCAGCGAAGCCTCGCCTCTATGACGCCTGCGGGCGTCATATAGGATTCGCCCTATTCAACGCCGTAAGCGCCGCAGAACCCAACCCGCGCCACTACAGCGTCTAGTGGGTCCACTACAGCATCTAGTGGGCTGGCCCACGAAGGGGAGCGCCACATAATGGTATTAAAATAGGTGTTGCCGCGTTGAATCGAACTCGCACCCTACACTCCTGCATGTGTTAGCCTAACCGCAGGATTACCTCGTTGCAAGTGACTGAAAGCAGCGCTAATACTTTTAAGAACAATAACGGCCACTCATATGTGATTTTCTTTAAAAAAAAAGTTTACAAATTTCAGAAAAAGTTCATGAATATTTGATTTCAAAAATAGTTCACAAATTCAGAAAAAGTTCATCAATCTCAATTTGAAAAAAAGTTCATCAATTTTGACAAAAAATCATCGATTTTGAAACAATGTTCAGAAAAAAAATCATCAATTTTTCAAAAAAAATCAAATTTGAAAAACTTCATGTATTTTCAAAAATAGTTCACAAATTCAGAAAAAGTTCGTTAATTGTGAAAGAAAGTTCACCGAATTTTGAAAAAAAGGTTCACCGAATTTTGAAAACAAAGTTCATGGGTTTGGAAAAGTTTATCGATTTTGATAAAAAATGTCACGCATTTCGAAAACAAAAGGAAAATGGGCCAAGAAAAAAGAAATATGGAAAGGAAAAAAATAAAAAGAAAAAAGAAAAGAATAAAAAGAAGTAACCAAACACATTTGGGTGCGTTGCCTGGATGGCTACTGTAGTTAGCACAAGAGGAGGAGGTCCTGGGTTCGAGACGGGGGTGTGCGCCCGTCTGCAAAATATACTGTAACGGGCGTCTTAAGCGCCGTATAGGAAATGCCGAAAATTTTCCTCTATCTTCACCTCTCTCACAAAGCGAAATGTATAAAGTTGAGCCACAAGCCCGCAACTAGGCTGGACCCATACACAATTTAGCCCGCCAAAAGCCCAGAACATTTGTACTTAACCAGTAGAGTATTAACCTTTGCTCAAAAAAAATAAAATAAAGAGTAGAGCATTAACCTTATTTTGGTCCCCCGAAACCAACTTAGGGAGTGGCTAAAAATAGTGTAAAAAAAAGGGAGTGGCTACAAATAGCGAAACTGAAGATTTCATGCTTTTGCACGGAGCACAACACCGTTCCAGTCACCCATAAGCACCATTAGAAGCGGGCAAGCGGCACAAGAAATGAAAAGACAATCCTAAGACAAGATTTTGCAGCCGTCACCCACGCGCAAGTACGCGACGTTGCATAGCATGGGCAAGTGAGCGCCAGATCGGCATACTGCTTTCGTACGCCTAGTAAATTGATGATGGCGGCGGCGGCGACACGGGCTTCACCATCGTCTTCCAGCCGTTGGGGTCCGGCGAGGGTGGCTTCACCGGCGCCCTCTGGCCCAAGCGCCTGCCGGCTCCCACACCTTGCTCCCTCCTCTCGCGTGGCGTCCACTGCGCCGGCCGGTTACCCCGCGCACCTGCGTCGGTGTCGCCACCCAGTAGCAGCACTGCATTGTGACCACCGCGATCGATCCATTCATACATACACACACCGACACATAAGCTGGGATTTGGAACTCGCAGAGGTATGCATACCTGGAGTAGAACGCGGCGCCGGCGGCGGGTACGTGGCCAGCAGGACAAGGAGGGCGGCGGCAACGAGGGCCGCGCGGACGGCCGTCCGGCGATGCATCGGTCGAGCTGTAGGTGGATCCGAGACCGCCGGACTCTAGATCTAATATCGGTACAGCTCCGGACTGTTGACACCAGATTTTGGCACGGTACGAAATGCAATTAAGATGATCTCAAATGGAGAAGTGATCTACACGAGAAAGTTCCGTATTGTTGGCATGAACATCTTTAATGTTTGGGCCATCGCCATCTGATCTCATCTCGAAGGCCGAAATTGTGTTCGAAATACTGAGATTTTATATCCGGAGCACTATTCGGCCAATTACCCCTCAAGGACGGCCTTAAATGAGAAAACTTTCTACACGAATTGTTTTCGTCTCGTCGAAACAATTGATTTTGATATAAAAATCATCTTAATCAGAGATCGTATGTAAAAATTCGAGTCATCTGAGTGAGGCCCTGTCACGAGTCAAAAGTGGCGTGTCTGATGGGTAGCACGAGTAATACTTTGTCTTGCGCGAGCAATTTGGCCCTGAAAATGGCCTCGAATTGAAAAACATTCAACATTAAAGTTGTTCATCTCGTCGAAACGGTTAAATTTTCTTTTGTGCGTATCTCTATCCAAGGTCGTTTGTGGCTTGTGAGTGTCAAAAACCGAACTGATGTCTCAGACTTGCCTAAATCCGAGTTCGGTTAATTTTGAAAAGATTTGGACGGGATTTGAAGTTATTTTTTTGTACGGAAAGTCCAGCCACCTCATAAATAGATGAGAGGTGACGGCCCATTGAACAACACACAATCGATCAATTCATTTATCACTTTTTACCTTTACTTTTATCTCTCTTCCTTGTTTTTCTTCTTTCTCGTTCTTCGTTCGTTCTTCTTGTTACAGGGCGGTGAACCTCAAAGCCCTAGGGGCGATCAGGTCGACCTAGGGCAGCCCATAGCCGCCGTGCGTCCTGACGGGGTCCCTCCTAGGCGTGTGGGGTTTCGGGTCCTCAAAAGCATCCGCCGGATTGCTTGCGTACAGCACTTCCGGACAGGTATCTTTCGACGTGAGCTACGGTGCATCACCCCCGGCGTCGAGTGTACACGGTGACGTGTTCGTGTGCAAACACACTTTTTTGACGACTCCACTAGGGACGAAGCTTTGAACAGTCTCCGGTCCCTTCTTGCTACGAAGAGATCGTCATCTAGGGTTCGTAATCTATAAAGGTAATATAAATACTCAATTCTCTATTGTAGATGCAAATAATTCATATGGTGTTACTAGATCGTTCAATGAGTATACTCTGTCGTCCAGCCCTAGTTTTTTCAATCATGCATCTAATTACGTGCAAAGGTCGATTCAAGGTAATTTACATGCTTCAACTTCTTATGATACTAGTAACATGCACCATATGTCTTCGAACTCCCATGCATCAGCAACCCCACAAATCTATATGCCGATGAACAACATGATGAGTTCGGTTAATCAAGTCGAAACACCTCGTGTAGGAACTTTCAATAGCATGCGGCAAAGTGTTTCACCTTTTTATTCATCGGCAACTAATTTGCAATATACTAGTTCAACCATGCCGATGGATGGGAGAATTGGCCATGCTACTACTAGCTATTCGGCCAGTTACTCTCAACCGTCATATACTATACCTCATGTCAGTAGTTTTTCAGCACCATACACAACTGTAGATGTTCATAATTCGGCGTCACACCTTTCTGGTCATAGCCGAATAAATATAAATTTTACAGGAGCGGTTGTGCCCAATATTGTAGAAGATGAGGTAGTTGTGGCTGCATTGAAGAGTTTAGCCAAAAATAAGAGGATTAGTGCTCTTTGCCTTGAACAACATGAAAATGGGCTATTTTCTGATTATGTGGCAATAAATGCTAGAGTTTTGCAAGAAGATGAATCTTTGCCAATTGATAAAATTGGCGAGCAAAAATATGGTTTTACAATAATGCATATGCCTTCACCTAATACTACATCATATTATACACCCCCTACACAATTGCAAAGTTTCGGCAACACCCGTGTGTCATTACCGGAAGAATCTAAAAGCATTGGGGGTCAATCATATCCGGAGTGGGCTGAAATTGAGAAAAAGCTTAATGCCAATTTTGTCGCTCGCCGTCAGAAACAAACAGAAATAGAATTGGCTCAAATAAAAGAAGCATTGCCAACTGATAGAATCAATGAAAAGAAGGATGATTCAGAACATGAAAGTGCTTCGGTTGAAAAAGCCGAATCAAGTAGTATATATTCTGAGTCCATCAAATCCAAAGAGGGAAGTAGTATTGAGAAAGGGCATGGCAATCATAGCAAAACGACCATGCTTGATTTTTCTGAAGTTAGTGGAACCTACTTCCCGCCCTATGAGTTTCGTGCCATAGAAATTGATGAGCTTCAAGAGCAAGAACATATAGCCGAATAAACTTCGGTTGGCAAAGATCTTCAATGTAATGATGCACGGAACCAAGAAAAAGAGGGCGACGAGGTGTTGGGAAGCCATCCAGAAGCGAAGCACCATATTACTCATGTCATGCAACCATCTTGCTCTCCCAACATATTTGAAAAGGTATGTCTAGCAAGTAATTTACCTATTTTCAGATTTGATCGCGACTTTATTGTTGATGCTTCTATTTGAAAAATTCTCGTAAGTAGTTTTGAAAGACCAATGAAGAAGGGTAATTTATTTGCTAGCGATAATACCATTACAGAGCATATCGGTCAACACATTATACCATTCATAAAGACCGATAGTGACTTATTGCAACAGCTTTTGCCATTGCTTTATTTAAAGTTCATATATAATTGGGTAGCTTTGCTTGTTTCATACTTGGCTTACACTTGTTCTCAGTTGAGACATGTGTGTTCTAACTATTTTCGTTTCAGAAATTTAAAGCCAAGGTTAAAATCTTTTGAGAAAACCGATGCTAGTATAGTTTCTTATTTAAAGACATCGGAGATGGAGTGCAAAACACGATGGATGGCCGAATGGTGGGATACAAAATATGAACCATTCGTTTGCTTACTTCCAAAGCCGTTCTCACAGCAAGATCGACTAGAAGATAAAAGGTATACCTTCACTTCAAACATGTGTGATCAAATCTTTGATTTGTTGTTGAGAAATAATTATATTAGAATTCTTGATCACCATGTCGAGCCATCTATCCAAAGACGAATGTATTGTAGGTTTGCATCATTCATTCAAACATAATTTTAGGGATTGCAACATGTTTTGTCAAATAGTCAAATCGGCCATTGATAAAGGACGATTGAGATTTATTGAAACACCAAAGGATGACCAGTCTATTCCGATTGGTCCTGGTGGCAAAAACTTTTTGCATCGGCTGCTTCAAGCCGATCCATTTAAAGAGAAGGTAAAAACTGCAAGTGACGGGATCAAGTTTTCAAATAAAAAATTATTGAAGAGCATAATGAACATAATCTTGAGGGCGAGAATCCCATCGAAGCTATAATGAAGATGCCAAGGACTGGGGGCCAGCAAGGAAATCCAATGATCGATGAAAGCAAACCAAAAGAAAACAAAGGCCGAAATAAGCGCAAGTGTAAGAGATCAAAAATCACCTTCGCTGAATATTGGATAAATATCAAAAGAAGAGTGAAGAGAAGAATGCTTATCGGCCAAATTATGCAAAGAAACCAAGATCACCCCAAGGCGCAAATATGAGGATCGGTATTGGCAAAGTGATAATTTTAATGCAACATATTCATATCCTTATTTTGGGCCGCCAATGCTAATGCCGTGGATGACTCCCTATGCTCGTGTAGATTCATATCCATCATGGGACAGGTATGATACAAGGGCACATTCTCCATCTTACTTTAGAGCATCTCACCAATATTATGCAGGTCCGAGAAGATCAACATTTGAACATGTAAGTGCATCTAGTGCCCCTTAGTGATTTTGGTGTATTGAAGACTTATAGGTTAAGGGACTAATGCGTTTGTGAGTGTACACAGGTTCTATAAGTCTATGAGGAGTTTGATATTTACGATGAAAGTCGACCCCTAAAAATGAATGTCTTCAACTGAAGACTTTGGTTTTCTTGAAGACTTTGAAAGTGAAGAAATTGGTGTGACCCTGAAGACTTGATATTCATGCGAGGATTATGAAGCGTGAAGACTTTTGTTTTCGTAGTTTCATTTTCTTCTTCTTGAGTCATAGGAAACACCGTACTGTTAAAGGGGGTCGAGGTAAAACTAAGGAAAAGTTTCCAAGTGATGCTCATCTCAAAATCCTACACCTACCCAATCCTTTCGAGTGAAGCCATTGGAAATCTCATACAGTTCAGTCAATTTCTTCAGTGACAGAGACGAAGTTCTTCTGTTCTCTGAGGAATTTGTTTTGACTGAGGAGTTAGGAATTCGCCAGTGCGGATTGCCTACAAGTGAGGAACATGATAGCCCTGAGGAATTTGATACTCAAATTTCCGACCGTTGCTGTGCTACGCGCCAGCTGTCCAAATATCCTACCCACCTAACGGTCATATCATTGAAGGGCATTTATGTCTTATCATGTCGGGCTGCTCCCTAGGCTATAAATAGCCGCCCCCTACAACCACTAGCTGGTTGGCTGCTCCGAGAGATAGATTGACACTTGTCATTTAGAGCATCCCATCCTCCGAGGACTTTGAGCGAAAATCATCAAGTGAGGAAAAACCCAAAAACCCAAAAACCCAAACACCTACAAACCCAAAGTGATTGAGCATCACTGAAGAAATTGTTCCTGTGTGGAACCGACGCTTGTTACCTTTGAGGACTGTGCATCCTCCAGACGGTTAGGCGTCATGGTCTAGAGCATCCAAGAGGAAATTGTGGATCACCGAGTGACCGAGTCTGTGAAGGTTTGGAAGTCACCTAAAGACTTACCACGAGTGATTGGGCGAGGTCTGTGTGACCTTAGCTCAAGGAGAATACAGTGAGGACTGTCTGTCCGAAACTGTGTGTCCTTAGGTTTAAATACCTAGCCGCTCCAACCAGACGTACAACTGTCACAGCAGTTGGAACTGGTCTACCAAATCATTGTCTTCACCGAGCTACTGGTTCTATTTCCTCAACTCTTTCATTTCCTCATTCATGTGTTGATTTATTTGCTCGTTACTGTGTGAAGACTTTGACTGAAGACTTTCTCAATTTCCTCAATCCTATTTCTTCAGTCATTTAGTCTTCAGCCTGCTTATCCTGTGTTTCACGCTACCTGTACTCCGTGCCTATTTCATTTCATCATGATGACTGTTCTTATGCCATGTTATGTTTGCATCTGAGTACTTATTCCACTGCTAAGTAGTTCGTTACTTAGGAATTTCCTCACCGTGAAATTCCTCAGTGACGAATTGGTAAAAATCGCCTATTCACCCCCCCTCTAGTCGATATAACGCACTTTCAGAACAATCACATGTTAAAGACCATTTCAATCATAAGGAATCGGTCCAGAGCTCAAGGAAGAATAAAGAGGTGGCCAAGCAAGTATACCGGGTCAAGAGAGATGGTCGTAAGTGTACTTCAGATTTGATCTCAAATAACAAAGAGCCAATTAAAGCATTGACATTGGCTACAAAAGGCAAAGAAGTGAAGCAATCAATTGTTAAAAATCAAAGTGCCAAATCAGAAGAAAAGAAGTTGAGGGTGCATAAGGCCAAAAAAGAGTTTCCATTGGTTGAAACAGAATCACAGCCGAGGTGCCCACTCGGCTTATCGAATTGGCAAAAGAAGGAATTGCAAAATCTTAGTGCACAAGAGCTGAGAAAGAAGAACATGGCATGGGTTCCCAAGAGGATCAATCAAAACAAAAATGATGTGCATGCTTCTATTGCAACAAGTACAATAAAAGAGAAGAAAGAGAAGGATGGAACCAACAAACTATTAGGACCGAGAGTATATCGACTTGAGGGGGGGGGGGGGTGAATGGGAGATTCAAATTTTCTTTCGAAGGCTTTGAAACACAACCCAATCACAGCAGCGGAATAGAAAGACGAATGAAGTAAATTGGTTCAGTCCTCTTCGTCAGAAGCATATTCTACGAGGAAAGCATTTACAACGATGCGAGCTTGAAGGATAATGGGTTTAACTACAGCAAGGGTTACACAACAAGCAAACAGATGCAACAGTATAAGACAGAACATGCCATTGATAAAAAGAGTAGCACTACACAGATATCACAAGTACAACTGGAACACAAGATGGTATAGAATGAATACAGATATTTTCGAAGAACTGATACACGAAATGAAAAAAACAGAAAAGAGACTGATCAAGAAAACTATCGACACAGAGCATGAATAAGAACTACTAAAAGAATTGCAGTAGAATAGAAATAACCAGTGGTGCTCGATGGCGACAGAGAGATTTGGTAGACTAGTTCACCCTTCTGCCAAAGGGCTACGTCTGGTTGGAGGGGCTGTGACTTAACACGGAAGATAAACTCTCTTCACCCTATTCTCCTTCAACGCAGAGCTGATCAGACTCAGGTTGATTTCACTCATGGTAGATCCTTGTCGGCGATCTCCAAACCTTCGGTCGACCTTCGCGAACCACAATCACTCTTGGTTGCTGAAGATCAGGCTTGATGAAGACAACAACTCTTCAACACTCGAAGCCAAACCTATCCATCTAGAGAGTGCGCAGCTCTCAAGAGTAATAGGTACAAGAACTCTCACTCAGAATCACTGTGATGCTAAACCACTATCTAAGTTTGGGCTCTTGGTTTTCTCTCGATGGATCTTAACTCAAATCACTCGGAGAGGGGTTGCTTAAATCAATCTTCTCAGAAATCTCAAGCAGAGCAGCCAACGGATAACGTTGGAGCGGGGTGGCTATTTATAGCCGCAGCCTTCCCAGATGGGACATGACCAAATTGGACATCGGCCTCAGCAAATGGCCGAACGACACGATTCCAACGGTCGGATTTGAGCACAACGGTAACATTTCTTGCGGACTAACTCCTCGGTCCGATGCAAATCTCTCGCAGCGAAGAAGATCACAGTCTCTTGCTGGCAAGTATTTACTCGGAACACAAAGAGATTTCTCTCGCATCTTTCATAGGTTGTGGCTAAGCATCACAGCTGATCTAAGCATCGAGAACCTATACCCCTCTTAATAGTATAGAGGTCCTATGACTCGACAGACTGAAAGAAGAAAAACGAAATGAATGCTACGTCTTCACTTTGTCTTCGACTTCAATCACAGCAGTCAATTTCTTCGGATGACAGAATCGAAACAAAAGCTTCGCTTCAGCAGAAAACTTTCGAGGGGTTGATTTCTTCACATTAATCTTCTCGACTCTATCACTTCAATAGATATAGCTTGTTCTTCTCAGTAGCACAGATATGCTTCGGTGAAGTTCCTCGAACTCTGCACCGGAGACAACATACTCTTTTGGTTGTGTTATGGACTTTACTCTTTGTATGCACTCGCAAACAAATTAGTCCATACCTATTTCTGTCAACAATCTCCAAAACACAAGGTAGGTAGATATTGCACCAACAATCTCCCCCTTTTTGGACGATTGTTGAAAAAACAGATCACATCGAATGATAGATAATTAGTGAAATGTAATGCGAAGATTAATGAAGAATGAGAGATAATTACGAAGATAAGATATTCTCCCCCTTAACATATGCTTCGGTTTGGGAGAAAGTATTTTTCTTCGTATGAGTGTCATTGACATCAGATTTCATCCTGGAGTTCTTTCAATGCACTCGATGGTGTCTGAGGTAGTTCCTGTCATGAAAACTTCGACAAGGGTTAGATGTGAAACAGCATTGTGAGTTTTGTGACATGGATAAGTCATGAAGGTCTTCTTAGAACACAATTTGAATCCACACGAGATATAGTTTTCCTGCATGTTAGATATTCGATATGATCAAGGCAAGATCAAATCATAATTCATAGCATAGAGTGGATATGCTTTGAAGGTGATTTTCCTACGAAAGAGATGATTCAAAAGATATTCGCAAGGAAAAACACTTCGACAATCATATAGATGACTTCAAACTCCCTGCACGGTTAGATAATGATAAATAGCAATAAGAGCGTATCCAACAAATAAATGTGAATCATATCGTGCTCCAATGTAACATCAACATTTGATGGTTCTCTGTTCTTCTTTGTGGAGCAATTGTTTTGTCCCTGTTAAGATAGAAGGTTTCCGATAATAATCAATCAAGGGAAAAACAGTCGAAGGCACCTGCAGACAAAGATTGCAAAGCAGATGATATTGCAGGCAGGGGTTATTAACATTACATGACGATCGAGTATTTCAACACCACAAGCGGTGCGATAAGTTCTGAAGCAAATTGTTCGAAGAGAAACCAAATAAAAATTCGAAGCAAGACACCCTCCAAAACCCGATAAACTTTCACTCGATGTTATTCTCCCCCTTTTTGTCAACAAGTGTCAAAAAGGAAAGAGAGAACACACGAGGAATTAGTCCGAGGGAGAATCTTCTGAGTCCGAGTTGAAACCACTTGAAGAACCAGAGTCAGAAGAATGCGGAATGGTCGAGGCAGAAGTAGGAGTAGCAGCCTTGGCTTTGAGGGGCTTCGAGGGATGTGCATCTGGCTTGTAGATACGAGTGCCAGCAGTGTCCTTGATTTCATCATCATGGTTAACAAACAGCAGATCCGTCAAAGCAGAATGCTGCGGGAGCTCTGGAGTTTGTCTTCAGACGCGCGGTACTGCAAGCAAGTCCAGATATTCATAGTCTTTGAGTAGACCCTTCTTGGCTAGATCCTTGGGAGAGTAATGCTTTCTCAGCAAGGTCCATGATCTCTTCCTTGCCTCCTACTCATGCAGAAGAATTTGCCGGGTGTGATAATGAAGCATATTCAGTTTAGCCAGCAATTCCATCTTTTCCTTTCTATCCATTCTGATATGCCTTTTCAGGGTCTGCTGAGTGCGAATGCAAATCACATATATTGATGGATTTTCCTCTCGAGGAACTTCAACTTGGGCTTCTTTAACCTTCGGTACATTCTCAGAAGCAGAAGCAGTTGCAGTAGCATCAACAGGTTCCTTCCCTTTTCTGTATTCCTTCACAATGCGCAGTGTGTCATGGCCAGGTGGCATGAATACCTTCGGTTCATAGGCCCAGAAGAATTGTTCATTTGTGAGCTGCTCAATGGCATACATAATCCAAGGAGCATAGGGCTTTAGAGACTGAGGGCTATCTGCAGCACTTGCCAGATTCCGAATGAAAAGGTCAGGAATGTCAAACTTGATTCCCTGAGATATTGCAACAAGAGCATTTCCTACGACGCCTTTGATGGAGTTGGGCCGGTTTGTTGGCGTGATGGTATTGCACAAAATGTGGAATAGCACTTTGTTGTCGTAGGCCAACTTCTTCGAATCAACTTCAACGCATTCGTCGCCCACCATGGTGGAATCCATCAAGACATGGAGTTGAGCTTCAGATACATCCCAGAAATGCAATCTGTGTTCTCTGTCGTTCTCAAATTCACATCAAGGTAAATTTATCAGGGCCAGAAAATGATCTGCCGAGCACTTGATTCTCTCTCTGCCAGTCATCCATTCAAGCGTCCATGATGAGGGATTTGCCACTTCTCCTGTGATGTATAGCGTGGCATAGAACTGAAGAATAACCTCCTTATTCCAGCCATGGTTGAAACTCATGAATCCCTTCTGAAGAGCATGTTCAATGTGATCAAGTGCATTGTGGAAGCAGGGCATTCCTTCGAGCTTGGCCAAGTTTAATATCTTATGATTGAAAATCATGTGCTTGCCAAACAAGATTCGAGCATCATAGATTGCCTGCTCTTCTGTCCAGAACCTGGGGGACAATGAAGTCCTTTCTCCTTCATACGGGCTGACCCCAAAGAATGCAAGCTTCGCAGAGTGATGCTGTTCATTCAAGGCGGGGCCATTGGGGCCATACTCAGCTGAAAACAGCAAGAAAGATTCTTGAGGATTTTTCTTGAGTACTTCCACACTAATTTCCATCGGCTGTACTCTTTCAGAGACTGAAGCATTTTCATCGATGGGCTTCAATGGCGCATGAGTCCTCGACACAGTGTCTGAAGCAGATGGCTTGGGGTCACTGGACTAACTTTCATTCTTCTTCGCTGTAACTCCTTCAGCGGCTTTCTCAGATTCAGGCACAAGGGCCTTTTCCCTCAGTGACTCATCAACTGATGGCGGCACAAAAACTTCTTGAGACACAAGTGTCTTAGCTGGTTCTCCTTCAGTCTACTGTGGCAGAACTGGTGGTACAACCTGTGGGACAGAACTGGTGTTGCAACTTCTTCATCTTTTTCCTCGTGAGCCATGGGCTCTTCAAACTTCTTTTCTTCCTGTTATGGCTGTGAAGCCAAAGAACCAGGAGCAGGGTCAACCTCCATTGGAGCATGAGCACCAGATGAGGAGACCGTAGAGGTAGTACCTTGGGCAGCAACTTGCTCCCCCTCAATCTTCTCACCCTCCTTAGTGGATCCAGAGGGTTCAGCATGAACTTCTTTCACATGCGATGGGACTGCCTTTTCCATCTCAATCTCTTCGTCAATCTTTTCTTCGGAAGCATTTTGCTTGGGTGCAGCATTTACTTCATCAGGATTGACAAGATACATATCCACAGCATCACCTTTTTGTTCGACTGAGGTAGGAACTACCACAGTCTCAACTTGTTGCTCGGTTACTTCCTCGGGACAAGGGGATGGTGGAATCTGTTGAAGAGGAACACTTGCATCAACGGGTGCATCTGAAGAAATAGTTTGGATATGACGATCCTTAGTCTCTTTTGGCTTATATGCTCTAGCCTGTGCTCTTACACGTTTCTCTTCTTTCTCCCTACGTCGAGCAAGAGTTTCTTGTCTCTTAATCTCTTCAATTCTGCGATCACGAAGCTGAGAGACATCCATCTTCATCCTGGAGTGCCAATCAATCTTGTTGTTTCTCATGGTAGTGAGAGCTTTGGTGGTCTCAAGAATAGCCTTGTTCACATCTTTTCTTTTAGACTCAGACTTTGCTTCTCTTCTCATCTTCTCCAGAAGCTTCTTATCTTTGACAACTTGATTAAGTTCTTTGGTGATTTCTTTCAGATCAGTGAAGTGCTTGGCTACCATCTTGGTAACATCTTCTGACAGACCCAAAGTACCCAACTCAGCTGGATTGGCATCATAGGAGGCACCTTCAGTGATGTTGAATATCAGATCAAAATCATATTCCTCTGTGGAAGCAGGAATGATTTTCTTCGCCTTCTTGGCAGAAGCAGCAGCTTTCTCATCAGTAATCAATTTTCTCTTAGCAGTTGGGGCAGCAGAACCCGAAGGTTTATCAGAGGGGACCGGTGCAAGTCTTGGTGAAGATCTCACTGGTGGCAAAATCTTCGCAGGAGATGGGGTTTGGTATGGCTTGTTAAGCACCGCTTTCTGATCATACATGGGAATTTCTTCGCCAGCACTGCCATCAGACAAATCCCCATCAGACGAGGTAGGTGCAGCTTTCCTGGATTTGCTTGCAACAGACTTCTTCTTCGAAGCTCGAGGAGAAACAGACTTCCTCTTCTTCTTTTCTTTATGGGCAGACGCCCTTTCCTTCTTTTCCATCACATCCTTTTGAGTCAACTCAACATTTCGCTGTTCTGCTAGGTTCTTCTTCGCAAGTCTAGCCTCACGCTTGGCCTTAGCCTTTTCCCTCTTTGCAACTTCTTCGGGAAAATCTGCTATGGTTTTCAAAGAATCAACATTAGCATTGGGAGGCGGTGCCGGCCTCACTTTTTCATTGTCCTGCCCTAGGCAGCCTTCTGCAATGCAATCATTCCAAGCTGAAGTGAATGCAAACAAGATTTGGTATTTCCTTCGGACGTTCTCATAATTGAACCATTTCTTCACCCAGTGACGGCGAATCTTTTGCAATCTGTTATTCCTTTCCTAAGCAGTTTCCACTCCAGGTGGAGTTCTGTAAGTTTCCTGATCAAACACTTCAGCCGTAGCATTCCTTTCTCTTCCTCGGCCACCCTTTTTGGGATTTCCATCAGAGAACATGGTTTTGGAGTCTGTGACAAGCTCATCCTCTGGCTAGCTTTGCGATGAGGGCACATCATCATCGTCTTCACCAGATTCTGATTTGGCCTTTTTCTTCGGCGCTATTGGTGGCTTTGCTGATGTTCTTTCGACCAATTTTGCTTTGTCAGCCACCCTTGGCTGTTGAGGGATTTCTTCTTCTGAACCAGAATGCTCATCCGAACTATTTGCCATGACCACTCCTGAGAGAAAAACACAAATTCCAAAGAAAGCACAGAAGAAGTCACAAGCATGCACAGAGGAAATTTTAACTCAAAAACAGATGGTTTTACAGGAGGAGGCATGGGATACAAGGTATGCATTTGCAAGATATCATCGAGTAAATTGCAGTATGCCTAAAGTTGACATAACCAATCCTCTAATCTTTCGATACATACAGTGAACCCTAGATTCAGGAGACTAGCACGAGGAACAACTACAAACCGTACAAGTCATAGTTTATAGAACCTAGAAGATCTACCGCAAGGAAATAACCTAGGATAAATGGCGTCGGGATGAACTGCTCTAGAACAGGAAGGGAGTAGAGCCAGTTCCAGATCTGAATGCCCTAACTTGGTGAAACAGATCGACTATGACAGTGCGGAAAAGAGAGGTTACCGCACTGGCGCGACCACCGGCGACGGAGCTCCACCGGAGTTGCACGGCGAGGCTTGACGTCGACGCTGCTACAAGCTCAGGCTCGGATGGAGAGCGAGAGGAGAGGTCGAACAGAGAGGAAACTGAGGAAGAAGAGACCTGGAGAGGGGGGTATAAATAGCCTGAAGGAGAAACCGCCCACTCCGAAATCTATGGACGAAAAACTCGGGACGTTCCACATTCAACGGACAAGATCACGATGAAGATATCGTGGGCACGTGTCAGCCGTTTCCTGTGAAAATCTCGGTAACTGAACTGGATGTCGAAGGGTTTGAGGAAGGGCAAACGCCAAAACAGATAAAATATTGAGGATGATTTAATTCGCGACCAAGGACGTCAGAAAGGAATCTTCTTCAGATCAAGGTGCATGATTATGACACGATGAACGAGAATAAACAAGAAGAAAAACAGATTCGAAACACAAAACTAAAAGACAGAACAACCACAAACACGACGAGAGAAAGCACCAACAATAATTGAACTCAGGGCATATGATGAGCAGGAGATATGCCTGAGAGTGTTTCCTGCAAGAAATGATTAGTTCTTCTTCCCAACCCACACCTGTGTGGGAGGTGAGGATCTCATTTGCTTCGCCTGACTTAGGATATTTCTTGGGCGTGTTCTGCAAGACACCTGAGCACTATGAAAATAATCATAAGAATAGGCATTGAAGTTGTTTCCAGATACATGAGTGTAATGATTAGAAGATATGCGCATGTACTCCTTTTGACATAGACAAGGGTGATAATCATTCGAAAATGGCATTCGATTAGGCTGTGAATGGTAGCCATTCCTTTGTCGAGGATTATCCTGCACAGTCAGATTTGCGGTAACAGATAGATTTTCAACGACACTTTTCTTCACCCAAATTTGCTTCTTGGGTGAGCCTGCCCTGTAATTAGCACCAACATATCAAGCAAAAACTTTACCATTCCGTTGCTTGAATAGTTTGTAATTTGAGTCATTCAACTCGTTAGTATCAACAGGAATGGGCGAATGATAACAAGTCAAAGTTTCCGGTTTGAGGATTTTACTCTTTGCACGAACCCAAGTTGTTCGATGATATTGCTTGGGAATCCAATAGGATCCATCCACATTGAGTTTCTTTTCGAAACCTTGCCCTTCCTTCTGAGGATTTTTGTGAAGAATGGACTTCTTGAGCACATCACATAAGGTTTGATGCCCTTTCAGACTCCTTAGCATACCAGTCTCAAGTAAGCCCTTTAAACTGCAATTTTCTTCAGTAATAGCAGCAAAGTCCTCGGAAGAGGGGTTAGTAGTACCAATTTCAGTAGTAGTAATATTCCTTTTAGTAGTATCAGAAGTTTCAGCATGAGACTCAACATTGCTACGTTCTAGACATTTTAAGCACGGTGGAACAAAACCATCAGGAATTTGAACAAATTGCTCGGCGAAGAGAGAAACTTTCTCTAAAACCAGCTCATTATGGGACTCTTTCAGTGACACGAGTTCCTGATTCCTATTGAGGAGTTCATTTGATAAACCCTCGTAGTCAGCTGAGAGTGAGTCATATCGAATGGTGAGATCATCAATAGTTGATGAAAAAGCATCTTGCTCTTCAATCAACATTTGATTCTTCTCCATCTCTTCGACCAGTAATCCTTCAGTTTTCCTGAGATTTCTTTCAAGAATTTCTATTTCTTCATGTTGAGATTTAGCAATCTTGACCAGCTTGGCATAAGATATGTATTCAGGAGAGTATTCATTCATGGATCTAAGGTGTTTGGCAGATACCTGATCCTTTGAAGATTTTGCCATGAGAGAAAAGGTGATTGGTTCATCATCGCTTGAATCATCATTACTTGAAGCATCATCATCAGTATCTGATTCGCTGAACTTCTTCGACGATTCAATAGCAATATATGCATTACTTCTTCCAATCCTTTTGTAGAATTCTTCATCATCTGAATCAGTATCTGTTGTCTCTTCTTCAAAGTCAAGAGTCAGGTTGGTACAGGCTTTGTTCAGCTGAGAGATTTTCTTCATGTTGGAATCAATGATTGCTCTGGCATTTATGTTAGTGACTGGTCTCATCGAAGAGGATGAAGCGGGATCCTTTTTCTTTGAGAGCTTAGTGTGACGATCCATTCGAGCAAAGCCATTGTAGTGAAGATGCTTCGAACGATTACTAGGTGCTTCAGCCCAGCAAGGACAATCTGCTATGACATGACCGAATTGTTTGCATTTGAAGCACTTCATTTCTTTCGGAGGTAACTGTCTTGAGGATTCAGGCACCTCATCTTCGTCATCATTCACAAGATATAAGTTTTGTCTTCTGAGATCACTCAACCGTTGTGTGAGCATTTCCAATTCTCTTGTGATAGTGTGTTGATTCTCAACATCTTCTTCTTCTTCTTCTTCTTCTTCAGAACTGCCATAATGTGAGAGAATTTCTCCTTCACTTTCCGAAGAGGATTCTTGATTTGCATTTTCCAGCTCCATCTTTTCTTCGTGAATCGACAGCAGTGTCATGACCTCAACATAGTGAAGCTCTTCATAGTCAGGTCTTTGTTTGATTTCGGCTACTATAGAATGGAATGATTCATCAAGTGCACTTAACAGCTTGTTCACCACATCTTTATCGGTGACATCGGTTACTCCTCGTTGGCGAAGTCATTCAACAATGTCAGTCAGCCTATCTGTGAGTTCCATCACACTTTCCTTTCGAAGACTTCTGAACCCAGTGAACATGGCGCGAAGCATTTGAGAGTGGGAGTCTGTTCTGGAGATAAACTCTTCATGAACATTTTTGATAGCATCCCAGAGTTGCTTTGCTATGTTAAGGTTTCGGAACCGAATGAATACGTTCTTTGAGATACTTGCATAGATGATATCTTTCGCTTGTGCATCCAGACGCATCATAGCCTTGTCATCAGAAGATGGAGCATCAGGGTGTTGAATGGTGTAACCATCTTCCACAATCTGCCATAGATCATAGTCGATAGCTTGAATTCTGATTCTCATCCGTTCCTTCCAGTACAGATAGTCATTTCCATCAAAGATAGGAAATCTTTCAGAGTGCGAGGATCTCCCTGCATACGACATACTCAAAACTCCAAGGACGTTAGACCTTTAATAAACAGAGACAGGGAGTACCTGCTCTGATACCAATTGTTAAGACCGAGGGTATATCGACCAGAGGGGGGTGAATGGGAGATTCAAATTTTCTTTCGAAAGATTTGTAACACAACCCAATCACAGCAGCGGAATAGAAAGACGAAGGAAGTAAACTGATTCAGTCCTCTTCGTCAGAAGCATATTCTACGAGGAAAGCATTTACAACGGTGCGAGCTTGAAGGATAACGGGTTTAACTACAGCGAGGGTTACACAACAAGCAAACAGATGCAACAGGATAAGACACAACATGCCAGTGATAAATAGAGTAGCATTACATAGATATCACAAGTACAACTGGAGCACAAGATGGTATAGAATGAATACAGATACTGTCGAAGAACTGATACACAAAATGAAATAAATAGAACAGACTGATCAAGAAAACTATCGACATAGAGCACGAATAAGAACTACTGAAAGAATTGCAGTAGAATAGAAATAACCAGTGGTGCTCGATGGCGACAGAGAGATTTGGTAGACCATTTCACCCTTCTGCCAAAGGGCTACGTCTGGTTGGAGGGGCTGTGACTTAACACGAAAGATAAACTCTCTTCAACCTATTCTCCTTCAACACAGAGCTGATCAGACTCAGGTTGATTTCACTCGTGGTAGATCCTTCTCGGCGATCACCAAACCATTGGTCGACCTTCGCGAACCACAATCACTCTTGGTTACTGAAGATCAGGCTCGGTGAAGACAACAACTCTTCAACACTCGAAGCCAAATCTATCCGTCTAGAGAGTGCGCAACTCTCAAGAGTAATAGGTACAAGTACTCTTACTCAGAACCACTATGATGCTAAACCACTGTCTAAGTTTGGGCTCTTGGTTTTCTCTCGGTGGATCTTAAACTCAAATCACTCGGAGAGGGGTTGCTCAAATCAATCTTCTCAGAAATCTCAAGTAGAGGAGCCAACGGATACCGTTGGAGCGGGGTGGCTATTTATAGCCGCAGCCTTCCCAGATGGGAAATGACCAAATTGGACATCAGCCTCAGCCAATGGCCGAACGACACGATTCCAACGGTCGGATTTGAGCACAACGGTAACATTTCTTGCGGAGCAAGAAATGCTAACTCCTCGGTCCAAGGCAAATCTCTCGCAGCGAAGAAGATCACAGTCTCTTGCCAGCAAGTATTTACGTATTTACTCGGAACACAAAGAGATTTCTCTCGCATCTTTCATAGGTTGTGGCTAAGCATCACAGCTGATCTAAGCATCGAGAACCTATACCCCTCTTAATAGTACGGAGGTCCGATGACTCGATAGACTGAAAGAAGAAAAACAAAATGAATGCTACGTCTTCACTTTGTCTTCGGCTTCAATCACAGCAGTCAACTTCGTCGGACGATAGAATCGAAACAAAAGGTTCGCTTCAGCAGAAAACTTTCGAGGGGGCGATTTCTTCACATTAATCTTCTTGACTCTATCACTTCAACAGATATAGCTTGTTCTTCTCAGCAGCGCAGATATGTTTCGGTGAAGTTCCTCGAACTCTGCACCGGAGACAGCATACTCTTCGGTTGTGTTATGGACTTTACTCTCTGTATGCACTCGCAAACAAATTAGTCCATACCTGTTTCTGTCAACAACCCCAAAACACAAGGTAGGTAGATATTGCACCAACACAAACAATTAAGCCAAAGGTGTGCATCACAACATCAAAATCTTCGGTTAGCACATCATCCATTTTCTTCAACCATGCCATTGATGCCTTTGCCATGAAATTCATCCCTAGGTATGATCAATTACCCTACATGGATTTATTTTGATCCATGGATGCAACATAATTTTCTATATCATGAGAGGGTATTACCAAATCACTATACATTTGGTTAGTTACATTTTTGTTGCTAATACGAAGGGGCCGAAATATTTTATTGTTGTTTTCATTTGTTTATTTCGGCTATACATGCTTTGGTGGGTGAATTTTACATGGACCTTATGGTAATGGCCGATATTTATCTATCGCCGTAAGAATATGTCAAAGCATGGCCGGTGTAGTATCCGAACATCGTCCTTAGTTCGATTGGAAAGCGAGACAAGCCTTTGGTTGCCATATGTGCTACACATATTGAAGTGTTTGGTGATTCGTTATGAGAAGTGCAACAAATATCCAAGGGTTATCAATCTTTTGACGAATCACTTATAATTTATTTTGAGGTTTGTCTAGATGTAAAATTTACCTTGTGTTGCTTTAATACTGCTCATATATCTGGACATGACAATTGAAGAGCAAATGAGTTGGCACAACAAGCATCCAGCTACTATGCTGATCATGGTGTATTGCATATATCTATCGATAGCCGATGCTTATTCTCGCCAACGTAGGTAAGGCCGAATTGGAGCGCATCGCTTCGGCCACTAATAAAACTTTTATGTAGGTGAAGCAAGGATTGGAAGAAGTTCATTCGTGATTATCTGCAAAATCCTAGCAAAAGGGTGAACAATATGGTTCGGAGGATGGTTTTGAGATACATATCTATGAAACTTTATCACCGGATTGTTATAGAAGTTGGGAAGTTTTCACCCAAGTTTGCATCAAGAGGTTCAAACAAGCAATGGCCGATATATATACTTATCATCCTAAAAACATGAAAATGGCCGATGGAGTGTTGATATCGTCCTTAGAACAAACTCGGTGCAAGTTATTTTTCGGCACACAAGTTTTGCCGAAAAACAGGGGGGCATGTGTTGACACCAGATTTTGGCATGGTACGAAATGCAATTAAGATGGTCTCAAATGGAGAAGTGATCTACATGAAAAAGTTCCGTATTGTCGACATGAACATCTTTGAAGTTTGGGCCACCACCATCTGATCTCATCTCGAAGGCCAAAGTTGTGTTCGAAATACTGAGATTTTATATCCAGAGCACTATTAGGACAATTACCCCTCAAGGATGGCCTCAAATGAGAAAACTTTCTCACAAATTGTCTTCGTCTCGTCGAAACGGTCGATTTTGATATAAAATCATCTCAATCCGATATCGTATGTAAAATTTAGAGCCATCTGAATACGGTCCTGTCACTAGTAAAAAGTGGCGCGCCCCATCAGACATGGGTAGCATGAGTAATAGTCTGTCTTGCGCGAGCCATTCGGTCCTGAAGATGGCCTCGAATCGAAAAACGTTCAACATGAAAGTTGTTCGCCTCGTCGAAACGGTTAAATTTTCTTTTGGGCGCATCTTCATTCGAGGTTGTTTGTGGCCTGTGAGTGTCAAAAACGAAAGTGATGTCTTAGACTTGCCTAAATCCGAGTTCGGTTAATTTTGGAAAGATTTGGATGGGATTTGGAATCCTTTTCTTGTACGGGAAGTCCAGCCGCCTCATAAATAGATGAGAGGTGACGGCCAATTGAACAACACACAATCGATCAATTCATATACCACTTTTTACCTTTACTTTATCTCTCTCCCTTGCTCTTCTTCTTCCTCGTTCTTCGTTCGTTCTTCTTCTTACAGAGCGTCGAACCTCGAGGCCCTAGGGGCGATCAGGTCGACCTAGGGCAGCCCATAGCCGCTGCGCGCCCTGACGAGGTCCCTCCTGGGCGTGTGGGGTTTTGGGTCCTCAAAAGCACCCGCCGGATTGCTTGTGTACCACGCTTTTGGCCGGGTCTCTTTCGACGTGAGCTGCGGTGCATCACCCCCGGCGTCGAGGGTACACGGTGACATGTTTGTATGCGAACACAGTCACTAGCCACTGAGACAGTGAGACTGCAGATGTGAGCTAGCTGTTCACAGTAGGATTTGCGACGTCCTTAAATTCTCGACTGGGACTCTGAATTTTGTCTGTGCACTTCCGTGTGTTTACCTCCAGGTCTGCATGGGCGTTTGTCCTGTCCTGGATCCAGCGAGTATATGATCGATGCGTGCGGTGCGGCATTTAGCAGTGGTTGAACATGACTTCCAACTTTAACCTCCGTATAAGGGCCCGCTTGGATTGCTGGGCTGTATATATTTTACATACGTAACTGATTACACCCGTATTAAACGGGGAATGAGTAAAATCCGGACGGAAATAAAACGGAGGGAGGAAGAGGTGTTTATTTTTTCCGGATGGAAGGCACGAAACAGCCCAATTTTTTAATCTAAAAGCATCTCCAACAGAAGATGTAAATGTAAAAATACTTTTTACATCTCCGAGGCCCAAAACGTCACTTCAACAGATGATGTAGATGAAAAAAAAATTACATCTCCGCCTTTAGGAGATGTAAACTACAACACCTCGTGGTGCAAATATACATCTCCATCCACTGGAGATGCAAAAACGTCAGCAACGCGCCAACCGCCAACCGCCAATCGCCAACCGCCGTACCATTTCCTTCCCCCAACCCGTCTTTTTCCTCCCGCCGCCTCGTCGCCCCGCCGCCGCACCCCGCCGTCGTCGCCCCGCGCCAGATCCGCCCCCTTCGGCACCCCCGCCATCGGTTTCGACCGCCGGCCGGCGCCGCATGCCGCGAATTTCGCCACCGCTCGATTCCATCACTGTCGCTGCTCGATTCCACCACCGCCGCCGCCCCGCCCGCATCGCCGGCCACATCCCCGCACCACCGCCACTCGATTCCACCACCGCCGCCACCCGCCATGCTCCACTCGCTCCCATCGAGTTTCGGCCACCGCAACTCCTCTCGTTTGCCCAAAAGGACACACCTCGCTCCCAGCTATCTGTAGAGCCAAACGCCGCTGCAAACCATCGCCCGCAGAGCAAACCCGAGGCACTCCATCGTGCTTGATGGTCGCCAGCGGCACAACTAGTTTACATCTCCATTTGCATCATCTGTTGGAGTTGCACTTTTACATGTTTTACATCTTCTATTGGAGATGCTTTTACCAACCAAGGAGTTGTTTCCAGCCGCACCATTTAGTTTTACAGGTGCGTTTCTTACCCTTGTAAATCGCTGCAAAACAGCAACCCAAGCGCGGCCTAAGTGTTGGAAAATTAGGCAAGTTCATGATTAACTCCAGTAAATAATTCATGACTAGGACAAAAACTAGCATGCAACAATCTAGCAAACTAGAAGAGCGACAAATCATGTACAACAGCATCACCCACAAAATAGCAACTTCAGAGATAGACATGAATAGATCACGATAGACGTACTGTTCGGTAGTTGCAGCAGGAGCAACGATGTTGATGATGATGTTGGTGACGATCTGTTGTGTATGATGATGAGTAGCACCGCCCGACTTGGACGGAAGACGGCCCATGATGACGAACTTGAGCAGTCGGCAGAGCGCTTCCCAAAAATCTAATTCGTCCTCTCCCGGTGCAGGATCGCAAAGATGAACGGTTCCGGAGACCTGCTCTCCCGCACGCCGATGCACATCGGCGTTCGGAATAGAGCAGACTACGGTGGCGGCTCAAGTTGCGAGATGAGGCAAAACCCTAGGTGTTTTCGGTGTGTCTTTGGTCGGAGCCGGTAGCAGTATATATATTAGGACCAGAGGCGGTATTGTGTCGCGATCACAATCCCAAACCGAGTTGGTTTCTAAGTCGTATACTTACCGGACAAGAAATCATTAATTTGTCTACCAAGACATAAAAATATAACGGCAAAAGGAAGCTACGCCCCTGCAAGGCAACAGATCGGATTTCGGTGGACCATTCACGCGCATGTTGCACGTACTCGCCTCGCCACGCCATGCCACGGCGAGGCGAGGCGAGGTGAGCGAGCGCGCGTGTGTGGTCTTCTCTTTCTTTTCTCAACACACCACTTAGAGTAGTGGAGAGAACCCACTATATAAAAAGGTCCAACTCTTCTTCAACTTCCGGGGTAGGACTAAACTTTAGCACCACAACTTGCCATTTTACACATGGGCTCATTTGAGAATTGAGGTTCTTTTAGTGGTCTAGGCCCATTATTTCTAACAATCCCCACCAGATCTCAAATACACATTTAGAGTTTTATCTTTTCTCACCACTTGTTTAATATACCAGTGTTTCAGTAGAAACTGTTAAGTTGAACTTCTTCCAAGAACTTTAAGCTACATCCATTCACAACTTGACAATGGACTATGCCTTTAATTGCTAGTTTTGTGTGAACAGGTTTCACTCAAAGTCTTAACCAGCACCTGGCTGCTAGTAGGCTACCCCGCAGTTTGGACCTTATACGTCATACTCCCTGGTCTCTTCGTGAGCTTACTAGAGATTAGCCAAGTCTCACAGACTGCGACGTTTACAATCAAAGCTCATATAGGTGCGTTCTTTCAAGATTGCTCTGTAGGACAGCATCTTTACTTAATAGCCAATAGAACCACATTAAGGCATGTTGCCAACCTGCCTTACAGCTCTGAGAGTTTTGCATCTTCACCTAGAGACGGTCACTTATTACTCTCCTCAGTTAACCAATAGCTTGTTCTTCCAAGATCCTAATTCACGGGATCTCCGATCACAAATGTTGGGTTACTACTATGGTATAACTTCTATGGGTCTCATACCCATCTCCCTTGATGTAATATCAATCACATTTCGTGATAGTCCCTTTGTAAAGGGGTCTGCCGGGTTTTTGTCTGTTTGAATATATGTAACAGTTATTACTCCAGAGTTTCTCAACTTCCTGACAGACTTTAAACGTCTCTTCATGTGTCTTGATGACTTTGCACTATCCTTAGAATTGTTCACTTTAGCGATAACAGTTTGGTTGTCACAATTCATAAGAATAGCCGATACAGGTTTTTCAACCACATGCAAGTCCATCAAGAACTCATGCAGCCATTCTGCCTCAACAGTGGATGTGTCTAAAGGAGTTAGTTCTGCATCCATAGTTAACCTCGTCAATATGGTTTGTTTGCAAGACCTCCATGACACTGCGCCACCTCCATGAGTAACTACATAACCACTTGTTGCGTAGAGTACATCAACATCGGAGATCCAATTTGAATCACTGTATCCTTCTAGCACAGCATGATGCCCTGAATAAGTAATTCCTTAACTCATAGTACCTCTCAGATAGCATAAGACCCTTTCTAGTGCATGCCAATGATCATCACCTGGGTTGGACATGAACCTACTCAGTTTGCTCACAGCAAAAGAGATATCTAGCCTTGTAGCACTAGCTAAGTACATGAGTGAATAGACAATTTGAGAGTATCTTAATTGATCTCTCGTTTCTTTCTTGTTCTTTCTGAGTGTCATATTGGGATCATAAGGTGTTGGAGAAGGCTTGCTATCCATAAAGCCGAAACGGATCAAGACCTTCTCAACATAGTGAGATTGCGTTAGAGTAATCCCACTCTCATCCTCAATAAGTTTGATGTTTAGAATTACATCGGCTTCTCCCAGATCTTTCATGTCAAAACTTTTTGATAGAAAAGACTTGACCTCATTGATAGCATTAATGTTTGTACCAAAGATTAGTATGTCATCCACATACAAACATAATATGAAACTATTGCCCCCACCACGGCGATAGTAAACACACCTATCAGCCTCGTTAATGACAAATCCCGCAGAAGTGAGAGTTCTTTCAAACTTCTTATGCCATTGCTTAGGTGCCTGTTTCAGACCATACAAGGATTTTAACAACTTGCACACCTTTCTCTCTTCACCCTTTACCACAAACCCACCGCCCCGGCCCCGCCGCATCGCCGGCCACATCCCCGCACCACCGCACTCGATTCCACCACCGCCGCCACCCGCCATGCTCCGCTCGTCCCATCGAGTTCGGCCACCGCAACTCCTCTCGTTTGGCACCCAAAAGGACAACCACTCGCTCCCAGACTCTCGTAGAGCCAAACGCCGCTGAACCATCGCCGCAGGCAAACCCGAGGCATCCACGTGCTTGATGGTCGCCGAGCGGCACAAACTAGTTTAACAATCTCATTTGGCATCATCATGTTGGAGTTGCACTGTGTACATGTTTTACATCTTCTATTGGAGATGCTTGTACCAACCAAGGAGGTTGTTTGCTGATCACAACAACGAAATACACGCCACACATACCCTTCCAGCCCTTTTATTTCTAGGTGCGTTCTTACCCTCTGTAAATCGCTGCAAAACAGCAACACAAGCGCGGCCTAAGGTGGGAAAATTAGGCCAGTTCATGATTAACTCCAGTAAAAATTCTATACTAGGCAAAAACTAGCATGCAACAATCTAGCAAACTCAGAAAGAGCGGACAAAATCATTGTCAAACAGCATCACCCACAAAATAGCAATCCGAACATCGTCCTTAGTTCGATTGGAAAGCGAGACAAGCCTTTGGTTGCCATATGTGCTACACATATTGAAGTGTTTGGTGATTCGTTATGAGAAGTGCAACAAATATCCAAGGGTTATCAATCTTTTGACGAATCACTTATAATTTATTTTGAGGTTTGTCTAGATGTAAAATTTACCTTGTGTTGCTTTAATACTGCTCATATATCTGGACATGACAATTGAAGAGCAAATGAGTTGGCACAACAAGCATCCAGCTACTATGCTGATCATGGTGTATTGCATATATCTATCGATAGCCGATGCTTATTCTCGCCAACGTAGGTAAGGCCGAATTGGAGCGCATCGCTTCGGCCACTAATAAAACTTTTATGTAGGTGAAGCAAGGATTGGAAGAAGTTCATTCGTGATTATCTGCAAAATCCTAGCAAAAGGGTGAACAATATGGTTCGGAGGATGGTTTTGAGATACATATCTATGAAACTTTATCACCGGATTGTTATAGAAGTTGGGAAGTTTTCACCCAAGTTTGCATCAAGAGGTTCAAACAAGCAATGGCCGATATATATACTTATCATCCTAAAAACATGAAAATGGCCGATGGAGTGTTGATATCGTCCTTAGAACAAACTCGGTGCAAGTTATTTTTCGGCACACAAGTTTTGCCGAAAAACAGGGGGGCATGTGTTGACACCAGATTTTGGCATGGTACGAAATGCAATTAAGATGGTCTCAAATGGAGAAGTGATCTACATGAAAAAGTTCCGTATTGTCGACATGAACATATTTGAAGTTTGGGCCACCACCATCTGATCTTATCTCGAAGGCCAAAGTTGTGTTCGAAATACTGAGATTTTATATCCAGAGCACTATTAGGACAATTACCCCTCAAGGATGGCCTCAAATGAGAAAACTTTCTCACAAATTGTCTTCGTCTCGTCGAAACGGTCGATTTTGATATAAAATCATCTCAATCCGATATCGTATGTAAAATTTAGAGCCATCTGAATACGGTCCTGTCACTAGTAAAAAGTGGCGCGCCCCATCAGACATGGGTAGCATGAGTAATAGTCTGTCTTGCGCGAGCCATTCGGTCCTGAAGATGGCCTCGAATCGAAAAACGTTCAACATGAAAGTTGTTCGCCTCGTCGAAACGGTTAAATTTGCTTTTGGGCGCATCTTCATTCGAGGTTGTTTGTGGCCTGTGAGTGTCAAAAACGAAAGTGATGTCTTAGACTTGCCTAAATCCGAGTTCGGTTAATTTTGGAAAGATTTGGATGGGATTTGGAATCCTTTTCTTGTACGGGAAGTCCAGCCGCCTCATAAATAGATGAGAGGTGACGGCCAATTGAACAACACACAATCGATCAATTCATATACCACTTTTTACCTTTACTTTATCTCTCTCCCTTGCTCTTCTTCTTCCTCGTTCTTCGTTCGTTCTTCTTCTTACAGAGCGTCGAACCTCGAGGCCCTAGGGGCGATCAGGTCGACCTAGGGCAGCCCATAGCCGCTGCGCGCCCTGATGAGGTCCCTCCTGGGCGTGTGGGGTTTTGGGTCCTCAAAAGCACCCGCCGGATTGCTTGTGTACCACGCTTTTGGCCGGGTCTCTTTCGACGTGAGCTGCGGTGCATCACCCCCGGCGTCGAGGGTACACGGTGACATGTTTGTATGCGAACACAGTCACTAGCCACTGAGACAGTGAGACTGCAGATGTGAGCTAGCTGTTCACAGTAGGATTTGCGACGTCCTTAAATTCTCGACTGGGACTCTGAATTTTGTCTGTGCACTTCCGTGTGTTTACCTCCAGGTCTGCATGGGCGTTTGTCCTGTCCTGGATCCAGCGAGTATATGATCGATGCGTGCGGTGCGGCATTTAGCAGTGGTTGAACATGACTTCCAACTTTAACCTCCGTATAAGGGCCCGCTTGGATTGCTGGGCTGTATATATTTTACATACGTAACTGATTACACCCGTATTAAACGGGGAATGAGTAAAATCCGGACGGAAATAAAACGGAGGGAGGAAGAGGTGTTTATTTTTTCCGGATGGAAGGCACGAAACAGCCCAATTTTTTAATCTAAAAGCATCTCCAACAGAAGATGTAAATGTAAAAATACTTTTTACATCTCCGAGGCCCAAAACGTCACTTCAACAGATGATGTAGATGAAAAAAAAATTACATCTCCGCCTTTAGGAGATGTAAACTACAACACCTCGTGGTGCAAATATACATCTCCATCCACTGGAGATGCAAAAACGTCAGCAACGCGCCAACCGCCAACCGCCAATCGCCAACCGCCGTACCATTTCCTTCCCCCAACCCGTCTTTTTCCTCCCGCCGCCTCGTCGCCCCGCCGCCGCACCCCGCCGTCGTCGCCCCGCGCCAGATCCGCCCCCTTCGGCACCCCCGCCATCGGTTTCGACCGCCGGCCGGCGCCGCATGCCGCGAATTTCGCCACCGCTCGATTCCATCACTGTCGCTGCTCGATTCCACCACCGCCGCCGCCCCGCCCGCATCGCCGGCCACATCCCCGCACCACCGCCACTCGATTCCACCACCGCCGCCACCCGCCATGCTCCACTCGCTCCCATCGAGTTTCGGCCACCGCAACTCCTCTCGTTTGCCCAAAAGGACACACCTCGCTCCCAGCTATCTGTAGAGCCAAACGCCGCTGCAAACCATCGCCCGCAGAGCAAACCCGAGGCACTCCATCGTGCTTGATGGTCGCCAGCGGCACAACTAGTTTACATCTCCATTTGCATCATCTGTTGGAGTTGCACTTTTACATGTTTTACATCTTCTATTGGAGATGCTTTTACCAACCAAGGAGTTGTTTCCAGCCGCACCATTTAGTTTTACAGGTGCGTTTCTTACCCTTGTAAATCGCTGCAAAACAGCAACCCAAGCGCGGCCTAAGTGTTGGAAAATTAGGCAAGTTCATGATTAACTCCAGTAAATAATTCATGACTAGGACAAAAACTAGCATGCAACAATCTAGCAAACTAGAAGAGCGACAAATCATGTACAACAGCATCACCCACAAAATAGCAACTTCAGAGATAGACATGAATAGATCACGATAGACGTACTGTTCGGTAGTTGCAGCAGGAGCAACGATGTTGATGATGATGTTGGCGACGATCTGTTGTGTATGATGATGAGTAGCACCGCCCGACTTGGACGGAAGACGGCCCATGATGACGAACTTGAGCAGTCGGCAGAGCGCTTCCCAAAAATCTAATTCGTCCTCTCCTGGTGCAGGATCGCAAAGATGAACGGTTCCGGAGACCTGCTCTCCCGCACGCCGATGCACATCGGCGTTCGGAATAGAGCAGACTACGGTGGCGGCTCAAGTTGTGAGATGAGGCAAAACCCTAGGTGTTTTCGGTGTGTCTTTGGTCGGAGCCGGTAGCAGTATATATATTAGGACCAGAGGCGGTATTGTGTCGCGATCACAATCCCAAACCGAGTTGGTTTCTAAGTCGTATACTTACCGGACAAGAAATCATTAATTTGTCTACCAAGACATAAAAATATAACGGCAAAAGGAAGCTACGCCCCTGCAAGGCAACAGATCGGATTTCGGTGGACCATTCACGCGCATGTTGCACGTACTCGCCTCGCCACGCCATGCCACGGCGAGGCGAGGCGAGGTGAGCGAGCGCGCGTGTGTGGTCTTCTCTTTCTTTTCTCAACACACCACTTAGAGTAGTGGAGAGAACCCACTATATAAAAAGGTCCAACTCTTCTTCAACTTCCGAGGTAGGACTAAACTTTAGCACCACCACTTGCCATTTTACACATGGGCTCATTTGAGAATTGAGGTTCTTTTAGTGGTCTAGGCCCATTATTTCTAACAATCCCCACCAGATCTCAAATACACATTTAGAGTTTTATCTTTTCTCACCACTTGTTTAATATACCAGTGTTTCAGTAGAAACTGTTAAGTTGAACTTCTTCCAAGAACTTTAAGCTACATCCATTCACAACTTGACAATGGACTATGCCTTTAATTGCTAGTTTTGTGTGAACAGGTTTCACTCAAAGTCTTAACCAGCACCTGGCTGCTAGTAGGCTACCCCGCAGTTTGGACCTTATACGTCATACTCCCTGGTCTCTTCGTGAGCTTACTAGAGATTAGCCAAGTCTCACAGACTGCGACGTTTACAATCAAAGCTCATATAGGTGCGTTCTTTCAAGATTGCTCTGTAGGACAGCATCTTTACTTAATAGCCAATAGAACCACATTAAGGCATGTTGCCAACCTGCCTTACAGCTCTGAGAGTTTTGCATCTTCACCTAGAGACGGTCACTTATTACTCTCCTCAGTTAACCAATAGCTTGTTCTTCCAAGATCCTAATTCACGGGATCTCCGATCACAAA